>OZ004712.1:35709232-36309232 GCA_963924515.1 Vespertilio murinus
AAAATAAAACCTAGCGCATCTTTGGGAGCAAAAATTAATATAAGACACTGTCTTATTTTCGGGGAAACAGGGTATTTCACACGCAACTGCAACAATGAGCCTGGGCAATGACATGGGCAAGAAAATGAGCTGCCTGTAGATTCAAGCTAAGTCACTGTGCAGCCTCGGATGTGTACATATGTGCTCAGGTGCATCCGATTCTACAGTTTGACCACATGACTGACATCAGGGAAAGTAGCTAACTCAGCATTAAACAGCTACATGTTTGATAGTTCTTCTGAGAGATTTTACAGAGTAGGAGGAAGGGCCCACTTTTCTATTAGCAATGGCTAACCCATAATTTTCAAAAAGGGCAACTGCTCATCACAGAGAGATAACATTTTTAAAGAGCAATACAAAAACGTCCTTACCTGCATCTATTATTGCAAACATCCAATGAGTCCAATAATTGACATACATGTACTGCTACTTTTCAGAAGAGAGAAAGAGAGGAGAAGTGGTGATAGGAAATATGAAGGGAAGAAAGAAAAAGAGAAAGAACAGGAAGCAAAGAAGCAGAGTTGTAAAGCAGAAAAGAGGAGAGGAAAACAAGGACCTGTGACATGGTGAAAGGGAACAAAAGAAGACAGACAATAAAAAAATTTAGGAGAGGAAAAGAGGGAACAAGGGAGAAAGCAGGTGAGATACAGATGGAAGGAAAGGGGCAGAGATGATTCTGAGGTGAGCGTAGCAGTCACAGGTAAACCGCTATCACTTCTCTAAGTCACCTGGTACATGGGCACCAATGTACATCAATAACCAGTCCTATCTGAAACACACATAGCTCTCCTCTAGTTTCCAAGAGTCCTCTAATCAAAATTTAATGTATTTTGTTTTAAAAATAAAGTTTTATTTTTCTCAGGAGAGCTAGTTCAGTAATGAAAGATAACTTGGGTTTTCAGTGTTTACTTTGGAACCTTGGAGTTCCCATAACTCACTCTTTCTCTCTTTCTCTCTCTCTCTCTCTCTCTCTCTCTCTCTCTCTCTCTCTCTCTCTCTTTTTACAGAGAGGAAGGGAGAAGGATAGAGAGTTAGAAACATCAACATCGATCAGCTGCCTCTTGCACACCCCCTACTGGGGATGTGCCCGCAACCAAGGTACATGCCCTTGACCGGAATCAAATCTGGGACCCTTCAGTCCACAGGCTAAAGCTCTATCCACTGAGCCAAACCAGTTAGGGCTCCATAACTATCTCTTTGTGGCATTCAAAGCGATCTAATTACCTTAGCTTTGTTTTTTGAGTGATTTGGACTACTTTAAATCACAAATCAAATTTTGTACTGACCCTTCCGTACATCCCCAAAGCCAGTTGTTATTGTTGGTTCCTACAGAAGGTCAAATAAAGAAGAAAAAACAGTACAGCTTTAGAGAACCACACAATTTAGAAATAATTGGTTAACCCATAAGCACAGCATTCAACCCTTCAGAAGCTCTGCCGTCAAAAAGATGAGCATAGCAGGAGACCACTGTGAAAATTACTCTCTGGGCTACACAACTGATACCAGCGTGCGATTATGCCATAGGGATTTCCTGAGAGTGAAGAATAATTACACACACACATACACACACAACAACAACAACAACAACAAACAAAAACAAAAAACACCACCCTGACTGTTTGAACAGTCACTATGGGATCTTCATATTTGAAAATTCAATTGCAATTGCTAAAAATGTGCTTTTAACACTTCTTTGCTAAAGTTTATTAGATTAAAATTATATAGTTTGGTTATTTTATAATGACTCAAAAGTTAGGGGACATATAAGTATAACCAATGGACACAAAACTCTGGGGAGGGAGGGAATGTTTTTTTTTGGGGGGGGGGCAATGGTAATATATGTACACAGATAATATTTAATAAAAAAATTTAAAAAAAAGTTGGGGGAATAGTCACTCAATAGTTTGTTGAAACCAAAGTATTTAGATACATGTATTTCCTATTTCATATGTGTTATGTCATCACACACACACAGCCTACACCACTTCTCTGTTCCTAGTGAACCTACCCATCCAAACAAATGCCCTGCCTTTCTTCTCCTCCTATGGAGCCAAACACTTTTTCTATTTCTGTATAACACAGAGAATTTTAAATTTAAAAGCTTAAAAAATTTAAACTTCACACTTTTGTGTGAGAATATATACAAATTTTTTCAATGCCAGTGTTCAGAAAGTACTAGTCACTCAATTTATGTTTTTTCAAATGTAAAGAAATTGAAAATAAGGGATTAGTGCTTCAGCAACTATTTGTAAAGATTAAAGAAACAAAAAGTGTCAACGTAGCATTAGAGATAATCAGAACAATTATAGCTCAATATGCAACGTTTCCTATGTAACTGATAATGCAAGGCTCCCAGATCATTCTATAAACTTGACCAGTTCTAAAGAGGAAGAAAAAAAAAAAGAGAGAGAGAGAGAGATTTCCTTTTGATGAAACTGATTGATTAAAAAAATGGAAGTAAATAGTACTGACTTTGAAATCTTTTCTTTTTTTTTGCCAAAACTGGTTTGGCTCAGTGGTAGAGCGTCAGTCTGCGGACTGAAAGGTCCCGGGTTCGATTCCGTTCAGGGGCATGTACATTGGTTGCGGGCAAATCCCCGGTAGGGGGTGTGCAGGAGGCGGCTGGTCGATGTTTCTCTCTCATCGACGTTTCTGGCTCTCTATCTCTTTCCCTTCCTCTCTGTAAAATATCAATAAAATATATTTTTTTTTAAAAATCTTTTCTTTTTCTTTTTTTTTTTTTTTAATCCTCATGAGAGGAAATTTTTTTCATTGATTTGTTTTAAAGAAAGAGGGAAGGAGGAGGGGGAGAGAGAAACATCAATGTGATAGAGACACATCAATTAATTAATTCTCTCCCATTGACTGAGGCCGGGGATCAGAACCTGAAACCAAGGTACATGCCTTTGACCAGGAATCGAACCCTTGACCTTCTGTCTGCAGGCCAATGCTCTAACCAGTGAGCAAACTGATCAGTGAACAAACTATTTTAATTTAAAATCTAATTAAAATAGCTATCACCTACTCTTTAAAGACAAAAAATATTAACAAGACAGTTCTGTAAAAATTATACTTACAGTATTAAATGATATAACTTTCTTATTTGACTTTTAACATTTTTAATGAAGATTTTAGAAGTTTAAAATAAAGACTCATAAAATCAAAGGGAAATATCCTAATTAAATATTTTCTTGTAACGTAGTACGGTGAGTGAAGTAAGACTATCTGCATAAATAAGTTGTTTTCAATCATTCTAAAGACCTGTTGTTGTTTTCCTATTAATGACTAGTATTGAAACACACATGAAATATAAATTAAAGCAACATTCATGATTTAAGAAACGATCTAAACCACTTCAGCAAAATATGTTTGAAATAAATTGTGGAAAGTGAGATGAAATACATGACAAGCAAAGCAAAATGCTTTAAATGCTCAATTTTCTTAGTCAGTCACCAGAAGGACACAGCTGCAGTTCGTTTATAAATTGCATTTGACAAATGATTCTGAGGGTTTAAATATACTGATTCTGGCACCTGAGACATGTAAAGGACAAATAGCCATACAGCTGAACAACAGTAACCTTAGCAAGAGCAGACCACTTTAATTCAAATATTAAAATCAGTCCTTTGAACTGATTTTAATCTGGAGTATATTACCAAAAATTATGGCTGACATATATCATTCCTATATTGGAAAGGTCATTACACTGCACTGCCTTTGAACAGTGATTTTAAAATAATAACCAGTTGATTCCAGAGCATATGTATGCATAACAGAAATGCTGACAATTGTTACAACAAAGTACCCTATACATTTTATCCTGATTTTTTTTTCAGGTAAATGTTCCGCTTTAGCAGTAGGAATTTATTTTCCCACCCACCTTACAATATGATTAAATAAATAACGGAATGGAAGTGTAGCATGAAAGAATTATTGGTAGAGATTTAAAAACTACATCCCATTTTAAAACATCCCATTTTAAAAGCTTCATGCCATCTAACCAATTCATTTTTTGCTTAAGGCATAATTTTCCCCTCAAGTCAATATCTTAAGAGCATAGTTTGCACTGTAATTGCACATTTCCCCACCTTATGCCACTATAAGAGATTCTAGACACCTGAAATGTATATAATGTAACCTCAATTAAAAATTAATTTTTTAAGAATTCAGACAAATTGTCTCAAGCACTTTGGGCAGGCACAGAAGTTTTTTTTCTAAGGTCTGACCTCTCCTTCTGACGGTCACTGAGTAAAGCCAATCTTGTGAGTAGATGGGTCCTTACTAACATGATTCTGGTGGTATATCGTCTTTCTTCCCCCAAATGATGCCAAAATTCCTTCAAACAAAAAAAAGGGGGGGGGGGAACCTTTCCACTGTTGTGACTGAGATTGTGGGAGAATTTAATATTGACAAATGTTGACATATTCACTATAAATTAAGTGGGGGGAGGGGCTGCCAACAACAACAAAAAGGTGTCTAGATACCTAACCTGTGGGGTGAAAAGAGGGATTATCATGGGAAAGGAAAGGGGCCGGCATCCACTCAACGTCTGCTTGCTTCACAATGTGGCCTGACCCCCAGGAGAAGGAGCAGGGAACCACCAGGCATCACTAGGAAATAGTATGGCTACCTGACTGGACCATCTAGATTTCCACTTCCTATTTTCCCACCATCTGCAACTTTGTGCCAAGAAAAAAAAAATTTAAAAATGCAGGTTTGGGCCTGGAAACCATGATGTGGAAAATGACAATATTTTTGGATTTGTGCAAAAAAAGGAAATTCTACAAAAAAAATTTTTTTTGACCCTAAGACCTTTCTTTTTTTATTCAACAGGATGTTATACGAGATCTCTTTTTGCTGATCTGCAGTGTGGTGGCGTGGTGGACTCATTTAAAGGCACCACAGTTCATTGTGACTAAGAGAGTTGAGAAGACATAAGAAGATGACAACAGGGGTACCAAACGGCACCCCTTTCGTAAGAGATGAGAACTAGTAGAAGTAACCATGCACTGTTTACAGAGTTGCCAGAACTGCAAAAAGGTGGATCTACTCCTTAACATTGGAAGTATGTAACAACTCAGTCAGACACACAAGCTTCAAATTCTTTAGTCTTATATTCTTGGTTCTGTTTTTTCTCCAAAATTGATTTTCAATATACATCTCTAATAAGTGTGACACATACAGAGAGCCGTGATTTCGAACCACTCTTATGCCAGACTGACATTTGCCTCTCCATTTCACGTTCCAAGCTCTGTCACACAGCACCAGGGGCAGAAGGCAGCTGACATGGTCTCCCTTACAATCGTGTTCTGGGGAAGGTGCGGTTCTACATACCATCTCTCTCTATCTCAGTGCATTCATTCAGGCAAAAAGGAGACAACCATCAGCTGCACTCAAATATGATTCCTTCGAATGCTGAGTTCAATGCTAATCATAGGTGAGAATGAATTTTTTTTCTGATATACTGCTACGTTTTTAAAGACTTAGAAGGTTAGAAATAAAGTCTGAAACTAGTATTTTACTGATGTCTTAGCTTTAAAAAATGTTGGCCGAATGACCTATTTTGTTCTCATATAAAAGGAGCCAACCACAAAAGTATATTAGGTAAAGTCTTCAGCAGCTCAGTTCTTAAAAGACACCATATAATCAATTTCTAATATTAATTTTTAAAAGGCTAAGAGAAAAAGAGATGCAGGTAAGCATCCTTACATTTTTAAATATTTCTTCTACCTGTAGAACATTTTGTAGGGGAAAAACTCTTTCTGAAGGTCTAGTGCTACAGCCAGTTTCAAAATCTAAATATTGACAAAAGAGGTAACAGAAATTTCATATCTGACATTAACTCTTCTCAGACCGCATCATAATTTGATCTTCTTAGCCTCACATAATAAAATTTCTCTGCCTTTTCTGGTAGTGGAAAAGAGGTTACAAATCAACTTTTCCCCCCAATGTCCAACTTGAAGTATTACACTTTATTCTCACTCTGTGTCATCCATCCCTTTTCAGATTTAGGGATGCGATTATGGTCAGGCTTAGGATGGCTTACATTTCCTAGATTTATTGCAAAAGCAAATACTATATCACATTTTGGTATTTTTAAGTTTTCTTAAAAATGCTGACACCTTAAAAGGATGTGGAAAATAGGCTTTGTATTATCACATGGACTTCTGTCAGGACCTGACAATCGTACCTTGTAGCTCAGCCTTGTCTCACTTACCACTCTCACTCACAGCTACTAACAGGCAACACCCTCACTGAGTGACTGGCTCAGTCTTTGGGTTAGAGTGGCGTTGCCATGTTGGCAGGTCTTTCCACTTACAGACCCCAGGAAAATCACAAGAATGCTCTTGGGAAGAGAATGTGGTAAGCCCTTTTATTCAAGAAGAGACTAGTTATAGAAAATTAATTTTCCAAAGTCTAAAATTCCACCAAATCAAACTGCTTTACAGATAAGGCTGCCACCAAGCCACAAGGAAGTTGTAAAAGCACTCCTTTAAATCTCTAGAAAGCATTTATTTGGGCTTAACACTTTAAGGCAGACATAAAGGTGTGTATTGAACACTTAAGGATTCTTCATTTTTATATGCATGGTTATCTGAAATACCAGCTGGTCCATGGATTATCTCCTGCTATGTAAATAATTGTTAGCCTACAAGAGATCAAAACTATGGGATTACTAGACAATAGTTTCTATTTGGTTGGGTATAAGAATTTTTTTGCCTTAAAATTCTTATTAAATAGTGCCTGTCGTGGCTTGAAAGCTTGGAATACTATGTAGTTCCGGCAGAAATACAGAAAAAATAGACAATACCTTTTTATTTTCCCACAAACTGGATTTAATTAGTCTACAATGTTATAAAAATGCATGCACCACATAAAATTATATTTGTTGGAGGTAGATTTTACTTCTTCAGTACTATTTAATTTTGCTGAAGGACTCTATAATGAGGGCCTCCCAGCCCCTACCTGGGAATTAAAGCTGCACGAATAGAAGACAAAGTCATTAATGAACATCACAGAGATCATTCTAAGTACAAACACCAAATTTAAAGTAACAGAGGAGAGAGAGAAAGTATCATTAGTAACATTTAAACACTTTTTAAAAAATATCGAGAGCTGGGGGCAGCCACCGCCTTCCAGGACGGCTGCCTGAATCCTGAATAAACCAGAGGGCCCCCTGGCTGGTGAGCAGCGGGAACTTTGCCGCGGGGCTGGCGACCGCGCGGGGCGGCCGAGGACCGGGGCGCGGCAATCTGTCACCAGACCCTCCGGAAAGCCCGGTGCCAGCGCCCACGTCCGCCGCGGACCCTTCAGGGGGGAACCGGGAGCGAGACAAAGGTCTGGAGCCCAAGTCCTGGGGTTAAGGAACCAAGATGCGCGGGTTCATTCAAAGTGTCAGCTGCGTGAACTGGGAGCGACCGGACCCCCGAGAATTCTCGGGCATCTCCTACAACTCCCAGCCGCTAAGGAGGAGAGAGGTGCGCGCGGGGAGCGCGGTGTGCGCGGAGGGCACTTCATCAACCCCGGCTCCATGCTCCCCAACTTTGTTCTGGGTCCCCCTGCACAGGACGCGGCGTGGAGGGAAGGGTTGGCTCCCGTCGAAACGGCCCCCCCTGGGGAACCGGAGAAGAAAACCAACGCTGCTGCTGCGCTGCGGGCGCCCCGGGCCAGGTGGCGAGCGCGGGGATGCCTCGGCGGTACCTACCATGGTATTCCTGTCCCGGCACGTAGTAGGTGGGGTTGCCCGCGATGTGCAGGGAAATGAGCACCTCGCCCTGCTCCCCGTCCCCTTCCAGCTCCCCGTGGTGGGTGCACAGGAAGAAGAAGGGCGAGAAGCGGGGGTAGTAGCCCGCCGCCGCCGCCGCGCGCGCCCTCAGCGGCGCCCCGAGCACCAGCAGCGCCAGCAGGACGGCCCGCGCGGCCCAGCCTCTGCGCTCCATGCCGCCGCCGCCGCCGCCGCCGCGCGCTCCGGGCGCCGCGCGCTGCTCATTCAGTTCGGGAGGCGCCGGGGCGGAGAAGCCAGCCGCGCGGAGGGGAGGGCGAGCCGGCGGCGGCGGAGGGGATGCAGGGCGGGCTCGGGAGCGAAGCCCCGCGGGGAAGTTGGGCGGGAGACGCCGGCTCCCAAAGTTTCTTGGGGCCGGATCTGCGGGCGCCCGGACAGAGCGCGTCGTCCGTCCGCCGAGCCACTCTGCGCGCTGCTGCGGCCGCCACTGCCTCCGCGCAACGCCCCTCGGCCGGTCCCGGGAAAGCGCCCGCCCCCGTCCACACCTTCTTAAAGCCCCGGGCGCCGAGCCGCCCCGCCCCGCCCGCCCCGCCGCACGTGTCCGCGCCGCTCCGCCGCCGCCGCCGAGCGAGCGCCGCCCCCCGCGCGCGCGCACCCGCCCGCCCGGCCGCCCGCACCCGCTCTCCCGGGCTCCGTCCCCCGCACCGCGCGCGGGGCGAGGCGCAGCCTTCCCGGGAGGCTCGGGACGCACCCCGAAAGGGCCGCTGGGGGGGACACGAGCTGGCGGGGTCCGAGGGTACTGTCGGGGGTCACCGGGCCCGAGCATCTCTGTGCGGGGGACGTGCATGCGTTGGAGAGAAAGGACCTCCTTGCCCAGCTCTCTGGAGGAGGAAAGGAAGTGGACCGACCGCCCGCTCTGGCCCTCCGATGTCCCTCTTTCCCCGAGGGGAGGCGCGGGGGAAGGAGAGGGGCGGCGGGGACGGGAGCTGGCCCCGGTTCTTTGTTTGTCTGCGCCGCCTGCGCCCCGCGCCCCGCGCCCCCGGGGGCTCGCCCCGCTCTGAGCCCGGGCGGCCCGCACTTCTGCTGGGGGATCGCCCGCGGCCCCTACGCCCCCTTCCCATCCCGGCCTCCAGTCCCTCCCGCTGCCCCTACCCTGCCTCTCGCTGCAGCCACAAAGCCTCATCTGCAGCCGGATTTAAAATGAGATTAAAGGAAAGTGGGATTGGCAGCCTCGAGTGGTGCCTGGGAACGGTGGTTTGTGCAGCCCGGGTGCGGGGGACCGTGTGGCAGGCAGGAAGGGCTGGCGGGGCCGAGCCCCGACAGGCGCTCGGCGCTGTTCCGTTATTCATTGCTGCCGGTTGTAATCCCAAGGCGAGAGGGTTGTAATATTTTTTTTTTAATCAGTGTTTATTACCTTTAAATGTCAGCTACGACCAATGTCCCTGTAAGGGGGGGGGAAGGGAAAACGTTCTGGAGGGGAGATGCTGGCAGCGGCGGTGGTGATTGAATCGCGTGGTAATGAGCTACTGCACATCAGACTGCGGGGAAGTGAAATAAAAAGCGCGTTTTTTTTAACCGAGGACGGCAGGCAGGGCCCCGAGGCATCCGGAGATGGGGAGTGGGTTTTGCCAGGTTTTAATGCCTCTCCCCACCCAACCCCTGGCTTACCACCAAGCCCAGCTAAACCCGCATACAGAAATGAGAAGATTGGAAGGGATGGTGTCTTTGCCTGTATTTGTAGGAAGCGGAGGCGGGGGGGTGAAAGGCAAGGTCCAGAGGAGAACTCCACAGTCATTTAGTTACAAAAGGGAGAGATTGTGTTTTTCCTCTCACCCCGCCTGAGTTCAGGCAGGTAGAAAGGGCCCACTTCTAGCCGCCTTCAAAATCCCTGAGGGCTCAGCTGCTGCATATATATTTGATGCAATAATCGTCACCACTGCAGCCCCGGGATGGGTGCAGGCTCTGTGAGCTGTGGGTAAGTTGGCTCCTTTAAACCTCCAACCACCCAGAGAGGCAAAAATGATCCTGTTTCCCAAGGGAGGAAACGCCAGACATGTTAATTTGCCCAGTGTCAGCAACAAAGACTGGATGCTAGGCAGCCTGGCTGCTGGTGCCAGTCCCAGCCCTGCAACCACCCACCACCCCAGTTAGAAGGGAAGCTACCACCACCTCCTGTTCTGGGCAGGCAATGTTTCCCGCCGGAATTACAAGAGATTCACCCACAACTGGCAAGACCATTGCCTTGTCTTCCAGGTCAGCTGTGTGAATATAACCTAAGACAAAAATGAGTCACTTCTAGAAAGAATCCAAAACTATTGAACGTTTTTATTTTTTTTATTTTTTGTTGTATTTATTGAAGTGACATTGGTTAATTAAATTACACAGGTTTCAAGTGTCCAACTCTATAAAACAGCATCTGTATATTGCATCGTGCATTCACCAGCCAAAGTCAAGTCTCCTTCCATCATATATCCACCCCCCTTACCCTCTTCTTCCCCCAACTGTTGAACATTTTCAGTTAACACTTTAAAAATATTTACTCTTGTGCTAAGCACTCTCCTAAGTACTTTACACATATTCTTAGTCTTCATAGCAGCCCCTATCCCACTGATATCCTCATTTTACATATAATGAAACTAAAGCCCAGGGAAACCAAGTAACTTGCCCAAGGGCACACAGCTAAGTGAGAGCTACTGTATAACTTGAACAGTCTAATTCCAGTCCCAGCACTAACCCCAGGAAACGCCTCTGAGGAATGCATGTTGATGTTG
Source organism: Vespertilio murinus (assembly GCA_963924515.1). Taxonomy (NCBI): domain Eukaryota; kingdom Metazoa; phylum Chordata; class Mammalia; order Chiroptera; family Vespertilionidae; genus Vespertilio; species Vespertilio murinus. The sequence continues at coordinate 35,719,766 of OZ004712.1, forward strand.
TTAGAGGGATGGAAGAGAACTGTCCTTTATCTAAGGTCAGATTACCTTGCTTAGTATTTACATTAACTTGTGAGGTAGGTATAATTGTCACTTTTTAGAAGAGAAAGTTGAGATCCATAAAAATTGAGTTACTTGTGAAGGGCCCTCGGTAAGAAGAGAAGCCTGGGATCAAATCTGGTCCTGCTCCATCCCAGGTGGCTGCTGACATCGTCTTCAGTCAAGCACTTGACCCAGGACATACCTGGCTCCGCCTTATACCAAAAGGCCCCTCTCTTTCCACTCAGCACAGGTAGGCTTTGGGCACCACACACCGTGGCTTTCTTAACGTTCCATTTATGTGGCCACGTCTATTCTTCAGTCTTCCCCCTTTTTTGTGCTTTCTTCACTTTTTACAACATTACTTTGCTATGTGCATTCAGGTGACTTTTATACTCTTAACTCCTCAGGCTCCAGTCTCTGACGACAGCCCTGTGGTTGTTCATTAACGGGCACGGAGACTGTTTAAATAACGCCCTTAGCGGTGTTGAGCTGCTTAAGAAGAGAGCAGATGAGCACTCCACTTAGTAGTCCTGTAGACCAGACTGTGTCACACATCTCTGAGAATTCCTGGGTTGAGTACACTTCAACCCGTTATTATTAACACTTCTTAATAATCTTAAAAATCAATCAGGAAAATACATAAGATGGGTATAGAATCACCTTGAACATTAGGAATAGCATCATTCTACCGGAGCAGTTGACTTTAAGTCGCTCAGTAAAGTGGCATCCAAAACTTCCAGTTTCCCAGCTTGTGTGCTAAACCTTAGATCTTACTTCTTACATAAACATCAAGAAGATCTGTCTCACAACAATAACAACAGAATAAAACAGACACATGGTCTAATGAAGCAAAAAAAAAAAAAAACATGGGAGGTCAGATCTTATCCATTTATAAAAAAATAATATTATTCGTCCAATCCACAAAAAATCTACAAACCTTCAAACTAAATGGAAAATTAGAGAAATGCTTTTCAAGAAAAATAGGCTATATTCAATAAAATCTGCACACACAGAAAAGGTGGTGTCAGGAGTGAGAAATGAATAAATCTTTGGTAAAGGGAGTTGAAAATGGGATAAGATTTCTTTTTAATTAAAAGAGCTATGAAGTGCTAATTAGTGTATAAAAAAATTATACTTAAGCATCCTTGAACTGTAAATCCTTTCTTGAGAATAAGAAATTATCTCCCAGTATTAAATTTTAATCATAACACAATGGGAATTAAATATTATATATAATATCAGAATTACATCCTATATAATAAAAGCCTACTATGCTAAGTGTCGGGTTGTCTGGTTGTCTGTTCAGCCAATCAAAGCATAATATGCTAATGATATGCTAAGGCAACTCAACCACTCACTATAATGTGCACTGACCACCAGGGGGCAGACACTCCAACCAGTAGGTTAGCTGGCTGCTGGGGTCCAGCCAATAGGGAACTGAGATGGGCTGGACATGCCCTGGAGCTTTCCTACAGTTCCTCCCCTGGCCAACTTCCCACATCTGCATTTCTCCCTGTCCCCGATCTTGCACCAGTGGGGTCCCTCGGTCTGACCTGTGCCCTTTTGCAATCGGGAACCCTCAGGGGATGTCAGAGAGCCAGTTTCAACCTGATCCTGCAGGCCAGGCCAAGGGACCCCACTGGTGCACAAATTCGTGCACTGGGCCTCTAGTATACATACATATATGTATGTGTGTGTATATATGTCTATATCTAAATCTAAATATCTATATATCTATATCTATATCTATATCTATATCTATCTCTATCTCTATCTCTATCTCTATCTCTATCTCTATCTCTATCTATATCTATATCTATATCTATATCTATATCTATACCTATCAGATCCACAACTTTCAAAACATTGGGAGATGATGAATCTAAATGAAATACCAAATGAAGACATTAAGGCTCTTAAATAAAAAAAGGTAAGCTAAGTCATTAGGGAATGAAATTTCACTGAGAATGGTAGGATACTTGAGAACTGGCTGTGATATGCCTCTCCTGCCAGAACATGTTACTTAATGCATCCCAGATTAAAATACTGAGATAAGATAAGCCCTTGGCCAATAAAAAATCATTTATATCATAAAATTTCTGCAAAAGAACCCAATTTATTAACACTAAAAATCCCTTTTTAAAACTTCTCTGTTTGCAGGGGTTTGCAAATGCTCTTTCCTCTCTCTGGAATGTCCTTCCCATTTCAAGTCTTAATGGCACACCCTCAGGCTTCCCCTCCCCCACCCACCTCTCACTTAGATTCTATCTATCAACTCATCCTCAACATCTTTACTTAGACACGTTTTACTGAGAGACATTTCCTGACCAGCAACTTCCCTTCCCAAATAAAATCCTCTAGATCTGCATTGTCCATTATGGTAGCCCTAACCTAAAAATTAAAATTAAATATTATTTAAAATTAAGTTATTTAGCCACACTAGACATATTTCAGGTTTTGATACCACATGTGGCTAGTATTTATTGGTCAGAGCACTTATAAACTGTGATGGTTAATTTTAGGTGTCAACTTGACTGACCCAAGAGATACTCAGCCAGTAAAATATTGTTTCTGGGTGTGTAAATTAGGATGTTTATGGAAGAGATTAGCATTTCAGTTGGTGAACTGAGTAAAGCAGATGACCCTCTCCAATGTTGGTGGGCATCATCCAATTTGTAGAGGCCAAAACAGAACAAAAATGTGGAAGATGGGCAAAGTTACTCTGTCTGATTGAGCAGAGATATCTCTCTTCTTCTGCCCTCAGACATCTGCACGTCTGGTTTTTAAGACTCAGATCAGGACTTACACTATCAGACTGGATTGCACCACTGGCTTTCCAAGTTCTCCAGCTTGCAGATGGCAGATATAGGGCTTTTCAGCTTCAATAACCATGTGAGGCAATTCCTATAATAAATAAATAAATAAACAAACAAACAAACAAATGAATCCCATCTAATAAAAGAGTAATATGCAAATTAACCACTACTCCAATTAACCCACAAAGCCACACCCACACACCAATCAGGAGCAAGTATGCAAATAAACCCAACCAAGATGGCTACAGCCACAGAGAGCAGGAGGGAGGCTTGGGTTTCCCTGTCAATGGAGGAAGCCAAGCTTTCCGCCGGCCTAGGACTCCACTCAAGGTTACAAAGTTTCAATGATAGAAGAAACTTAAATCCAAAAAGAAATGGTGGTAGCATGGAAGAAACATAAATCCAAAAAGAAATGGCGGTAGCCGCGGAGCTGGAGAGAGCAGCACAACAACACAAGAACAAAATATGCCCTTTAGAAATGAAACAAAAATGTAAAATTATATACAGATAAAATTATAAGATAAAATTTCCAAGTTATTTAACTTCTAGGTAATGGTAGAACCCTAATTCAAGTATAGACAGACTGTTCCCTAGCAACAAACCACTACATTATTCATCCTCGAGTCAAAGAAGGGTATATATCAGTGTCTTATACCAGATGACAAAATCCTGGAAAGCAAAGTAAAACAAGAAACAATTTCATACCTACTAGATTGTCAAAAGTTAAAAGTCTGACAATAGCAAGTATCGATGAGGCTATGAATTAATAAGAACTCTGACAAGTTGCTGCTGGAATATAAATCATTGCAACCATCTGGAAAGCAATATTTCAATATCTAGTAAAGTTGAAGCAATAAAGTAATTTTGCCTTTAACTGTATACCAGAGAGACATGCCCAGTGGGTGCAGAAGGAGAAATGTACAAGAATGCTAGTAATATTTTATTATTAGCAACAACAGAAAACACCTACATATCTATTGATTAAAGAAAAAATGAGCCCTAACCGGTTTGGCTCAGTGGACAAGAGCATCGGCCTGCAGACTGAAGGGTCCCAGGTTTGAGTCTAGTCAAGGGCATGTACCTTGGTTGTGGGCACATCCCCAGTAGAGGGTGTGCAGGAGGCAACTGATCAATGTTTCTCTCTCATCTTTGTTTCTAACTCTCTATCCCTCTCCTTTCCTCCCTGTAAAAAAAATCAATAAAATATATATTTAAAAAAAAATAAGTGATCTATTCACACAGTGGAGCAAAGTTTCTTGCTTTTTAAACAGCTTCAGCGAAATATTAGAACTTATTTTCCCCATATATCATTCCTAGTTGAGAATTTGCCTAATTTTGAAACTAGCTTTAGAAGTCTTTCAGAGATGTTCATTATTCATTCTTTTTGCATTTTCTTTTACTCTTAAATTATTTGAACTCTCTGGACCTTCCCCACATATCTCTTCCAGATAATATTTATTTTCATTACATAATCATTAGGGTTAATAGAACCTTTTGTTTGTAAGCAATGGAGAACCCATTCAAATTAGTTTAATCCAAAAATATGCTATTTATTGGTTGAAATAACTGATGTATTCAAAGGAAGTTCTAGCTTTGAGCATGTATTAAATAATTCTGCAAGGACTCTACTCAGGCTCTCTCTAACTCTCAGCTCTGCTCTCCCCTGCAGTGGTAATACTCTTGGGTATTCCCTCTCAGCATGGTAGCCCTTGGCAAGTCCAGGCATATTTATCACTTCAGGGTTGAGTCTCATTGGATTACTTTAGAGTTGTATGCCAATCCCTGAACCGGTTACTGTGATGGAAATGCTAATTGGTCCAGTCTGGGACATGTCTCCAAGAGCCTAGAGTGAATAAGTGTAGAGTCAGGCCCACCGAAAGCACATGGGCTATGAGGGAGATAGAGGTGAGTCCATAAAAGAAAACGTACCAAAAGAAGAGGAAGTGAATGGTAAGCAGAACAAACTGCATCAATCGAAGATTGAAATATCCTCCCGTTGTCTAGCAGTGGAGGTTTATTCTGTTGTCATGCAGTTCTCTAGTACCTGCGGGATGCCTGACAATATGTCTGAATGGATTATTCCGCTTAACAGCCAGTGCTGGTCAGGCCTGGTTTTCAGAAGTAGCATTCATGGTAAGGTCAATTTCAACTTGATCAAGATAAGTCTGGACCACTGTAAAATAGAGGTCTGGACTTCCATGTTTTATAAAACTTGATAATATTAATGGTGCTTCCTATTCGAGTCCTCAGTTTGCTACTTCTGTGATGAAGACTTACAATAATAATCTATAATTCTATAAATCTTTCCAGTAAAGTTAAATAAAAAAGAAGAATTCGCTTAATGCTGTTGGATTCAATGCTGTGTACTGACATGATGGGAAAATTATTCAGGAGTAGTATTTCATTTTTAAGAAAATACTGCCCACATTATCAATGCCTTGATATGCCCAGGTTTACAAAAAACTGTAATCTATACTTTCTGAGGACACAACCTTGTTGGCAACTTTTCACCACACACACACAAAAAAAAATTATCTTGGAATTCAATAGCTGTTAGTGGTGCTAAAAAATAAGGTATTTGAAATAAGACAAGGATACAATTGTAGATGTTGTCTACCCACCTTCTTTTCATAATATTCAAGGACATTTTCTGAGGAGGTTCTCTACTTATAAACTTTCCTCACATTGGAATAGTCAGTATTTTGCTTATCAGGGATTGAACCAAAGAAGATTAATAAATATTGATTGATTAAATATTGTTCAGCGATGGCATGCCAAGTACCATACTAACCCTGGGGACATAAGAATGTACAAAGCCAGTCTGAACACTCAAGGGGTTTATAGTTTAATGGAGAAAACATATAGACAAGTCATTATAATATAGTGTGACAAATACTTTGATAAAGTGAATAATATGCATTGTGGTACTTAGAATTGTGGGGTCAGCAAGAAAAATAATAGAATGGGATGGCAGAGTTTTGGGGAATGCTTTAATGGGGAATAAATCTCTTAGGAAAATCTTGGGCTAAGTTTTAAGGACAAGTAGGAATTATTCAGATACAAGGGTGGGATGGAAATGGAAAGAGCAGCCCAAGCCCAGTAAACAGAGATATGAGCAAAGATAGTGAGTTCAGCTAACTAAAAATAGGCTTAAGTGAAGGGTACAGGTAACCAAAGACGTAGGCATTTCCTGGTAGACCTTAGAGCAGAGGTGGGCAAATTTTTTGACTCAAGGGCCACAATGGGCTCTTAAACTGGACCGGAGGGCCGGAACAAAAGCAACCTGACCATGCTGGCACTCTCATCTTGGGCTGCTGGTGAAGGAGCGGAGGGGAGAGCAAGAGAACCCTCTGCACTTTCAGCTCTGCTGGCCGGATAGAACAGCCGAATGGGCCGGATCCGGCCCGTGGGCCATAGTTTGCCCACGGCTGCCTAAGAGTATCTACTGCAACATATGTCAAGTGGCCGCTGAGATTTTATTCATATAGTTGCAATTAATTTTGTCTTAACAACATTTTAATAGGTTAACATTCTTGGGGGTGGTTATGGGAGAAATATTAGTCATCTGCATCATAGTGTCAATTAGTTTAATTAGTATGTGTCTATATCAGGGATCAGAAAATGTTTCGTATACAGGGCCAGCTGGCAAATATTCTTGGCCGTTCAAGCCACACAGTTTCTGTTGCGACTACTCAACTCTGCGGTTGTATCGTGAAAGCAGCCATAGGCAATATGTGAGCAAACAGATGCAGCTGTGTCCCAAAAGAACTTGATTAACAAAATAGAGACCTTGGTCCCCTCAAAATAGACCTTGTATTCCAAAAATAGTGCCCCTTTCCAGGCATGCTGACCCCCAAAACAAACCTTGGACCTTGACTATCTGCCTGGACCAACAATCCTACCTCCTCATTTTTCCTTAACTGGCCACCCCTTTAAAGTTCATATAAGTTCTTCATTTAAAAAATGGTGCTGAAGAGTGAAGGGAAACCCTACCTAACCTTTCTTTTTTTTCTTTTTTTAAAATATATTTTATTGATTTTTTACAGAGAGGAAGAGAGAGGGATAGAGAGCTAGAAACATCAATGAGAGAGGAACATCAACCAGCTGCCTCCTGCACACCTCCTTCTAGAGATGTGCCCGCAACCAATGTACATGCCCTTGACCGGAATCGAACCTGGGACCTTTCAGTCCACAGTCCGACGCTCTACCACTGAGCCAAACTGGTTTTGGCCTAACTTTTCTTGATTCATACCCTGCCTGGGAGAGGTAGAAAGTGGGAATCCCAACGGCGAGTGACTTCTCTTGTTCCAGTGGTAAGCCTCCCTTTCAAGTTAAAGTTCATATTGTAAAGCATCAGGCTTCCTTTTCTCCTCTTTGCTCTGGCCTGTGCATGGCACACAGGTGTGGCTGGAAGTGATTTGGGCTATGTGCAGGTTACAGTCAACATTGCATTCAAGTTCTGAATTTATTTCCCTCCCCCCACACTCTCCTCCAGATATAGTGAATCATAGTTAGGGTTTAAGCCTAAACATAAAAGCCTACTTAATGCATTACATAGCTAAAAGATAGCGTTATTCCACGGCTAAAGTTCTGCCATGTTTAGTAAATGTGTGGGTCTTGGACCATGAAATGCACTCCGAATGGCATAAAAACAAGAACTAGGAATACCAAGCCTTTCGGGAGAGGAAAATAAGAATATAACTGGCTACCTTTAATAATTTATTTCTCTCATTATTCATACGCATTCAAATTTGAGAAGATATTTAAGGCTTAAAGGGGATTTGTTCATGCCAAACAATTTGTCTCTATGAATTCCTTTATTTTTTGTGCATTTCACATGTCAGAGACACAAAATAATGCCACCATTACTTGCCAGTTGCATGAACTTTGATCTCAAATGGGTCATGGGCCAGTTCAAACAAAGCACTAAATGTGAAATGATAAGCAACTTCCATGCCTATGATATTACGAGATTTTATTTTTCACATAGTGGACACAATGGCATACTTTTGTCTTTATTTTTCAGTTAATGACTATAATGTGATTATTGCTCAAAGTCAGCAACAAGTCTAACAATTTTTTTCTTGACCCAAACCAAACTTCTCAGCATTATACAACCCAGAATAATATGTCTTATTTCCTAATCAGTTAATGGACATTTCATTGTTGATTGATGTTAAAGGATTAATATGAGAAAAGCCATTAACAAAATTTGCCTTATAACTGAAAAATCTAACACCATAAGAGTTATAAAACTGGTCACTGGTAAGATATGATTTTACAAAGTTCCTCCTGAAGCTGCAAGCACGAATGCAGAAATGAATAATTTTAAAAGCTTTAACTTAGTCAAATTCTCTATCATTTATATAATAAACACAGGAAGTGTTAAAAAGCACAGTTTAGGGAAGGGGGAAGGGTGTCCCGGGTGAGCCGTGTGTCCCATGGGGTCGAGTGCCCCGGGTGAGCCGAATGTCCTAAGGGAAGCAGTGGGTCCCAGGGGAAGGGGCGGTGAAAACCAGAGGAGGAGCGGACTCTATTCATATGAGCCTGAGATAATCACCATAAAACAAGCAGATTGTCAAATGACAGGGGGGAGGGGAAGGAGACCTGGGGGGAGACAGGAGAACAACCGAGGGACTGGTATCCATGAACATAAGTACAACCAATGAACACAAAACTCTGGGGAGGGAGGGCATAAATGGATGGTGAGGGGGGGCAATGGTAAACTATGTACACAGAAAATACCTTAATAAAATAAAATTAAAAAAAAAAAAAAAAGCACAGTTTACATTAAAATATGAGGCAAGACACATACGACAAATGCTGTAGCTTCAGTATTAAGATACGTAAATAAATTTGAGCCCACGACCAAAAGTGCTCAAATCCAGGTGCTTTTGTAAATAATCAAGTGGTACAAATGATGTGACGATAGCATTAGATTTGGGGACTGTAACCAACTATCTCTAACAAATCTCCTTCTCCTTTTGCATGCATTGCTAGCCCTCTGTGGTTCTGATCATTTTGGAGGGCTTGTAAGTTTTGTTTTATGATAACCCACAAACCTAAAATTCCAAGAATAAAGTTCAGACCCAATTTAATGTCTACAAACTGTAAGTTATATGCTCATATTTAAGAAATGGTAGTTTGCCGAAACCGGTTTGGCTCAGTGGATAGAGCGTTGGCCTGCGGACTGAAAGGTCCCAGGTTTGATTCTGGTCAAGGGCATGTACCTCGGTTGCGGGCACATCCACAGTAGGGGGTGTGCAAGAGGCAGCTGATCGATGATTCTCTCTCATCGATGTTTCTGACTCTCTATCCCTCTCTCTTCATCTCTGTAAAAAATCAATAAAATATATATATATATATATATTTTAAAAAGAAATGGTAGTTATTTTACTACTTTATGAACTCACATATATGATTGGCAAATTAAAGCCTTTAAAATTATGACTATTATTATTATTATTTTGTTCTAGGACAGGGGTGGGCAAACTTTTTGACTCGAGTGCCACAATGGGTTCTTAAACTGGACCGGAGGGCCGGAACAAAAGCAACCTGACCATGCTGGCACTCTCCTCTTGGGCTGCTGGTGAAGGAGTGGAGGGGAGAGCAAGAGAACCCTCTGCTCTTTCGGCTCCGCGGGCCGGATAGAACAGCAGGCCATAGTTTGCCCACAGCTGTTCTAGTATGTGAAGCTTGAGCAACAAATGTGTGCAACCATGTCTTAACAGTGATGTTTTATAACTCAGAAAGTTAGATTTCTCAATTGTAAGACAAATTTTAATGGCTTTTCTCTTATTAAATTCTTTTTAATAAGCTCACAAAATTACTGATGACATTGTTCTTCCTTTCCGGTAAAAATCCTAAATTAGTTCACTAAACTGACTGCAAGGTGGAATTACAGTTTTTTAAATATACTTGCAAGTGTTTATTCTAGATAGCCTTTATCTAAATATTTTTGAAATACTGCTGATCACAAAAATCTCTTTCCATTTTATAACAGTTAATAACTTAATTTAAGGTATACACAATAATGTGAACACTAGCTGCTTGCCTTTTCAGTTCAGGTAGAAGTCAAGTCAAAGGTATTAAACATTTTATAACCGCTTTCTCTGTTCAAGATGATTAGGGATATCATGGGTTGATAAAGCTGGCACAAAAAGACACATTTTGTGCTTTTATAATGCATAGCTCTCAGATATTGCACTGAAATACTCCAAGAGTTAAAATATCCACATATTTAATATTGACCATCAAATGTGTTCTATATAATAAAAGGGTTAATTTCCTATGAAAATACAGCCTGGCCACCCTGCTCTATTTTGCAGAAGGTGTTCCAGTGAGCCAACCAAGGTTCTTTCATGAGTCATTTAAAGTGCCTGAGAGAGAATGGGTGGTTCAGAGGCTCCACATGAGATGAAGTCAGAAATTCTTCCCCGTCAGAAGGTCCAGGGACCTGATGTCCCATCGCGAGAATGGCATGCCCCTCCGTTTTAAGGATCCATGCTCTCTGACCTGGGTGAACAGAGTGATCCATGCACCGAGTGACAGAGGCTGGTGAGTTATTGAGATCAAGAAACTTTGCTAGCTGACATGAAAACCCTAACCTCTGTCTGCCACTAAGCAGCCCTTTCTGGGAACTCAGTCCTGGGCTTCCACCGCAGCCTCCTCCCCACCTCTGTTAATCATTGAACTCTCTTTTCCTGAATTTGAGACTGAGTCATGGCTTTAACTCTAGGACAGCTTGATAAAGGTCCAGCATCGGTGACCTGCCCTGGGATTTCCAGGTCAGAGGAAAAGGAAAAAGAGAGGAAAATGACAACAACGGCTGACTTAAGAGAGGCCCCGTGACAAGTGTTAATTGTTGAAAAATAATGTTGTCCTCAAAATGACCTTACTACATCAGTGCTCCCTGCTTACTGATAGAGCCTGGACTAAGATAAAACATCTAAAAGAAGGATGAAGCTTCTTTTACACACCACATTTTGTATTTGTCCTGACCTATATATAAAGCAACTGTTCACTGATATTGAAAGTGAGCCTGAATGACTGATTCTCTTAAAGAGGAAATCATAGGTAAAACCACAGAGATTTTTGACAGCTCTGGCTTAGTGACTGACCTCCCACTAATTTCCATGTAAAACTGGGCATGATTTTGTTGTCTTGGAGTTATTTATTTTGTTACAGTCATTTCAGGAATTCAGTTGTTTTTATAATTTAAATATATATACAAGACGAAATTCAGAAACTAAGGAATCCCTGATGTCACATGCTATCATATCTGACAAGTCTTATAGGCTATTGAGCAACCTGTTGCAGCTGAAATGTATTGTCCAAATTGCTTATTATTAAATGATACATTATTAAATAAGTCAGGGAAATAAAAACATAAGTGTTTAGTAGATGACTTAGCAGACCAAGAGTCTAATTTTTGTACAGTTTCAAGTCATAAATTTTACATCTTCATAACATTCTATAATTGAGAAAACACTTGGAATCACAAATAGTCATTTTATTTAATCCTCACAATAAATCCATGATGTGGGTATTACCATTCCATTCTATAGATGGCAATGGTGAGGCTCGGAGAGTTTAAGAGCACTCAAACAGTTATTGGTTAACTGCCTACAATGTGCCAAGCACAACTAGTAAATAAACTTGGACGCAAATCTAATAACCAAACCTATCTTCAGAAGCACGGTTTCAATATCCTTCTCCACACAGAGTAGCAGGCAGCAGATTCCAATCTGTTTGGGTTGCCATATTAGTTTGAAATCTCTTTGTCATCCTGCCACTGTACCAAGCTACCTCTGACAATCTGAGAGCTAGAAAGTAACATCTTTATTTAATCCCCAAAGTACTAATTATGGCAAAGTAGTGATTGAGCTACAGCCTTTCTACCACAGGGCTGTTCTCTGGGCTCTCCTCTCTGCCTGTGTCTTACCTTTTCCACTTCATTTAATTCTTATTTGAAGAAAAATCTGGAACAAAGGTAGGCTCCTTAAGAAAAATAAAAAAGATAAGCCTGATTAAGAAAATGGAAAGAAATATAAGTTAACATAATTTAAAAAGAGAGGTTTAACCACAGATATGGAAGAAATTATAGACATTTGGGGGGGGGGGGGGATCTGTGCAACCCTAAGGCAATAAAACTGAAAATCTAGGGAGAAGTAGAAAATTTCCAGCAAAATGTAAATTACTAAAATTAGCTTAAGAAAAGAATGAACACCTAAACAAACCAATAATATTAGAAGACAATGAAAGATACACCTTTAAGAACAGCTACAGGCCCAGTCGGCTTTACAGATCTATTTACTCTTTAAAAACCGATGATTCTGTCATCCATTGTATTTTTTCTATTAGTATAATGCATTAATCTTCATTTTATACAGACAGCAAAACCTTATTGACAAAACCCAATAGATAGTACAAACAAGAAACTTATAAGTCAGTTTCCCTTAGGAATGTAGATTTAAAATTCTAAGCAAAATATAATCAATCTAATCTAGAAACAAATAAAAGTGCAATAATTTGAGTTTACCCCAGGTATGCAAGGATAGTTCAATATTAATCTTTCAAGATAATTCATTACAACAACAAATTGGGTGTGAAAAATTAATATTGTTATGAATATAGCAATAGTATACTAAAACAAAATTTATCAAAATTCTAATCTTCATTTTTATTTTTAAAAACTCCCAGCCCCTGGCTGACGTGGTTCAGTTGGTTGAAGCATTATCCCATACACTAGAAGGTGGCAGGTTCAATTCCTGGTCAGGGCACATACTTAGGTTGTGGGATCAATACCCAGCTGGGATACTATGGGAAATTAATCTATGTTTCTCTCTCCCATCTCTCATTCTCTCTCTCTTTCTCCCTTTCCTCCCCCTCTAAAATAAATTTTTTAAAACTTCCAAATAAAATAAAAGTTGAAGGAAAATATTATATTGTTTGACACAAACCAACAGCCAACATAAACTAAATAGTAAAATACCAAAGCCATTTATGTTAAAATCAGGAACAATGCAGAAAGAATGTCTACATTAACATTATTGTTCAACATCATTTTAGAGCGAATGCATTAGAAAAAAAATTCATGTAAATATTGAAAAATGAAAATAAATTTTTTTTTGCAGGATATGATTACAAACCTAGAAACTCTAAGAAACTAGTGTAATAAGTTAATAGTAATTTAAAAAGAATGTATTTGAGGTAATCTACAAAAATAATTTGTTCTTTTTATACTAACAATAATCATCAGAATAGTGTAGCATATTTATAACAGATAGAAATATCATTCATGACAAAATATACATGAAAAAAACCAAAATTATACTAAGGAGCATAAATAAAAATCTGAACTCATTGAAAAATGTTCCTGAGTGAGAAACTTTAACAGCATAAAATGTTATCCTTTCAAATTAATATGTAAATTTAATTCCATTCAAATAAACATATTTTAGAGCTGAGTAATATTTTAAAGGTCAGTGGAAATTATCTGAGAAAAGCCAAGAAGACTCTGAAAAAGAGAATTTTGATAAGGGACTTGTCTTGTCAGATATTAAGTATAAGATAATGCTACTACAATAAAAATAGTAGAAATAGATAGTAAAATAGAGTGAAGGAAACTCCATCAAGTATACATAAATTACAAAGGTAGTATTCCATTTACTGGAAAAAGTAGAGCTTATTTAATATATAGTGTAAATATGGTAGGCTAATTATCTGGGAAAAAACAAAATTTATTTCCTATCTCATTACATATACAGAAATAAATTATATATGGATTTAACTTTAAATGAAAAATAAAGTTATTAGTTTGCATAATTGTGGGGCAAAGAAATCTTTATAAGATAGGAAACTCAGGAACCATTAAGCAAACTCATAAACATAGATCTTGCATAACAATTTAAAAGGTTTTTAAAGCAAAATATATTATAAAAATAATATTAGCAAACAAAAATATTAGTTGTACATCATGTCTATTCTACATGTTTTACATTTTACAATTCATTTAATCCTCATCTCACCTTATGAATTAGGCACTATTATCTTCCCCATATTTCAGATGATGAAACTAAAGCTCTAGATCACACAACCAATAAATAATAAACCTAGCATTTGAACCCAGACAGTCTAGCTTCAGAAGCTGGGCACCTCACTAAATGACTTCTCACAGCATTGATTAAGAAAATATATTTGCGATAGAGACAACAAGATGGCGGCAGAGGTAAAAGCCTAACTGCAGCCGCACTCAACAATTTCAAAAAATACAACTAAAATATAGAGGGGACACTATCCAGAACTACAGGAAAGTTGACTGACTGGGAATTCTACAACTAGAAGGAAAGAGAAAATCAGAGGAGCTGTAAAAGCCTAAGGTACGAGGCAGCGTGCGCGCGCGTGGGAGAGGACTGAGCTGGAGAGGAGGGGCGGCTGAGTGCCTGGCTGGCGTTCCCCAGCGGGAAGGAGATAAAAGCTCCGGACTGTGCTGAACCCCAACTCCGACTGCACTGAACCCCAGTTCTGGGCGAGACCCTGGGGTCCAGGCTCATACAGAGGGAAACTGGGCTGTAAGGCGGGAGCTCAGCAGAGTGGCAGCGAAAGGCAGAGCCCCGGAGTCGCGCACATTGCGCGCAGAGGATGGACTGTTAGCTGAGCTGCTGAATTGCCCCAGCTGGAAGGACTCAAAAGCTCCGGACTGTGCTGAGCCCCAGTTCTGACTGCACTGAACCCCAGTCCTGGGCAAGACCCTCGGGCCCCAGCCTCATACAGAGGGAAACTGGGCTGTAAGGCGGGAGCTCAGCTGAGCGGCTGCGAAAAGCAGAGCCCCTGAGTTGCGCACATTGCACGCACAGAGGACAGACTGTTGATTGGGCCGCGAGATTGCCCTAGCAGGAAGGAGACATAATCTCCGGACTGTTCTTAACCACACTTCCAACTGCTCTGAACCCCAGTTGTGGGCTTGTTGGGGGAGAGACTACACTGTCTGGTAGCGGGCGAAGCTCTAGGGTGCCTTTCTCTCAGAGGTGCTTGCAGCGAGTACCAAAGGACACTGAGGTACACTGAGACTCAGGAACCCCCGAGGGCGGGGCTAACCGGAAGCCAAGGCTGTAGGCTCCACCCTGAAACTCTGCCCCTCCCAAGCTGAAATCAGAGAGGCATTTGCAGGTCTCCAAGTCTAGTGGAATAAGGTTGTCTCCTGGCATAGACACAGCTGATCCTCCCAACCTACTAACCCAGGGAAGCAGCGAAAATGCCGAAACGAGGAAACAGATCACAAACGAAAGAAATGGAGGACAAAAAGCGACTGGATATAGAGTTCAAAGCCACGCTTATAAGGATGTTCAACAATCTCTTAGAAAAGGCCGATAAAATAAATGAGACCTATGAGGATATGAAAAGGGATCAACTAGAAATAAAGAATACATTCTCTGAAATAAAAAATATTATACAAAGTCCTAAAAACAGATTGGAAGATTTCAAGAATCAAGTCCAATATTTGGAACACAAAGAGCCAGAGGACACTCCTCCGCAGAAGCAAGAAGACAAGAGAATCCAGAAAGTTGAAGATGATGTGAGAAACCTCTGGGACAGCTTCAAGCGAACCAACATCAGAATTATGGGCATCCCAGAAAATGACAGAGAGCAAGATACCGAAAACATATTGAAAGAAATAGTGACAGAAAACTTCCCCCACCTGGGGAAAGAAATAGACTTACATGTACAGGAAGCACACAGAACCCCAAACAAAAGGAATCCAAAAAGAACCACACCAAGACACATCATAATTAAAATTCCAAGAGCTAAAGACAAAGAGAGAATATTAAAAGCAGCAAGACAAAAGCAGGTAGTTACCTATAAAGGGGCACCCATACGACTGTCAGCTGATTTCTCAACAGAAACCATGCAGGCCAGACGGGAATGGCAAGAAATATTCAAGGTGATGAATAGCAAGAACCTACAGCCAAAAATACTCTACCCAGCAAAGCTATCATTCAGAATCGAAGGCCAGATAAAGAGCTTCACAAATAAATTTAAGCTAAAGGAATTCATCACTGCCAAGCCAGAATTATATGAATTGCTGAAAGGGGTTCTTTAGGAAGAGGAAGAAAATAAAGATAAATATATGAACAAACACGTAACTATCAACAAGTGAGTCTAAAAACCAAGGGAAGTAAAAATCATGATGAACAATATTAACTGGTGAATATAATAGAATCAGAGGTATGGAAGGGGGAGTGGACTGATGATTCTCGGGGAAATGGGGAGTGGAGCGGGGCGGGAAGAGACTGAACATGAACTGCACCTATGGATGAGGACAATGGGGGATGGGGAAAGGGCAGAGAATTGAATGGAAACTTGGTGTAGGGGAGCAATTGGGAGGGGGGGAATGAGGAACATTTGTAATAATATGAACAATAAAGATTTAGTTAAAAAAAAAATAAAAAAAAATAAAAGCCAAAAAAAAAAAAAAAAAAAAAAAAAAAAAAAAGAAAATATATTTGCAACATATATTACTACCAATTATACAACCAATATACAATGAATTCTAAAAACTAGTAATAACAAAAAAAATAATAATAATAAATAAGCAACTCAATACAAATGTGACAAAGGATATGAGTGGTTAATTCACAAAAGAGTAAATTCATTGACCAATAATAAAAGATGTTCAATCAACCAGGCAAATAAAAGTAAAAACAGTAGCACATTATAAACAATAATAAAGCTAGTGCTATCAAAGATGCTTGGAAAAAATAGTCTCTGGTAGGAATTTAAGGAGTTGTGATACTTTTGAAATCTTGCTTTATCACCAAAAATGTTATCCTAATATATAAAAACCCTGAGTCTGTTGTGACCAATGGCTCAACCAACCAGAAGTCAGTACTGTAGACAGCTCTGGGTTGCCAAGGTAACCAAGTGCTGACTGCTGTGGCTGCAGGTACAGTGACTCAGCACTGACTGCTGAGGGGGGTTGTGAATCAGGCCCAGAGAGAGGCCTGAAGAGAGAAGCAGGGTCTGATCCGTAGCCTGTGTGGCCTTGCCTCTCTCTTACTCTCTGAGCCAGGTCAGCAGCTGCACCTCCATTTCTCTTCAGGTCTCCAAAGGGACTGTGATTAGCCCTGCCTTTCTGATCAGGCCCTATTGTTAGGCCCAGAGACACTGACTGGTAATTTACAAAATAAATTCAGTCACAACCAAATCTGGGTGAAGTGTGAGGAGCCAATGGCTGCCTAGGAGCAGAGCTTTTGACTCTGACTGGCATAGAAACCAACCAATCAGAACCAAATTGGCCAGCAGAGGAGAGAAGTGGGGAGCAAGATCAGGCCAGCAAAGGAGGGCACTTAGAGGTGATCAGGCAGACAGAGACAGTTAGGGGCGAGATCAGGCTGGCAAGGAAGAGAAGTTGGGGGTGAGATCAGGCTGGCAAGGAAGAGAAGTTGGGGGTGAGATCTGGCTGGCCAGGGAGGGCAGTTGGGAGCTATCAGGCTGGCAGGGGAGAACAGTCGGGTGTGAGATCAGGCCAGCAAAGGAGGGCAGTTAGGGGTGATCAGGCAGACAGAGGCAGTTAGGGGCGAGATCAGGCTGGCAAGGAAGAGAAGTTGGGGGTGAGATCTGGCTGGCCGGGGAGGGCAGTTGGGAGCTATCAGGCTGGCAGGGGAGAACAGTTGGGTGTGAGATCCGGCCAGCAGAGGAGGACCATTGGGGGCAAGATAAGGCCAGCAGGGGTGAGCAGTTGGGGGCAACCAGGCCAGCAGGGGAGGGCAGTTGGGGGCGAGATCTGGATGGCAGGGTAGGGCAGTTAGGGGTGATCAGGCAGACAGAGGCAGTTAGGGGCAATCAGGCAGGTGAGCAGAGAGGTTAGAGGCAATCAGGCAAGCAGGCAGAGGGGTTAGGGGCAATCAGGCAAGCAGGCAGAGGCAGTTGGGATGATCAGGCAGGCAGGCAGGTGAGTGGTTAGGAGCCAGCGATCCCTGTGGGATTGGTCCTAAACTGGCAGTTGGACATCCCCCAAGGGGTCCCCAATTGGAGAGGGTGCAGGCTTGGCTGAGGGAAGCCCCCCATACATGAATTTTGTGCACTGGGCCACTAGTATATACATATCCTTCTACCTACAAATTTCACTTTTGGGACTCCTTCTTATTGAAGTAAAAACATGAGATGTAAAACCACTTATAAGAATATTTATTAAAACACTAGAGGCCCAGTGCATGAAATTCATGCACTGGGGGGAAGGAGGTACCTCAGCCCAGCCTGTACCCTCTCCAATCAGGGGCCCCTCAGGGTATGTTCAGCTGCCAGTTTAGGCCCCCAACTGCCTTCCCCTGCTGGCCATCTTGTGACCACATGGGGGCAATCATCTTGTGAGAGGGTGTGGTGGTCAATTTGCATATTACCTTTTTATTTATAGGATTGTTGTAGTTGTAATTGGTTATGGTATATCCATTCTAAGGAATATTGTGTAGTTGTTTAAAAGAAAAAAGTAATATTATATCCGTTACTTTTAATATATATCCATGAATTGTGAGAAAACAACTAGCAAATAAAGGATATAGTGTCTTCCCATTTTAAAAATCAGATATTACAAGATATTATTTGCTTTTATCAAGGCATTGAGAAATGCTGTTAATAACAGTTCCTCTGGGAGTGTAATAAAGGAGAAGTTTATAAAGAAAATAATATTATCTTTTAAATATATGGATTGTCCCACTTGAAAAATTTAATCTGAAATAAATACTTATTTATGCAAAGATAATTTTTGGAAGATATCCAAGAATGGCCTGGAATGTGAGTATGGGAAAGAAATTTTTTCTCTTTAGATTGAGGTTTTGTGTTTTAAAAAAAAATAAGGAACACATTCATATTTTAAAAATCTGATAAACTAATTTAGTGATTGAAAGTAGCTTATAGTCACCCTTCAAAAAGTATTTACATTTTAATGAATGACTCAGAACTTTTTTATCTAGGAAGAATAAGTCTGCTTTATTCCAAATAGATCATCAAGGCAAACAGGAGAGGAACATCAAAACATACCATACTGACCCATTAACTGGGTTTATCTGCACACAGCTCTTCAAATATTTACTTCTTGTGTATAGAACTTCACTCTTGAACTTAAAAGCTTTGCTGTCAGGATTTCAAGGAAGCTGAGAAGGACATATTTAGTATTAGGATAATAATCCATGAAATGTGGAGGGAAGAGATTGGCAAACATCATATATTCTATTAGTACTATTCATATTACACCACGTGTCACTTTTTTCTTCTATTCTCATGCGAAAATATTTTCCCATTGATTTTTATTTTTTAATTTTTTTCCCATTGATTTTTAGAGAGAGAGGACCAGACAGAAATATAAATGTGAGAGAAACACATCGACTGGTTGCCCAGGCCAGGAAGGAGTCTGCAACCTAGGTATGTGCCCTTGACCAGAATCGAACCCAGGACCCTCGGTCCGCAGGCTGACACTCTATCCATTAAACCAAATTGGCTATGGCCACATGTCAGTTTTTATATCAGGCTGGTCCACCGATATGAAAGAACCAGAAACCTCTATATGTCAAAATTATTTGTTGTGTACATGTTTCAAGGAAACCTCAAGTTGGTGATTACATTTCACAAGGACACTGTGAAAAGCCATTTGTAGCTTTCTAACTTTATGTTACCAGCAGAAGGTAGACATTGATCACATAAAGAGCAGATGGCAATCCTGAGAGAATAAATATTCTGCTGTTATTCCAAATGCAAGTCCAGCAGGCAGAAATTGCAATAATTAATAAAAGAAGGAATCACTAACATGCCATAAAAATCTGAATTGGTTGGATGTGGGGAAGCACAAAAAAACACCTAAAAGTTATTTATTACTTGGAAGTCCTCAGGTTCAATGTTTTCTCTTTACATGTCTTAATAAACCATGCATCAAATGAATACTTCTAAAGGAAAAATATTAATGAAATTAAAGGTGAATATCAGGTTGAATAGGGAAACTTAATTGGAGAATAATGCTCCTTAAAGGATATGGATGACACTTTGTAAGTGAAGTTATCACTTCCTTTCTCTCTCCCATCTCAGCCTCCAACACAAAGTGATAATTGGTTTAAAAGCAAAATAGTTCTGAATACACTGATAGATTTTTTTTTTACCAAGAACTATAAGTAGCAAATTTTAACACCTGATGAATCACGTTATTTCTCATCTCACTTAAATTCTAACAGCAGGTAAAAATCTCTGACAGGATATTCATTTATGTCAGCACCAAATATTTGCCGTTGAAATCTGGCCCAGAAAAATAAAGCAGAGAGAGCAGGAAAGGGAAATTATATAGCTGTCATCACAAATAATATACTATTTTTCTGGGCCTGAGTCATTGTATTTTCACCATGAATGCCTATATTTCCTTCTCAAGAAAAAATTTTCAATCATCACAAATTTAGAAATTTAAGTAAAATATAGACAAACATTGGTTGTCCTAAATGAACTCATTATGTGAAAGGGAAAACTATGCTACAAAAGGGTTTTTTATGGAAATAGAATACTTGCAACATTCATAGAATGGACAGAAGATAATTGTGGTCAATTGCATTGTACTCCTGCTCCTGAGATAATATCTCACAGGCAAGGAAATAATTTCTAAGATTCTTTCTGAATGTGATAATATATTCCAGTGAGGCTTAATATCTATTAAATGCCCTATTTCCACACAGTCTAGTAGTGGATATGCATTTTTATTGATTTTTATGTACCACACCTTCTGTTTCAAAATGGATTTAACATAGCTTTAAAAAAACACAAAGTACAACAAGACCTCATAAATTAGAAGTATGAGTAAAGAAAATAGAAAATACGGATGGGAACATAAATGGAGCCAAAATAAGGCCAAAGAAGACATATTATAATAATCTCATTCTTGTTATTCATGGACTACAGATTTGTTGCCAAGCTCTGAGAAAGGGAAGACATCAAACTCTACTATATCCTTAAAGAAGGAAAAGGTCCTGATGAATTTTCAGTTTGCCTTATATAATTTTATTTGTAATAGTAGTAAAAATATAGTAGGAGCCCTAGCTGGTTTTGCTCAGTGGATAGTGCGTCGGCCTGCAGACTGAAGGGTCCCAGATTCTGGTCAAGGGCACATGCATGGGTTGTGGGCTCGATCCCCAGTAGGGGGCATGCAGGAGGCAGCTGAATAATGATTCTCTCTCATCACTGACGTTTCTAGCTCTCTCTCCTTCTCCCTTCCTCTCTGAAATCAATAAAAATATATTTACTCCCACTATAGTAAAAATAGATTTACTCATAGAGTACTTAATATAATTTTAGGTACACTTTAGAATATATTACATATATTAAATCATTTAATCCTCACAAAATGTAATGAAGTAAATAATACTATTATTCCTTTTTATAGACGAGGAAACCCAGGAACAAAGAGGCTATACACTAAGTGGCCAGATTACTGTGACCTCTGAATGCATAATAATCTGGCCACGCAATATATATTAGAGGCCTGGTACATGAATTCGTGCATGGGTGGGGTTCAGCCAGCCTGGCCAGGAGGAGGGGACATGGGCGGCTGGCCAGCCTGCCTGCTGGTCGAACTCCTGGTGCAGGGGTCAATTTGCATATTAAACCTTTATGATATAGGGTATATACTGAGTGGCCAGATTATTATGTGTTCAGAGATCAAAATAATCTGGCCATTCAGTATATATCTTACCCACGATCATGTGCCTAGTAATGTACAGTGCCTAGTAATGGATACAGTGCCTAGTAATGTTCACATAGATAAATAAGGCATCAACTCTGTGTGCTTATAGCTTTTATATATTTAATAACATGTAACAGATTTGTTTAAATATAAGCAAAGCACATTTGCACTATGGAATACTAGGCAGCTATGAAAAAAAGAAGGGGTCTCTTACCCTTTGTGACAGCATGGATGGACCCAGAGAATATCATGCTAAGTGAAATAAGGCAAACTGAGGAAGACAAATATCACATGATCTAATGTATTTGTGGAATCTAATGAACAAAATTAATTGACCAACAAAATAAGACCTGGGGAATGGGTAGGGACTGGGAGGGGGACAGTAAGGAGAAGAAAATGGGTGATATCTATAATATTTTTAACAATAAAAATATATTTTAAAAATAAATACATATTTATTAATCAATTAAAGAGAAACACGTAAGGAAGTCTGAGCACTTAAGAATTCTTCAAAGTCTTTTCAAATGTGTGTAATGAGGAGCCGAGGGCTGGAAAAGGGCTTTGGGGGTTGTCAACCCAGAAAACCTATTTGGTAATTCAGGAAACTGAAGCCTGGCACTGATAAATGACTAGACTTCCACAGGCAGAATGTGGCCAAGAATTCTAGTCTCCCAATATCTAGGCTAATCACTATTTTTACTACCCATTCAATGAGCCATGTTATTATGACACTTTACTCAGATGGCACTTTCTGTGCTTTTATAGCAAATATTTTGGTTTTGTCTTTATTTAAAACGTAGCCTATAATAATATCATAGAAATGATATAACTATATTATAATGTTAAAATAAATAAATATAAACAAGGCTGCAAAAACAAGCTAGCCACCAACTATAATTTTATGTGATAAATGTTTGAAACTGTCCTGTTTGCAGCATTAATGTAATTGAATGTTCAGATAAAAGTGTAAGTTTGGCATTCTATAATTTGATGACTCAATATCCCTCATTTATATATAAAAGGCTAATATGCTAAGTGTCCGACTATCTGACTAGTTGCTATGATGCGCACTGACCACTAGGGGGAAGATATTCAAGGAAGGAGCTGCTGTGACATGCACTGGCTGTTTACAGAGAAACGGCAAAGTGGACCCGGCACCCACAAAGTAACACTTGGCTTCCCCCAAGAGGGACATGGGCCCTGCCACCACCCCGGAACAGCAGCCCACCAAATCGTAGCCAATACTGCCGAGACCCCATGGTGAAAAATGTGGCCACAGCCCAATCCATCCCGGAAATGGTCACTGTGGGTGCAGGGTAATGATGTCACATAGCAATGTCTGGCTTCCTCTCCCTAGCGGCTAACCTCCTTGGAGTTTCTTAAGCCCAGATACACAACTTGCTTTATAGCCAGGTGGAAACATTTTACCAAATGTTTGGAAAGCGTTTTCCCATGCCTCATCTCATTTGATCCTCACAGAAGTCCTGGAGTAGGTAGATAGGAGATTCAGTGGAATCCTATTTTCTTTTCATTAGCCAGAAAACGGAGATTTAGAAAGCTTAGAAATTTGACCTGACTGGAAAGAAGTAAGAAATGGTGGACTTTGAAAATGACTTCAGGTTTTCTCCTTGCTCAGAATATAGTCAAACATTACTGCAGTTAAATATTTTACCCTTTGTTCTCCCTGCGTGATCTATAGTATTAACCTGCGTCATGTTGATATTTACTGCTATGTTGCTGACAATTACTTGAAAGAGAAGTTGTAGTACTTCACTGGGCTGTAAAAAGTTTAGTTAAATCAGAAAGAAGGTCTAATTAAGCAAGTTTATTCTCTCTCTATATATATATTAACGGCTAAATTGACTCACGCATGTGCAATACATATAAAGCTTTTGCTGGCACCAATTTCATGCCTATGTTCTTGTCTGTCATTGTTGATCATGGATTTGGTTGACACTTCTATTATAGAGAAAGGGCAAATAGCGATATTAAAATAGTTCTTCTAATTAATTTCCTTTCAATGTGCACGAATGTCTTGCACCGGGCTTCTAGTAATCAATAATATTGTAGCAATTATATATGGTGTCAGGTGTGTACAAAACTTATTGAGGGATCGCTTTGTAAATTACATGAATGTTTAATCACTATGCTGTACACCTAAAATATAATATTGGATGTCAACCATAATTGAAAAACTTTTTTAAATAAACAGAAAGATATTAGTAGGTCCACTTTGCAAATGAGTAAATCTTGGCTAAAAAAGGATTGTATTACATTTGTAAATCAATGACTATTTCACACTTTGGAAAAAGAAGCAAACACCTAACATATGGGTAAAGTGTTATTTCTACATATTGCAAATAATTTTCATGACACTGCTTGTAAAATCTAGAAAACAAGAACAGAGGTTTTCCTCATGTGTTTATGCTCTATATAATGTTTGACTCATCGCAGGTACTTAATACATGTTTGATAAATGGGGGAAAAAAGAAAATATGGTGATGACATCTCACCAATGGGCAACTCAGTAAAAATAACTATGATGATCTGGTCTGATTTGACAATAAATTTTTAAGTAGGGAGAAGCCAGGCTTTAAGGAAAGAAGTTTATGGCAATGAAGTCAGATGTGTCAAATACCTGAATGCAGCAATCATATGTTGCTGGTTGGCCATAGACAGAATCAGGGGCTTTAACATCAAGAAGCTCTGGTTTAGAAAGCTAAAGAGCCCAATAAGAAATTGAACCTGAATAGACCCATTCTGTTTCTAGTTACAGATGGGCTGAGAAAGTATGCCTTGGAAGTGTGCCATCCCAGAATGTATATTTATATAATGTCCTTAACCTTGGAAATAAACAGAACTTAAGGATTTATTAGTATTTCCTTTGCTTCCATTTTTAGTACTGTTAACGGGATGCTTTCAAACAGACTTAACCAGTTATAAAATGTATTTTCTCATGTAATAAAAAATCCAATGTAGGTAGAGTGCCCGGGTTGGCTGATTTAGCAGCTCAAAGTCCAGACCCCATGTTCTTTTCATCTCAGTGCTTTGCTTTCCACAATGTTTTCCCAATGATCAGAGAAGGTTACCAGAAGTAACAAGGATATATGATTCCTCGTTTATATCCAGCAGAGAGCAAATGAAAATTTCTCCCCCAATTATGCAATAAGATTCCTTACTTTCAGTCTAAT
Organism: Vespertilio murinus; assembly: GCA_963924515.1. Lineage (NCBI taxonomy): Eukaryota > Metazoa > Chordata > Mammalia > Chiroptera > Vespertilionidae > Vespertilio > Vespertilio murinus. The sequence goes on from OZ004712.1 coordinate 35,744,524, forward strand.
TGGCCCAACGTACGTTCCATTACCAAGAAAATGCCATGCACTGATTGCTGAAGCCAGGTTACTAAACCAACCCAGGTTAGTTAAAGCCCATCCAGGGGCTGGTGCTGGGGACATCCTTCCCTGAGTCACATGGGCTGCATTTTGTGGATGCCTGTGTAAGATTCGAGTTCCACTGTGAAGGGGTAAGTGGGAATAGGATGCTGGTTACATAGTCAATAGATCTTGTGACAATAAAACCTTCTGAGATACTATCAACAATAAAAATATATTTAAAAAAATAAAATGCTCCTCCCCTCTTCCCCCAAAAAATAAACCTTCTGAGAATGTCAAGGCAAAACATTTTATATTGCTCCCTAATATATCTTGTATGGACTATAGGGGGCAGTAGTGGCTCAGTACTCAGTGAATTTCATTTATGCTGTAGTGAGGGGACACTTCTATAGAGAAATATTTTCCTTTAAGAAGTCATATAACATTTGCTATCACTAAATCATAACTGACATTTCCATCAATTAAAATCACAGCTTCTTGGATTCAAACTCATAGATATTATGACTTGATTTCTTTACCTTTGACTTAAATCGCAGAATGACTTATATTAGCAAGAATAGTTTATGCATTCGATCAAGCTATTTTTTTCTACTAACCATTTGCCTGCTATACACTATAAGAGTAGGGGTAAACAGGCAAAGGATACTTTTATGTATTTATTCTATGCACAGCAGATGGTTAACGTTAAACTCAAATGTTAGAAATGTTAGAAAGATAAGCTAATAAACATGCTAACTTATTTAATCAGGAAGACCTCTCGGGTGAGTTAGACTCTGAGCTGGAGATGAATGAAAGGTTAGGATAGGGAAGATAAGCAGGCTCCAGGGGACAAAGAAAGCTAGCAAAGCAAGGTGGTGACTGTCTGGGGAGATAGTATGGATGGGGGATGGAAGGAAGGACCACGGGACTAATTCACAGATAACTCAGGTTGGATTCTGAATTACTGGTTAATGGGAAACCAAATGAAAGAGCTAGGAATAAAAATAACATTTTTAATGTATAAATTGTGCCAGACATTGTGTTGGGAACTTTACATATCTATTTTATCGACTCAGGAACCTAGCAAAGTAAGTTTTATCATAATCACCCACTTTCCATGGGTGAGGAAAACGGTGGATCAACGGTGTTAAGTAAATTAATTGCCAAGATCATACAACTAGTAATTAGGCAGAAGAACTTTAATCCAAATCTGTTTTCTCTAAATCCTGAGCTTTTCCCCCTGCATAATGTTGTCCCCCTATTGCGGGAAAGAGTAAGAATCTTAGCATTCAGAATCAACCACAGGCTACTGGAGAAAGACCAGAGAGAGGGTACTCCCATAAACTGAAAGGGAGCATGATGCTAGCAGACAGAGCTTGCATGAAATGCCTAATTATGGAGATTTAGATGAGATTGTTTACAACCAATTAAATATATGAGGCAAAGGATTCGAAAGTATCTCCAGGTTCTATGCTTGGTTAATTGATCTAATGATTCTGCTTCCAACCAAAATACAAAAGACAAAATGTCAGGACTTTATTGTCATTGCTATCAAGAATAAAAATTATGCCAAGTATCATTTAGAAGATGTTTTTACATATAACTCCATGGGTAATATTACATAGACAACTCACTTAGGAACAGAGCTAAATTTCAAATTTTATTAAAATATGCTTAGTACCCAATCCACTTGCAATTTGTTCTGATTTGGAAAAGGACTGAATTAAATTTCCCTTTCTCTTTTATAGGTAAATAATATAAGAAATCTATCCAAAAATCTAAATTATCTTAGTTTAAAGTTTAGACTCTAAGCAAACTGAATATTGTTCAAGGTTGACAAAACTAAGTAGAGGTTGAATATCCACATTACAATATAATTCATGGCAAAACTCCATGAAATAGCAAGCTCTCCTTATCAACTTTAAATACATATTCAGCTCATATTCTAAAGTCCAGTCCTTTTTTTTTTTTTTAATTCGATGTTACATGGTTTGCATGTCTGTTTTTCTCAATAAGGAATTTCAGGGCAGTGATCCCGTTACTCACCTCCGCGTAAAACTTATTTAGTGATTTAATTTAAGAGGGACCTGGTAAATGCTTGTTGGGTGACAGCATGTTTGTTTAAGGCAAACTTAATTCTTTAAATTAGTACTATTAGAAATGGGAGCACTCCTGACTCTCTGCTTTTTTGCTGCTTGACTTCAAACAAGTTCTTTTACATTCTATGCATCATCAATGATGCCTATTGAACTGCACTGCTGTGAGGACAAACAGCAATATATGCTAAAACACCATACAAATATTATTTATTGTATTAAATAAATAAGTTACAACTGCGTAAATACTTTAGCATACTGTTAAGCACCTTCACCATATCAACAATGCAAACCTTGATAATGTACTCTGAGGATATGATAATAAGTAAAAGACCTTCTCTCCCAACTGTCTTATAAATTCAGACTGGTAACCCTCAAAAGATTCCTTCTTTCCACTGAAATGGGGTTTAAAGAAAAAAGAAGGCATGAGAAACTACTGAATGCTTTCTAAAATATCTGAGTTCTTTTTTCCCCGTTTCCCTTGTTGACATTCCCTTGAGCAAAGAAGCTATTTCTTTAGATTTCTGAGGTACATCCACTCTGTACAACTCAAGTCAATGATCATATAACTCTCAAATGACTTAAGTAAGTTTTGGACTAAAAACAAATGTCAATGTTAAGAGTATAAGATATAAAGAAAGGCTCTATTGGGGAAAGAACTGGGGAGGTCACAAAGAAAAAGAATGATGGATAGATAAAAACTATGGTTTCCTGCTCAGCTTACAGATTTGGAGAGCAGGAGGGAACAGAAAAAAAAATCAGAAAGGCCATAATTCTAGGACATCCAGCAACAGTCTCTACAATGGATTCTCAAAAAGTGATTCCCTCAGACACAAATGCTTTTTCAAACCTCCATCCCTCTAGAAATGCTAGAAATTATTGATTGGACAAGGTCTATAAGAGCTACTATGATGCCAGGGAACAGAGAATAAGCATATTAGCTCAAAGGTTTAAGCAATACTACAAAACCCCTTCTCATGAACGTGCCCTGAATCCTGACCAATGGACACACCAAAAAAGAAAAAAGGGAGGAGGGGGAATCAGAAACCATTGGCCACCATAGTCCTGAAATCAGCAGCTTTTTTGCCATTCACAAATGAAGTGGGCAACAAATTAAACTAGACATGAAAATAATCAAATTTAATGCAGGGGAGAGATTTAATAAAGCCTATAGAAAAATCTTCTGAAGACTTATTACTAGGCTTTAAAGACTTGACTGAGGGGCTCCATCATTCCCTCTCTTCTCACCATTCCAAGGGTGGTTATTCTGTCTCTTGGTTCTTTGGGTAAGAAAAGACAATAAGGTAGCTTTTCAGAGCTGAAATCCTGGAGTCCTACACTTGTATGATTGAATCCAATGCAACTACTTATTAACTGGGTAGTGTTTAGAAAGTTCCCCAATGTCTCTGTGCCTCAGTGAACTCCTGTGTAGAGATGTAATAACAGTATCTGCCTCATAGAATTGTTGGAAATGTTGTGAGCCCAGCACCTGACATGAAAGATTCAATAAACATGATCCATTAATACTAAACATTAGAGGCCCATTGCACAAAGATTCATGCAATAGGCCTTCCTTCCCCAGGCTGCTGGTACCGGTTTTCCTCTGGCACCCAGGACCCACACCTTTGCTTCGGCCATAGCAGAGAAGCCAAGCCTCTTTAGGCTTCAATCTTCAATCTTCAGCAATCTTCACTTGGGCTGGAGCCTTCAGTATTTGCTCCGTGCTTGCATATGCAAATTAACCTGCCATCTTTGTTGGGTTAATTTACATATCCACTCCTGATTGGCTGGTGGTCATTGTGGAGGTATGTCAATTTGCATATTTCTCTTTTATTACTGTATTTGCCGACGTATAAGACGACTTTTTGGCCCTGAAAAATATGCCTCCAAGTGGGGGGTAGTCTTATACGGCGAGTATATAACAAACTCTGTATTTTTAGTGGAAATGTTAGGGGGTCGTCTTATACGCCCAGTCGTCTTATACGCCGGCAAATATGTATTTTTCAGGGCCAAAAAATCGTCTTATACGCCGGCAAATACGGTAGTATAGATATTCCCTATTCACAGAGTAGGAAATCAAGGATCTGCTTTAAAAAAAAAATTGGTTGTAGAGAAAGGAGAAAAAGAGAGAGAAACATTGAGAAACATTGATAGATTGCCTCCTGCACAACCAGAGATCAAACCCACAATGTGGGCATATGCCCTAATTGGGAATTGAAATCACCACCTTTGGGTGTATGGGAAGAGGCTCCAACCAACTTAGCCACACTGAGCAGGGGGAAGGGGCTCCTCATTTATGAAAATATGCCTTGACATGGTGCATCAGCATGTGAGGCACAAAGAGAAGAAGTATGGTGAGCCTCTATCAGGAATTACTGGATGGCTTGTCTCTGTTATTGGAAAAGAACCTTGGGAGTGACAGCTCCACCATTTCCCTGAGAAAGGCAGAGAGGATGCATTCTGCTCCTAGCTGCACCTCCTTGAATGGATATTCCTGGGAGCAATAGATTAAGTTTAAAGTTTTTGCTTTTAACTTTTAAAGCTCTTGAAGCCCTGTTCCAAGTGAGCTTTACAAACTCTGAGCCCGCCCTTGCCTTCAGGGGGTTTGAGGGAAATGGAGCTGTGGACTTTGGAGCTTAGTGGAACATGAAAGGGATTGTACCTCTCTTTCCCTCTGCAGCCCCAGGCAGAGAGGATCATCTCTCCCTCTAAAAAGATTTCATTTTTCAGGGCTCCTTGGCACTTGAGGTTCACTTTATATTTAAGTTTTATAGCTGTTATTCATTAACTTGGGGGGGGGGATACTCTACATTTATGCTTTCCTCTTGCTCTCTCTTTTCAGGTATTGTTTTTTGGGAATACACGTTGGGTTAGAACCCAGCTAATATGTACTGTTGATAAAAATGTCTGCTTTGAGTTTTTAAAATTGATGGAGAATAGATCAGCAGACTACTTTTAAAGCTTTTTAAAATGCCTCTTTAAACACTATTTTTAATAGTCAATGATATAGCTTTGCAACATGTACTTTCATCATTTATTTTAATGCATATTTCATTTAAGAAATGGCAACATGTGGGGTGTTCTAAAAGCTTTTTATCTGAGGATCTCTGAATAAGCTTTTATTGTGGTAAGCCCATGGGTCCAACTTATTATGATGAAAACAGAGGTTTCAAGAAACTAACAGAATTACTCAAGATCATCTCATAAATTGTAGCCAACCTGGAAATGTTGTCCAGGACCCCTGACAATACAGGGTCCTGCGTGATCATCAGAATGACTGAAAAAGCTTCTCGGGCAGGAAGGTTTTCCCATCCCCATTCTGAGAGAGTCTGTTTCTTGAATGTGGGAAAGGGCCCAGGAATATTTATTTTATACATATTTCTATATATTATATTTAATAATTCTGAGGCTAGTGGTTCATGGGCCACTTTTCTTTAAGTCCAGTTCAGAGCTCTAGGACAATACGTCTCAAATTTTGGGGGTTCAGGATCTATTTTTTTTTAAATCCTCACTAGAGGATATTTTTCCTATTGATTTTTAGAGAGTAAAAGGGAGGAAGAACAGGGAGAGAAAGAAAGAAACATTGATGTGAGAGAGAAACATCAACTGGTTGCCTCCTGCATGCCCCTTGACCAGGGCCAGGGGTCCAATCTGTAACCAAGGTACATGACCTTGTCCAAGTACCAAACCTGTGACTCTTCAGATCATGGCCAGGGCTCAGAGCCCATTTTTAAACTTTTAACAAATATTGAGAATTCTGAAGAGCTTTTGTTTTTGTAGGTCATATCCATTAATATGTATTATACTAGAAATTTCAATGGAGACATTACTTATTAATTTTTTCCATCACCATTTATCCCCTCTATGCTCACTTCCACCTCCATCCACCCCCCCCCAGCCCAAACCCACCCTCACTACACTGTGTCCATATCCAAGAGTTCTCTCTTTTTTGCTCAATCCCTCCACCCCTCTCAACACCCCTTCTCCTCACCATCAGAACTGTCTGTCTGCTCTCTATCAGTCTGTCTCTATTTTGCATGGTAGTTCAGTTTGTTCATTAAATTCCACAATGAGTGAATCATATGGTACTTGTCTTTGACTAGCTTATTTCATTTTAAATTAAGATATATAAAATACCTACTTATAAACTTATTTTAAAATAATAAATTAGTTAACATATTACCATAACACATTGCTTATCAAAAATTACTATATTTTCCAAAAAATAAAATTAGTGGGAAGAGTGGCATAGTTTTACATTTTTGCAAATCTCTTTAATGACTAGCTTAATAGAAAACAGCTGGATCCTCATATCTGCTTTTGCATTCACTCTGTTGCAACATGTTGCTTTGAGTATATGAAGAAAATCTGGCTTCACAAAGATAATTAGTTGGAAAAGGAGGAACTAATATTCCTTTTATATAATTATGAATAGTCTTCTTTGATATATGGCAAAACTCAACAGGAAGAAGTTTCCTTTAATTTTTTTTTTCTTTGAGTTTAATCACTAGGACAGAGAGTGGTAGCCAGGTTGATGAACACTAAATTGATGGACACGTGCCTTTCGAGATACCACCCCAGCACTTGGAGCTTAGAGTGAGTGACTCCGAGTCAATCCTGCATGGGCCCTTTAAGAAGAGCACCTGGGACTACAACAGCCCTCTGTCTCCCTCAGCCATAATCCCTGCTGGTATTCACAGTCAGAAGTTATGGGAACTTCTCTTCCTGGCACTTAAACCCTGGGCTGGGGGACCTGGTGTGGGACTGGAATCCCTTGATCTTTAGAAGGGACCTCCAAAGCAAAGATATCCCTTCTAAATTTTAAATGCCATGTGTGGGTGTGGGACCTCCCCATTTCTCATCTCCTCCCCTCCTACCAGTCTCTACTTGGCTTCTTCTGTATATCCTGCATTATAGGACTTTTATTCAACTACACTTCAGGTGGTTCTCAGTGATGATTGTTCTTTAATTCAGTTGTAATTTCGATGTGGGCATGGGAAGATGCAAGTGCCATTAACTTCTGCCATCTTAACTGGAAGGCAACAGGTAGAAACTTCTTAACGGTTGGTTGCAATAAGAAATCTAAAACCATATCAATGAACTCTTCATACTCTGTCACATTAAAGACCATTGGTCTTGCTTGTATTTTGAATATTGTTTTTATCCATTCCTGATTTTATAACACCACATGTTGGAAAATATTATTTCACTGAGCTATACATATCTTCCAAATTTTGACATATTACTATACAATATTTAAAAATCACACTCATTAATATCACCACCAATATTGTCATAAAAGTTGGTAAGTATTGAGAAACTGCCAAGCCTATGGTGGGCAGGTTGAAACTTTCCAAAACCCTATAATATTCACTTAAAAGCTCTGATGTTATCACTGGCAACAAATATCTCAAGTTAGAACAAAGATGTATTTGGTTCATTTATGCAAAGTCTAAAATGCCATATTTTATATAATTAGTTGTTCAATCAAATTAAAACAGAGTTCAATGAAAAAAGTGGCTAGTTCAGCTCATAAGTCAAACAATTGTACTATTGCTTTACCTTGAGACAACCATTGGACATTGGTGCATTATCAGCACTTTCTCTGTTGTCATGCAGATGAAAAAGATGTGTTCCGCTGAAACCAGTTTGGCTCAGTGGTAGAGCGTCGGTCTGCAGACTGAAAGGTTCCGGGTTCGATTCTGGTCAAGGGCATGTACATTGGTTGCGGGCACATCCCCGGTAGGGGGTGTGCAAGAGGCAGCTGGTCGATGTTTCTCTCTCATCGACGTTTCTAGCTCTCTATCTCTCTCCCTTCCTCTCTGTAAAATATCAATAAAATATATTTTAAAAAGAAAAGAAAAAGATGTGTTCTCAAAGATTGATTTAATAATTTTTACTGCTGCATCAGGGACTTTCTTAATTTAAACCAGAGTTTGTTGAACTGCAAGTGCACAATGACTACTAGGGCAATTTGGTAACATTGCCTCGATTGGGGTTAAGGTGCTACAGCTTGCTTTTGCAATATCAAGACAAATGTCAATACTGACAAAGAGGAAATAATGTCTTAATGTTTTTATGAAACTAGTTTGACCTTGCAGACCTTCTGAAAAGGATCCTAGGACTCCCAGGATCTGTGGGACATATTTTGAAAACCAGTGCTCTAAAAAAAAAAACAGCTTGCTATATATATATATCCCTGATATACAAGTAGACTGAATGGTGGAACAACCAAACAACCAGTTGCTATGACATGCACTGACCACGAGAGGGTGCACAGGAAACATGGCGGGCATCGGCCATGACGGGATGGTGGAGCTGGTGAGCGAGGGTGCCAGACCAAGGTGGGGTTCTGATGGCTGTCACTAGGGAGACCCTTTGGTGATTACTGAAAATTCTTTGCTCCCACATGCTACAGTCCCGCTGGACACTTGCACCTGCTGCCAGCGCTGGCCCTGCTCACTCCCACAGCCAGCGCCAATGCTGCTGCTCACACCTGCTGCTCATACCCAGTGCAAGTCCTGATCTCTCAGGGTGCAAGCAGCGATGGCTGCCAGCCCCAGCCGCCCCTGAGAGCTTCTCCACCTTCCCCTGCTCCTGAGGGGCAATCGGGGCAACAGCCATTGCTGACACCCGCTGCTGGTAACAGCCCCAGTCATTCTGCTCAGCTGGTGCTAGTGGGGCCAGCACCATCAGCACATGGGAGCGGCGATGGGAGTGGCAACGTGGCCCACAGTCCCTTTCAAGGTGCATGAATCCATGCACTGGGCCCCTAATTATTTTAATATAATCCAGGCTGAAAAATCAAAACACAACTTTATAAGAATGTCCTTATTTTTATTGGTTCATCTTTCCTCCAATCTGTACTCCAATTGACACAATGAGTACAATTAATTGGCCCACCATCTGCATTTAACCATCTAAATAAGTTATGTCTTAGATACATGCATTAAAAATGAAACTAGACCACTTTCTCACATCCTATATAAAAATAAACTTAAAATGGATTAAAGACTTAGATGTAATACCTGAAACCATAAAACTCTCAGAAGAAAACATAGGCAATAAACTCTTTGATATCTCTTAGCAACATTATTTTGGATATGTCTCCTTGGGCAAGTGAAACAAAAGAAAATAATAAACAAATGGGACTACATCAAACAAAAAAGTTTCTGCACAGCAAAGTAAACTATTAATAAAATAAAAAGACAACCTTACTGAATGGGAGAAGACATTTGCCGATGATACATCTGATAAAAGGTTAATATCCAAAATATACATAGAGCTCATACAACTTAACACCAGAAAACAAACAACACAATTTAAAAATTGGGAATAGGACCTGAACAGACATTTCTCCAAAGAGGACATACAGGTGACCAATAGACACATGAAAAGGTGTTCAAGGAGCATTTGAGATCTTGCTCCCTGGCATATGTCTCCCTGGCATATGTCCTCAGCTTGGCTCAAATAAGCTCTTATAAAACTCAAAAAAGAAAAGAAAAGATGCTCAATGTCACTAATCATCAGAGAAATGCAAATTAAAACCACACACCTGTCAGAATGGTTGTCATCAATAAATTAACAAACCACAAGTGTTGGCGAGGATGTGCACTATTGGTGGGAATGCAGATTGATGTAGCCACTATGGAAAAAGTATAGAGGTTCCTCAAAACGTTAAAAATAAAACTACCATATGATCTAGCAATTGCACTTCTGCATATTTCCAAAACACTAATTAGAAATAATATATGCATCCCCATGCTCATCACAGCATTATTTATAATAGCCAAGATATGGAACAATCTAAGTGTCCATGGATTATTGAGTAGATTAAAAAGAAGTCATATATATATATATATATATATATATATATATATATATATATATAATGGAATATTACTCAGCCATAAAAAGAATGAAATCATGTTATTTGAAACAACATGGATGGACCTATGCATAAATTAAATAAATCAAACAGAGCAGACAAATACTATATGATTTCATTTATATGTAGAATCTAAAATGAAAAAAAAACAAATAGGACCAACTACAGATACAGAGAATAAATTGATGGGTGCCAGGTAAGAGGAAGGTTGGGAAAAGTGGGTGAAATGGTTGAAAGGATTAAGAAGCACAAATTCCCAGTTACAAAAATAGTAATAGGAATAAAAAGTATGGAATATAGTCAATAATATCATAACTATGTTTGGTGTCAGATGGGTACTAGACGTATCAGGATGATCACTTTGTGAAGTATATAAATGTTTAACACAATGTTGTACATCTGAAATTAATATAATATTGTTTGCCAACTGTAGTTGAAAAATAAATTATCAAAAATGTTAAAAATAAATATGTTAGTGAGGTCACAATGGCTCTTAAAGCTATTTCATAACAAAGGACAAATATCCCTTAGCTAGGCATGCAGTGTATACCATCAGCAACACGTATAAAACCTTCACCCGTGGGCATAAGTGTTCTGAATGTTGGGAGTTGAGGGAATTGCTATTGAAAAGATAATAATGTGATGGGAGAGATAAAAATAAATTTCTCTTTGCCCCTTAGGCATTCATATGCCAATGACTGGATGTTACTCTCCTATGCTTTTCTCCCTTTAGGCACAAATATGGAAAAGTGCTTCTAATTCAGAGTAAAATTTGAATAGGATAGACATCTGCCTTCTAGCTATATAGTTATAGCTATAACTTTTGACATAACCCAAATGGCTAAGAACCTTAGAGTCCCTTCCATGTGACACATTTTAACATAACTACTATCATGTAATGTGCATTTTAGAAACTGAAAGATGTTAATTACTTTGCTATTCATTTTCAGTTATTGCCTTTAGTCTGTGGGTCACTGGTTTGGAGAGATGGTAAGAGCCGTGGATATCAGTGCTTTCCCATGGCCTCACTAGTTAGTTGTATGGCCTCAAGCAAGCCTCAAGTTCCCCATCTCATATGCATGCACAATGAGGGGGCCAGACTCTAGAATGCATAGAATCCTGGAATTGGAAGGTCTTTGGAGAATACTATCTACTTCAATCCCTTCTTTGTTGGAGCAAAAATAGCCATTGCCAATTTACCACTTACTATAGCCAAGTGTTAACCCAAGTGTTTTGCATAAATTTACTCACTCAATCGTTAAACTTACAAAAGAGACAGTTACTGATATTGTGTCTGTTCTGCTATAGCCATGATCTTTATGTCCCTGAAAATCACCACTTTGCAAAATTATGCAATAAAGCACAGGTCCTATGCTATGGTAAAGCGAGGCTGGAGTATAACACTCAAGAACCTTTCAGCGGCACACTTTAAAAAGGGGTTCAGAATAAAAATGGTAGCACACATTTATAGATGTGAAATAGTAAGAAATACATAATTACTACAATACATACTGTATTTTACCTTGAAAAAGACTTGCAGCTTGCTTGAGGGGAGTGGGCACCTGCAGTCCCACAGCCTTTCCACCTACTCCCAGCTTGGCCACTCTGTGTGCAGATAACAAAAGAAATACAGGAAAAGAGTGAGGAGAGAATCAGCGAATGGGGAGATAAGATACAAAATAGGCTGGCAATAAAGAGGGAAAGTCAATGAGCGGGAAGGGTGTCTGACTGCGTGGCCCAAGTGAGAGCTTGTTGTTGTTAAGCGGTGGGAGAAGGGTTATCAGAAATGGGAGGGGAAGCTCTATCACCAGATGTGGATGGGCATGGCCTCTTGTCTGTGCCAGGTGTGTGCATGTTTGTATACTCCACTGGGGCTTCGTGCAGCTGGGTGTAGTTTTCTGCATTCATCGTGTTTCTTGTAATACGCACCAGGGTAATGTGCTCAACTTATTTGAACTATCTTCCCTTTTTTGTTTTAATTTCTTTAACAGGTCATATAACAGAACTGACTGCATCTCCATCTTACCTATGAGGAATCAAAAGAGCAGAACGTTCAAATAAATAGTGTAAGGTTAGATGGCTACCAGGAGGTAAAACCAGTACTTGGACAAAGGCATGTTCATACTCACAGTGTGCAGTGGCCTCTCAGCGCAGAGAGGAAATGGCCGCTCCGACAGCCTGTGCAATTCAACTCCTAGTCTAAGATCTCAAAGCAGGAAAGGAAACAACACAAGAGAAAAGGTGGCAGCTGATAAATGGTTCAGAGAGAAAGAGAGAAAAGGAGTGAGAGAGAACAAGTGGTCACAAAATATATAGTAAGTATATTTTTCCAATAGTCTATTCAGAGACCAACCCTGGGAAGCTAAGGTCCATTCTCAAATGTAGGTTCTAAGCCATTCTTCTTCTCCTTCAGCCACAACTAAGAAATGATGGTGTGCCCCTTAACATTTTGGAAGACCATAGGAAGTACAAGCATTTTCCGTATCCATACAGAGTATTTTCTTAGCATGGATGAGAATAAGGGTGGGCATTCCTCAATGCACAGGGGCAGTGATATATTGAGAAGGGGTGGGCAAGAGCTCTGATTTGTAGCATCTGCCAATTTGTTGGAGTAAATACTCCCATTATGGCCAATTTCAAGCTATAAAGATTTACAACCAACTTGCAAAAGTCCTGAATGTTTAGCATTCAGCTCCTCTGAGCCAGTAAAAGCAGGCTGACACAAGCCTGGAAGTTCCCCGACTCCCATTGTTAATGGAAACTAGGAGCAAGGCCAGGCTCCAAAACAATCAATACGCCCACAGCTAGAGTTATAGTCGAACCATAAAAACCAAAAGATGAATCCCAACTCCAATTTACAGATGAATACACTGAGGGCCAGAGAAGTTATTTGATTTCCCATGATCACACAATATGATGATTAGATCTCTGATGTTTGCACTCCTATTTCATTTAATAGTGCAGAGGAATTTGGGAAATAAAAAGCAGTCCAAACCAGTTGGTTTAGATAAAGACTATATTTTGGCAACACAAGTTTGAGTTCCTGGAGAGCTTGCTTATGGAGAAAAGAGGTCTGAAGGTTGAGAAGGAGGTCAGCGATGGAGATATGAATATCAGAGATAGCTATGCAATAACCATAGTTGAAACAGTGAACATTGGTGAGATTATCAAGTAAGAGAAGAAAAAGGCTAAGGAAGAACTTTGAAGAAGAAATACATTAAAAGTCCAAGAAGTCTTCTTAGATGTGGGTTAAAAACAGTATGAATGAATTATGACAATAGTGTAAATTTCATACTGATCTGTTGAAAGGAAAGAAACACCTGAGAATATTTTCTAACGATGGTAGACTTTATTCACTTCTAAGTCCTCAATGTATTAAAAATTTTGGATGGTGGGCACACAGTGCAATATACAGATCTTGTAACATGGAAATCGACATCAGAAAACTATATGATTCCATTAACCAATGTCACTCTCCATAAATAAATAAAAAATATTAGAAGTTTGTGTTATAATAGTAGTCTCTGGACACAGAGCATGATTGCCACCTGGGGAATGTTAGAAATGCAACTACTTGGGCGCCAGTCCAGACCTAAAGTTTGTCAGGAACCTGTTTTAACAAGCCTCCAGGAGATTCTGTACCACCCTAGAGTTTGAAGAGCAACAGTGTGTTAGGAAATAGATGATCATAATAGTTAGTACTGGTTGCAAAGGAAAAAAGGATCGTCTGGAATGGGTTATCGGGTTATCAAGGGGAAAAATCAATTTAAACATAAGGTCAAACACAGATCATGTTGATAAAATGTTCTCAAAACAGAGAATGTGTTGGTTATTTGAAAATCTAACATCAAAGCCAATGTTTATATGGACCTTAGAAAGCAATGGTAATAATAATAATAAAAGGACACGGGGTGATGGAAAGCCATTAGCTGGTCATTATTCTACAAAAGTTCTATAACTGGAGAACCACAGCTTTATCATAAGATGGCAAGAGCAAATATAGCCACATCTCCTGGATCATAATATTTGCCCAAGCATATAGTATGTCTCCAGCATATCCCGCTGAAATATAAATCCCAAGAAATTTGGAAAACCAATTTGCCACATATAAGCTTAGAACATGGCAACTTTGAATGGGTTATTTAAACACTTGGATTAAATAATTCACTTGCAGGACCTCTTTGAAAGTTTTATAGAGAAATAGAAAGCTCATCAGTCTTTCTCCTATGTTGTTGCTGATTTATTATTACCCACATTTTGGGTCAGAGAGTGCTTTTGGCTGGCAGTGAGAGAAAACCACAACCCAGACAGCTTAAGCAGTAGGAAAATGTAACCAGGAGCTCAGGGGTAGGGCAGCTCTGCACCCAGCACCCCAAGGTTCCAGCTTCCCCACCTTCCTCTTGTACTGGCTTCTTCCACAGGCTGGCAGCACAATGGCCCCCGCTGCTCCCATTACCACATCCAGGCATGGGAATGCCCGAAGGAAGAAGGACCAGCTCTTTCCTGCAGCTGTCCTTTAGCAGCAAGAACACCTTTCCCGGAAACTCCCTAGCAGACTTTCTCTCTTGTGTTACTGTCTAGAATTGAGTGACATGCCAATTGTGGTCTGACTGACATAATTCCCACTAGACGTCTTCAGCAGATCTGGAGACTTATTAAGAGGAGTGGAACTAGCCAGATTCAAAGACCCCTAGCTTTCTAGGTTTCCCTGGAATGTTTATCGAGTTGGTATTTAGGCATTTTAATACAATTATCAGAATCTTCTTTCCTTTTTCTATTGGTAAGGATACAGTTGGTTATAGTTAAGGTGAAGTGTATGACCATGGCTAGCTAGCTCAGTCTAACTCTATGAGGTCTAAGAGATGTTTGAAAGGCCACCACTATTATTACTACAAATAACAATCTCCAGTAGCACTATGTGTACTTTCTATCGTGCATGTATTATATCATTTTAAAAATAGATCTAAGATAGTTATGCTTTTTTTATTTTTAGGTATGTATGTTTTTATTAATTTCATGTTATACATGAGGAAACAGGCTGAAGTTGGTGAATCACTTTATATTACACACCCAGTGGTTGCTGAGCTGGACACAAGCCTAAATACTCCTCCAAAGACCACTCTGCTATATGGAGAAAACATATTTAAAACTACTTTTTCAATTTAAATATACTATTTAAATATGAGGACTATTTTCAAGGCAAGCGTGGCTTAAACCTCAACAAAAAGGGAACAGGAAGGTAGGAGAGAAGATACCAAGTAAGCATGGACTTTGTGGCTTTAAATCACGGGTGAGGAACCTTTTTTCTGCCAGGGGCCATTTGGATATTTATTACATTATTCCTTCAATATAATTCACAATATAAATGTATGTTGCACAGAAAACAAGCCCCTAGATTTAATGAATTTCAAGTCCCACCTGTGGTTGCCTTGGCAGGGCCAGACCAAATGATTTCTCTGGCCTTATCCAGGATGTGGGTCCGACATTCCCTACCCCTGCTTCAAATGCATCCAATCTTTCAAGCCTAAAAATTTTACCTTGAAACATGGAAAGAATATGTGTATATGACTTTTGTGATGTCATGGAGAAGAAAAAAAGTGCCAGAAACCTGGGGCAAAGCAAATGCCTGAATTTTCAAGGAGTGAAAAAGAGAAGATTGTGGCCCTGGCCAGGAAGTCATTTGTTTAGAGCTTTGTGCTGATATGCCAAGATTGTGGATTTGATCACCTGCAGAAGTTAACCAATGAATGCAAAAATAAGTGGAACAACAAATCAATGTTTCCCTTTCTCAATCTCTCTCTCTCTCTCTCTCTCTCTCTCTCTCTCTCTCTCTCTCTCTCTCTTTCCCTCTCCCTCCCTCCCTCCCTCATTTTCTCCCTGCCTCCTTTTCTCCCTCTCTCTTCCCTCCCTGTCTCTTCCAAATCTTTTTTTAAAAAAAACACACACACACACACAGTAGATTGTGAGCCAAATAACAGCTACCATTTATTGAGTGCTTCCTCTATGCCTGAGATTGTTCCAACAATTCTGTGATGCAGAATGATTATTCTCTGCATGTTATAGATGAAAGACTAAACTCATGGGGTTTCAGAAAGGATTAAATAAGTGGTTAAATAAGTAAAGTATTTAGAATCATTCTTGGCACATAATAAAATCTTCCATAAATGTAGGCTATTATTGTTATGGAGAAATCAAAGTTCTCTTGGTGCCTATGATGACCATCTTTATTTCATTTATACTTGTTTAACTTATAGCTGTTATTTTCTTTTCTAACTATTTTTCATTAGCAATATTTTCTAGCTATATTGTGTATCAAAGGAGAGTATCATGCCAGTAGATTCATTCTGCAGATAAAAGGCAAGCAGATTAAGCGACTGAAGTAAGATTCTGTGGCCTGTGTGGTGGTTGAGCAGGGCTAGCATCACTAACATTAGGGCACAAGGGCACTTGAAGCTCATCTGTATGACTCCCAAGTGTCAACTATATCTGAATCCAGCCTCTTCAGCAGTCTGGGGCCTGAGAGCCAAATTCCTCAGCTGAGCCTAAATTGCTGATCTGTTATTTACAGAACCATTCTCTTTTTCTTCTCTTTGTCTTTCTGGCCTTTGTCTGCCAGTGGTCATAAAAGTTTCATATAATGACAGGTAAGGGACTAGGAAACGATGCAGGCATATGAAATCTGACACTTGAAAGATGTGTTTGTCCTGGAATATGCTTCAAACAAAGCATTTTTCTGGGCATTAAGACAATAGCAATGAAAGAAACCCAGCCCTTGACAATGCTGAATTATTTTGGCACAAGAGTCATTTTGCCTCACCTCACAAAAATAGGTGTGTTTGTTTCTTAGACACACTTAAATCATTAGAATACCTGACTAGTTTGAGAATTAATTTTTTTTTTTTTTGCAAATTCTGAAATGTGTGAGCAGTAGTTTATTTGTCTATCAGTCCAGATTTCAATCCATCCATCCACCTGCCCATCCATCTATCTGGAGAGGAATTTAGATCTTTTTCATTTTGGGTCTTATTAGCACATATTTGCTCCAAATGGATCCGGAGATTTATCCTAATAAGAAGAATGGATCATTTCAGACTCACGGACCCCTACCTTTTGTAGGACTCATCAGGATGCTTATCAAATTGAATTGGCATTTAGTCATTTTATAAAATTACTGAATATTTTTACTATTTCTATTGGGCAAGATATTAATTCTAAATTCAATTCCTTTCTTGTCCTCTAAGTCTGAAATTAATTCATCAATACCAAATGTATTTGTTTAATTATATAATCAAAGACCACTTCATAAAGCAACCTATAAAACTGATCCCCAGCTAAAACCGGTTTGGCTCAGAGGATAGAGCATCAGCTTGCGGACTGGGGGGGTCCCAGGTTTGATCCCGGTCAAGGGCAGGTACATTGGTTGTGGGAACATGCCCAGCGGGAGGTGTGCAGAGGCAGCTGATCGATGTTTCTCTCTCATCGATGTTTTTGGCTCTCTATATCTCTCCCTTTCTCTCTAAAAAATCAATAAAATATATTTTTTAAAAACTTATCCCCAAATATTAGAACCAGAGTGTATGGGTGTGCATGTTTCTGAATATAACCATGATATGGAATGTATAAAATTATTTTTTTTTAATTTTCACCCCTCAGTTAAATGTATATGATTGTAAACAAAAGAGAAGATCTTTTATCAAGGAAGGGAATGTTGGTTGGTCCCACTCATGGCTCTTTCCCTCCTGTCCCTCAGAACTGAAAAGTCAAAGATCTGGCTGGTATTCTAGGAGTCATGGTAAGAGTGACCTACCCACTTCTTCAACCAATTAAATAAAGGTACAAAATCCTATTGACTGTTATCTGTTATTACACCAGAGTTAAGAAATAATTTTTTTAAATCCACTCAGGGGCCTTGAGATGGCAAACATTTGTAACTGACTTTCTTTATCTTGCTGGGTTATCTCTGATTTCCACGTTTAGACACAGGACCTTACTCTGAGATTCTCAAGTAGCCCCAATGACTTCAATTATTAGAGAATATTCCCCTTGAACTCTCTCCCTGTGTCTTCTTGTCTCCCTCAAAAGTACCTGAGGCTCTACAACCATTTCTTTACCAACCCCCAAGGAGCAGACTTGTGTCCTGCTTTTGCTAATGGTAATAGTCACTCATTATCCCATCCAGTTCCCCTTACACACTGGGAGAGAAGAGCTTCAAATCCATGATTGAATAAGAAGACAGAAGAAACTATAAAAAAGAGCCAACTCGAGAGTGGAAAAATCTAGCAACAATTCAGACACTTCACATCAAAGGTTAATTCCCTTAGGGTATTCCCTGAATCTAGCAGGATATATTGGTGTGTGTCTCCTTCCTTCAGTTACATTAGAAAAAGCTCCTCTCTATTCCTCATTCCCTCTCCAGGCATTGGGAAGAGTTGGGTTCTGTGCAGGGGCAGAGGGATGAAGAGTGGGAAGAGATAATCCTTCCCACAATATTATATCACTTTAGAAAACTCTACATTATCATGCATCGACTACAAAATAATTTGCTTGATCACAACATTAAATGCATGTCATACCAAACTTCTACATAAGTAAACACATATGAATACAAGTTTTTATGTGGGAGTGTGTCCAGATTTCCTTCTCAAGTCAACCAAAAAATATCCTGTAACTTCCAGACTATTTCCTGCTGCCTTCAATCTTGTGAAGAGGATGAATTTCTCTCTCATTGTGAGCAATGCTATTTATTTACACAATGTAGGGCTTTAGAGAGAAGTGAAGTGGTAGGTGAACATAAGAACAAATGTTTTTTTTTACTAAGTTCAAGGAAAAGGTGACAGAGTAAATATAGAGAGAGGATAATGGAAAGTGAACTATATATCTGGATTCCTTTCCGTGTCCTTTGGAAGAGGCAGGTAAGATAAGAAAAGTATGTTTGACTATTAAATATACTTCATATTTTTTAAAATATATATTTTATTGATATTTTACAGAGAAGAAGGGAGAAAGATAGAGAGCTAGAAATGTCCATGAGAGAGAAACATCGACCAGCTGCCTCTTGCACACCCCCTACTGGGGATGTGCCCGCAACCAATGTACATGCCCTTGACCAGAATCGAACCTGGGACCTTTCAGTCCGCAGACCGACGCTCTACCACTGAGCCAAACCGGTTTCAGCATACTTCATATTTTAAAAACAGCATTATTGAAATAGAATTCACCTGTCATGCATTTCACCATTTTAATTTTATTTTTTAATATATTTTATTGATATTTTACAGAGAAGAAGGGAGAGAGATAGAGAGCTAGAGAGTTAGAAATGTCGATGAGAGAGAAACATCGACCAGCCGCCTCCTGCACACCCCCGACCGGGAATGTGCCCGCAACCAGTGTACATGCCCTTGACCGGAATCGAACTCAGGACCCTTCAGTCCGAAGACCGACGCTCTACCACTGAGCCAAACCGGCTTCGGCAGCATTTCACCATTTTAAAATGTACAATTCAGTGGCTTTTAGTTGTGCAACATCACTATTGTTCAATTTTAGAATATTTTCATTACTCAAAAAGAAAGCCCAGAAATATTAATAACTCGCCATTTATTCCTCCCCCTTACACCCATAATATACTTACTATTTCTATAGACTTGCCTATTCTGGACATTTTGTATAATGGAATTATATAATGTGTGGCCTTTTGTTACTGGCTTCTTACCCTTCTCACAATTTAAAGGCTCTTTCATGAGGTAGCATGGATCAATATTTCATCCCTTTTTATGACTGAATAAATATTCACTGACTAAAATACCACCTTTTATTTATCCATTCATCCACTGATGGGAATTTGTTTTATTTTTTGGCTATTATGAATGCTGTTGCTATGAACATTCATGTACATGACATATGTTTTCAATCTCTTGGGTTTATACTGAGGAGCAAAAATGCTAGGTCATATGTTTACTCTATGTTTAATATTTTGAGAAACTGCCAAACTGCTGCACTATTTTACCTTCTCACCAATAATATGTGAGGGTCTCAACTTTACCACATTTTGCCAAAACTTATTATTGTCCATGATTTAGACTATAGATATCCCAATGGTTGTTAAGTAGTATTTCACTGTGGTTTTAATATGCACTTCCCTAATATCTAATGGTGTTGAACATCATTTTATGTGTTTGTTTGCCATTTTGCATATTTTCTTAGGAGAAATGTTTATCTATATCCTTTGCCCATTTTTAAATTGGGTTATTTGTCTTATATAGTCTGGATACAAGACCCTTGTCAGATATATGATTTGCAATTATTTTCTCCCATTCTGTGGGTTGTGAAAAGCTTTCAGTGATTTGCCATTAAGTCTAATTTGTCTGTAGGTTATTTTGTAGATTCCCTTTATCAGGTTGAGAAATTCCCTTTTATTCCGTGTGTGTGTGTGTGTGTGTGTGTGTGTGTGTGTGTGTGGTGAAAGTGTTGGAATTTTTCAAATGATTTTGCTGTATCTGTTGAAATCCAATCTCTTGTTATATGTCTCTTCAGATTTTCTTTTTAAGCCAATTTTAATAGTTTCTATCTTTTTAGGAATTTGTTCATTTCATTTAAGTTATCTAACTTGTTATCATATTCTACATGCCATGCACAGCTCCAGGCTCTAGGAATAAGGAGTGAACAGAAGAGATAACACCTTGCTTTTAGGGAACATATATTCTCTCATAAGAAATGTGGACAAGAAATTAAAAAATAAAAGTTATCTATGTATGTATGTATGTATGTATGTATGTATGTATCTATCTATCTATCTATCTATCTAAAAGTCTAATATTCTAAGTGCCCAATCAGTCCTATGATGCGCAGGATGACACATTCTGAAACCAGAGAGGAAGGAGCCCAATTCCTTGTGGGCATAAGATTCCACCTTTGGCTTATGTTGTTGCTGGGACACTGTCAGCCCCGAATCTGGTTTACTGCACACTTGTGTTTGCGTTCCACACCTTATACGACAGCAACTTTGCAGAGTGCTTTCTCACACTCTGGGACACCTCAGGGGATGTCAGAGAGCCAGTTTCAGTCCAATCCCTGCAGGCCAGGCCGAGGGACCCCACTTCGCAGGGCTCACTTTGCAGATGCCCTTCGAACCACAGCACCTCCCCAGGTGTGGCCAGCCAGGGAGAGACTGTGGGAAGTTGGCTCCAGAGAGTGTACAGCCTGTCTTGCCTACTCCCGCCCCACCAGCCACCTTCTAATTAATTTCTTTTCAATGTGCACGAATCGTGCACTGGGCACTAGTATAACACATAATATAATGTCAGGAAGAATTTGATTATTGAATACAGTTTATCAAACCATTGAGAATTATATTCTAATCATAATAATAATTTAATAAATAAATATAATGCTAATAGGATGTCTATTAATTTAAACAGATTCTTATCAATTTCCCTTCATACATAAAACTCATATAACTAAAAATAATTTTCATATGCATTTTTAAAAATTTAGATGTGTCCACAAAGATATTACTTGGTCAATTAATTGAGGGGAAGGAAAATCAAAACAGCTGTCTTCTTAAGTTGTTTTCATGGCACTTAATTCCATCATACAACTTATGTGAAGCAGTTTGTCAGTGGTCCAACTTCAAGTTAGTAAGAAAGATGGTCCTACATCGCTATAACCTGACTGAGTGGAAAGCTATTTACTGGATAGACTGTACATACTGTACAGCTCTAAGCAAGCCATTTGCATTGTTCATGTTCTGTCATAATGGTCTATCAGAACTCACCTCAGGACCTTGGACAGCACCTGGTCAAACTCATATTAGCACAAACAAAAATATTAATTTTACATACTAAATTGTGTTAAATGTTTTATTTACACCATGTCATTATCTACAATGAAACTTTAAGATAGATAATATTGTTCTCTTCTCTTTATAGACAAATAAACTAAGGTTCTGAGACATAAAGTCACATAGCTCAGATGGAATTTGAATATAGGAAATTTGATTCTAAGCTGATATGTTTTACCACTGTATTATTCTACCTTGCTTATAAGTAACAGAATATATATGCAAAAAGTACTTACTTTGTCAGTTACATGTAGGTAAGTTCATTTTCCTCAAGTTACACTCATTAATAAATAAATTTGCATATGTAACTCATAAAAATTAATAGCTATTAATCGGCAATTAAGAGTATTCAAGGGATGGGGAAGGTAGAATATGCAAAACAGCCATTTCTATCTAAACCACTTCTTCCTAAACACCCATACATCCTATTCTTGTACCCATCCTCAGAGGCAGAATTTTCATAGACTTCCTGAGAAGACAAATTATGTTAGACTTTGAGATGAACTAGGATAACAGTGAAAATAATAGGCAAAGCTCAAACACATTAGCAATTCCTAGACCTATAGATAATCTGTGCGAATTTAATAGTATCCTAACCCTCTTCGACAATGACAGCATGAAATCAACAGTTTTTCTCCATTAAAACATGTAATAAAAAGATGCAAGCCCTGGCTGATTTGGCTCAGTGGATAGAGCATCGGCCTGTGGACTGAAGGGTCCCAGGTTCGGTTCCGTTCAAGGGCATGTACTTTGGTTTCGGGCATATCCCCAGTAGGGCATGTGCAGGAGGCAGCTGATCGATCTTTCTCTCTCATTGCTGAAGGCCTACTGACCTATTGTTGCTCATTATTTTTTTTTTTTAACAAACTCAAAGTCTCTTATAACAACAGAGGAGAGATGCTTTTCCCAAAATATTGGAAAATAGCACAGTACAAATTCTTTAGATACTATTGATAAGCCAATGAGTGAAAACTCAAGCATGAGGACTAAAACAAACTGAACAATCTGAGGTCAGACCACTTCTTGGGATTCATATGCGAGAGGCTCAATTCCATCTAGAGCAAAGCAAACACTATTTTCATCACGTATATTGTGTTTCTGTTACCAATGTGACTCACAATGACCATGACGGGGGCCCTCGGTTCTTGGTTGCACTGTGACAAACACATCTGATGAGCTTGTGGGAGAATGTTTACAAGCACCATCAGTCATTGTCTAGAGATGTATGATGACATATAAAATCAACTGTCTGGGGCACACTGATTATTTTACTTCTGGGCTGCACCACCTGTCTCCACCCAGGAATCTAAAAGATGTATTCGCTATAATGTTGAAGGATCATCTTCTAAGAGGCACTATCAATGGCCTTTCAACCCCTTTAAACTAAAGCAAAATTGACACGAAAGCACTACCCAAAGAATCTCAGAAATTAAATTACTTATTAAAAGTAAATATTCTATCCATAAAAATAAGCTTTTACTAACAGATTTAGCAAGGGGGCTGGGGCGGGGGAAGGAGTGTGAAGAGGGGCAAGGTATGTTCCATAATATCAGAAGATTAAATTAGACATGGCAATACCTACTCTTCTTATAGATTTAAGGAGATAAAATGTAAATTCTGAATGCTGTAGGACTGCCTTACTAAATATAAGTGATACTAATTTAAAACCTGACCTGAAAGCTGTGCTTAGCTACAGTGATAGACACCATGCTTGCCAAATACCTACCCATGTGTTCCTTCTATGGTCGTGCTTTTAAAAATGATGCTGGGCATAGCATTCTCTGGGTATTTTTTCCTAAACATAAGCCTACACCTGCATTCTGTATTTCCCAATCCCCACTGCAGTTAGGTTGGGGCCATATCATTCAATTGACCAGTGGGGCTCTGAATGTGTCTCTTCCAGGCCTAGGCATGAGGGCACTGATACGCTTTCTTCACCACTCTCTTCCCAGCGGAGGCAACTTTGGAGAGCATGCACAGATGAGATGAAGGACTGCCTGGCCAACCTTGCACTGTGATGAAAATGAGAAACAAACCTTTATGTGTTAACCCCCTGAGATTTCAAGGCTGTCTGTTGCAATTAACTACTCTGAATAATATAGCCACGAACATCAGATGGCACTGAGATTTCTCACTATGATGAACGATTCTTATTTCCATTATCAACCTGAGCATAAATCTAGAAAAAAGTTTTCCCCTTACCAAAAGAATAAGTTCTGTAGCTATTTTGGTTCTATGGTATTGCCTTTTAAAAGTATGCTAATCACAAGGTTCTTTGGGTACTTTTTCTAAAGATCAGCCTACATCTTAAATATGTTGAGAGGTATTCAAACTAAAGATCTCTATCCAGTTATTGTTATCCTAGTCTTATTAGTAGGCTGGAAGAACAAAATCTAATTCCAGTTCCCTGGACTACCTGTCCCAATGGCTTCTATCCAAACGGTGGTAAGCCACTTCCCCTGCAAGAGCTTTCATGTCAAATACTTCCTTGATCCATCTTTTTGGGTCATATTTACTGCCTGGACTCAAATGCAGTATGAACGGGGTGGCCAGAAAAGAAGAGCGGAGAAACCCAAGCTTCTAACAGGCTGCTATCATGAACTATCTGCTCATAAAGAATGACTTTTAAGGAGAAATCTCATTGTTATTGCAAAAGGCATGAGTCACATTATCTTAACCACAATAAGTAAAACACAATGAAGCAATTTCTTATGAGGAGTCCCTGGCCATAAACTAAATTGGGTGACAGAGAACTAATTATAGAATTGTAAGGGTTGTAAAAGACTTTGGTGTATATAAGAATTCTGCTTGTAACTCATCAGAGGCAACCATCTGTGACATATGACTAAGATGTCTTAATCAGGAATATGTATAAAAAACTTCCTATACCAACTCTAGATGGAGAAATCTCTCTCTCTCCTTCTCTAAGACTAGGAGTTATATCACAATTGAGACTCCCTTTGTTCTCTCCTATTCCTCTCCCTCACAAGATATTTGATATTGTATGTTCAGAAGCAACCATCATTGTAATTTAGAATGTATCATTCCACTCAACATTTTCACATATAGTCATTCTATTTTCAACTTCTATGAATTGCCTCATAAGGTCATTTGTCCAGTTTTTATTGTTTTATTTTTCTTACAGATTTATAGGAACTTTATATATTCTGAATTCCAAAATGTTATTTTAAGATACAAGTTACAAATATCTTCCTCAATCTCTTGGTTTTTATTTATTCTATTCTTCTTGGCATAAAATATGTTAGTTATATGGACAAATTTATCCATATTAACTTTTTACTTAATGGGTTGTGCTTTATGTGTCTTCTGTTTAAAAAAAATCTATTTTTTTTTCTGCAAACTCACAAAGACATTCTCCTGCATAGAAATCCTTATTTTAAAAGATGTCCCAAAATATTTTCCCATCATTCACTGACTTTTTATATGCCTTCTTATTTCCATAATGGCAACCTACTGCTCCATTGAGTAGACATTAAGGGATCCCTGCTTCTGTGTACGTGAAGGACCAAACACTGATCAAGGAATCAGACATTTTACCAGGCTTATGGGAAGTATTTAGGATCTTTTCTATATTCTTAGAATTCTGAAATTTTAGAATGATGTTTCCTAGTTGTGTATCTTTTTTTCACTCCCTCTGCTCTAAATTTGGTGAGTAAATTCAAACTTAATTTAAAATAATCTACTCCAGAGTAATACTAATTTAATTTCAATATTATATAAAACCTTACTCCAACATTTATCCCTTCCTGAATCCCTTACATACAAATTACATCTTTAAATTTTCTAAGTGCATCAATGTAGTTTTATAATTATAATTTTAAGAGTTATCTTTTAAAACAGTAGAAGAAAAGAATTGTGAAAACAACCATTTCAACCTAGAGACATTTCATGTCTCTTTAGTTCTGAGAAATTTTCTTTTATTATTTCTTTGATAATCTCTCTTTTTTTTCCTTTTATTTTTACAAAGCTCATACTAGTGAGATTTGCTGTCTCTGTTTTATTTGCTGTTATCCCAACTTTTCTATTATTTCATCAATAATGCTTTTACTGGAGAAACAAGATGGTGGCATAGTTAAATGCCTGTACTTGTTGCCTCCCACAACCACATCAAAATTATAATTAAAATACAAAACAACTATCATCCAGAAACATGGGAAAGCTGGCTGAATGGAAGTACTACAACTGGAGAGGTAAGGAAGAAAGCACATTGAGACCGGAGGTGCAGAGTGCCAAACAGGCTAGTCCGGCACCCATGTGTGCCTCTTTTTCAATCAGAAGGGAAAGCATCCTTGCAGAAGTCTCCTGGAGGAGCAAGGAGTCCCAATCCTGCACCAGATTTCTAGCCCAGGAGACTCCCAGAGGAGGTGCTCATAGGAATCATTGTTGCTATGTTGGAACCTCCCCAGTCAGAGGGCTGACTGGCAGCCATTTCTGTTTGCTCCACCCTGGTGATTCCCTCAAACCCTGCCCCACCCAATTTACAACCCCACCCAAGTTGTGTGCAGTGGATTTTGCATAAGAATGGCCTGTTCTTTCTCGGCCTAAAACTTGTCAAAGAAGCTGTAGCTGGGTCAGGGAGCCCCAAAGCTATCAATAAAAGGCCCCAGGCTGGCATCAGCAGCAGCCTACCTTGCTTCACAGCTGGGCTTTGCATGGACACTTCCAAACCTGACACTAAGAGAAGGAACCTGCAGATCTCTCTGTAGCTCCTGCTGGGGGGCCCCAGGCAGTGGCTGACTTTGCACCTCCCAGGAGACCCAAGAGCCAGTGTACCTAGTGGTCAATATAAGACCATATAAGATTACAACTCTTCACATCCTTAAGTGACACACTCAAGGGGGCAGACTCAGTGAGCACCAAAGCCCCAGTGAAGCAAGTCCTGCCCCATAAGAGTGTCTCCTGCATAGCAGCTCTCCCACTGTAGTTGTAGCTGGTCCTCACAGCCAATTGGCCTGGAGGTCAATTCCTCACAGTGACACCAATAGCAATCAAGGCTCAACTACAACCAGACTGTGCACACAGCCCACAAAAGGGCACACCAAGAGTGTTTACTTCAGATGATTAGGAAGGCTGAGCCACTGGGCCCTATAGGACACCTACTACACAAGGCCACTTTATCAACTCAAGGAGACTTAGCAGCTATCCAATTCATAGAAACAAACACAGGGAAGCAGCCAAAATGCAGAGATAAAGATAAACAAATGAATGAAATGGAAGAAAACAAATTACTGGATATAAAGTTCAAAACCACAGTTATAAGGTTACTCAAGAATCTTCTAGAAACCTCCAAGGAATTTAGTGAGACCTTCAGTGATCCTAGGGAGAATGAAAAAAAAGAAAGAAAAAAAAAGGAAACGGACTAGTCAGAAATAAAGTATACACTGATTGAAATAAAGAATAATATACAGGATTCAACAGTAGACAAGAGGATCCTGAGAATTAAGTCAATTATTTGAAATATGAAGAAGCAAAAAACACCCAACCAGAAGAGCAAAAAGAAAAAAGAATACAAAATATAAAAATAGTGTAAGGAGCCTCTGGGAAAACTTCAAGCGTACCAACATCCAAATTACGGGAGTGCCAGAAGAAGAGAGAGAACAAGATACTTAAAACCTATTTGAAGAAATAATGACAGAAAACTTCTCCTACTTGGTGAAAGAAATAGACTTACAAGTCCAGGAAGCACAAAGAACTCAAACAAGAGGAATTCAAAGAGGACCACACCAAGACACATCATAATTAAAATGACAAAGAGAAAATCTTAAAAGCAGCAAGAGAAAAACAGTTAGTTACCTACAAGGGAGTGCCCATATGACTGTCAGCTGATTTCTCAAAAGAAACTATGCAGGCCAGAAGAGAGTGGCAAGAAATATTCAAAGTGATGAATAGCAAGAACCTACAACCAAGATTATTCTACCCAGCAAAGTATTTAGAATTGAAAAACTAAAGGAGTTCATCACCACCAAGCCAGTATTATATGAAATGCTGAAAGGTATTCGTTAAGAAGAGGAAGAAGAAAAAGGTAAAGAAAAAAATTATGAACAACAAAGTGACAACAAATACATATCTATCAACAAGTGAATCTAAAAATCAAAAGAATAAAAAATACGATGAACATAATTATAAGGTTCTCCCTCCTCCCAACTGGTGGGCGGAGTTAAGACAGTACTGGCACCTGTCACAGAGACATCTCTAAGACATTGAACCATCAATCAGCACTTGCCAAAGTGTCCTGGAGCCCACCCCTTCCTGTTCTGCCCTGGGTCCAACCCTCTCCTGTTCCTCCCCTTAAAAGGACCCCCAGACCAGCCACGTGCTGCTGCTCCTCCATGTCCACGAGGCAGCCCAGCTGGGTCCATCTCCATCTCCCCTGTCCCCTCCCCACTCCTCCAATTCTGATTTCTCTACCTCCATAATGAGTCCCGCTCATTACTGGGGAATAAACTTTCCTTGGTGGTCAGTTTCCTGCGCCCTTCAAACCTTACAATAATAAACTGGTGAATGGAATAGAATCAGGGGCATGGAAATAGAACAGACTGATAATTCTCAGAGGGAAGGGAGTGTAGGGGTTGGTGTGGTAAGAGAGTAGACAAAGATCTTATATGCATGTATGCCTTACCTACACAGATGATAGGGTGGGGAATGCCTGGAGTGGGGTGGGGACAATGTGGAGGGGAACTATGGGGGGGGGGGTCAAAAAGAAGGACATCAGTAATAATCTCAACAATAAATATTATATATATATATATATATATATATATATATATATATATATATATATATATATAATGCTTTTACTTTCAAAAGAAGATATACAGAAGGTTAATAGACATATGAAAAGATGCTCAACATCACTAATCATCAGAGATGATTAAAATCACAATGAGATATCACCTCACACCTGGCAGACTGGCTGTCATCAATAAATCAACAAACAAGTACTAGTGAGGATGTGGAGAAAAGGGAACCCTTGTGCAGTGTTGGTATGAATGCAGATTGGTGTAGCCACTGTGGAAAGCAGTATGGAGTTACTTCAAAAGTAATGTTTTTACTTTCCAAGAGCTTCTTCTTGTTCTCTGGTCATTTCTTTTTTACAGTACTTTGTTCTTAATTTATGGGTATATTAAATTTTATTAATCTTTTAATAGTAATGCATGCTCCTGGGGCAAAATTCAATAGGTAAAAATAAAAAGTAAAGTAACAAGTAAGTTCTTGCTCATCCACTTTCCAGCCCTAGAGACAACTTTGTTATTAATGTCTTATGACCCATACAGAGATATTTCATGAATTTTAAAAACATACATACACTTAAAATATATTCTTGAATCCCTTTGAAAATATATTTTTAGTTTTGCTTTTTTTCCCCTATTGTTTTCTCTTTCCTAAATTACTTCATATTTATTGGGAATCAGATACCGTTTTTATCTTGGACTTTTAATTTCATGATTCTGGCTTTCTTCATGTGATTTATTGTCCCTTAGCCTATTAAACGTGGATAGATTACTCTTTCTAGGTAGCAAATATGGATTTTCTGCCATTGCAAATGTTAGCATACTTTCTCTCTCATTCTCACCCGAGTGGAAAAGCTGCATGGGAGCTATGTTTATGTGTGGTGACGGTGGTAGAAAGAGGGTAGAGAGTATCAATGCAAAGGATTTGTTTTAGGGTAAGTGGCTGAGAGTTGGTCTATAAGCTGGTCAGATGAATGAGCAGAGGCCAGAGTCTGCCCAGCAGCTTCCTATAGCCAGTTTGTTGTGTGTGTTTACAAGGGCTTCCAATTAGTGCCATGCTTCCCATCTCCCTGTCACCCCACATTCCGGCCAGCTCCATGCCCAGAATCCCTCTGGGTTTTACTGGCAGCTCAGTTCTCTCTGCACTATTGTCCTTCACATTTACACAGAACTGTTTAGGACTACAGCTTCCAATGACTTGTAGTAATTAATATCTTCCACCAGATGAAATATGTCATCGGCTAGTGGTCCATTCCAATACATTGACCTTGGGAAAAGTTCTGGGCATCTGTAAAAATTGCAGTTCAAATACTCCACACTAGCCTGTTACCACATTTGTTTAGTGACGTAAAGGGATAGCCTTATAGTGGGGGCAGGTATTTTTCACTGTGAAGAGCTAGTCCATCTGTTCTTGTGGATTCGGAGGCCTGTCTTAGGGGGAAGAGAAGGAGGAGAAGAAATGCTATTTTTATTAATTTGTTTCTACAGTTTCCTCCACCTTCCATCTGGAAGACTTATATTTTCCCGAGACATCTGGAAGCTCTGTCTACTCCAGCGTTTCTCATTAGTTGAAACAACAAGGAAAATACACTATAGTTATTATTTCTTCCTTAATAAACACAGCATCTTGCACTGGCTGCAGCACGTTAGGTATTACCGTGGCTTCTTCGCTCAGGGAATATTTCCCATTTCCTATTTTGAGGTGCATTGTTCTCTTCTGATAGATAGATAGGACCTTCACTCATCTAGGCTTCTAGCAACACTATAAAATTAGAAGGAAAAAAAACTCCGGAAGTTGCAAAACAGATGATTAACAGTAGTGCTGTGGCCTTATTAAGTTAAGGATCTCATGCTGTTTACCCATTCACACATGCTTATTGATTTAATGTTTTGTAAATTTAGCTTTCTTCTGTCTCAGCTGATGTGTGGGTGCATATACCAAGCAGACTGATATTTACGCCATACGTGAGAAATAATGTGATAATTTATGAGTGGTGAAACCCAAAGTTAAACAGGTTTTCCCTCAGGAAAAGAAAACACACATGCAGCACATTTTAGACAACTTTCTTCTCAGGGATGTTCATTTCAAGAACATATATACTTTCTGGTGGGATGTTTGGAGGGAGGATTATGCAATTCAGTCAGCCACCATTTTTCTTTATGAAGTGTCTCTGAGTGATGGATTCAGATGCGTGCCTGCTCTGTATCTATGCAGAGACTGTGCCTTCCCTGATGACGACATCCTGGGATGTCAGTGGCCACCTGTGGGATGTCTGGGTGTGGTTACTAAGTGTCCAGCCCAGGGAGATGTCATGCTGAGGGAATAATTAGTAAAACAGGTCTTATGTATGGACTGATATGAGCACTCCTTTTCATATATGCCCTGTGTTTAACAAAAGAGCTCTGGTTTATTTATTTATTCTGCCAAGGGCCATCTGGATATTTATAACATCATTCGAGGGCCATACAAAATTATCAATTTAAAAGTTAGCCTGCAGCTCAGCCAGTATGGCTGAGTGGTTAAGTGTTGACCTATGAAGCAAGAGATCATGGTTCGATTCTCAGTCAGGGAACATGTGTGCTAACCAAAGAAGCTATTTTTACTTTTAATTTGGAAGCCATTAATTTGAGAATATTTTGCCATCTTAAGAGATTACAAATATATATACTTTATTTTCAAATCTAAAAAGTCCTGGCCCCTTTCTTCAACCTTTGCTTAAAAATTGAACAACTGCTATATTAGTTTTTTTTTATTTCATTTTTAAAAAATATATTTTCATTGATTTCTGTGAGGAAGGAAGAAAAAGAGAGATAGGAACATCAATGATGAGAGAGAATCATTGATAGATGCCTCCTGCATGCCTCCCACTGGGTACTGAGCCTGCAACCCAGGCATATGCCCTTGACCGGAGTTGAACCTGGGGCCCTTCAGTCCGCAGGCAGATGCTCTATTCCTGAGCCAAACCAGGTAGGGCTAGTTTCCTTATTTCTGTGTAACAAATTATCACAAAGTTAAAGCAATACAAATTTATAATGTCTCAGTTTCTGTGGATCAGGAGTCCAGCATAATTTAGCGGAGTCCTCTGCTCAGGTCCTCATGGGATGAAATCAAGGTGTCAGCCAGCTCTCCTCATCTTCAGGCTTGGCTGGAGACGATCTGCTTCCACACTCCCTTGGTTGATAGCAGAAATCATTTTCCTTGGACTGTATCACTGAGGTCCCTGTTTCTTGCTGTTTTCAGCTCTTAGTGGACACTGTCAGGTTCTTACCATATGGCCTTTTCATGGCCTGGCTCCACTTCGAGTCTCTTCACATAAAGAGGCAAGTCCCTTTGAAGGGTTTACCTGATTAGGTCAAGCCCAGTCAGGGTAATCTTCTGATTAACTGAAAGTTAACTAATGAGGGGCTCTAATTACATCTGTGAAATTCCTCCTGCCATATAATGTAACCTAATAATGGGTACAGCACCAGGAGGTGGAGAACATGGGGCCATCTTAGAATTCTGAATTCCACAGTTCCTTTTTGGTTCATCTCTCTCCTTCCATTTTATTACAGGTAGCTAAAAACTCAAGCAGAACCACCAATGCTCTTCCTGAAACTTCCCTAGCTAGATCATCAAATTTATTATCACATTTTCTAGTTTTCATATTCTGTTAGTACATAGCAAGAACACCTGTTTCTCCAGCCTTCAATAATATTTTCCTCTCATCCCTTTTGGTCCAACTGATAGATTATTTTGGGCCTTTTAGATTTCTAAAACTAACACTCTTCTAAAGCAAACACTCTTCTCAGACCCTTTGGATTTTCATTAACATTTTCCTTGTGTCCCTTCCAGCTGCCACCAACCAAGTGGCAACAAAGTCAATCACATTTTGGGTTTCACATATGGCAGCAGTACCCAACTCAGACACAAGTACCAAAATCTGCATCAGCTACCAACAGCAATAAAGCAAGCCACTCTAAAACTTACGTGATTAAAAACAACAAATCTGCCAGAATTTCAATCATAGGTGTTTACTGAACTAATTAACACATAAGATGAGATGAGCTTACTCCATTAGATAAAAATTCTCTGGTCTAAGAGTTCTATTTTTTAGCTATCAATGATCAGTTATTTGGCCTGGGCTGGTTTTGCTCAGTGGATAGAGCATCGGCCTGTGAACCGAAGGATCCCAGGTTGGATTTCCAGTGCCTCGGTTGCAGGCTTCTCCCCAGCCAGGGACCTCTTCGGTGCGCATGAAGCAGGCAACCTATCAATGTTTCTCTCACATCGATATTTCTCTCTATTTTTCCCTCTCTTCCACTCTCTCTAAAAATCAATGAAAAAATATCCTTGAGAGATGATTTAAAAATTATATTAAAAAACTAGTTATTTGGACTACATAACCCATTGAGAACTAGTAAAACTGGTATGAACATACACACACTCACACACACACACACACACACACACACACACACACACACGAAACCCAAAGGTGAGTCTGGCATTTGGTGCCACTACCTTTTCAAGAGAGATGGCATTCTTACAAGCAGTGTATAAGAAGCTGAGCAAAACTTTTAGCAGACATGGGTCTAGGAGGCAAAAACTGACGTTGAAGAGATGCCAAAGAAAAGAAATCTATTTCTAGAGGTGCATCAGGACCCCAAAGGGATATACATTTAGAGGAGTAAACTGGAAATAGACCAGCTCTGCCAGATGCTGACATCAGACTTTAAATCATTTTAATTTCTGATTATAAGGTGACATGGAGGCCCTCACCCACGGGTGAGTTCCAGAAGTAAAAGAAAAATCTCTCCGAAGAAAGATAACATTATCCAGAGCTTCAATATCATCTCTATATTTTATATATGATACCCAATCAAAAATGCCTGGGTATTTAAGAAGATGAAACTTAAATATATGGTAAGAATTTATTATTCTGTCTGATGCAGTTACCAGACATGAACTTCAAAATAATAACTCCAAGAAATTAAAAGGACAAAAGAGAATTTTAGTAGACAAATAATAAAGAATGAAATAGATAATCTAGTTGATAAATCTTAATATTATTAATAACTGATATTAAGAACTTGATGACATGAACCTGAATGCCATGTATAGAATAATTTACCCAAGTATAGAATCGTTTATCAAATTTGAATATTTGTTTTCTTCATCAGTTACTCCAACAAATTTCATAAGAGAGTATATTCTTTGACCACAGTGGAAATAAGTTAGAGGTCTATAGTAATGCCATCACTAAAAACAAACAAGCAAAAACAACAACAACCTAGAAAATTCCCGTATGTTTAGAACTTATATAATACAATTTTAAATAACCCATGTGACCAAGAAGAAATCATAAATTAGAAAATGCTTGAACAAAATAATAATGGAAATCAGACATGATAAAATTTGTGTGATGAAACTAAAGCAGTGCTTAGTGGAAAATATTTAGAAGCCAAATATATACATTAAAAAAGCAAAGGTGCTTAAAATTGGTGGTTTAAATGTTTATCTTAGAAAGTTACAAAAATAAAACAAATGTAACCCAAAATAGAAGCAGAGTAGTTTTAATTACAAAAACAAGAATTATTTAAAAAGAAAAACAAGCCAATTAACGAAGCCAAAAAAACTTATTCTTTGGAAAAACTATGAAAATTGATAACAACTTAGCATGACTGATCAATGAGGAAAAGAGAGAAGGCAGGAATAACCATAATAAAAATGTAAAAGGAAAAATTTTACCATGAATTATTTTGACAATAGGAAAGATAATATGAAAATATTAGGATTATGATCAGAGATTAGAAATTTAGTCAAATGGAAAAATTTCCAAAAGAACACTACAACTGACACCAAAAGGTAGAAATTGATCAGCTGATTATAACATTTATATAAAAATAGAAAGGGTTAATAGTTGAAATAATACTGATGAAAAAGAACAGAGTTGGAAAAGCTACACTACTATCATGATTTGTCATAAAGCTACCATAATTGAGACTGTAGTATTGGTACAAGAATAGACTAACAGAGATGAAGCAGAATAGAATCTAGCAAAATACCCACCCACATTTGGACACTTGATATATGTGAAAGGTGCAGAGCAGAGAGAGGGAAAGATGGTCTTGCAATGAGTGGTACAGGGCCAATTGTATATCCATATTAAAACAAAAACAAAAACAAAAAACAACAACCTGATAATAGAATTCAGTGGTTATCTGATTGTTCCCAAAGTCATAGTAGGAAAAATATCTAGAAAAATACATAGGAAAAATTTTCATAAAGTGAGGTTGACAAAGATTTCTTAAATGGACACAAAAAGCACTAACCATAAAGGAAAAAATAAACAGATTAAAATTAGGCACTCCTGTTTCTAAGGAAAAACACACCAATAAGAGAGTGAAAAGCAAACTACAGAGTTTTTTAAATATTTGAAATTTGACAAATATAACAAGGGGCTTGTATTCAGAAGATAAAAAAATAATATCCATAACTATAAAAAATATAGACAATGCTATAGAAAGACATTCAAAAGGTCAATAAACATATTAGAAGAATACTCAATATTATTAAAAATCAGTAAAATATGCAAACTAAAACCTCAACAATATACCACTGCACCCCCAACAGAATGTCTAAAATTAAAAGAATGCCTACATCAAGTGTTGATTAGAATACAGAACAACTAGAACTTTTATGCACTGCTGGTGGGGATGAAATGGGTAACCATTTGGGGAAAAGTGTATAATACATGTACACATATATCAAGACCCAACCAGTCTTCTCCTTGGTTTATATTGAAGAAAAATTCTTACATATATGAACCAATAGGCATGTATAAAATATTCATGGCACCATTATTTGTAATAGCTAAAAACATGAATAGCTAAATTAAAGTTCCATTATTGCCAAATGATAAATATTGTGTATAATAAAAGAACTTGTAGCAATGACAATTAATGTGCTACTGTCACACAATATGAATCAACCTCACAAACATGTCAAAGTAAGTCAACCCCCCCCACACACAATATACATATTATATAACCCCATCTATAAAAAGTTTGACAATAGGAAAATAGGATCTTGAGTGGGTTATTTGCTGGGGTGGGGAGAGAAGCAGAGAGAAAGCAGAGATTGGAGGGTTGGTCTTTCCCCAGGCTCATGGAGCTTCAATTCACATATGCATACACAGGTTGCTACTCAGCCAGACTCGAGGAACCCTCTGCTAATCTCCAGAGCTTTCTCTGTACAACTTCCTCCTCTCTGATACTCTGCTCCACAAACCCTAACTACCTTAGTCTCCCAGAACCCCCAACTGAGACCCTCAGGCTCTGCTTGGGTTTCCCCTTCCTGCCCTGAGGCCTGGAAACAGCCTTTAGGCATGATGCTGGAGCAATCGAAGGGCTCACCTCATTTGTTTGCCTCTTTCCATGGATCAGTCTTGCACAGTCTATTACGGAATGTCTAAAAACCACACTTTTATAAATTCCCACTTTCCTAGTAGCTTATGACAGAACTGCAGTATTAAAAGTGCAGATATTTGTTTTTCTTTTTTAAGTGCAAATATTTGGATTCCATTCCTGGAAATTGTGATTCATTAAGTCCAAGATGAAGCCCAGGCATCTGAATTTTGGGGAAAAAAATATGTGAAAGTGGTTCTTTTACAGTTCCCCAGTTGTCTATGATGAAATATAGGCCATTGACACTATTAACAGGTTTGTGGTTCCCTATTTGAAGTACTGATGGTCACATTAACACACAGATGTACAGATACACAGTGTACACATACTCCATTAGCATATATCATCACTTCAATTAGTATGTACTTATAAACATACTATTTTAATTATATTGGGCATCATGAACCTATAAATTTGAATTCTAAAGCAAAAATAAATTCTCCATTTTAAACTACAAAGTCAAGCTGGCTTGACATGTATGTCTAATTTTTAAATATCATGTTGGATATCCCCATACAAATGACATCTTCGCTCAAGGATTTTTATGATCTATTGACCTTTTCAGAAAATTGCTGAGCCCAATTATATTCAGATTCTGTAATCTGTAGCAGTACTTAGATTATGCAACATACACACACACACACACACCATAATTTGCATATATATGTTTTTAAATAATATAATAGTATCAATAGTTAATATTTATTGAGCATTTGTGTGCCAAGCAATTAACTAAATTCTTGATATTTATTATATGTTTTAAAAGTAAAAACCGTTGTAAAATGTAGGTCTTGTCATTAACTCCTAACAAGGTATAGAACTAAAAATCATCTCATGTTTGTGATTCCAAACTCTCTACTTATAACTATGCTGCAAAATCCATACAGAATTAGAAACATTCCCCCAAATATTTTAAAATAAGATAGTGAAACAGTGAAGAAAATGTGGCCAAATTCCCAGCTTACTAAGATTTTAAAATAAACCCATTTTGTAGAAAGATGTAGAATTAAATACTGGCAAATTGGAATTTTTCTAATGATAACCCTTTTCCTTCAAGTAAACAATGTCCTTTCAAATCAATATTTACTGTTATTGATTGAAGCTTAAGCATACAGCAAGTTCAACTGAAAAAGGAAGTTTTGCCATATCAAAGAACTTTGATGTAGATAAAGAAGAAAATGATTAATCCTAGGGGAATCAGAACTTTGACCCCAGGTTTACTGACAGGTAAGTGGCAGCAGACACTTTACCAAAGAAAAACCCTTAAAAACAAATCGGTGACTTCAGGAATCCCTTGGATCAATCTGTTGCTCTCCTCATGTTTGTAAAAGCGCGTTTCTCTGTGCAATCTGGATGGATTCTGCTCAGACATTTTACAATGGCATACATTCTCTGCTCATTAAAGCCTCAAAGGCTAAACTCAAGATAGGTCAGCCATCAGGTAAGGTGCTGTCCCATCTGAAATAAATATCTTAATAACTTTCATGAAAAACATTAAGGCATTAAAAACACTAAGATGTCATAAAAGGAAAGAGCAGGGGATCTTTATCAATTACTTGATTTTTGTTTTTTTAAGATACACCATCTTCCTCTCCTTCACCCTTCCACACCAGAAACATTTGCCTGTTTCACAAAACCCAGTTTAAAGAACTTGTGGTAATGAACTCCACATGAACAGAAATGATGTTCAGGTTTCCATAGTGAACATTAGGGTTGTTCATCTTCTCCACCTCTTGCAGTAATTGCAAAGTGAGAGTTATACCAGCCTGGAAGTCTAATGAGCACCTGTTTCATTTACTTGTGATATAAATTGAGCTGCTGCAAAAATTGCCTTTGCAGAAAAGATGAGAAATGGTAAACAAGCTCCTCTCCCCAGAGGTATAGTAGTTTACCCATACTATCACTTCCTACATAGTTTCAAGTCAATTCTTATCTTTTGGTGTCTCAGCGCAGAGCAGTACCTGCCTTGGAAAAGGGTAGAAAACATACACTCTGGCTCATACCGCATTGGATATGGTCCAAAAACAACTACCTGCTCACTGTGTAATCTTGGGCAAGTCACTAAACTTCCCCCAACCCTCACTGCCCCTTTCCCCAATGCCTCACTTCCTAATCTGAAAGGTAAGAATCACAATAGTACCAATCCAACAGGGTTGTTGCAAGGACGAGTAGGTACTTTTTTTGTGATGAAATTCCTTTCTTTGACTGCTCCCATGGTCATTACAGGAATTCTCCCAAATATATAATAATCTTATTTGAAGTAAGATAGACAATATCTGATAGAGTTAAGAAATCTCTAAATTAACCATATTTTCAATATATTCTGGCTAATTTCATTCAGCCAAGACCCTTTACAAGTCCCTCCTACATACAGAATCTTCCAATAGTAGCCTTGACCAACGGACATCAGGCATATACCTCCAAATTCCCGAATTACTGTTTTTATCATATATATATATATATATATATATATATATATATATATATATATATGAATCATCTTCCTAACAAAAGTGTGAGCTACTTAAATAGTTTGATAGTTTTTAGATTCCTCCCTTAACATTTCATAGCAGCAGCATTGTTGTTGTCGAGATCATCATCATCATATTTCTTCTTATCTCTTCAGCTTAAGCGGTCGCCAAAAAGAACTGACATCTGAAGACTATCTGCTCCGAAGAGTTCTAATAAAAATATTTTGTTCCTAAAGAGGAACTGGATGGTACATCAGAACATCCACTATAATATTCAAGATGGTGGTAAGTACAATAACCATAGAAGATAGAGCCAAATCTTCCCTCACTTGGGCAGGCATTTCCTGACTGTTTGTCTGTGATAAGTGTTGGGTGAAGATTTCCCTAGGGGGATAGATTGAATGACCTCTGAAGGTTGACCTTGTCCATTAGCTCATGAGTCAGGAGCAGTTAAGAGGCTTCCTTGGGCAAGCAACTATTGCCCTAGTCAATCAGAACGTCAGTGCTAACAAAACATGGGTATCTGTTTGAGCAACCACACTCAATTATAGATCCAAGGAATTCCAAACTGAACCTAAAAGAAACTAAAGAAGAGCTCAGAGCTGGCTCCACAACTTGAAAAATAAAACAAAACAAAAATAATGAGAAAGTGTTTAGAAATAAAAGATGGTGGCAGAGGTGGGTAGATGATGAGACATGCTCTATAGCCCCAAGTGGGAATAAGCTGTCAGGGCATTTTCTAGTGGAGTCTTTTCTCTCTAATGACTGCCCTGAGTAGATCATTGCCTTCTCTTCTGTTGCCACAGTGACGGGATAATATCCTAGAGGCTGCAGAAGCTACAGAATGAACAGCATGAGTGCAGATGAGATGTCAAGCACCTCCGCAACCTGCTTCCCTTCCACCCACCACCACAGTTGAAACAACTGCAACATCCTTGGATCAAAGCAGCTCCTGGGGAGAGGGACTGAACTCCTGGGGTGGAGAGGATGGTGCAGGGGTGGCTGAGTTTTGGATTGCAGCATAGGGCCTCTACACGATGGAGCACTGCCCAAGAATAGTTGGTATAAGTGCTTCCTATACTCTGGCTCATTGGAGAAATACTCTTCAAACCCTAATAAATCGTTGCCCCTCTCTCCAGGTAGATATAATAAGCATATTTGAATATGCAGTCAGGGTCCTAACAGAAAATAGTGGCATACTCAAATGGATTATTTGACAACACTTTAGTAGTAAGACAGATTTATAATTTTTTAGGCAGCATAAAGCAGTGTTAAAGTGCTAATAAGAGGCTTGAAAGGTGGAGGAGTGGTAGGAGGTATCAGAATCACAAGGAGAAAGTCATTTGGAGAGCGCTATTTTGACAGGAGTTCTGATCTATATTCAAGGATGATATCAACACCCTAGGGAATAAACTGAGAGAATAAATGCCCTCACATTCTCCCCTTCCACCATTCTCCTGCTGGGTCTCCCTGTAGGCTGAACCCAACAGGCAGCCAGAAGACAAGGAAGCCGGTTGATGTCATTGGTACAGGCCAGCCTTCAGAGACCCTGAGCAAGAGTGGGGAAAGTGGAAAATGAATCAAGACATATTATAAAATTTAAATAAATAATGAAAAACTTGCCTCTCCAAAAGCAGACTTACTGTAACTGATAAAAATTTTAAATGAATAAATAAATAACATTCATAGGTATGAGTAGGAATATTAGAAATACAAAGCAGAGGAAATCAATTACGAAAAATAGACAATAGAACATACACCAAATGGATTTAATAGCAGAATGATTACAGTCAAAGAACAAATCAGTGGGTTGGAAGATCAGGTCAAGGAACTCTCCCAGAAGGTATTAGGAAGGGATAAAGAGATGAAGAGAAAGAAAGAGAAGTAAAAAACATTTTTTTAAAAAAAAAAAAAGATCAGCATTTATCTAGCGGGAGCCCCAGATGCAGATAAGGATTAAATGAAAGCAACAACATATTTAAGGAAGTAATGACTAAAAGTCTCCCAGTGTTAAAGAAAGAACCAAAACTCCAGGATTTAGACTGTTGAATAGGGCATACAAGAAAAAGCTCTACTCTAAACACATTATAGTAAAATTCTAAAACATAAAAGAAAAGCAGATTTTTTTCAACAGCAAAGCAGGTATATAATCTCTTTTAAGCATTGAAGGAAAATAACTTTCAACCTTGAACTTCATAATCAACTAATTTGCCGTTTAAATGTAATAATGGAATAAAAATACTGTCAGGTATTACATTTCTCAGACAGTTGGCCACACTAACTCTTTCTTCCAATGAACTCTTAGAGTATGTATTCCATCAAGAAAGAATATTAATATAGGTGGAAGCAATAAGATATGAGGAAAAAGGGTGAATAAAGAACATAGTAAGATTTATTTTTGTTTATTTAACCCTTGGCCAAGACAAATAAGAAAAAGTATATTCATAATAATTCAGAACTAAAATTTAGCTGATACCTATTGAATGGGGAAAGGGTTGTGTGTGTGTGATGGGTGGGGGATGTTGAGAAGGAAATTATAGTACGCTAAACTTCCTGTTTTCTTTGTTTCTTTGTTACTTCATAGTTTTCCTACATAGTGATGGAGAAAAATAAGCATAAGTGAGGATTTAATAAATTGTAATAAACTATCATAAAAATATTAATAGATGTTTAATGTCCAAACACTATAGGAAAATTTTAATCTATTCAAGGGAAGATAGGAAACAAGTATTAATAGAAAAGCATTTATGTAAATCAGAGAAATCAATGGAAATAGAACTCACTGAATAATCTGCAGACAGACTTTTATATTGGATATTGGAGTAATATTCACTAAT
The DNA here is from genome assembly GCA_963924515.1 of Vespertilio murinus. Taxonomy (NCBI): domain Eukaryota; kingdom Metazoa; phylum Chordata; class Mammalia; order Chiroptera; family Vespertilionidae; genus Vespertilio; species Vespertilio murinus. Next base: position 35,785,883 of record OZ004712.1, read on the forward strand.
AAATTATTTACAACAATTATACTTAAAGTTACCTCACAGACATTGGTAAATGAGAAGAATCATTTTAATAAATGGAGGAAAAACACTTGAGAGTTTACATCTATTTTCTGGTGCAGGAACAGACAAATAAAACAGTATGGGGATCCTCACATTAGATGCATTCATGAATATATAAGAACTTAATACATGATAGAGATAACATCACAATTAGTAGGGAAAGGGCAAATCAATAAAGATGGGTTTGGAAATATAGACTCTCTACTATTATAGGGGGGGAAAGAAGGGTTTTGGCTCTTTACTTTATACTATACTAGAGACCTGGTACAAGAAATTTGTGCACTCAGGGAGGGGTCCCTCAGTCCAGCCTGTGCCCTCTTGCAGTCCAGGAGCCCTCAGTGGATGTCCGACTGATGGCTTAAGCTGACTACCCCTGAAGAGCAGGCAGCAGTTGGACATCCTTAGCACTGAGATGCCATGGAGGTGGGAGAGGCTCCCGCTACCGCCACTGTGCTTGCCAGCTGTGAGCCAAACTTCTGATTGAGTGGTGCTCCCCTGTGGGAGTGCACTGACCACCAGCGGTAAGCTCCTGCATTTAGCATCTGCCCCCTGGTGGTCAGTGCACATCACAGCAACCAGTCATTCTGCCATTCAGTCGATTTGCATATTAGGCTTTTATTATATAGGATTAGCATGAGGTTTAGCTAAACAAAGATAGCCAAACACCAGAAACAAAAACAAAACAAAACACATTGACAGTGGTTAAAAAAGGTAGAAGCTTATTTCTCTCTCTCTCTTATACCAGAATCACCTGAGATAGGTATAAGGCTGATCTTGCAACTCCACAGTATTATCAGTATCCTAGCTATCTACTGTGCATCCATCTACAAGGTCCATCCATGGATCAGTATGGTTGCTGACATTCCAGCCATCATTCCAGCAGTCCAGACTGGTGGCAAAAAGAGCCAGAGGAAGAAAAAAAGAAACTTGCCTCTTTCATCTTAAAGAATGTTTCCAGCAGCCTCCCACTACTTTTGTTTATTTTGCTGAGAACAAAGTCATGTGGCCTTACTTAACCGCAAGGAAGTCTGTGAAATGTAATCTTTCTTATGGGTAGCAATATGCCTCTCTAAAATCTGAGGCTACATGCCTAAGAAGCAAGAGAATGAGCATTGAGAAGTAACTATCTAATAATGACTATTAAAAAAACAAGTTCCAAATTGATTAAAGCCATAAGTGTGAGAACTATAGAGTCAATTAAATAATATAAAGCTAAGAATATAAAATGTGAAAGAATATCTTTGTGATACTGAGGGGCAGGAAGATGGTGAATTTCAGAAACTAAACAAGAAACCAAAGCATATAGGAAAATTATATTAGAGCAAAAGTAAAGATTCTTGCTTTATGAAGGGCACTAGATCAAGTTTCTCATGGAAGAGATGATAGAGTGGAAGAAGACATTTATAAGAAACCAACAAGGAAACAAGGAGAGAGAAATCAACATGGCGGCATAGGGTAGACACCCGAATGCAGCCTACCACCACAATTTTGAATTTAGAACAGAAAACAGGGGAAACATCACTCTGAAGCACCAGAGGAGGCTCTACCCTCTGGGAAGGAGAGAGAAGGCACGCTGAGCCTCAGAAACACTGTGAAGGTGCGGAGAACTGTGCGCGCAAAAAGGCAGCCTCAGAGTTCCCTACTGGCTTACTCCCAGTGCTCCAGATAAAGACCTTCACAAATATAAAAAAGCTAAAGGAGTTCATCACTGCCAAACCAGAATTATATGAATTGCTGAAGGGGGTTATTTAGGAAGAGGAAGAATATAAAGATAAAAATTATGAACAACAAATATGTGACTATCAACAAGTGAAACTAAAAACCAAGGAAATTAAAAAATCTGATGAACAATATTAACTGGTGAATATAATAGGATCAGAGGTATGGAAGGGGAGCGGACTGACGATTCTCAGGGAAAAGGGGAATGTGGGGTGCAGAAGAGACTGAACAAAATCTGTGCACCTATGAATGAGGACAATGGGGGGTGGGGAAAGGGCAGAGGGTGGGGTGGGAACCTGGTGGAGGGGTGCAATTGCGTGGGGAAGGGAAAGAGGAACACATTTGTAATAATCTGAACAATAAAGTTGTTTTTTTTTTAAAAAAAAAAAAGCCAATACTGGTTTGGCTCAGTGAATAGAGCGTCGGCCTGTGGACTGAAAGGTCCTAGGTTCGATTCTGGTCAAGGGCATGTACCTTGGTTGTGGGCACATCCCCTGTAGGGGGTGTGCAGGAGGCAGTTGGTCAGTTGGTTGATGTTCCTCTCTCATCAATGTTTCTAGCTCTCTATCCCTCTCCCTTCCTCTCTGTAAAAAATCAATTATATATATTTTAAATTAAGAAACCAAAAGGATTAATGTCTAGATATACAAAACTTAAATTATCAAGAAAAATAGAACAATGAGCAAAGTATTTACACAGGCATTTACAGATGTGAAAACCTAACTGGCTATTAATACATAGAAAGATCCTCAACTTTATTAGTGGTCAGAAATGTGCTAAACAAAACAAGATAATTTTTTGCCCATTAGAGTGGAAAATGTTAGGAAGTGGCATTAAGTGATGATGATGATGATGTTGAGAAGGAGGAATCCTCATCCACAGCTGCAGCTGATTCTGAAGCAGCCTGGTGGTACTTATTGATACTTGACATGTGTACACTCTGCATCCTAGCAAGCCCATAATCCGGAGAATTTCTTGCTCAGGCCCACATGAGCTATTTGTTAACATCATTATTCATGGTGGTAAAGGGTTTCAGGCAAACCAGGGGGTCCATCTCCTGTGGAATAAATAAGTAAAATATGGCATATCCCATAAACAGAATTACTTGTCCTAAGTAAAAAACTAGATTGCACATAGTAACATAAATAGATCTCAGAATATTGTTACTTTTTTATTGGTTTCAGAGAGAAAGGGAGAGGGAGAGAGAGAAACATCAATGATGAGAGTCATTGATCTGCTGCCTCCTGCACGCACCCTACTGGGGATCTAACCTGCAACCCAGGCATGTGCCCTTGGCCAGATTGAAACCCAGGACCCTTCAGTCCACAGGCCTATCGATGCTCTATCCACTGAGCCAAACCAGCTAGGTCAGATCTTAGAAAGTTGAAAGAGAAAAAAATGAGTTATAGAGTATGTTACAAACTGAATTCTGTCTCCCTCAAATTCATATGTTGAAGTCCCAATCTCTGGTACTTCAAAATGTAACTGTTATAGATGAGGAAACCAAGGCACAGAGGCAAAAAATTTTATTTAAGGTCACACAGGTAGCAATTAGCAATGTCATATTCCTAATCACTTCACTGTGTTGCCTTATATAGAGTAAAACACCATATGTACGAAAAGCATTTTCTTGTTATTTGGAGGAAATCAACATAGGGAGTTTCCATATTATTGTGATTAAATAACTACTCTAAGATGTGGGTTTCTTTTAGAAACCAGTATCTAGTATACAAACTTTCAAGGACTATTCATCCATTTGGTACTTCTAACCTATGATTTTAGTACTCTGCTTTTAAATACTTCTGTTACCTGAATCCAAACTTTTATAGTGACCCTGGTTATTGTGGTCGGTTAACAATAGTATTTTGGCCGTCACAGACCTGCCTTAGTGTCTGTCTCTGTTATGCTCCCAAATAAAGAAATATTCATATTCTGATGTTTTTATCATCAGGAGAGTCAATAAGTGATCCACGCAGAGTTTACACTAGAACCTTACGTTTGATAGAATATGATCACATCATCTGAAAGGGATTCAGCATCTGCTGTTGCAGTTGTCAATCAAAAAGATGACATGTGTGCCGCCTGGTTGTCCTAGCAATACATTCATATTAAACTTACAAGCTGCTTTCTCAAGATGATTAGAAGATCCGATTCTGGTGAATTCCAAAGCTTACCCAATTTATCCCCAGCCGAAGTTGGAAAGTTTTACATTAAACTTTACCTCTCCTTCCCCTCAGCCTTTCTTGCCGAAGGATGTGCCTACAATTTGTTAAAGGAAGCCCTCAAGGGACAGAGGCTTTTTCTTCCAGGCTTCTCAGTCCCCTGGGTCTGTTTCCTACAGAGTGCTAATTATTGATGGAAACTCGTTAGATGGAGTTTGTGCATCGGGCATCTTTGTACAAGAAACAGGAAATGAAATTACCACTTCATTTCACATAAATATCAAGTTGTCACCACGAAGGCAACAGCCAGAGCCAACTTCAGATATGAACTGGGGACCCCTGGGAGCACGATGCGTCTGGATTCGAGTTAAAAAGGGTGCTGCGACTGGTGAGGAAACGAAGCTGGCCAGAAAATGTTTTTCCTTTTGCAGGAGGAAATGTCATGGTTTGAGTCTCAATCCTCGGTTTAAGACTTTGCTAGGTTGTTAAATTGCAATTAATATTAGGAAAGGAGACATTTTAAATCTTATCAATTTTTGTGTCTTATTGTGATCAGTTTTTAGATCCTACCCAGTGAGTATGTGTTAGGGATAAAAAAAGAAAGAAGAATAACACCACACCCCAGGAAGGAGAGATATGGGACAGGAGCTTAGAAGAAAACCAATTTTGTCCAAGTCCTGTCTCATAGTACCATCTCTGACTGGTCAGTGTCTCACTGGTTCTCTTAGTCACTGAACCAAAGAGGAATCCAAGCGCCTGGGCATCCCCCAGGAGGAATTGGGAAGAATTTTTTTTTATATAGCGAGGAAATCATAATAGACCTCAAGTCAAAAAGAAAGGGAAAGGGAGACCCTGATGACATTGTGTTGTGGTTGCTAATAACCAGGTAGGTCATAAGTTAACACATTTGATTAACCATAATAAAGTAATGGCTTGGAGCAAAATTCTAATTAAAGAGAATGAAGGAATAAAAATAAAATGAAACAGAAATGGAAAAACTAGGTACTCTTATCCTTTGAAAACCCCATAAGAAAAATCATCTAGACACATAAAATAAGTAATAGCAATTCAAAGCAGCATGTTTATTAGTACAAATTCGTAAAATGGAGAGTATGTAAGTGAAAGTTGAATATGAGCAGGATCGATCAGAGAACACATCCTGCCCTCTGAACCCAAGATAAAGACATAGGTAAACATGGTATTCATATCTTCTCACAACCATATCAAAGTTACAACTAAAATACAGAACAACCATCACTCAGAACCACCTGAAATATGGCTGAATAGAAGTCTTACAGCTAGAGAATTAAAGAAGAAAGCACAATGAGACTGGTAGGAAGGGTGGAGGTGCAGAACAGGCTGGTTTGACACCCAAGAGTGATGTGTTTGTTTTTCACTGGGAGAGATATCTTGGCTGAGGAGGCCTCCCATAAGGAACAAGGGATCCTAACCCTACCAGACCCCCAGCTGAGCATTCCAGTACCAGGAAAAGAAGTCCCCATAACTTTGGCTATAAAACCGGTGGGAATTATGGCTGAGTGATTTGAAGGTGCTGGAGACCCAGGCAGTTCCTCTTAAAGGGCCAGACACAGATTTACTCAGACTCACTCCCTCTGAGCTCCAGAGCTGGGTCAGCAGCTTGAAAGGATTAAAAAATGTATAGGGAGAAACTAAATTGTCTAGCATCAGGGCAAAAATGCAGGGGCAGCTTTTTTCCAGACAAAAGCAATGATTTCAGGGTTGGTCCATGATGTAGAACAAGCATGTCAAATTCAAAGGCTAACATAGGCCAAATAAATGAGGCATGCGGCCCGCAGGCCTTGAGTTTGACATGCTTGCTGTAGAATGTATCTGCACTCCATTTCTTCTCATAGTTGAATATTCCATTTAATGAATATACAATATTGTATCTATCCACTCATCAGTTGATGGATATTTGGATGATTCTACATTTTGGCTATTATGAATAATATTGCTATAGACATTCATGCACAAATTTGTTTGTGAACATGTTTTCAACGTCCTTTATACCTAGGAGTGTAATTGCATGGATATATTATAACTCTATCTATGTTTAATGTTCTGAAGAACTTCCAAACTGTTTTCCAAAGCAAAAGAACCTTTAGAACCTTTTTACATTCTCACCAACACAGTATGAAGGTTCCAGTTTTTCCATATCTTCAATAATACTTATGGATTGTCCGTGTTTTGATCTTAACACTCCTCCCCCAACGCCTGTGAAGTGGTATCTTATTCTGGTTTTGATGTGCACTTACCTAATGACAATAATAGTGAGACTCCTTTTATTTACTCCTTTGGAGAACTGCCCATTCAGATCCTGTGCTCGTTATAATAGTAGGTTATTTGTACTTTATTTTTGAGCTGTAAGTGTTCCTTATCTATTCTATATATCAAACCCTCATCAGATATATGATATATAAATATTTAATCCCATTCTATGAGTTGTATTTTCATTTTCTTGAAGTTAAAAAGTTTTCAATTTTGACAATTTTCAATCAATCTATTTTTTCTATTGTTATTTATTCTTTTGGTACCACATCTACAAAAAAATTGCTTAATCAAAGGTCACAAATATTTACCTCTATGTTTTCTTCTAAGGATTTCATACGTTTTGCTTTTACATTTTAGTCTAATTTTGGATTAATTTTTGTATATGGCATAAAGAAGGGGTTCAGCTTTATTTATTTATTTATTTATTTACTTATTTACTTATTTATTTTGCCATGGACATCCAGTTGTCTCACGGTCATTTGTTGAAAATACTATTTTCCCCCCACTGAATTCTCTGGATACACTTGTCAAAAATCAGTTCACCATACATGTATGGGTTTGTTTCTGGACTGTCCATTTTATTCCATTGACCTATATATCTAAACTTATGCTAATTTTTTGCTAATCTTGATTACTGTAGCTTTACTATAAGTTTTGAAACTGGTAAGTATGTGTCCTCCAACTTTTCTTTTTCAATTGTTTTGGCTATTCTGGGTCCTCTTTATTTCATATCAATATTTACATCAGCTTGTCAATTTCTACAAAAAAGAGGTAAGAGTTTTGATAAACTGTGTTTAATATTGTAAAAAATTTACAAAGAGTGACATTTAGGTGGTAAGCTTTTCTAAGCAAAGAGGACAATCACTTTTAACTATTTTAATTGTTTGAAAGTACTAAATGTAGGGTATTTATTTCTGTTTTTAAATAGCTTCATTCATTTTGAAGAAACGTGACATTAAGTAGATGCAAAACTGAATTTTAAAGAGTATTCATGAATAAAGATTTGTGCTTCTAAGTAATCCTCAGCACTCTTACCAAGAACCAGAGCTCTTTAATCAGCAACTTTAGAAAAAGATAATTTTACAAGGAATTTTTTTCCCTTTTGAAGAAATCTGATTGCTAATTATTAAAGAGAGTACTACAAACCTCCAATAAGTAAGCGAGGAACAGACTGAAAGATGAATTTTCAGCAAATGAAAATTCAAAAAGCAATAACCACACTTCAGTCTGTTGCTGTAAGCTCTTAAATAGTACTTTCTGGAAGTCTGATTGCCTAGGATTTCAGTTAGTGATACTGTCATAGAAAAAGATTTTAAATGCTTCCCACATGAGTTTGCATGCTAAACCCTTGCAGTTGATTTTCATCACTGCTTATTCTCTTCCTCAAGGCCCCTCATCACTCACCCACATTTCTTTACCAAGTGCTTCCTCTTTTGGGGAATTTCACATATGGATTTTAAAAAGTATACTAAGATAAATTTAAGATACAATATTATGTAAATAATTGATTTTTTGACATCCGGGTCACTACTGGCAATTCTGTAACAACTCTTTTTGTTACATCTTGAAAAGTGACAGGGACCTGGATGGGGAGAGAATGGATTAATTCAGGTGAGTGTGCATGTGAATAACAAGGTATGATGCCATTCATCCTCTACTGACTCTAGGTGCAAAATTTCCTAGTAAAAGAATTCTGGTACTTCTAAAGCAAATTTATCTTCAATAGGACTTAAGACTGATTGGACAAATTGAAATTTTCTCTTCTGAAAATACTATATAATATATATATTAGAGGCCCAGTGCACAAAATTCATGAACTGGGCAGGGGGGTGGGGGGAGGTGTTCCTCAGTCCAGCCTGCACCCTCTCCAATCTGGGACTGCTCAGGGGATGTCTGACTGCCACTTTAAGCCCAATCCCCCGGGGCAGTCTGACATCCCTCTCACAATCCAGGACTGTTGGCTCCCAACAGCTTGTCAGCCTGCCTGCTTGATTGTCCCTAATTGCTTCTGCCTGCCAGCCTGATCACCCCTTACCACTCTCCTGCCAGCCTGATCAACACCGAACTGTTCTCATGCTGGCCTGATCGCTCCCAGCTGCCCTCTCTTGCCAGCTTGGTCACCCCACAATGATCTCCCCTGCTGGCCTGGTCACCCCTAACTGCCCTCCCCTGCAGGCCATCTTGTGACAACATGGAGACGGCCATTTTGTGAGAGGGCATGATGGTCAATCTGCATATTGCCTCTTTATTATAAAGGAGATAGATAGATAGATAGATAGATAGATAGATAGATAAAATGTGAATTTTGCCAGCTGCAAAATTCTTATAAAATAGCTAATTCATGGAATATATCAGGCAAATTTTTTAAATCCTCATCCTAGGATATGTTTTTTTAATCAATTTTTAGAGAGAGAGCAATAGAGAGAGAGGAAGATAGAAACAAACATTGATATGAGAGAGAAACATCCATTGGTTGCCTCCCATACTCGCCCCTACTGGGGATTGAACCCAAAAACTAAGTATGTGCCCTGACTAGGAATAGAACCCTAACCTTTTGGTGTTCTGGAAGACATTTCAACCAATTGAATCACCCTGCCAGGGCACATGAGGCAAAATTTAATCTTTTTCAAAGTGGCAATTTTCAACCACTCAGTTTGTTTCTAAATCACCCACTTTCCTCCAATGTCAGAGATTCTATGTTCAGAGAAGGAAATTCATTTTAATGCAACTATATAGAAAATATAAACAATGAAGTAAATCTAGGAAGAAAACTCAAGCAGCATATTTCAAAAGGAATACACATATTTTTCTTATCTAGTATTTTGAATTCAATGATCTACTAGCTTCCCAAGAATTTTCCTAAATTACCAAAAGAAGAACATACGTAGATTTAACATGACTGAGCTTCAAAGGGTGACATGTGTTAAGTTCAATACTCACTTTTACACAGACATATTCACCCTCACCCACTTTACTGAAAGGTTTAACTTGCCAGTTAGGTACGTTTCTGAGAATGTCCTTATTTTGTCTCTGAAACAACTCAAGCCTGGGCTCTCCCTGCTATAAAGTCTTGTGGAAAATTATTATAATAAAGGACACTTTTCCAGAGAATTGGGATTTCAATGCTTTCAATTTTTAACTTGCTGTTCTTCAAGAATGTACTTCTTTTTTTTGACCCTGACTCACACACAAAAATATACATTGCAACTCAATCCACCCAACTGATTTCACAACTCAGTGATGGCTCCCAACCTGCAGTTTGATAAACATTGTTCAAAGACAGTCTTACCACATGGGAGTAATCCAAGAATTGGACCTGATAATCCCAGCTTTGACTCAGCTGCTACCCTACTTCAAGCGACTAACGCGGCTTATATTCTTTCCTGTGTTCTTTCTTCTGTGATAGTCTCAGATGTCATGTACTGTAGGTAAATATAAATATGCAAAGAGATAAGACCAAACAATCTTGTAGCAACAGTCATAGGTTGTTTTTTTAAAAACTCATCTTGAACAAAGCAGTCTATAAAGTTGGTGATTATGTAATCAGCAATCAAGAGAGGGGCACATATTGAAGGAGAAATAGTAGCACAAAAGCAAAACACACACAGTGTTAATGCTCTGCAATCCGCCTTTCTCTAGACTCATTTTTTATCCCCTGTCCTCCCTAATGTCAATTTTTTTTTTTTTTGCTCAGTAAGTAGAATACGGTTGCCTTCTCTGCCCTAATGTCTACTTTCTTTCCCAGAAAGCTGCTTTTCTGTTAGACTTATGGCAGCCTTCCACGCAGTCTCTCCCCATCCTTCTCTTGCACTCTCTGAATAATGGAAGCTCTTTTATTCCATCCAGGGCACTAGCTCTCACTTGACTCCTCACCCACTAATAAATCACTCATTGCTCAAGGATTCCCAGTAAACTCTGGCTCCCCTGTTTCCCCGGCCAGAACATCTTTGTAAGCTTTCATCAAACAAAGGCACATGATTACATAGCCAACCTAGATTAAAAAAAAAACACACAAAAGAGAGGTTTGAAAAATTATTTCATTACAGACAACATCATCATCTATTGGGTAGATATTAGTCGTTGTATCTTCCCAGCATAAGATAAACATATTATTTTATTTACCCAGGGATTAGGTGAAATTAATTGACCCACAGGAAATTCCCTGCTCCAGCTCTGGCCAGAGGAAAAATTCTTTTTCCTAGTTCAGCCTTTCTGTTTCGCTGCACATATCACCTTATTAGTGAGGCAGCCTCACTTTTAATCTTCCATCTCATCAGTTGTGGGTTTTGTTAATTACTTTAACTTTTCCTACAATGAATCGTTCTTTGCTTGTTACTTAGATAGTGAAACTAAACATGAATTAAACTTGAAACCTAGAGTGGAGTAGCTCTGTTTTGGCACCTGCCATATCATCTTTTTGGAAGTCTTATTTTGTTATTCCATCTTAAAAACAATGACCTAGTTAATATTCAATACCATGTGGCAAAGCTCAATAAAAAAATAACTTGACTCTTTTTACTTTTGTTCTGATTTTAACTAATAGATATCCATGTATAATATTTCTAGTATTATATAGTTATAAAAATAAAAGTGAATGTCAACCATCATTCCACCACCTAGAAATAATCACTGACAATGTGGTTATTTAGTACATATCCATGGAAGCTTTTCTCATATACATGTCACACACACACACACACACACACACACACACACACACACACACACAATTTTAAAAAATCTCAAAAGCAGCTGCCTTTGGGTGGTTGGAATAGGGATAATTTTTGTCCTCCTTTACATCTTTCTCTCCTTTCCATACTTTTTATAATGTCCATGCATCGGTTGCGTGTTGCATTAAAAAAAAAGAAAAACCTAAAAAGACTGAGGGGCCATGGTGATGAGGAAGGTCATGGGACCTGCAGAGGTACCTCCGGGGTAGGCAGGGTGAGTGGGATGGGGAGGGAGTGCTGGTGGGCCTGGGGGAAAGTCTGCAAAGGAAGGACGTTTCAACTAGTCAGACCTAAGTCCCCATTCCCACTGCTGTTCTCTCAGAACTTGCCCACTTGGGCACCTTCGCTGTCACTTTCACATGTTTATATTTTCCAGGACTTTGCTAATAAGAGTTGATGAAAAGAAAATTACCTAGATCTTTTGTCAATGTCAAGAAGTGAGAAATAATTTATAAGTATTTCCTTAGCTTCTGCTGGTTGGATCATTATGAAAAATCCTGCTCCTAGATAGGATGTAGCTGGCAGGAGAGATGTGATGATTATCTGTGTCCTCCATCAGGCTCAGAGAGGAGGAAGTACACGCATCTCAGCAGGGCTAGCACTGACTCCCCATAGGCCACTATTTCAATTCAACTCTGCTAAATTACACTCCCTTGCCAATCCCAGGAAACTCCCCTTTCCCTAATGAAGCATTTATCACCCTCTCCACAGTGAATCTACAGCCTGTTCTCTCTCCTGCACCTTCATATCTCAGCCCATCCATCTCCTCCCTTTGTTTTACTTTAGGAGGGAGGCTTGTTATATATTGCTTGTACAATGCTTTAATCATGGATTATGAGTTGCTTTACAGCTCCCTGAATGCCTTGGCAAGGTCTCTATATAAGTAAAATTATTATTATTAAAGTCAGTTAATCAGAGGCACAATTCACTTCTCAGTGTCTGACATCCTGAAAGCTTACTGATGGACAAAAGCCTTTTGGTTTCCTTCCAGTAAAACATTTTGGGGGATTAAAAATATAGGGTATGGCACTATAGAGGTCCTTAATTAAAATGTAATTTGTACATACATATGGGTGCATTTCTTTTGTCGACCTGTTAAGGATCAATGATTGATTAGCAGTGAAATAAGATATGGTACTGAGTAATTATATTTAGGAAGTGCTGGTGAGACTTGTCATATAATTTGCAAGCTATTTTAATTTATACTCAGCCAAAGAAAGAAAGGGAGAAGCAGCTCCTTGTATAATTGGAATCTTGCATCCACCTAAATCTCTTTTGAGAGGTTTACTGACTGGAGTAGTTAATTATTTGATTTTTCTTTTTAGTAAACTTTTTATTGCAGCATACACAAATACATACAGAAAAGTATGCAAATAATAAGTGTACAGTTCAATAATTTTCACAATGGAAACAGAAAACGTACCATTCAGATTAAGCAACAAAACATCACCACTTCTCAGAGGCCACTCACACCACCTCCCGTTACTACCCTTACTCAAAACCCAAGAGACCGTGGTTTGATTCCCAGTGAGGGCACATGCCCGGGTTGCCAGTCCATCCCCAGTGTGGGGTGTGCAGGAGGCAGCCGATCAATGATTCTTTCACATTATTGATGTTTCTATCTCTCGTTCCCTCTCCCTTCCTCTCTGAAATTAATAAAAACATACTTTAAAAAAAAGTCATCCTGACTCCCTACCCCTGATTAGTTTTGCCTATTTTGGAATTTTCTATACATGCAGTCACACAGGTTGTATTTTTGTTGTTGTTTTTCCTCACTTGGGGATATTTTTCCCACTGATTTTTAGAGAGTGGAAGGGAGAGGGAGAGACAGAGAGAAAGAGAGAAATATCAATGTGAGAGAAACACATCAATTGGTTGCCTCTCACACGTGCCTGACCAGGGCCAGATATCGACCTAGAACCAAGGTATGTGCCTTTACCAGAATCAAACCCAGGACCCTTCAAGTCCTAGGATCAACACTCTATCCACAAGGCCAAACCAGCTAAGGCACACAGGCTGTATTCTTGTGTCTATTAAAGATTTGATTCAATGGTACTTAGGTTTTTAATTTATTTATTAAATACCTGCCATGAGGTATTTATATGAAGGGCTTATTAGAGACAGTACCCACCCCTGATAGACTTTCACTGGGGGGAGAGGACACATACGTGCCCATAGACGGGGGCAGGTGCTTGTTAGTGGTTCTGTGAAGGAAGACAGTGTTAAGTCTCAAGGCAAATTGGGCTCTGTCCCACTCAGGCTCAATAGGTAAAATAAAAAGACTTCTTAGGTGTCTTGATATCTATTGTACATTTTGAAATTCTCTAAAGACTTGAAAAAAAAAGCAGGAAGGCTTAATAGTGCTGTTTGGACATATTGTTTTAGAGAGACTTTCAGGGTTGTTTCTGGGGCCCTTCCCTTTCAGCTCATTCCATGCTCCTCCTTTTTAAACTTTACCTACCCCTGTGCGCCTCTACGTCCCCTCCCTCTGAATTCTTTTCTCCCTCTCCCCTCTTGGTCTCCCTCACATCAGAATCTGTAGGTTCTTGCCCCATATCTGCTCTAGATCCTTCCCTCCTGAGTGACCCTTGCTTCCAGGGTGAGAAGAAACAAAAGCTTGAAGCTTGTGTGTTCTCGATGCCCAGCTGCTCTACCCACTCACCTTCTCCCGTGCCTTCCTTAGGGTTAGTGGACTCACAGCACCTGGGGGGGCTGGGGGACGACGCGAGCCGATGGCTGATGGCCAAGCAGGTGGAAGGAAAGATAAAGGGAAGACAGGTGTGGCTGGAGGATGAACAGAAGAGACTGGCAAATCCATTTCAATCAATTCTATTTCCTTTCCCACTTTAAGTCCTGTGGTCAATTGAATTGGGTTTAGCTGATTTAATACGTATCGTGCTCCTTGTTACGTCGCCAAGAACTAACTATTCAGTTTCAGGCGTTGAGGTGTGGATAGAGTTTGGTTTCGCGTTCTATAAATCCATCCTTCCCTCTGAAAATCCCAAGGATGGCTTGTGGTGATTGCTGGTCCACAGAGGGGAGGCTGCTCTTAGGTCTCCTGCCAGAGGGAAGCTCAATGCTCAGTGTCCATAAGAGACCATTTAAAATACCAGCAAGGGACCGGACCTCCTACTCCATCATTATGGAAGAATCCCCAGCCTGTGTTTTCTTTTCATCTGATTCTGACAGGGTGGTTTTTGTATCTTCCCCACTGGCTGCCTAAATTGGAGACTTGGCTGAAAATGAACTGGCTGAAGTTCAATCCACTCAAAATGAATGCCCAGGACTGGTCGACTGTAGAAGCTGGGAGAGACAGCCTCATACGGACTCCCTCCAGCTGCAGTTTCAGAGGACAGAAGGTAACTATCGTGTGGCAGAGCATGGAGATGGCAAACATCAAAGGGCTTTGGATCAAACCATCTGAGTGTAAATCCTGGCTGCGGCAAGTAGCTGGTGACCCGAGGCAAGCTGCCTAACCTCCAAGGCTGCTCACCGGTCCTTCGCCTGGGATGGCAGAACAGGCCTCGCAGGTGCTTGGCTGGGATCGGTGCGATAGTGTGCATGAGAGACTTGGTGCCTGGCCTGGCACAGCTTCCGCAGTGACTGTGTCTTTCTCTCTTCTGGAGGGGATTCTGTTTTTAACCCAGAAGATGCCCTGGGGCTACATGCTGATGTCAGGCCCTATGAAAAAAGGCAGGTTTTGGAAGAGGCCAGATTTCAGGTCCCATTGGGGGTTGCAGCTCTCTGGTATGCGTGTCTGATGAACAGAGCATATGGAAGGCCAGAGGTCCCATCACCTCAACAGATAGCATCTAAGAATCTTTCCGTCTTACTGAGCTGTCACCAGAACCCAGACCTTGAATGATAGAGAAATGCAGCTAAAGAAATATCCCCTTATGCTTTTTTTTGAGCTGTAAATTTCAATAAAAATCACAAATAATAACTTAGCCAATACAGCAGCTTAAACTGCTTACACTCCCACAGGGAAGTAAAACCCACTGAATAAGAATAAATATCACGTAGATACTTGCCTGGCTGGTATGGCTCAGTGGTTGAGTGTCAACCTATGAACCAGGAGGTCACAGTTCGATTCCTGGTCAGGGCACATTCCCAGGTTGTGGGCTCTATCTCCAGTGTGGGACATGCAGGAGGCAGCTGATCAATGATTCTCTCTCATCACTGATATTTTCATCTCTCTCTCTCCCTCTCTGAAATCAATAAAAAATTATTTTTAAGTATCATATAGATACTGATGTAGATATTTAATAGATGGTAAGTAATAATAGAGTGCTTGGGCTTTTTGATGGTTATTGTCTCAAAGGGTGTATGGGAGAATTACATGCATGTATCTTGTGCATAAATAAAGTATCTTTTTTGTTATAAAACACTTATTTAGAGCCTGTCCCTGGAATCATGTCTTACGTTGTTAGATATGGGAAGAGACAACCTCTTCCCAAAAGGGACCACAATCCAGTGTTCGAATTCAGGGATATTTCTCAGAGGAAGTGCAGCTCTGAGGGTGCAATGGTAGGGGGGGAAAAATTGAGACTAAAACAATTGATTTCTCTTTTTCTCTTATACACTACATCCCTTAGGTCAGGAAACCTTGTTAACTCTACCACAAAAATATAACTAGAATCTACCACTTCTCACCACCTCTCCTCTACCACCCGAGACTAAGCCATCATAATCTCTCACTTGGAATAACCTCCCAACTGGTGTCCCATCACATGATTCTAAACATAGCAGACTGGGTGGCCCTCTGCCACTCCCATTCCCAGGCTCTGTGCTCCATGGTTTTCTACTTCACTCAGAGTAAAAGACAAGGTTTTCACAGTGGCCCTAATAGGTCTGGGATCCCATTTTCTCTCTGACCTCATCTCCTGTCACCTTCCTTTGACCTCTCTGCTCTACTACTCTGTGTCACTCCTTCATCCATCATCCCAGCTACCTTCCCCCAAAGCCTTTGCACAGGCTCATCCCTCAGTCTGGACCATTCTTCCCCATAAAACCATGTGACTAACCCTTCATGATCTTTAAACTTTTATTCAAATGTCACCTTCTCTATGAGGCTTACCCTTATCACAGTATTTTAATCATAACTCCTCTCTCTCTTTCACACACACACACACACACACACACACCCCACATCATCATAACCAACAACTCTAGTACTCTGGTACACCTAACCTGCATTTCTGTAATTTACTTACTGCTCTATATTTGTATAATTTGCTCACTTAATATTGTTTATTCTTCATATCCTTCCATTAGAATGTAAATTCCACTTTTGCTATTCACTAGTATATTTTAAGTACCTGGGACACTTAACAATGCATATTTATTAAATGGATGAATAAATCACATAATCAGCATAGGAAGATACTTTAGACATAATCTGGCCTCTCCCACCTGATACCTCAGACTTCTCAGGATGTATTGAATATACACACCGAGGACAGTCTGTACTTCTATGCTCAAAATTCAGTGCTACTAAGACTGCACTCCTGAGCAACGGATTTACTCACATAGTTCAACCTGATGTCAACCAGTGCTTCTAAAATTACCTGCAGTGCAGAACTTTTTAAAAAATTCTAATATGCAATGGACCATTACTTTTATACATTACAATAAAAGTTAAATACTAGAAATGAAATTTTTAAATAGACATATAATATAGTAATAATAAATTGATAACATATACTATAGTATTATAGGGATCAATGGGGACACACTCTGTCAAATTGCTATAAAAATTTCCAACACTTACTCTAAATTTCTATCCTCAAGTCATGGTGTGGATGTAACAACAGTTGATGAGACACACTTAGAGGAGCACCAGTCTAGACGGTGCTTCAGAATTCACTCCTCTCTCCTGCCCCTCCCAAGCTTTCAGCATGCTCCCTGTCTCCAGCCCACAGGCGCACTAGAGTAACCAATGTGTTTTGCTACCTCTGACTACAATGTCTTTCTGGAGAAGGCTTCTAGAGGCCTGCTATGAAATCCCTGAAGATTCTAGTTTAACGGAATGGAGTGAATTGACCTTGGAATGTGGGAAAAAGCCTTACCTTTCTAAAGTCTTTTACTCTTCTACTGGGGAGTGGCAAGGTCACTTTTAAAAGATTATCTTACATTTTATTATGCTGTTAATAAAAACATTTCTTAAAATGCAACATGCCTAATACAGTTTGTGTATATGGTACCTGGAATCAATTAAAAATAAATTAAAATTTTTATCTATATGTATAAATATAGTGAACAATATTATTTCCCTTATTAGACAGTAGTGAATAGTGTATTGTCTGAAAACAGTAATAATATGAATTGTATCCATAAAAAAGATGTGACCATTTAAAAACTGCTGAATATGTTTTGGGAGAAGAAGTTGAAATATAATTTTGAAAATAAAAAAGGCAGAGAACTCATATTTCTCTAGACATTTAAAAAATACTACACATGCAACAGAGTTCATATTTCGGTGTACTGTGCTTTCTCCTCTTAACAATACCCTGATGGAGCTTTTGTAGTTACCAGCATTTGTTTTCAGTGTATGTACGGATTTCTCTACGGAGATACGTCCATAACATGAAGGCATCCAATATAGAAAATGACATGCAATGCCTTTATTCTTCCAGTTTAAATAATGCCGTGACAGCCACTTGGCAGACTGCAGTGGCGAGGAGGCCTCTGCAGGGAGCTGCAGGTTATAGCCAGTAAGGGAAGTGTCAAACGGTTCCTGGGATCCAACGTATCAAAACCTGCTCTTAACTGTGCAGCATCACCGGAAGAAAATTCCAAGAACAGCAACTTGAAAAATTGCGTCGTTTAGTTGAACAAAGAAGGAAGTTGATAATGGAGAAGTTGTAATTTTTTTATGCATTTCTAACTTCTAGAAAATAGATTCCCATCCTTTAAAAAGATCCTAATTCCTATCCAAATCTTTTTAATTTTGCTGATCTATCCACATTTGAAAAATTAAAACCTGGGAAAAGTTGGACCTGGAGCACTGCACCATCACTTCCTCAAGGGTTACCCGAGTAATAAAGAATGGAGCCTGGAGACATGTGTTGTCGGGTGGATAATACATGTCACCACCTCCCCTACATTCCCTCTGAGGTTTGACGGTCTGATTGATGCTTCTCTGTCTCTGGATCTGTTTTTGTTCACCAGTTTGTTGTTCATTATATTCCACAAATGAGTGAGATCATGTGATATTTAGCTATCTCTGACTGGCTTATTTTGCTTAGTATAATGCTCTCCAGTTCCATCCATGCTGTTGCAAATGGTAAGAATTCCTTTTTTATTTTAAGCACAGCGTAGTATTCCATTGTGTAGATACACCAGTTTTTTTAATCCACTCATCTGCTGATGGGCACCTGGCTGTTTCCAAATCTTAGCTATGGTGAATTGTGCCACTATGAACATAGGGGTGCATATATCCTTTATGATTGGTTTTTCTAGTTTCTTGGGATATATTTCTAGAAGTGGGATCACTGGGTCAAATGGTAGTTTCACTTTCAGTTTTATGAGGAATCTCCATACTGTTCTCCACAGTGGCTGCACCAGTCTGCATTCCCACCAGTAGCACACGAGGGTTCCTTTTTCTCTGCATCATCACCAGGACATGTTGTTTGTTGATTTGTTGAAGATTGCCATTCTGACAAGTGTGAGATGTTACTGCATTATTGTTTTTATTTGCATCTCTTGGAGGATAGTGACTTTGAGTATGTTTTCATATGTCTCTTGGCCTTCCTTATATTTCTTTCATAAAGTATTCTATTTAGATGTTGCCCATTTTTTCATTGGGTTCTTCATCTTCCTTTTGTTAAGTTGTAGGAGTTCCCTGTAAATGTTGGAGATTAAATCCTTATCCGTGATGACATTGGCAAATATGTTCACCCATACAGTGGGCTTTCTTATTGTTTTGCTGATGTTTTCTATTGCTGCACAAAAGCTTTTTATTTTGATGCAGTCCCATTTGTTTTTCTCGTTAGTTTCCATAGTCCTGAGAGCTGTATCGGTGAAGAAATTGCTTCAGCTTATGTCTGAGATTTTGCTGCCTCTGGATTCCTCCAGTATTTTTATGGTTTCCCATCTTATGTTTTAAGTCCTTTATCCATTTTGAGTTTATTTTTGTGTATGGCGTAAGCTGGTGGTCCAGTTTCTTTTTTAATTTTCATGTATCTGTTTAATTTTCCCAGCACCATTAGTTGAAAAGACTGTTTTGACTCCATTGTATGCTCTTGCCTCCTTTGTCAAATATTGAGCATAGTGGTTTGAGTCGATTTCTGGGTTCTCTATTCTATTCCATTGATCTTATGTCTGTTCTTATGCCAGTACCAGGCATTTTTGAGAACAGTGGCTTTGTAATATAGCTTGATATCTGTATTGAGATCCCACCTACTTTGTGCAAAGTAATCCAACATCTGGAGCCAAAACTCCAAGCATGTCCTCTACTGAGTGTGATTTAGTGGTGGGTGTGTCATGATTAGGGTAAAAATTTGACAAAAAATGAATGGCTGTTTCCAGAGGGGGTTGGGAGTTAGGGGGGGGGAGAGAGTTAATCACTAATAACCAAATAATACACACTTAGATATATTTAAAAGAACCTTTTATATATAAAATGGAAAAATTCAGCATATAAACTTATTTATTCTGAAAGGGAATGTGAATGTTTGTAATAAGAACAGCTTTAAAACAATGGTTTTGAAATTTAAATAGACATATTTTATCTGCCAATTCAGTATTTAGAGGCCATTTTGTACAGGGTGGGCATAATTAAATTGTTTTATCTAGGACACACTCAGTCTCTTCCTGTCATTTTACTTTTTAATATTTGTAATATTTCAAGAACCAGTTAAAATTTTTGCAATAAAAATTTAGTATTTGAAGTTTTAGTATTTAAATGAATCCCATCCTCCCATAGAAAAGATTGACCAAGGTTCCTTATGGTTTATCAGCAACTCCCAGGGGCAGGAGGTTGAGACCCACAGGTTGTCATGACCCACAGGTTGAGAACCACTGCTGTAGGGCCTAAGACCATTGGAAAACACAGATATTTACATTCCGATTCATTAACAGTAGCAAAATTACAGTTATGAAGTAGTAACGAAAATAGTTTTACGGTTGGGGGTCACTACAACATAAGGAATTGTATTAAAGGGTTGAGGCATTGGAAAGATTGAGAACCACTGCATTAAGTGAATCAAAAAAGAGTTAAGAAATTCCAGAAACACCTGAGTCAGAGTAATGCCTCTATTACAATTAACCCTTGAACAACGCAGGGATTAGGAGACAGCAACTCCTTACTCCCACTCCATGCAGTTGAAAATCCACACATAACTTTTGACTCCCCATAACTTAACTAGTAATAGCCTGCTATTGACTGGAAGCCTTATCAATAACATAAACAGCAGGTTAACATATTTTTATATTATATGTATTATATATTTTTTACAATAAAGCTAAAGAAAATGTTATTGAGACAACCATAAGGAAAATGCAGACCTGTATTTTATGCATTTATGACATATCTAACTTTTCCTTAACTTTTTCAATATTTCTAGGCTGTGCAGTTTTGTCTGAAAGTTTTTCCTCCTCAAATTGTTGCAAATCTCCAGAAACTTTTCCAATATACTGAAAAAAATACACAAATAAGTGGACCTGTGCAATTTAAACTTATTTTGTTCAAAGGTCAACTTTACTAGGAAAGTCAGCCAAAAGTGATGAAATTGTGTTTGGATCTAACATTCTTCACAGACTAAAACTCTAAGTGGGCCTGGTTTTTAGTTTTAAGACCATATAGTACATGGCACTTAGCCCAGGTTGGTCTCTTACTGCTGCTTCATGCACTGAAAGGAATGAACTTTACATGAATAGTGGAGAATTGTTACTTTAAAAAATTAAAAGCTTTCAGTTGAAGTGCAATTGTTATAACCACCTTATATATATTTTCTTTAAATCATTTCCAGATGGTTTCTCCCTCACCACATCATGGATACTACAAGAACTAAGACCTTTAACTCACTAAATGGCCACCTTTATTCTGATGACTCCTATAGTTTATATTTCATAGTAACTCTGATCTCTAACCTAAATCCAAACACCTACTTTATATTACTACTTGAATTAACTCATAAGCACATCAAGGGCAAAATGTCTAAAGTTGAACTCATGATCTTCCTCACGCCATAGACCTACCTAACTTCTCCCCCAGGATTTCCTATCTCCAGAACAGTTGTATCAATATTGATAGTACCTGTTGTCCAGGCCAGAAATCTGTTATCTCCTAAATCCAATACAATGCCTGGCTCACAGCCAGTACTTAGTATTTGTTGAAAGATTAATACTTGTGTGAAAACTGTGGTTAAGTCAGACTTGCAACTCCTTCACAGACCGAGGAAATGAATGATGATTTATCCAAAACCCAAGCTGATCTTTACTGGCTTTAAAAATCCAAGCTCTTTCCATCATGCCAAAGCCACCAGTATTTATTCAAACAGTTGAATGCCTTCTAAAATCCCCATGATTACTGTGCATCAACATGCAGTTAAATGAATGAATTGATTATAATTTTCTCTGCTCTACCAAATTTCTAGTTCTCATAGAAAACTAGTGCTTCTTGAATGTGTCACTGCTGAAAAATGAACACTAACTGTGTATTCAGGGCATTTAATGGCAAATTTGAGTGAAATGTTGCTATCTTGATAGAAAAGATTTATTTGAGCTCTACTAAGCATTTTGTGTCAGCAGGCTGAAATTACATGCAAAATTATCTAAACTATTCACACATGATAGGCAGTCACACTTTGTAGCAGATGAAGCCTTCAAAAAGGTAGGAATTGAAGCTGAATAATATAAGCCGCTGGTCTAATTACCTCCACGTTCATAGCCAAAGGCATGAAATGCCAAAAAAACAAAATTATGGTACACAATAGTGTGAGGTATCAGGTAGCAAGGGAGGACACTATTATAGCCCTGGCTGCACACATGGGTGCTTGCTGCACTTCATCTACTATTTTAGAGAACTATTAAGTACTTAATGCGATAAAGGGTCATTATTCCTGGATTTGGCCCATTATTTTTCTCTGTGTAGTAAATCTGAGTGGTGCAGACTTCAGAGGGGCTAAGGAGGCTTCCTCTCAGAGGATTCATGCCCCAGACCAGCCTAATTACCTTAAATCTATTTGAGGTATACCAGTAATTGTCTAGATATCATACCTGAGGAGAAACAATGTAATTCTTCTGTCAACTGTTTTTGGTTCAATCATCCTCTGATGAGGTTTTTGATTATTCAACAAGATCCTGAAAAAGAAGCAATAAAATCTGCATGTGGATTAGAACCCACTATATAATCCTTCCATTCCAAAAATAACACCACCAGGCACTGTAGCAATTTAAATAATTCCACAATTGGTCTCTCTCTCCTGCTGGTGATAGATTGGTTAAAGATGGGCTGCAATGAAGAAGAAAGACCTGGCTCTTCGGCACCCTGTGACCAACCCAGAAGTATTATTTGAAAGCCTCCATTACATCTGCTGCAGATCTGGACATTTTCAGTAGGAATAGTTACAGGTTGACAGGACCATAAAGGCAGAGATGATGCTAGATAAGTTGATAAAGCCTGTAGTTCAACTTCATCCCAGATAGAAGCTGGATTCATCTGACATCAGAGAAATGAAATTTCTGGAGACCAAAACCAGATCTGAGTTTCTTTCTAGAAACTTCTTTCCCAGCCTTGAAACTCTTGGGTGCTATGAGTCCTGGATATACAAGAGATGATGACATTTTTCTCTTATGTATGAAGATGAAAACTGACTTTTCTCACTGGAAATGGTTTGTAGAATCAACTTGCAAAAACAAGAGGATTTCTTTTATCATCCTAAGGTTCTTTGCTAAATTATAAACTTCATGAAAGCATGAAAAATGGTGATGAGAAAAAATGAGTTTTTTTAAAAAACATTAAAAAAATAATTCCAAAATTTTAAACTAGAAATAATTTTTATAGGTAGTTAGGTAAGAGTACCTCTTCTTTTTAGTTGAAATGTTACCACATTCTCACTTTCTTTCTAGGCCACAAATAAATCCTATATAATAAAAGCCTAAAGTGCTAAGTGTCGGTTGACCAGTCAACCTTTCAACCAATTAAAGCATAATATGCTAAGGCTGCTCAAGCATTCGCTATGATGTGCACTGACCACCAGGGGGCAGATGCTCTGACTGGTAGGTTAGCTTGCTGTTAGTATCCAGCCAAACATGCCCTGGAGCCCTCTCACAGTCCCTCCCCAGCCCCGATAGTGCACTGATGGGGTCCCTTGGCCTGGCCTGGACTTCCTCACAATCCGAGATCCATTGGGAGATGTCGGAGAACCAGTTTCAGCCCAAACCCGCAGGACAGGCCAAGGGACCCTAGTGGTGCATGAATTTGTGCACCAGGCCTCTAGTATTTCATAATAACAGTATCTAACATTTATTAAGTGAAAGGTACCCTAGTTAATTCAGAATTTCTTGGCTTCAGCACTATTGACACTGTAGTCCTGATAATTCTGTTGTGGGATATGTGTTTAAGAGGTGTAGCCATATCCCAGGCCTCTAACCTCCCCACTTGCACCTACTTATGACAAAAATGTCTCCAGAAATTATGTGTTCCCTGGATGGCAAACTGCCCCTAGTTGAGAACTATTGCCTTAAATAGTTTATTTAATCCTCTAAACAACCCCACGAAGTAGTTCTATCCTCTACTGTACAGGTGAGAAAACAGGCAGAGAGATTCAATAACTTGTCTAAAGTCACACAGCCTGTAGGAGATACAGCCAGGATTTGATACAAGTGAGTCTGACTCCAAGAGTCCTCTTAACTGCTGCCTTACGAACTTGATCCCTTTCTGACTTTAGGGCTTAAGAGTTTTCTTTTGGTTCACAATCCCTGGAGTTATTCAAAAGGAATTGCTTCAGCAGTGAATTCAGGGACTGAAACTGACCTAATAAAGGGAAGAAGAAGTAATGTCTCCACCTCACTATGTATACCTGGGTCATGGTAATTGAAAAAAGATATTTTAAAAAGGATTAACCTCTTATCAAAAAATCTAAAAACCCACAGCTTGGTAACTTTCTTCTTCTACTACCTCAGTCACTTTTAGCTAGGTGGAATAGATGCCCAGTATAATTTAGGAACTTCCTCCCTTAAAGGAAGTATCTGACTTACCAACCAGCATAATTCCCATAGAGAACTCATTTGCAGATGACCCTTGTAAAATGCTAATATCCATATTATGCTCTGTTAGTCTTCATTTAAATAAATTAATCAAATTAGTGAGTTATTTAGCAGCAATTAGAAGTAAATTACAAAACAGGAAAGTTCTGATTGATGGCCTAGTCAGGAGCAGGGAAATCTAGTTACAAGGTATTTTGCAGCGGAGCTCAGTGTAGGGCATAGGAGATAGGCAACGTGCTAGGCAGTGGACAGGTGGCCAACAGCGAGGAAAATCCACGGAGTCGCAAGAATCTGCCTTTCTGTCCTCCTCAGTTCCCTATTCGACAATCTCTGCCCCTCCTGATATTCTAGTCCTTCCCTTGAAATGGAGACCAGTCCCAGCCTATCCAAAAAGCCTGCACAGCAGACCAACCACTTTATAACAAACTATGAGGACTCAACATTTTGCCTATGGCATTGTTCTTACAGGAATCAGCTACCCAACTGTCAACCAAGCATAAATGAATCTTTGTTAAAATTAAAATTAGCAAAATTTTATTTAAGGATGTGCAAATTGGAAATACTACCAGGTAATATCCAGAGTGTTATCAGTAGAAGTTGGGGATCCCTTTCCCCACTGGGTGTAGGGGGTTGGGTTTTTATGGTACCTTGAAAGAATTTTTTTAAAGTTTCACAAGGGAGAATAAATGATTTTTATTTGCATGTAGTTATATCCCACGGTTTCCAAAGTCCCATTTACCTTAATCCAGTCCTGGAAGAGGTGCAGCTGGGAATCCAGCAGAACTAAACACAAAGCCAGTGTTCAGAGTTTCCTTTCCATGGTGGAGAGTCTGGCAGAGCATTAGGCTAATTCCAGTCCATCAGTCCATGATGTGTGGGGTCCACAAAGCTGTAGGCCACTAGGCGAGTACAGAGCTTTAACAGCCCTGCAAGCCAGGAGTCGGGCGTCAGCAGCAAGAGCAATACGAAACCTCTTTGTTTAGGAGTTTAAATATTAAATCTTTTGGCCCTTGCAGTGGTCATGCCTATATGCCTCCTCTTACCAATGCTCTGTTCTCAGGTATGACTGATAAGCACTCTCTCTCCTTTAGGATTTACTGGGCATGCATATAATATTCGACCTTCCCTCTTCCTTTCCAGTTAATTAATAACTAGGTTAAATTATAACAATATCAAGAGTGTTCCAAAGAAGAGAGAAAAACTGAGAGCTCTTAACAGTAAAAAGTATATTCTTGATAAAGAAGGGGGGGAAAATCAGTCCTGCATTCTTAACTTCTGGATTGGTCCAAAACGATAATCTTTGTCTAATGGTCTGGATAATAGATGTCAGGTGATCTGGACACATGAACATTCTTTCCTAAGTTCTTCAGAGAATGATCTACATACAGGCTATATAAATAGACATTGATAGACTACTAAAAAATTCAAATTTCAAGTCCGCAGGCTAAAGCAAGGATACAATCGTTTTCTCTTGCCTCAACCTACTTCAATTTAGTAATTTAGCAACTTGACTGTAATTTTATTTCTTGACTCTCTCCTCACTACATTAATGACACATGGATTTCCATGTGCAGGAAATCTAAGCCTGCATTTGCAATGCACAAGGCTTTGCCCTGATTCTGGCTTCTTTAAACATCTTGTAGAACAGAAAATTTCACCATCTTCTGTAGAACAAGATACTCAGGGTGTGAGTACTCTATCACTCATTGTGGATGTCATCTTTCGGGCAACAAAGTCTCCCTTTGCTGTCTTATGAAAGGGAAAAAAAAAGGAAGTCCTATTTTATCCCCTCTATTCATTACCACTAAGTAAATGTAAGTAGACAACTACTTGTTTTCTGAGATCCAGAAAGTGTCAGATAACCACTACATTTTATTTTTTATTTTTATTTTTAAATATATTTTATTGATATTTTACAGGGAAGAAGGGAGAGAGATAGAAAGCTAGAAACGTCGATGAGAGAGAAATGTCGACCAGTTGCCTCTTGCACACCCTCTACTGGGGATGTGCCCGCAACCAATGTACATGCCCTTGACCGGAATCGAACCTGGGACCTTTCAGTCCGCAGACCGACGCTCTACCACTGAGCCAAACTGGTTTTGGCGATACATTTTTGAAAGGCTTCCTATCCAGGAGTGCTCACTGTGAGCCTTTTTCTTCAAGAAAGGAATGAGTACAATGCCACTGAAATTTAAACTAGGCTCTAAATTAAGCACTTTAAATCTGCACAAAACAATTTCCAAATATTCAAATGCTAATAGAAATCTGCTTTAAAAATATGAACAGACAAGAAAATCAGCCCTAAGGTTCATTGATCCAAGAGAAAAAAGTTTATTGTGAAACTTTAAAGTTCAATAATAAATAAATAAAAAGAAGAAAACTATCATGAGTATTTAAAAAGCTAGGTTGGGTCGGTTAATGGCAAGAATGACCAGATAAACCTCATACAAGCACCTTAGTTAAAGTAGGCTTAGAGATGAATCAAACTACCTTCATCTTTTAAGAAAAGCAGGGTGAAAGATACGCACGTACAAGCTTGGATTTTTTTTTTAAAAAAGCACACCTCTATTTATTATATTTTGCAACTACGATCTTTTAAAACAGTGGCCTTAGGAAAATCTGCTCTGGCAAGCAACTGCAGAGGCTCCTGTGGAGAGGAAGTGGAAAGACTGGGCTTATATACAAGGGCTGCTGGCACCTTCAAAGCGCAGGGAATGGTTCACAGCAAAATGTAGTCCTAAGTAAATGGGTTTCAGGCAATTTCAGTGTTAAGATAACATCATTAAGAGTAGAACAGATTGTGCTCAAACCCTGCTGTTTATAATTAACACATTGCTTCCAAATACTCCAGGGCCCCTGGTAAACAGTCTTCTGCTCACATCCACCCAGACCAATCAGAGTATTTTCATCAGATTCCATGCTGGGCCAGCACCTGTCTGGACAAATCCAGTAGAGCCAAAGAACTCCTCTCCCTGGCCAGCTAAGTAGTTGGATGAACACAGCTTGGCTTAGTCATTGTCACAGTGTCCATATGGCTTTGAAGCTTGTTTTCACAAGAAATCATACAAGTATTTTATTATGTCAAAGTTCACCGTCCTAAAAACAAAAACAGATAACAGGTTAGCATCCTCACCCCCGAGACTGCTCAGCTTTACATGTATGAATCTGGGAAACATATGCAAAATAATTCACAACTGATGGTGAATAATCCTATGTTGCTGTTGAAAGCACCATGATAGAATCGACAATGATTTTTCAAAATGTTACTAGGAAAAGAGTTTCTTTAAAAAGTTTATTTTCCCTCTCATGAAGTTTGTTTTTCTAAAAAAAGGAAATGAAGTTAGAACTATTCAACATTCTGCATTTCAATTATACTACAGAAAGTTTAGATTTCATTTGAAAGCTATTTGCTTTCTGTCTAATAACCAGAATAAAGTAATTAGAGATGCAAAAGTATTTAAATCTTCTTTGCTTTTGAACACTGTTTATCTTCCAAAACACCTGCTTTGTCATTACAGAACGCATAGCTCATCTGTCCTCATTTGTAGTTTTCATTCTTTTAAGACTGGCTGACCTGTGCGTGTATTGTAACTAAATCTGTATGATCCAAGAATACGCTACAACAGACAATGTGAATGTATATTTTTGTACTCTGGTAGCAGGCAGAATAAAATAGCAGTGAGAGAAAGACATATAATTATTTTCCTTTCTCTAAACTCATTCTTCACTATAAATATTCAGACTTAGAGGTTTATTATTTGAATAAATGGTCAAAATAATTAGATATAATGATCTAGCAATAAGTATAAAATTAAAGCTTTAAAGCATTCAATTCTACAAAAATAATCATCCATGTGAAAATAGCCTGCTAAAGATTCACTAATTGCATGCTCTTATTTATTAAATCATCACCAATTAATGTTTTTGTCTATCATTTTATAATATACTTTCTAAAAATGTTTCTAAGCAAATGACTGACATCAAATATTTTTTTTAAATTTGGAATGTGTAAGTATAGATACCGCTTATGAAAAAATATTTAAAAATAGCTGAAATGAGATTCTATGGATATTGTGGTACCTAATGGACTGAAAAATACCTTATTGTCTTATTACAACTGTGCCTCTCTGAAGAATACTTAACCTTTCCAAATGCATAAACACAATGCCAAAACAACCTTATTATAACTAGCAGTAATAAAACAACTAAAAATAGGTACTAAAATTTTAAAAATCTTATCTCAGGCATAAAACCACAAAAGATATAGTTATATACCATAAAAGCTATTTTAGTTTTATGTGATTTTCTTTCATTCAGTTCTAGAACACCTCTAACCCCTACGTTGGTCAAAATTACTAACAAGGTACCACTAACAAATCACTTTTTTTTTTTTTAAATCATGGTATTGGTTGAAAATATGTGTTTCAGAGGATCTTAAAACATAATAGCTATTTTTAACCACACGTAAAAAGGGGAGTGAAATCTGTATATCTCTCCAGGCACCTTTCCCCACCATGAATGGATCTTAAGATTATAAACCTTAAGTGATAAAGTAAACTTAATGCTGTCTTAATGCCATTTTTCTTTGGCATTGGGTGAAAATAAGTTTAGAAGAAGCTAAAGATTAAAATAATTTAACCTCCATTGGAATACATTTGATAGAATATTACATAGCTATACAAAATGATCACTATGAAGATACACCTATATTAAGAGGGGAAAGGAGAACAGAGAATTGTACTATGTTGTGACAGCTAAGGATAACTGTTTGTATAATGGACTAAAACTAGGTGAGAAAAAAAAACAAATTAAAATATTTGTTACTGGCAGGATTCCCTATGTTACTTAGTGATCTATTTGTGTAACTATAGCACAGTTTGTGCAATAAAATTTTCTTTAATAGAATGAATGAACTGATTTAAAAGTACTAAGCATTTAAATGTATTCATTTATAAAAGCTGCATTATATTCTACTCTGCTTTGCCACTGGGAAGTATTCAAGCAAACTGAATCATACAGTTAAAATCTTTTTTATTAAAAACTAAATTAATCGGGAAAAGGATATGAAAGGTCATTCCCTTAAAATATATTTGCTGCTAAACATGGATGACTACCTTTATCGTCCCACCATCCCCCAATATAAACTGATGACTTGGCAACTGATCCCCAAATATATTATTCTAAGTCATGGAAATATTTGACAGAATAGCCACAAGGGCAACATCAAAAATTATGTAACATATTCCAAAGATAACTTTATGATTTAAGGACTTAAAGACAAACAATTTACATTAAAGAAATTTTGTTTGTTTATGCTGAAACCGGTTTGGCTCAGTGGATAGAGCATCGGTCTGTGGACTGAAAGGTCTCAGGTTTGATTCCTGTCAAGAGCATGTACATTGGCTGCAGGCACATCCCTGGGGGGGTGGAGGGTGTGTGTGTGTGTGTGTGCAAAAGGCAGCTGGTTGATGTTTCTCTCTCATCGATGTTTCTAGCTCTCTATCCCTCTCCCTTTCTCTCTGTAAAAAAAATCAATAAAATATATATTTTTTTAAAAAAAGAAATTTTGTTTGCTTAGTTGAAGTATATTTATATTGATTTCAGAGAAGAAGGGACAGGGAGAGAGAAATAATAACATCCATGATGAGCATCATTGATCGGCTGCCTCCTGCACATTCCCTACGAGGGATAGAGCCCACAACCCTGTCACGTGCTATTGAAGGTGACTGTTCAACCACAGATCCCCACCAGAGGCCTAAAGAAAGTTTTAACTTACAAAGGGAGTTATGTACTCTGCAAATACTTTCTCTCATTTTTCATGGTTTCAGATGCATATTAGATTCATATAAAGACATTTTTTAAGATTTTGGGATAATTTTTATATACTACAGGAGATTCTTTCATAGAATCCAAATTAATTATTTTCTAAAGTAAGTATCTAAAAGGAAACAGAATAAACACAAACAGTGTTGGTGACAATTTGCCCAGGAGTAATTCTTAAATCAGAATTTGCAATATTTTAATACAAGTTAATTACATGGTATATAGCTATGGATTTAATTTAGCCTTTATCCTTTCATTTTGTTGATTCTTTTATAACACCAAAATACTTCTCTTTCATGGGGTGTTATTTTATTTCCCTTTACTTTGGTGGGCAGTTTAATTCTTTTCTGGTTTGGTTCTTCTGACAATTTGCACCTGTACAACTTCAATTTGTAATCTTAAGTTATCTTGTAGTGCCCTTCACACTGACTATGGAGGAGAAACAAACTGGAAACCTAGAACGACCATTCATATTAGGAACAGTCCAAGGACAATATTGAATAAGCTTCTCAGTCATGTGTTTTCCCCCATATTCTACCTCTGTATCCTGGCTCCCTTTGTAGGATCAGTCTCCTATTGTTTCTCTGTCCAACTCTTTCCACTGTTCCTTGGTCAATAAAGTTCTCTATCTCTTCCATGATTTTTTTTCCCCCTCTTCTGGTCTAGTTAAACTTTGGGAACCAACCCTTTTCTTTAGCCCTTCCCAATGAGGTTTAGACTCTCTCCTGTACCCCAGGCAGTCCTGTCAGGTGGGGTTAAGTCCTTGTGCAAAAAAAGCTCTGCTCCTCTGAGACTTAGATCATTCCATTCACCATCCTTTAGCCCCTTTATCACCATTCTTACTGAATCATGTAAAAAGGTTGAGAAACACTGGTCTAGAGGGATAATAGTACAAGTGGTAAAAGTAAATGACTTTGAGATCAATAGGTGGGACATCTAAACTCAGCAGAACTAATGCTTGTATACGGAGAGTGTGAGAGAGAGCAATGTCAAGAACCCCTGATTTCAGCCTGTGCAACATGGCAGACTGCAGTGCTGATGGCTGAAATACGGACATGAAAGGAAAACTGGATCATTACATTTTTGTTGGCAGGCAGAAGTAGAGGTTAGAATTTCTAAGTTCGGTTTTGGAAATGTATTGATATATCTAAGAAACATCCAATAAAGGATGTTTCCCAGTTATATAAAGGAAGAAAAGTCTGGCCTTGATAATTAGGGAATTGTTCATCTATAGATGGTGTTAAAGTCATGAATATACTAAAACTGACTAGGAAAAAAGGTATATGAAAAAAGGACCAAAACTCAAGGATCAGCCTCATTTGAAGTTAGGATGGATAGGGTAAGCTAACAAATGTGCCTTATAAAACAAACAAAACCACCACCAACAACAAAACAAATGGCCAATGGCTGTTAAGAAAAGACAGTTTTAAGAAAAAGAGAGAAAGCAGTCAACAGCGTTAGACGCCCCAGAGTGGACAAAAGCCTGAGGAATAGAAAGTGTCCCGGGGAAATAGGGAGAGCAGAGGTGGAAGAATCCGCCTCAGACAGGAAGAGGGACTCACCCTGCTGACAAAGAACAGAAGATTTGCACCAAAGGAGTTCTCAACTGCTGGTCTTACTTGTTCTGTGAGACAGAGTGAATCTGAACAGAGTGAATGCAGACGCTAGGATCTGTGGTCTGAATAGAGCCAAGAATCTAGGTTGAAAAGAAGTTTGTGAACCATGTGCTCCAGTCTTCAATACATGAGGTGGAATGGTTTGGGAGGTTTTTGATAATAATCAACCATAGGAGAAGAGGAAAACAGAGCCAGATTGTATGAGCCTCAAACAGCCCACATTTTTATAAGCATTTGGGATTAGTAACAATCTGGATATGGCAACAAGGAAAAATGATACAACCCTGGTTGGGGTTTGAGAAATAAGTAGCTACCACAACAGAACTCTGAAAGAACATCCCCAAGTAATCATCAGGTTTTCATTATGGCAGAATGTTAGGAGAGTGGAAGGGTGCCGATGTGGAAAGACAGCGGTAGTTACTCTTTGGACACTGTCCATAGAAAGTGAGGAAGAATAAGAAAACAAAGGTAACAAAGCAAATCACAGAGTTGCCAAGGTCTCTGGCAAAATTCCAGGTCTACAGTCCCTGCTCCCTTCTGAAGTAGTAAATGGAAGTGCATTTCTCTGGATGGGTCTAACACAGCCGTGGGCAAACTACGGCCTGCGAGCCAGATCCGGCCCATTCGGCTGTTCTATCCGGCCCGCGGAGCCGAAAGAGTAGAGGGTTCTCTTGCTCTCCCCTCCGCTCCTTCACTAGCAGCCCAAGATGAGAGAGCCAGCATGGTCAGGTTGCTTTTGTTCCGGCCCTCCGGTCCAGTTTAAGAACCCATTGTGGCCCTTGAGTCAAAAAGTTTGCCCACCCTTGGTCTAACATCACTGATATTGTGGATTAAGTAATGCCCAATTCAGTTTGGTTCACTGTATATTCTCCATACTGAGCATCCACAAACCTCTGCCCTGTTCATGATTATGCGGGGGCACGACTCAACACACTTAAAGTAATGACAGAACTGCTGAAATGAAAGTGCTTCATTCAAAAGTTAGGCCTCTGATACAGGCTCTTATATATAGAATTATTAATACTATTGTTTGGAAATAAAAAGTTATTGCCTTATGGTCGTACTGAATACAATCAAAAAATATTTTGCTCAATTTCTTCTGTGTAAAAATTTGCCCAATTTTATTGTAATAAATGTAACATTTCAAAAACCGTATTTCATGTTTTTGAGTCTACATGCCAAAATATCTCAAATACCTACATCATATTATCACAGATCTTTTAATTCAGAAGAGATTTCAGAGTACAGGCTGCTAACCTGTATGCTTTAGAATTTCAATTCATTAGAGATCTGCAAATCCATAATGTCAAGCACTGTTTTTAGCCTGAATAAATAATGTTTCATGTCTATGTGTTATTAATTTGAAATAAATGTATATATTCTCATGATTAATTTTAAAAGGATATTAAAATAAAAATTTCATATTCAAAGACTGGGAAGCCCTGTTTTGTGGATTATCTTTTGCCACATGCCAGTCTACATTCACATTACCCCTTCTACTACAAGTCCCAACAGATTGTTATCCAGCTGCAACCATGAGATAAAGTAATTTACTCATATAAAATGGCTGGAACATTTTCCCTAACAGCAAATATACCTCTTTGTGAGAACGCGTTTCATTTTTAGACAAACAGTTCTTTCCTAGAGCTTCTAATGCTTTATGATGACTCAGAATTAGTTCCATCCATTTTGTACATGACAACCCCTGGAATACTTGAGACAGCTACCATATCTTTCATAAAGTTTTTTCTCACACCCTGTCCCTCAGTCAAACATGGTTCTCCTCACTCTACCACTGTCCTCATGCCTTCTCCTCAGCATATTCCATTTGTTAATGCCCCTCTTAAAACTCCAAACACAGAACACCAGATTTGGCCTGCCTAAGGCAACACCATAGTAGACAGACCTATTACACCCCTTAAATGAGACACCAGGATTTTTAAAACCATGTAGTCAGCTCAAATACCCAGAACTTAAGCCAAGTCTCTCCCACCTTGTTTTTATTACATAGGATAATTTTTTTGTGTTAACTATCATTAGATCTGACCTTGCTACTATAGGACCGTTGTTCCATTCTGTTGTCTTTCAGAATCTTAGTTTTTGCCATCCAGCATATTAGCTAATTCTCCCA
This sequence comes from Vespertilio murinus, assembly GCA_963924515.1. Lineage (NCBI taxonomy): Eukaryota > Metazoa > Chordata > Mammalia > Chiroptera > Vespertilionidae > Vespertilio > Vespertilio murinus. The sequence continues at coordinate 35,819,625 of OZ004712.1, forward strand.
ATTTTATGCCATTTGTAAATTTGATGAGAGGGTTCATTTTACAGTGAAACTTACTTCATTTGTGGCATTTAAATATTCTTTCCTTGCTTAAATAACTAATGATATTACATTAATTTTTACATTTAGTATATAATTTACATAATTCAAGACATTTTATGTTCACAATTACTCTATGCTTACCTAGCGATAGCTCTGATGAAGTCTAGAGATACTGTGCATTTGTATTTTGGTCCATCAAGCTGGTCATCATGGCCAACCAGGGTTAATAGCTGCAAGGTCACTAGAGAGGTAATCTAAATGTAAGAAAGCATTGTTATGAGAAAATGTAGCAATGAGTACATCATGTCTTTATTTCTAAAACACTTTATAGTTCCTTTAATAAAAATATATAACTGAATTCACAAGAATATGTACAAAGACTGTAACTACTTTGAAATGTATACTAGTATACACAAATTTGTAGATATGCTTAATGTCATAGTTAGTCAAACTAACAGTCAGTCACTAAGGATTCCATGAGACAGCTTTGTTCCGTTAATGAGTAATATACAACTGCTAACCTTTAAAAAACTTCAAATAAATCACATTCCTTCTCTCTACTTAATAATTTTATGGAGTTTCTAAATACCTCAGAATATCAAATGTAAACTCCCTTGAGAATTGAGTTAAAATGTAGATGTTGACCTTTTTCAGAGCTGGGTAACTGGATGGACAAGCAATTAGAAATACATCCTTCCAAAATGGGCTTAGTCTTGCTTTAAAAACTGATCACCAATTAAATAGTCAGGAAAACACCAGAAGGACTAACCTAAACTAAAACAACTAAAGGTTTGCTATAACAAGATCCCTACTCAAGGAAATTCCTAAACTGTACCTTCAAGAGAAAGAGATCCCACTGAGAAGGTCTGAAATGTAAAGAATGAAGAATAAATAAAGTAATATATATGATGGTATATCTAAAACATTTTCCTGTATAGCCAATGATAATAATGTATTACAGGTTTGAAAATAGGATAGCCTGGCCAATATGGCCCAGTGGCTGAGTATTGACCCAGGTTTTGGGCAAGGAAATAAAGAGGTCACCGGTTTAATTACCTGTGAGGGCACATGCCCAAGTTTTGGGACTGATCCCCAGAGTAAAGGGTGTGCAAGAGGCAGCCGATCTATGATGTTTCTCTCTCATCTATGTCTCTTTCTCTCAATACCTCTCCCTTCCCCTCTCTAAAAAAAATAAATAAGTAAAAACAGGATAAATACACAATATCAGTAATATATATACTGGAAGTGGAGAAAATAAAATAGAAACGATCTAGGGTTCTGTGGCATCTGAGAGAAAAATAGAAATATTCATTAACTTTCAACTTCGGTAATTCAAGTATGAATATGCATTTATATTATAATTTTTTGCAAAGCAAGCAAGAGAATAGAAACAAGAGTATGTATATCTACGCCTTGCCAGCTTGGCTCAGTAGACAAAACATCAGCCTGCTGACTGAAGGGTCCCGGGTTCGATTCTGGACAAGGGCACATGCCTGGCTTGTGGGCTCGATCCCCAGTAGGGGGTGTGCAGGAGGCAGCCGATCAATGATTCTCTCATCAGTGATATTTCTCTCTCATTCTCTCTTCCTCTCTGAAATCAGTAAAGAAATATATATTTTTAAAATGAGTATGTATATCTAAATTAGTAGAGTGGGGAAAAACTAAGTTATAAAAATGATCAATCCAAAGAAAATAAAACAGGTAGGACAAATAAAAAAGATAATATAAAAAATTACAACAGTAATTATAAGTAAACTAACTAAATACTACAAATAAAAGAAAAAGATCGACTGATTGAAAAAATAAACCCAACTATATACTGCTTAAAAGACACATCTAGAACAGAAGACTATAAGAAGGCTAAAAGTCAAAGGACAGAATAAGACACATCAAATAGTAACAAAAAGAAAAATGAAGATATATTAAAACAGATCTTAAGAGGTTTAAAGAAAGGCCCTGAGATCATATCTCTTACAATATGGGTTGCTTCAGACCTTTAGAATGAAGGGATGAGACAGAACAGGATGGGGAGCCACGGGGTACTGGAGTCTATGGGGGAAAAGTATTGCTGAAAGTCAAGACGACTTCATATCCCTCCCAGTTTAGAAATAGGTAGGAATTATGATAAAAGTAGACCTGAAATTGTAACAAGTGAGATACATAAAAGAATTAATAGTCTACTAAGGCAGAATATATTCATTAACTTCAATCCATTTGCTAAATAAAGTGGGTAATAGTCATTTTAAAGTCATACATTAATCTCCCTTTATTATTATTTTTAAATATATTTTTATTGATTTCAGAGAGGAAGGGAGAGGGAAAGAGAGAAACATCAATGATGAGAAAGAACTATTAATCGGCTGCCTCCTATTAGAGGTCGAGCCCACAACCCAGGCATGCGCCCTTGACTGAATTGAACCTGGGACTTTTCAGTCCACAGGCCAACGCTCTATCCACTGAGCCAAACCAAGGTGGGCTCCCTTTATTATTAATGGCAGGTTTCTTTAGTTCTTTTTCTTTTCATATAAAAGAACCACTGATGATCTTTTACTCTGCCAGGGGCATTTCTTTATAATAGAATTATAACCTATACTTTCCTGTGCTTCAAATATCCTCATATATTTTATCAATTCTTTAACTTGAATAATATACTAAATTACTCTTCTGCCATATTTTTCATGAACACAAAATCTGCCCTTAATTGAGTTAAAATTTCATGAATATTTTCAGATACTTTACAGTATTATATTACTTTTACCACATTAGTTACAATAAATTTCCAAAGGCAGAAAGTTGAATGAGAGAGTCCCGTGAAGTCACTAAGTTCTACCAGGATTTCATGGATATACTAATCATGTAAACTGTGCAAAAAATACAGTATCAGACAAGACCGGTTTGGCTCTAATGGATAGAGCATCGGCCTGCGGACTGAAAGGTCCCGGGTTCGATTCTGGTCAAGGGCAAGTACCTTGGTTGCGGGCACATACCCGGTGGGGAGTGTGCAAGAAGCAGCTGGTTGATGTATCTCTCTCATCGACGTTTCTAACTCTCTATCCCTCTCAATTCCTCTCTGTGTAAAATCAATAAAATATATTTTAAAAAAAATACAGTATCATTTTAAGATGTAGCAGCCAAAAGGCATTTCTAAAATAGTTTAAGTTCTCAATTTCAGATATTTGTTTTGTTATTCCTTGACTTTCCCATATCAACACAAAAACAACATACAAAGTTTAGAATATTCCATAATGCACTGTATAAATGTACCAACAATTTAAAAGTACTTTGCCAGTTTATTAAAACTGGAAAAAAAATTAAGTACAAAGATTTTGCTATAGCAAAACTGAAAAAAAAAAAAATCAAGTACAAAGATTTACTTAGGGGCCAACACTGTGAATCTGACTTATTAATTTATACCTAAATAAGAAGTTATTGAAAAATATCTACAATTTTGGAAAAATTATTTCTATGCATGTAGAAGTTCAAGAATATCCACTTCTTGCTGAAACTGGTTTGGCTCAGTGGATGGAGCATCGGCCTGCGGACTGAAGGATCCGGGTTCGATTCTGGTCAAGGGCATGTTCTTTGGTTGCAGGCACATCCCCAGAGGGGGGTGTGCAGGAGGCAGCTGATCAATATTTCTAACTCTCTATCCCCCTCTCTTCCTCTGTAAAAAAAATCAATAATATATATTTTAAATATTCACTTCTCCATTATTCTAGTCTTAATTTTTTAGAAAATATACAAACTTACACATGGACTAAAATTTCACATATCAAATACGCACAAAGATATATACAAATGAATACAAGTAAAAGTGGGAAATTTGAATAAGATCTATGGATTGTATAAACTCCGATTTCCCAGCTATGATCTTGTACTACAGTTTTGCAAGATGTTACTATTGGGGAAACTGAGTAAAGGGCACATAGTAAGAGACAGCCCATATTATTTCTTAAAACTGCATATGAATTTACAACGACCCCCAAAATGTTTAATTAAAAATAAATACAGAAGCAAAATTTTCTAACTATATATGGTTATGGATGTTAAGAAGACTTACAGAAAAGATCATTTCACAATATAAAAAATATGGAATAGTTATGTTACACACTTGAAACTAACAATTCTACATCAATTATACCTCAATAAAAACATAAACTGATAAAATACACAGCGCTTTCAGAAAGATCTTATAAACTGCCAGAATAAATTTTATCTCAAAATGCTTAAGTACCTATAAAGTTACAAAAATTTACTTGTAGAAATAAAAAATGTTTTACCCTTATTAACAGGAATTTTAAAGAAAAGTACTTGATAAAATATTGCTTAAAGCAGGCAAATTAGCTAACTATTATTAGAGAATTATTTCACATTGATATGCTACTGGGGTGAGATGATATGGGTTTTTCAAAGTTTACAGATTTTCTTTCTTTCTTTTTTTTTTTTAACTGTTACTTACACAGCTCTTCCACCAAAGACATCAAATTCAAGGGCAGGAAAAGGGCTGCAAAGTGTGTAGTTTGCGCCTTTTTTGACACCACATTCACTAGTTTCCAAAAGTGAACGGGCAACACAAAGGCTACAGATTTTCTTATTGAAAAATTGGACGATTACACTGACTTAAGGTACAGCTACAAGAGGGATTTGTAGCTGCTGGTTTCATGTTGAGTCCAAATGGTTGCTACAAACATGTGCCTTATACAGCTTACTACCTCTATAGAATGGGAAAGAAATATAGCAAAACTATTATATAAATATTAGAGGCCCAGTGCACGAAATTCGTGCACAGGTGGGTCCTAGGCCTGGCCAGGGATCAGGGCCAAGTGGGGCCTTTGGGCTGCCAGCTGGGGCCTTCCTGTAAGCTGCCGGCTGCTGGCCAGGGCCTGCTGGACGAGGCATAGATCAGGGAAGGCTGGCAGGCTGTGGGAGGTTGTCTGTCGGAGAGCACTGACCACCAGAGGGCAGCTCCTGTGTTGAGTGTCTGCCCTGTGGAGGTCAGTGCACTTCATAGCAACCAGTCGTGCCTGTCGTTCTGATCATTCCGTCTTCCGGCGTCCCGGTTGTTTAGGCTTTTATATATATACAGATAACCTAAGTGTTCTACATTTTCACAAATTCTACTTTTTACTTTTAAATGGTGAGTTTTATTTTTGTTTATGGGCTATAGGAACAAACTGCAATCATTTATTAAAAACTAAAATGTTCCAATGTAAAAATAAAATTAAGAGATAGTCCACCAGGACTGAAAATCAATGCTTCAGTTTACGGATGAAAAAACACACATCATAAAAGAATGCATGACATTATCCCTAGTCAGTCACCCCAAATAAATAGGTTGAGGCACACTTAAACAGATGCTTCAAAATTATTTAATCCAAAAGTCCCAATGAAAAATATAGCACACCGCTAGAAGTCTGTGAGAAAACATTTTGCATTTGTAACAACAAATTTTAAATTAAATACTTAACCTTTAGAGTGTTTAACATATTAAAACATTTTTAGCCAAAATAATGTCTCATTTTGGGTGCTGATGAATATCAAAGGTGGTCTGCCGAGACAACTCTTGGAATAAAGTCTTTAGTCAATGATTTTATCTTTTCTTCTAGTGCCCTTCAAAATTCAGGAGGATACACATGTAACCTGGTATTCACTCCTTCCCTTAGGATCTAACAGAGGATATGGACAAAATTTGATAGAGGGAGTAAAGAGCTACGAGAACGAGTTAGTATCAGTGATATATTATGTTACATTAGTGGCATAGAGATTGGAACTTATTATTGAATCCAGGCCCTTTAGAGCAGATACAGACGTTGATGGATCTCTATCTAGAGATCATAAATATAGACATGTGCTAGTAGGCATGTTAGTTGACCCTAGAACAAGGGCTTGAATTGCACAGGTCCACTTATATGCAAATTTTTTCAGTAAATATGTGCAACACCATACATGTATTTTCTCTTCCTTCTGATTTTCTAAACATTTTCTTTTCTCTAGCTTAATTTCTTATAATACAGTATATAATACATATATCACACAAAATACGGTAATCAATGGTTTATGATGTCAGTAAGGTTTCCAGGCAACAATAGACTATTAGTAGCTAAGTTGTGAGGTGTCAAGTTACATGCGTTTTGATTGGGGGGCTTGGAGTTGTATTCTTGTGAGGATCCATGCTCCTAACCCCTGCATTGTTCAAGCATCACCTGTAATTTCTTCAGTCCTCATAACAACCCTACCGTGAATAAGGTACTATAAATAAACCTCTTTTTCCAGATGATGCAACAACTTCCAAGAGGTTATTAAATATTCAAGGTCACTGAGCTAACAGCAGCTCTGGATTTAAATACAATTTGAAATCAAAGCCCATATTCCTCACAATAACACCCCAAACAGGGAGCTTCAGCACCAAGGAAGAGGTAGCTTTGTTGGGATAGACTAAAGAAAGCTTTATGAAAGTGAGTAAAATTACAACTCTGGAAGCATTGCACACTGAAAGGGGTATCATGAATATGCTGGAGGTAAGAAATCCAGTAGCACAGAAGATAGAGAAAAAAAAATTAAATTAAATGGGAGCAAAAAGGATAAAGAAGTATCACAATATAGGCAAATGTCCTGGCCACGGACAATCCTGTGAACAAAATTGTCAGATGTGATGAGTCTGATGTCACCAAAGTAAAATATTAATGCGGAACTTATTAACCTAAAGAGTGATTAACTTCTTAAATCAGGTTCTCTATTATATTACACATAAAATTACTGTTTTAAGGTTTAACTTTTAAGAGATAAATCATTCGAGGTGGGGGGGACAAAGGCATGATATTTTTTAAATCTGAAATTAGACAACACTGAAAATTGTCTCCCGATGCAAAACTTCCTATGGATTTGTGAATTAAAGGTTATTTGCAAAAAATTTCATGACTATAAATCACATAAAATGTATTAATAGTTAAATAAACTGAGTATAAACATTAACAATTTAAAAAGCAAAAACACTGTTTTAGGTCATTCCTAAAACACTGGAATAATTTTAATTATTTAAATAAACATAAGACTTTGTGGAAAAATTACTACTGCAACTTCTTGCTTTCTGTTACCTATGAAGATATAATCTTTTGCCAATAATTTTCAGATTTTAGGGGCATATATACTCTTTTCCAAAGCTGCTTTCTTGTCTACTGTGCCAAGTTCAAATTCAAATGAATGAAACTCAAAAGAGAAAAAAAAGTAGCCTAGAGTGTATATTTTCTTTTTCAAAGTCTGGATTTAGAGTTTGTGCTAGGAAAATCCCAATGAAGTTTTTTGTGCTTTTTAAAAGCTGTACTAAAAGTCAGTGACTTCACCTCTAAAGTTTAGTTATGCTTCCACTGGCGTTTTCCCTCAAAAAAGAAATTCTGGTTCTTGGTTTGAAAATAAACTCCACAAAATCTGAAGCATCTTGTTATCAAGACAATGATATTTCCCTAGCTTTCAACATTAGCAGCATACTGACACTAACTAAAAGATTTCCTTTTACTTTAACTTAAAATAGTCACTCTAATTCAAAGCCAAAGTATTTTCCCCTGACTAGCTCCTAAGTCATGACTGATGCATTAACAAAGGAAAAAGGAAAACTTCCTATACATAGGGTATTTTTTAATTTACCTCTTAAATGGGGGTTGGGCAATATTTGCTTAATCTTTGTTCTGTGTACTATTATGTTCTTTGTTCTCATCCATGTGGGGGATGAGCTGATTATTTATGTCCTAACAATAGGAGTTCATGTACCGTGGTGAGGATTTTTTCCCCCTTAATCTGAGAGGCAGTCACTAACAAGCTTCAGCTGGAAGTGCTGGATGTTAAAACAGTGTGAACCTGTTCCCAGGCTAATACACTACCTTCTTTCTGCCAACAAAAGAAAATCAATTTACAACTGTAATTAATTTTTAACATGCTCATTATTTTTATACTTTCACAGGCTGGTATATATGTTAACTGATTCATGAAACAGCCTATCCTGCTTGCCCTGGAGGAGCTTTACAATCTGAAACATAAAATTATTTCAATAAAAAAGCTTAACGTGTGATATGTCAAGTGTATGAGGTTCACACCCAAAAAAACACTACATTTGATCTGATTTCAGGGTATTAGTTCATGAGCACGTGGCACATAACGGGCAAGTTTAACGGACATTTTTACACACACAAGGAGCTCATGAGTGCAGCAATGGAAGAGACAGGCAAATACCATCAAAGCTATTCAACTTAAAATCATCACCTCTAGAAATTTCTATTTCCAAAAAAAGGCAGGAAGTGGATTGATCAGTCTTTAAATATGCTCAGATGGACGAAAAGTGAAATGTATATTTATATACAGAGGACCTAAAATAAAAATAGCTCCTCTCCTCTCTGGAACCTTTGGTACACAAATGACTGCAAACCTCTCATCTAGTATTCAAAAAGGCCATAACTGCATAGGTGGGGGAATAGAAATTCATTGAGTGAATCCCCTGTTAAGGCACTGTGCCCGAGTCACAAAAATGAATGGACAAGGTTTTTTCCCTCAAGAGTTCAAGGTATTGGAGAGACAAACACACAATAAAATGGTAATGACACAATATGAGAGTTATGCTGGTGGAAAGTATAAATGCAATTATTTGATTACAGAGAAGGGAATAACCAAGAGGAAGGGAAGCAAATGTGAATTAATTGAAAAATGACATTTGGGGTATAAACCATGAAGCACAAAAGAGCACAACAGTGACAGAATCACAACACATGTTAACGATACAAAAGAATTGGTGAACTTTTTATTTAGGGAACGGTTTATTGTGAATGGTGCACAGGGTGAATGAAGGAAATGGTAGAAATGGGGCCAGCTTGTAAAGAACCTCACAAGAAATATTATGGACTGAAGACTTGCTTTTGTAATTAATGTAATTCATTTAAAAAGTATAAGCAGAAAATGAACCAACTTTTTAAAAATAATTTACACCAAAAACTGTATGGAAGATGAATTCAGAAAGTGTCTGTTGACAGAAAAACCAGTTAAGGATGCGACAATTATGTCAAACTCAAGGCCGATAGGCCGCCTGCCTCATTTAAGTAAACAAAGCAGTCCTGACTGGTTTGGCTCAGTGGATAGAGCATCAGCCTGCGGACTGAAGGGTCCTGGGTTTGATTCCAGTCACGGGTGCATGTCTGGGCTGCAGACTCGACCTCCAGTGGGGAGTGTGCAAGAGGCAGCCAATCAATGATTCTCATCATTGATGTTTCTCTCTTTCCCCTCTCTCCCTTCATCTCTGGAATTAACAAAAATATATTAAAATAAACAAAACATGCGGCCCACAGGCTGTGAGTTTGACACGGTTGGCCTAAGAAATAATGAAGCTATGAATTTAAGGCAGTGGCAGTGGGGGGTGGAAAGAAATAAGTTCAAGAGACATTTGTACTTAGGAGGAAAAAATTATTGCATTTGTTGACCAACTAAATGGAGTAAAAACAAAAGAGAAGGTTGTGAGATTTCTCCACTTAACTAAAAAATTAGAAACCAGATATTAACTTTGTTTAATCTTTATTATTTAAAGTACTAGAGGCCCAGTGCATGAATTTATGCATGGGTGAGGTTTGGCCATCGGGGAAGTCGGAGTGGGGGAGGAAGTGTGGAAGGTTGGCAGGTTAGCCCAATCCCCTAGTCGAACTCATAGGCAAACTCCCAGTCAAGGAGACAATTTGCATATTAGCCTTAAATTATATAGGATTACAGATGTCTCCTTTTTTCTAGTGTCTACCACTGTACATGCCATAAAGTATGTGCTTATTAAAGAATAAGTAATAAATGAATTAGTTTTGAAATCTGAAAAGAAAAGGTTTAGGGAATAATTTGGTTTGGGATATATTTTAGTATGTGATGGATATGACATATTCAAGTATTACTGTTAAGTTGGCAAGTTGGGTCCAGAGCTAGACACAGACTAGAATGAAGAATTCAAAAGATATTTGCATACACACAGTATTTGAAGCAAGGGTAGTAGATAAGGCAGTTACAGATAAGCCAAGTTAGTTTACTTATTCCTAACTACATGGACATGATTACTTCCTATTCTAAGAGTTCGGCTATTATGAGAGTACCCAAGGTGAGGGAGCAATCAGGTTCCATTGTGACACTGGGACCGAGGACCCTAATTTCTCATCTGGGAGAAATGACAAGGGCTTTTCTGCATTACAAGCTTCTGAAATGTCTATGTATAAAGCAGGTGAGGCCAATCTCCTCCAAAGAACTCCAATTAGTTGTGAGCTGACAAGGAATCAAGACCATTTTTCATTGGAAACCATTGCCATAAGCATCAACATTTGTTTTAATAATCACGTCTCCATAACACATATTTTTCCAAATAATTTATTATCCTAACTCGTTTTATTAAAACTCCTTTTCTAGTCATAATGCTATATCTAAGGTGTGCATTTGCCTATCTATTTGCTATATATTGACAGTATGTATTTTCCTAAATAGGCACAGGCAAGCACATTCACACAAACTTTTTCTGTTTTCAGCGAAACAACTGCCAAATCAAATAAAATGTACTGGTGTCAAATACATTTCCTCAAAAATGTTAATAAGAGGTATATGTTTGGTATATTTATTAGAAGCAATAATAACTTTAAGAAAGGTAGTTATAAAGTATTGCCTACAAAAATAAGATATCAGCCCTATTCGGTTTGGCTCAGTGGATAGAGCATCGGCCTGTGGACTGAAGAGTCCCAGGTTTGATTGTGATTAAGGACATTCACCTCAGTTGCAGGCACATCCCCAGTAGGGTGTGTGCAGAAGGAAACTGATCGATGTTTCTTTCTCATCGATATTTCTACTCTCTGTCCCTTCCCCTTCCTCTCTGTAAAAAAAAAAAAAATCAATAATATATTTTTAAAAATAAGATGTCAGTGTACTATTTATTCAAAAGTCGAAAGCCTAATTTATACATTTTTCTAGAGTTCCATAAAATACCTATTGGTAGGCTGATAAGACTCACAAAAGCAAAGTGATAAAACTGAAGAAACTAATACCACCAGAATTAGGGAAAGTAAGAGAAGAGTAGGGGTAAACACTATTCTTTTAAAAATGAAAACAAGAAAGAACTTTTTACCCTTACCGTAGGCAACTATAGCTTCATTTTTATTATCTTTGGTAATGATTAATATTAATATCCTTTACAACAAAAGTGCAATTAGGAAAAATTATAGATCAACTTTACTCTTTTGAAATATGAAGCATCCCAAAACATTGTTTAAAAATCTTGTGAAACAGGCACCTGCTGCATATTGATATGATAGCAAAATAGTAATGCGTCCACACCGGGGACAGTGGGAGGTTTGAGAATCTAATTTACTGCCCCAGAGGAGACTGAGCACCATGGCTCTTCGCTGCTAGAAGAGGGCTGCCTCAGTTAAAAAGCACCCTTGCTGACCTATTGTCAGTGAAGTAGGTATTAAGAAAAGCTTCCTTATCATTTTTGGAATGGAATGCCTCACAGTCTCAGTTGTGGTTAGGAAAAAACATAGTGAGATTATTAGAAAATGTTAGCATTCAAGGTATTTTCTGTGATTTACATAATTTACTTTAATAGCATCAAAGCATTAAAGTTGGATATTATAGACACACTGGTAATGCTGGCACAAGCCTAATAAAGCATAAAGAAATTGAAAAAGAAGAAATAGCTTGTCACATTTTCTAATATCCTAGTATCCAAGAAATTTATTTTTAGGAAAACTGTCCCATTTGTTCAGCAACTTTAATATCTATAAAGATAATCCTCATATTCAAATCACTGTATATGAATATATTATAGCTAGATTTTAGGATGTTATACACTTTGTGTTTATGACATTAAAATTCATATGCATTAGGTGGTATTTTATCATCAACTATGATTTCTAATGCTATATAACTAGCATTTGATAAATACTATTACTTTATTATAAAAATAGAGGCCTGGTGCATGAATTCAGGGTCCCTCACCCTGGCCATCGAATGAGGCCAATGGGGGGATGAGGGGAGGCAGCCAGTCAGTGGGACAGAAGGCGAGAGGTTGGCTGGCCACAGGAGGTTGGCTGTGGAAACACACTGACCACCAGGGTGCAGCTTCTGTGTTAAGCATCTGCCCTCTGGTGGTCACTGCACATCATCATCATAGCAACCGGTCAACCAGTCATTTGGTCGCTAAGGCTTTTTATACATATAGATATAAATCAATTATAATACTATTCATTATAGTAATTTTTAAGGCGAAGAGATTTTATAATTATAAATGAAATCTATAAAATCAGTTATTTGGTTAAAGTGCTTTTGGTTAAAATCAAAAGTAGTTTGAAATATTGTGTATGAAATAGTGCTATAATGAATATAACTTTTAATGATAAGGTATTTGAAATATAGAAAAACCTCAATATAATGGACTAATTCGGGCAAGGGGGTGGGTATCTGTTAAAGCCAAGTTATATAATAAAGAAGATATTCCTAATGTGTACAGTAAAATACTGACAAATCAGTTGGTTTACTTGCTTTTACTTAGATACATTTGTGTAATTAAAATTATGTATGGATGAAAAGTTTCATTTTACAGAAAAGTTTTCTATATGTATTACTGTTACTTTTAATTTATACTGAATAGATGTAGTAACTGCATGCATTCACAGTCAGCTTGAGTAAACAAATGCACACAACTGGGGTGTGACTTAGCACACCTGGATATATGGACAGCACACATTAAAACTGATGTAGGAAGTCACACCACTTGACAACAGAACCAATTACCGCAGGTGATGTGGCATGAACATTTGCCAATCATTCGCTGAACATTGTTCATGAGTAGTGACTCTTGGATTTAAATATGTAGACCAGAGTTGTAGATATGTAGTATTATTTATATTGGTGAAATTACTACAGTGGTTTTCCAACATATGGCCTAGTCCCTGAAATTTGTTAAAGATAAAAAATAACCTGTTAATTTAATTATAAGCAAATCTTAGTTAAAACCATTTTAAAATTAACAGGATATCAATTTTCACATATGACATACAGACTGGAAATTTTATCCATTAAATCTGAAGTCCATTAAACCAAGATCTGCAAAATCTAGGGCTTACTGTATAGTCATATAACTATGTAAAAGTCACTTAGTTTATAACAGGCCACGTACAATATACTGTTTGTCCATATCTTAAGTTCTTAATGAAGATACCAATAAACATAGCTAACTAGCTATAATTAAATATAATGGATAACTAGCATAATTTAGCTATGACATAGGTATCAAACAATCATGCTCCATCCACAACACTAAGTTCAAGACATGTCAGCAGGAAACATTCAACAAAAAGGTTATTTTACTCAGAAGAAGACATTTAACTATCTATATTATCAAATCACAGTACTACCAATGAGAAAAATCCTACTTTTATTTATTCACATCAAAACAGTTCCTTCAGCTTATATGTCCTCCCAGTAAATATACACATGCACTACTAACAACTCTAGTACAAGCTAGAACCTGGCAACCACCTCGATACAAATGAAGGGCAGGAGAAGCCACAGACTATAAGGTCCTTAAGGAAGGAACTGCATTCTCCTCACTTTTGTACAGGTAGTCCTCAGGTTACATCGGACTTGACATACATCGTTTTGTGGTTACCTGGCCATCTCCCATGATCATGACTGCAAAACTGTAGTAAATTACAAGTCTAAGAAAATTTAAAAACCATATTTCAATTTAATAAATATGAGCATTATTCTAATGTAAAGTGTTAAATGTACTAATATTCTTTTACTCATTGAGACTAAAGTTAATGAGTAGAATCTTATTCAAAATGTAATTAAGAACATTGAAATTCAGAATACCAACCTCATACTATTACTAATACTGTTGTTAATTTATTATTCTCAATTCCAATTTTAATAACTTTAAAGATTCCATAAACTACTATTTTTATAACTTTATTACAGAATAGATTTAAATGAAATGCAATGAAAATAAAGTTTTGCTTCAAGAGAATTTTGAACATATATAAAACATCTGATTAAACTGGTATGTGAAAAATCCTATATAATAAAAAGGTAATATGCAAATTGACCCTAACGGTGGAATGACCGGTTGCTATGATGCACACTAACCATCAGGGGGCAGACACTCAAGGCAGGAGCTACTCCCTGGTGGTCAGTGCACTCTCACTGGGGGAGCTCCACTCAGCCATGAGCCAGGCTGATGGCTGCAAGTGCAGCAGCAGAGATGGTGGGAGTCTCTCCCACCTCCTCGGTTGCACTAATCATTGCTGTCACACATCTTGTGAGGGGTCCCAGACTGCCAGAGGGATGTCTGACTGCCAGCTTAGGCCTGATCCCTCAGGAAGTGGGCCTAAGCTGGCAGGCGGGCATTACCCAAGGGGTCCTGGACTATGAGAGAGCTGAATTTTCAGGCACTGGGCTTCTAGTTATAAATAATTATGTAACTGATAAGCCAAGCTATATAATAGCATATCACTAAAAAATAAAGCCTTAAAATAGGTGATATAAAGTAAATAAATACCAAAAAAAAAATCAATGCATATAAACACATTACAGCCATTAAGAAAAAAATTTATCTCCACATGGAAAACACTCATGTAACATAATACCTTAACAATTTTATTTATTTGAGAAAGCATGTATAGCACGCACATGTATACCATTAAATATCTCCAGATAATTTTTATTATATTCAAATAAACCATTGTGTTAAATTAATAAACAGCTTTCTCTAAATATCAAAAACAGAATTAACAGGTTTTTAGTTTATCCTAAAGATGTAATGTAACAATATTGCCATCTAGTGTTCACATTAAGTACTTCACACTTTTGTTTTTCACTTAAAAAATTATGTGTGCATAGGTTAAATACAAATTGTCATTCCTATCAACAAGAGTAATTTTCATGGATGCATAAAAGGAGAGAAAAACAGAAAAGGTCACTGGGAATCAATGGAAAGAAAAAGAAAAGGCATGAGAGAATTACCCATCCTATGGATGTGATTTCTGTCACATTTTGTTATTCCATACAGTATATATGTAACCTGATTGTCTCAATACTTTAGGGTCAGATGCATCATCCATTTGTAGTCCCCCACCCTTTGTATCACAAATGGAAATAAAGCAAGATCAAGTCCTAAGTGATTTGACATCAAATGAACACAAATTCATTTAAGCCATGTTTTAAATATACAAAATTTATCATTATGATTACTGCTAATGAGAAGATGAATAAAAATTGTTTTAAGTTTATGGTTGAAAAGAATTTCATCGTTGTTAAGGTGGAAACAATTTAACTTGGTTAAAAAATAAAGATGCATTTGGGTACACTGTTTCTTAATTATATTATAAGCAGTGTTGAAAACAAAGACAGGTGACACTGTTCATCTCTAATCAAAGCCTGTTGCTGGAAAAATCTTCAAGTCTGGATGCTACCAGTGATTTGCTATGTGGCCTTGGGCAGATCTCTTAGGCATTCTAAACTTCAGTTTCTTTTTGTTAAAGATTAACTTAGTATGTCATAAGACTATAAAATGTAAAATGCCCACCAATATAAGGTACCAAAAAGCAAGGTAAAATGGATGATGGTGGCAGTAGTACTACTTACTAGATTGTAACGACTGCTACAACTAACACAATATAACCCACTTTCAACTAAACCAGTGTGTAGGTCACAAAGATGTTGTGCGTTTTCCTAGTCCTCTTCCTGCCCATCATAAATTTCTAGTCTACTAAACTCTAAGGTGTCAGCTAATTTTATCTATTATTTTTCCTTTTTATTTATCCATTTTCTCATTTCTGTACAATAAAAATGGAAAAACCCTACTCATTCTCTATAACCCAGCTCCATTTTTCACCTTTTCTATGAAGTCACCTTCCTATATTCATGCCCAATCCAGAAGTGATCTCTCTCCGCTGTAAATTTCTCAGCAGCACTAACTAGCATTCTTTTACAGCTAAACATTATTTTTATGTACATCTGTACCACCTTCCCTCCCCCACCTCTAATAAATTATAAGCTCTTTAAAAGGGAAAAACATTGATCATTTTTTTGTATGTTCTCCAAAGATAATGGTGAGGTACCTGAGAGGTACAATCACATGTGATACAACTGCCTTCCTGCTCTATTTAGAAGTACCTTACTTCCCCAGGCTTTAGTTCTCAAAGAATTACATGTGTCACATTGATTGGCAACAACATTTAAACTCTCCAAGCCTCAATTCTTTAAGATAAAGATCATAATACTTATTTCATAGTTATTGCAGCAGCAAAAATAAACATTAAAAAGTTATGTATTGCATGAAGAAAGCTATTAGTAAAATGTAAAGTTTGGTTAAAAATTACTTTATTTTCAGACAAAGCATTTTTAAAACATATATTGGAAAAAATTCTCTGCAATACAGATTAAAAATGAATTGGGTTTTTTAAACTATTAGCGTTAGGGCTGCCAATCTATCTACCTATTTAGCTGGTTATATGCATGGCCTAATAACTGACTACATTACCTTTCTTCAAGAACACAGTAAAGGTATATAAAATTTTCTATAAATGTTGCCATAAAAATTATCTAACTTAAATGTTGAGTTAAATGAGAACATATATATTTGGTTCTCAAAGGCTTCTTTGAGTGAAGAATTAAAAGTTTCCACCAGATATTAAATTACAAAGTCTAACATCCATTCAGGAACCCAATTTATTTGCAGTGAATAAAAATGTAAATGCTGTTATTTACATATTTCTCAACCTAAAAACTTATACATAAAATAACACTGTAACATCTCAGGTGACTGTTTTTCAATAAATACTAGTCACATCATTTTTTTTCTCCTCTAGCCATTCATATTCATGAAATCAGTATTGTTTTTCTGGAACATATAAGAAATGTACTTTGAAGACAAATATGTGATACCTTAATCAATAAAGAAATTATAAAAAGAAATGTACTATAACTATATTTTTAATAAGTTTGTTTAAACTGCAATTTAAAAATTCTTAACTTTATTAAATATGTCATGGTTCCTATTTTTATGCTACTGCTGCCATCTAGTGAAAAATTTGAGAACTTAATCATTTTGAAGATGAGAGCATTTTTTGTAAAAAATGCATGTCAACCTAAAAGGGTATATTTGAGGAACAGAAATATTATTCACTTGCAAATAAAATTTTAAAATTTTCGTTTTCATTAAATTACATTTTTATATTATACTTTATCAATAATCATGAAGCCTGTTGTTTAATCATCAAGATCATTATAATCAGCCAAAACCGGTTTGGCTCAGTGGATAGAGCGTCAGTCTGTGGACTGAAAGGTCACAGGTTTGATTTCGGTCAAGGGCATGTACATTGGTTGCGGGCACATCCCCGATGGGGTGTGTGCAGGAGGCAGCTGGTCGATGTTTCTCTCTCATCGATGTTTCTAGCTCTCTATCTCTCTCCCTTCCTCTCTGTAAAATATCAATAAAATATATATATATATATATTTTTTTTAAAAAGATCATTATAATCAAAGGGGACAGAAATCAAGATGGCGGCATAGGTAAATGCCTAACTGCAGCCTCACTCAACAATTTCAAAAAATACAACTAAAATACAAAACAGACATTATCCAGAAGTACAGGAATGTTGACTGACTGGAAATTCTACAACAAGGAGGAAAGAGAAAACCAGAAGGAAAATCAGAGGAGCTGGAAAAGCCTAAGGTACGGAGACATGGTATGCATGTGGGAAGAGGATGGTCGAAGAGGAGGGGGTAGCTGAGTGCCTGACTGGCGTTCCCTAGCAGGAAGGAGATAAAACTCTGGACTGTGCTGAACCCCAGTTCCAACTGCACTGAACCCCAGTTCTGGGCAACACCCTGAGGACCAAGGCTCATAAGGAGGGAATCTGGGCTGTAAGGAGGAAACTCAGGGGAGTGGAGCAGAAATGGAGGACAAGTGACTGGATATAGAGTTCAAAACCATGGTTATAAGGTTTTTCAAGAATTCCTAGGGGAAAAAAAGATAAAATAAACGAGACCTATGAGGATATGAAAAGGGATCTACTGGAAATAAAGAATACATTTTGTAATAATATGAACAATAAAGATTTATTTTTAAAAAAGCTCATTAAAATTGTTTAACAAAAAAAGAAAATTAAACTGTTTTATCATGCGGTTATACCTATATGCAAATTAAGTGATATCATTAAAGATTTGGAATTTTCAATTACTTACCTAGACCATATTACTTCCTCATGCTAATCAAATCTCTAAATGCCTGTAATTCTACCAAATATTCTACCTGAAAAATTCCATGCAGATAAAGATGATATATAACAGCCTATCACAAAGCTTACCTGGGAAAATATATTTGCTGTTGGAGCAACTCTGCTATCCACGATACTATATAATATTGCTAATAATCTATCTAGCGGAAACAGTTTTGGTCCAAGGAGATGATTGCTTGTCTGTAAGAAAAAAGAAAACAGATTTTCTTCTTAAAGCAGAGGACTCACTTTTTGTACTACAAATTCCCAGTATCACAATATTTATATCCGATAGTTCCCCAAAGATGCTAACAAATTCCAGCTTGCAGTCTCTAAGCAAAAACTTTTATCTAATATAATCATGACATCCTTACATTTTCTTCAAGATTTTCTGATTTAGCATCAACAAATATTAACGAGTCATCCAGCATCGTCCTAAATATCACCCCTATTTTGCTGTTGTAACCAGATGATAAATGACAGCCAAGTCGTTTGTCAAGATAGTATATAACCAAACAGCATGAATGGAAGACAAAAGAGGCTACTGATATAAAAGTCAAATCTCGCCGAAACCGGTTTGGCTCAGTGGATAGAGCTTCGACCTATGGACTCAAGGGTCCCAGGTTCGATTCCAGTCAAGGGCATGTACCTTGGTTGAGGGCATATCCCCAGTAGGGAGTGTGCAAGAGGCAGCTGATCGATGTTTCTCTCTCATCGATGTTTCTAACTCTCTATCCCTCTCTCTTCTTCCTCTCTGTGAAAAATCAATAAAAATATATATTTTTTAAAAAGTCAAATCTCTAAGAATAACATAGAAAGAACTAGAGTTCATCTAGAGCTAGAGACATCTTCATGATGGCAGATGGCCTCTCAACACTGTCCTTTTCCTAGATTTGCACAAACCCACTCATTCCACAAAGATGGACTAAAGTGCCAGCTCTTTCACAGTCCTCTCATCAGCAGGATTCATATATATCTCTCTCCTCATATTTCTTGGTTGATTTAGTCTAAAAGGTAAAATTCTTAGCTTTTTGTTCATTCTTTAATTTTCTTCATTCATTAAATTTGCTCATTTTTTAAATAAGCATCTATCAAATATCACCAAGTGCTGAGATACAGAGGAAAATGGGTGGGCTCCCTTCCCTTAGGGAACTGGTGAGTGAATATATTCCTCCACAATCCCAGACAAACCACAGTGAAACTTTAAAAACACAAAAGGAAAATAGAAAAGAATTTAAAGCAGCTAGAGAAAATATAAATTTAGAACACAGACTTTTTTTTTATCTCTAGTACTAGCTCCCTTGAATGTGTCCTTCAATCACTGTATTCAGCATAATAGAATATTAGTACAATATTATAATGGTACCATAGCAATACAAGTAACTTCTTATATCCACGTGACTAATAAAGGCAGGAATTTATCCACTTCCCATAGTGTCCTAAATTCATGAGTTTTTCCCATTAGAGAAATTAAAATGAAAATACCTTTTCATGTTTCTTTAGAAAATTGGTTTTCTTGATTTTCCCATGATGCTACAATTAAAGAAAATAATTTTAAAGATTAAAATAAAGATAGTATTCCATAAAAACAGAAAACATAATTTGTTTAAAACATGGCACAGATAACAATAATTTATGTATCTTAGGCTTTTTTTTTTAATTCTACTTGCCCACCTAAAATATCAAAATATTTTAGCCTTGATTTGACTTCGATTTCGCATGTATAGATTACTTTGGTATGTATAGAAAAAGCTTTTAAAATAAAATAGTGATACTTCCTAAAAGAACTTAATGTGGTCTCTGTCCTCATGAAACAAAAGCCTGGTGGGAGAAGTAGTCAAAAATAAATAAATAAAAGTTCATTACAAGTGCTTTTAATAATAAATAAAATTCTGTATTATATTTTTTCAAAAAGAAAATAATTCTAAAATCAGATTTATTCAGCTAATGTATATGCAGAAGAGGTTCCTGACTATTCTAGATAATGACATATGAGTACGTAACACTACAGCAGGAGCTTCAGAACAACAAGGAAGTTAGCGTCCTTAAAATTATTCCCATCTCTCATACTTTAAACAAAACCTTGTGCGCTTTTAAAGTTAGAATTATCACCTAAGATATACCTGAGCTTTTCCTTGAAACTATTTTTCCCATTCAAGTTTTGATCTTAATTTAAAGCCTTAGAGGATGAATCCTAAATATATATTCAGCAATCTCTTATTCTAATCTTTCATCCTTAGAAATTTAGAGATTCAGAAATTTCAAACTATTCTTGGGATCTTCAAAAAAAAAAGTAAAAAAAAGTAATTGTTACCTTAAGGAAAAACCTCTTGTCAGTTCTTGATGGATTATATGAAGCTAGGTATGCAGCAATTAAAATAAACTTAGAGTAATAAGGAAGTTCCACATGAGTATATGCTGAGAGACCTACACAACAACAACAACAAAAACTTGTATGAAGGTATTAAACAGGCTACCATTAGATTTTAAGTATCTCAAATTTTTTCACTTATCTTTTTACTTTCATATCACATTATTTAGTCAAAATAACCTACTCCTGAGCTTAAAGTGCCATGATAATAATGGTGGTGGTAGTAAACATTTTCATCAATATGCTTTCTCATTCTATTATTTGTGTTTGGCTTCTCCTCTTCTGGTCTAAATGCTCCTCTATCACACCAAAATAGAAAAATCTCTCTAAATTCCTAGTTTGTTTGTGTGTGTGTGTTTTTCACTTATGGCCCACATAACTTTATACCTATAATTATTACTTATAATTACACTAGGGGCCCGATGCACAAAATTCGTGCACTGGGGGTAGAGGGTTCCCCTCAGCGCAGCCTGTGCCCTCTCGCATTCTGGGCACAGACTTGGGGGATGTCCGCCTGCCGGCTTGTGGCTGAATGGCCTTCTGCTACTGCACAGTCATTGCTTGAGCTTCAGCAACTGCTGCATGTGCATGGGCTGGGCCACCACGGTCTGTCCTGTGAGCACCATCGAGTGGGTGAGTCAAGTGCAGAGGCAGGCCCACCCTGAGTTCCCTGAGTTGTTCAGACTCACCGCCTTCTACAGAGAACGGCGCCAGGATCGGGCCTAAGCTGTCAGGCAGACATCCCTCTTGTAGTCTGGGATCCCTTGAGGAATGTAGCAGTGTGCCAGGTGACAGGCAGCCAGGGGGAGCCTCAATTGGGGCCGGGCGCTGCACCACTTGTGCTCATCCTTGCCGGCTGTGCCTGCTGCCACCACTCGGTAGTGCTGCACGGAGTCAGGAGAGGCTCCTGCCATGGCAGCTATGCTCACCAGCTGTGAGCCCGGCTTCTGGCTGAGCAGCGTCCCCTGTGGGAATGCACTGACCACTAGGGGCAGCTCCTGCACTGAGCGTCTTAACCTGGTGGTCAGTGCACACCATAGCAACCGGTCGTTCTGCCATAATCATCTCTTAGGTTTTTATTATATAGGCTAGAGGCTCAATGCATGAAATTCATTCATGGGTAGGGCCCCTAAATCTGGACATACAGTGATCAGGGCCTATCTGCAGGGTGATGGGTTGGGGGAGGTCCCCCTCCCCGCTGGTACCTGCCTTGGCTCGTCTGGGGCCTGCGGGCTAGGGGCAGCTCCTGAGTTAAGCACCTGCCCCCTGGTAGTTAGTGCCCATCATAGCAACCAGTCCTTCCACCAGTGGTTCTGCCATTTGGTCAATTTGCATAATGCGCTTTTATTATGTAGGGATTAAACAGTTACTTATACTAAAATTATATTTTGTACCAAGCTATATTGTTCACTGAAGGAGCCATGTCTAATTTTTTTCTTTCTTTGTATATCTGAGTGCCTTTCACAAATGAAATAATGAATGGATAAATAAAATAAATGGGTCACTCAAGCAGCTTTGAATTTTACAAGGAAATAAGGAATCTGATAGTTTATGAAAATATTGTATACGTCAGACACTGTGCTAGGTACTTTACCTAAGCATCTCTAAATTTGCTGTAACGTAAATCTAGATATTCTGCCCATTTTAGATGAGGACACTAAGCTGAACACAAGATCACACAGTTAGGAAGTAGTGTTAACCAATTATCGCATATTTTCTAACTCTAAAACCTTTTTCTTTCCATTAAAACACACAACTAAAAATCCCATGTATAGCATCAGGAGCACTGAGAAACCAAAACTGACAAAACAGAATCTCAGCTCCACTTCATTTCACACCAGTTGCCCCAACCACTAGGCACTGATCTATTCTTTAAATAATATTTTAGATATCTGCTTATTTTTTAAGTAAAAGCTGTTCTATTGGGATAAATCCAAAGTAATAATTTCTTTAAAGAAAACAAAAGCACAAAGCTTTTAAAACACAGTCAACTGAAATGTATCCTACAAACTGAGTTAACATAAAATTGAATTTTATTCTGTAAAACTCATGAAATAAATACTGAGCTGAAATTATGTAATGAAATTGTTTTAACAAAAGCATTTAAAAAAAATAAAAACTTCTTGATTTTAACATGATACAATCCAACGTTCAGAAAACTGGTATATAAACTTTACTTCATCTATTTAAATTAGAGTTTCACTTAAAGGAAAATGAATTAAAATATCACTATAGCTTAAAAAGTAAATTTATTTTTATAACACTACTGACTAATGTTATCTGTGGTATTAACTTTAGTATCTTGATTATTAGTAATAAAATAGGGTTTCTGGTAACTGTCTCAATACTTCCTTGATACCTTCCAGTTGTCCTGGATCTTTGTCATCTTTCTGTAGCTTTTCCCATTGTGAACTAAAAGAAAATATAATATAAGGGGTAGAAAAAATATTACATCAAAATATCTTACTTAAAACAGAGTCCTAGAAAAACTAAAATTTACTTATTGACAAAATAGACTCAATTTTCCTATAAACAATATAGGGGGGAAAATATATATATATATATATAAATGGGGCCGGGCGTTGCACCACTCATTTATACTCTATAGCAGTGTTTCCCAGAGTGTGGTATGTGTACCCACAGGGGTACGGGAAGAATTTGGTGGGGGTACGCATTGCACCGGAATTTGGTGGGGATATGGAATGCACCGTGCTTAGCTGGCCTAATTCTACGTTCTCATGAGTCAAGTAAATTTCATCCTTCTCACTGATCCAAATAAATGTTATTTATAATAGAACTTTTATTTATATTTTATTATGAATAATTTCGTTTATTATTATTTTGTGTATGTACCAAAAAAATAAAAAAAAATATATATATATATTGATAATTAAAATACATCCTTTTTTTTTGACAAGGGGTACTCAGTGTTACGAAAATTATAGAAGGGGTGCACATATGTCAAAAGTTTGGGAAGCACTGCTCTACAGAATCATGAAGTGTATATTAGAACAATGTATCTTATTTGTCAACTAGAGGCCCAGTGCACGAAATTCAAGCATGTGTAGGGTCCCTAGGCCTGGTTGGTGATCAGGGCCATCGGAGCCTTTCAGCTGCCAGCCAGGGCCTCCCTTCCAGCTGCTGACCAGGGCCTCCCTTCTCTGGATGCCAGCTGCTAGCAAGTGCCTCCTTTCATTCCACACCACCCCCTGGTGGTCAGCACACGTCATAGAGAGTGATCAAACTCCAGGTCTCCCTGTCAAACCCCTGAGGGGACAATTTGCATATTAGGCTTTTATATAGAGAGATATCCAAATGTTAATTTTTAAAAATCTCTTTTCCTCTGATCACAATTGTAAAGCTACCAAAAAGTACCAACAAATAAATATCATCTGTCATTCAATAAAACTCCCAATGTTCCAGTTACCATATGAGATAAAATTGTTATACCCTATTTCTAAACTCAGTAACAATCTCTTAACATATTGTGGACCAGTAGTTTTATTGATAGCTTTACCCAGGGGCCAGATAAGTTTCTATTGAACGAGTATAATAGAATGTTAAATGCACGCTTTAAAATTAAAACCATTGCATTTTGAAATTATTTATTACATGTTCTTATAAGCTAATATCTTTTTAAAGAATTCTCGTGCCTTAACCGGTCTGGCTGAGTGGCTAGAGCATCAGCCTGAGGAGTGAAGGGTCCCAGGTTCAATTCTGGTCAAAAGCATGTACCTTGGTTGCAAGCACATGCCCAGTAGGGGGTGTGCAGGAGGCAGTTGATTGATGTTTCTCTCTCATCAATGTTTCTAACTCTCTATCCTTCTCCCTTCCTCTTAAAAAAATCAATAAAATATATTTTAAAAAATAATTCTCGTGATTGTCCACAAGCCTTAGAAAAGAAAACATGCAAATTCTCATGATCCGTCTGTAATGTGTTAAAGTAAGTATCACTATATCTGGAAACTGAGACCCACAAGTTAAGTTGCCCCAAGATACCCAATCAGTCAATACTGGAGCTAAGAACTGAATCCTTGTAGATGTCTACAGAGTTCATGGTATTTCAACAATCTTACTTGTAATAAAAACTTCAACAGCCCCAAATATTAAGATTATAAAGTAATTAAGCTTTGTCAAATCAAATTCATAAGAACACACCACAATGTAAAGATTGTCCTAGGAGACCAAAGTTTTAGCTGTATGATCTTGAATAAATCAATAACTTCTCATCAAAAAATAAGGCCAGCCCTGGCCAGTGTGGCTCAGTTGGTTGGAGCATTGTGCCATACAAAGAAAGGTACCAGTTCGATCCCAAGTTAGGAAGGGTGTGGGGGGCAATCTAACCATTTCTTTCTCTAGCCCTCCCTCCCTCTCTCTCTTAAAAAAAGCATGTCCTCAGGTGACCAAAAAAAAAAAGGTAATTAGATGCTATGATCTGTAAGGACCCTCTCCAGCTCTAAATCTCTTACAAAGCTCTTAAAATGCTAATTTGAAAGTAAATGCCAGATTGGAACGATTAAATATATTAAGTCAAAATATGTATTTTTTCAAATCTATAAGCATAGTTAAAAATTCTGGAATAAAGCAAGTGGGAAATTTTGATAGGCTACTAGTAACCTATATGAAGAGCAAACCTAGTCTAACAAGCTGACTTTCAAAACAGAACATTTCTTCTACCTTACAGTTGATGGTGCTTCAGATTAGAAGGCATTTTCATATTCCTTTGAGAGAGTTTAAAGTCATAAGGTTTCCTTATAAAGTAATTACCCGTTTAATGTTGTTATTTAACATTCAAAGGACAACCAGGGAAAAACTGACCATCATAATGGGAAGAGATTATAATATTTACTAAATTTTTACTATGAACCCAGCTCTTAACATGTCTCATTTATTACTCACAAACTGTATTTCTTTTCTTTTTTTACAAATGGCAAAACTGAGTCAAAGAGGTTAACTAATTTTCAAAGGCTGCAAGCCTCTAAGTGGTAGAACCAACTTTTCAATTGAGATCTGCCCAACTAAAACGTTATTTCATGTTCTAAATAAATATAAATTTCCAGAAGTGAGTCAGAGTCACAGTAGTTGTATTAATTGCCACAGAATAGGCTAGAATTTTAAGATAAACCAGGTTGAATTCATATTTCATAATTGTACCAACTGCTTATAAAATTTATAAAACTAACATACATTTCAATAAAAATAGCTTGTCAGGATCTAGCCTTCCATGACTTTATTCTGCTTATCCCAAGTATTTAATCTCAATTAGGAAATATGATATATGTGGTTATTATTTTTTAATTTAGTAAAATTTATTTTACATGGGTGAAGGGGTCAAGGATATTGGAGAGAGGAGAAATGAACAAGTCATTTAACTTGAAGCAATTTTGAACACTTTCAAATGGATAAGTAGATATCACCAATCTTAGAATTTCTCTACTATACTATTGAAAAGTCTTACTGGTCCTTTAAGCCACATTGTGAGAGAAAAAGGGAGGGCATCTATCTATATTATAAAAGGTCTGTGGCCCTAACACTGTAATGACCAAAGACAGGCATGGTGGGCGGGGAGGGCAATTTCACGCACTGGGCTTCTAGTATATATAGAAAAGCCCAAGTGATTGTTCAACCAGTGCTATAACATGCAATGACCACCAGGGGCTGTGACCAGGAGCTATGACGTGCTCTGACCACCAAGGACCAGATGCTCAATGCAGGAGCTTCCACGGTGCGGTGACTTGGCAGCTGTGGTTCTTGGGTGACACATCTGGAACCAGAGAGGAGGGAGCTCGATTCTGGGCTGTGTCACACAAGACCTGCCCTCTCACAATCCAGGAACCCTCAAGGGATGTTGAGAGCTGATTTCAACCTAATCCCCACAGGCCAGGCTGAGGAACCACACCAGTGCACAAATTCGTGCCTCTAATTATCCTATCTAATAAAAGGGTAATATACAAATTAACTGTCACTCTTCACAAAGATGGTGGCACCCAGTCCTCTCAGTCCCCAGAGTCCCCCCAATTCCACAGGGCGGCCACTGACAGCAGGCAGCATGAGCGGCCTGGCAGAATGCTTGCTTCTCACTGTGGTGATGAGGCAAGCATTCTACCCCTGCCATGGAGTGGAACTGACAGTGGGCTGGAGTGGCATTGCCCTGGGGATGAGGCAAGTGTTCCACGCCTGGGCCTTTGGAGTGTGGAAAGCCTGTGGGCAGCTTATTACAGGCTCTGCAGAGAGTTACCAGCACATAGATTCGTACGCAGGGCTATTAGTATATGCCTAGAAAAGTAACCACTTGGAGTAAAAATGCAAACTATCCTACCAACCCACAATTTTTTTCAAAAATGACAAAGAAAATGACCACTAAAGAAATTTAGCAAATTAACACAACAAAGTTAATAAAACAAATATACTTTATATCAATAAATACAAATGGGTGTAAGTTACTCATTAAAGAAAAGGGTTTTCAAAATGCTTCAGAGAGGCAAGGAGATCAGATTAGCAATGCTTATTTCTATGCTCTATACCTTTCAGTGAAAAAAAACATTACAGACCATATATATTAACTGTAAAGGGAAGAAGCTGCCTTTGCATAAAGATACATATGTACATATTTGAAATTGTTTTTAAAGATAGAGAGAAAAAATATATTTACATATATGCAAAGGATAGATAAAAAATTCTGTGGTTAGAAAAAGAGTGAAAGGGATAAAGATGGTATGAGACAGGGAATCAAACCATGACCTCCTGGTTCATAAATCGACACTCAACCACTGAACCAGGCAGGCTGGGCAGGACTGGCATTTTTAAGTGAATTGCTCAGACCCCATAAGACAAAATATGGCTGAGCTGTAAATCAAAACCATGTTCTTCCCACTGTACTATGTGCCACCATATCACCTGAGCAGTTTCATTACCATGAAATTCTAATAAAAGACAAGTATAGATTTATGATTTGATTTACATATTTCTTTAATAATCAAATTTTCATGATACGATTCAAATATCTCACATAAATATATTTTTAAAAGGCTAAAACTGATTATCCTGTACCTATCCAGATATTTTACATTTGCAATTGTTCTAAAGTGTGTAGCATACTAGTTAAACATTGTCTGTCCTTCCCCAAACAACAAGAATTTAATTCAAACCTCCAGTTTTTTCCAATGTGAAGAAGGTAAAGGAAAACTGTACAATAACTAACCAAAAAAAAAAGATATAAATATATTAAACAAAAAATTACCTTGATACTTCCCTGAGATAAACAGTCTGCATGGCTTTCTTCAAATGAGGTTCGATATTTCTCCAGAGTTTGCGAGTATCACGTTCACTTGCTACCAAAATGAAGAAAATTTCAATAATTCAGAGCTTATAAAATTTTTTTTTAAGTTAATAGATAATTATATAGTTACCTTCTCCTTTAACCACAGGTTCACAATATTTAGGAAAATTAAGCACTGCCTATAAACAAAAAAACAAAAAAAATAGTAGTTATCTACCACACAAAAAATTAGGAACTATTTTTCAGGTAAAACTCTTAAACTATTCCAGTAAATTTTATTGATTTAATTTCTCAGGTAAATGTTATTCAAGCTTATTACTACAATAATAAAACAGCAAATATCAATAACAGGGGTAAAACAATATGAAAAATATTCCTTAAGTGGCTAAATCCTGCCTATTAGCCCCTAGATATAAAGTAACACAGAAAAGCATAATTTGTAATTTTAGGTCATAATAATGTTACAAAGGAACATAAAACACAAATAAAATACCCCTAGCCCAAAGAATTAATCTGTTATTTTCCAACGTCTGATTATTCTCACAAAATAACACCTAGTAAAGTAAAACTCAAACTATTTCGACTGCCAGCATTGCCTGAGATTGTTACAAATCCAAGTTCTTAGCATCCTCTCAGGCACACGTGGTCAGAATCCTGAGGATGAGACCTAGGAATCAATGTTTTAATAATCTGACACGGAATTCCTCTTCCATAAAGCAATCAGTATCTACTTATCTATATAAAAGCCTAATATGCAAAGTGTCCCCTCCAGAGTTTAACCAACCAGGGATTTAATCACTCACTATGATGTGTGCTGACCACCAGGGGGCGGCACAGAATGAAGGCCCCGGCTGGCAGCCAGCAGCTGCTAGGAACCTACCCATGCATGGATTTCATACACTGGGCCTCTAGTAAGAATATAAAAGATTGGTGAAGGACACCCATTCACCCAGCTAGATTAACTCTGACAGTCATTATGATGACAGCTCTTCTGCCTCAGACTTCATGACTTCAATCTCTGATACAAACCTACAGCAGGTATTAGCAGTCTCCACACTTGGGCTCTGGTTTATGTTCTTGAAGATCTCAATCTATTTTTAAGCCCATAGACTTTCGCTCGGAAGAAACTAAACTAAAATCAATGGATCCCCAACAGGTTATCAGGCACTTTACATGTATTCCTTTCTTTTTACTTCACAAAATTCTTTGAAGTAGGTATTATATATACTTAACAAGAGAAAACTCATGTTCAAAGAGGTTAGGAAATTGGTGAAGATCATACAGCTGGCAAAGAAAGAAGTTTCTTCATCTGTAAAATGAGTATTCGTGACAGTACCTTCCTTCATAGGGTTGTTGTAAGAATTAATTGAAATAATAATAGCAAAAAGTTCATAATAGTGTCCGGCATGCAGGAAATAACTCAACCAAGGCTGGATCTTATTTAAGAAGTAATATAGTATAATGCTTGTGAGCATATGCCATAGAGCCAGACACCATGGTCCTTTATTCACAAAATGTTACAATCTTTTTCATTTTAGTTCTCAGGGACCATTTTTTCCTATTATACAATCACATGCAAATAAGCAAAAATAACTACTATGTACCAAAAGACATTATTACATACTGTCTTTATGAATCCACTTATAGCTGAAGGACAGATTTGCAACCATTTCAAAACTATCTTTTCCTTATCAAAAAATAATTTAAAAATAGATGAAAAAATTTGAATGTTATAAAACCATTTGAAGCAATCAGAGATTACCTTGAGTTGGACAGGTGCATGTAAGAGAGCTAAGTTGTGAGTGAGGCATCAAAAGTCTTCCTGTACTTTATGCAGCTTTTCTGTGTTAGATCCTTCCCTGCCCTGCTGCCTAAAACTCACTCTTCAACATCCATGGGAACATCTACCCAGACCCATGCTGATAAATAAAATCAAAACCCCAGGAAATGCAGGGTCCTGGCTATAAAAAGCAGTTATGCTACTTTATTAAAACAATTCACCAATTATCAATGTTCCTCTCAGAAATTATTTGTATTTTAAAATAATATTTATTCGCCTGGCTGGCGTGGCTCAGTGGTTGAGTGTTGACCTATGAACCAGGAAGTCATGGTTCAATTACAGGTCAGGGCACATGCCTGGGTTTGGGGTCGATCCTCAGTAGGGGCTTGCAGGAGGCAGCCAATCAATGATTTTCTCTCATCATTGATGTTCCTATTTGTCTCTCCCTCTCCCTTCCTCTCTGAAATCAATTTTAAAAAGTTTTTTAAGTGTTTGTTAAGGTTTTATACCTTTCTGTGACTCATTTTTACTTAACAAGAGTTCTAAATTTTTCACAATTAAAAAAAAGAAAGGGGGGAAAACACTCCCAAGGCCAAGTGAAACGACCTAAGTAAAGATAAATGAAAGTCTTCTAATCGGTTCAAAATTTGTACTAATCCACAGATATCTTCCATTTTATGATGTATTAGCCTCAAAGGGCCAAATCAAATTTTCCATAATATATTGTCAGCTTCCAATCTATTCCACATTACTTCTACATGGAAAAATATTAAAAGGCATACTTTTTTTAAGCAGAATTCTGACTCACCAGATGTCTGAGCTCTTTTAAATCCCGGCAGACAGTGTAGAAAACTCCAAGGAGAATGTTAATGTAAGCAGCATAGAAATCAGCTGAATACTCTGGAGGATGGTCGTGGGACAGGATCTTTTGAAGGTTCCCTGTTCCCAGGACACAAATGAACGTAGAATGATTAATACAGCACCCTACTTATATCTCCCAGCATTTTATAACAAAGGTTTAAAATAGCAATTAAAGAATAAAACTATTACAAGATTTAAAAAAACAATGCAAAAATTGAAACTGAGGTAAAAACAATTATAAATCTAATGTTCTAAAAAAATTAAATGTTGCTTAACACAAATACTAAACAATGACATCTAAAGAAAATATCAAGATCCTTATTACTGGCAAAATCATTATCAGAGACAAATAATAACATAGATTTTATTTTCTTTTTCTGCCTATTAAGTATATCAACTTGTAAAAACAAAAAGGGGCACTACTACCACCAAACTGGAAAATGCTCAGTTTTTATAAATTAAAAGAATTTATATTGTAATGAAAATCATCATACTTTGTCATTCCCCTTTTGAAAAAATATTTTCTTCCTACAATCTTGGTATCTTTACTCTATTTCTCTTCTATCCTAAAGGCTAATATCATATATTTAGAGTCCTAAATTTATATTTAATCTTGTTAGAAATATCATATTGTAGAAACAGTTATAGAGAAAAAATCACCTATTATTCAAAATTTCCCAATTAGAGTAATGAATCAATTCCTTACTGCAATTCCCTCTGACTTCTTGGTGCAATGGTTTCTTTACACTTCTCAGTTAAGAGCCTTTTAAATATGACTTATACTTTAAATAGAGTTCAAGACTTTTGCAACACAGAGTTCAAGACTTTTGCAATACGAGTAAAAACTCTTAGGATGTTCTGATCATGTCAATTTCCTTGTTTAACATTCTGATTAAATGAGCATTTTTACCATAGCTACTATGACATTTAATAACAGCTCCTGACTTTAAGCACTCTCTTATTCTCTTATTCCTCACAATAAGTTAGATACAGGTATGAGATTAAAGAATTTATGTGGATTATCAACAACTATTCAAAAACAGAAATTTAGAAATATCTATATCTAGGGGATCTTTTAAACAGGGCAGTTGATTTAAAAAATTTATTTTTCAAAGTCTAGTTTTAGGCTTAGAATATTATCATGAATAGGTTCCAGATGGAAGATGGTTACTTTCTTTGCATTTTATGTCACAACTACCAAAACCCCCCCAAAAAAAACCTCCCCAAAAAACACAAAAGCCAAGATTATATATTATTACATTCTAATAGCAAAATTTAAATATAATGTCACTAAGCTTTTTTTAAAAACTATGCATGAGAACATATTTGATACACAGAAAATGTCCAAAGGTGTAAACTTGGAGATAAAGATATTTTTATATAAAGTCACCAAATAACTGGACAGATGAAAGGAGAGGGAAGGCAGGAAGGAAAGGATAAACTGTCAGATAGGTTAACATACATAGGCAAAAAAGACATCAGTAAGTATATGATAAGGAAATGTGGAAAACAATTAAGTCTCCAGCTCAGACTGTACTCCTGAGCACCTACTGAACATCTCAATCTAATAGCCCTTACTGGTGACTCTCAGGGCCACATGTGAAAGTTGATTAGATGTTACTACTGGCCCATTTCAGTACTGATGAAAGTCTAAGAGGAGTCAGAAATACCACACTTGTAATAAGTTAACTAAAGCCTAGACAAAATATAGAAAAGTATTTTTAGACATCATATAATAGGCACTATAGGGCTGTAATACCTGAGAAAAGGGAAACAAATGAGTCCCATCATCAGCCTGTCTTTCTAGCTACAGGTGATTTTAGAGTTCCAAAAGAAGTCCATGCATCTCACTGAGTTAGAGACAGAAATGAGAGTAGAGACTGCTAAGGCAGGGCATTTGCAGGGCAGAGTACACGAGAGAGCTATGTAAGAAAGAGCTCCAGAAATCTGCACAAGAATCCTTGAGTCTTGGACGAATAACAATCCGTGTATGAACTGAGTAATACCCTAAGGACAAGTAAGGACAACTTCTGGGGGAAAACTATTATTGGAGAGCTGTAAGTCAAGCAGTTCCCCAAGTTCACACATGTGAATCATTCATGTTGCCACCTATAGAATGGAGAAATTCTGCTGAATACATGGGGCATTTAGCAGAGATCCCAGAAGGGCTATATCTTAAAAATGGAGCTAAAATTAGCAGTGGAATAAAGGCTACTCAAGATCCCATCTCCAAAATCTGCCTTAAAAGCATCAAATATAGATAGCTTCAAGTTTAAATGCTTACCAGAAAAAAGTCAACATGCAAAAATAAAAAACACAGTATCAAAAACTCCTAAACACATGAAGAAGCATAATGAACACCCATAATAGAGAAAAATTAGTCAAGAGAAACAAACCCAAAATAAATGAGGTAATAGAATTAGTAGACAAGGGCATTCAATCAACTATTATAAACATGTTCATTTGCTCTAGAATATAAAAGAAAACAAAAGCATAATGAAATATAAAAAGAATAGATGGGATTAACTGCAGATTTGACACAGGAAAAAAAAGATCAGTGAATTTTTAAAGACACAAACAAAAACTATCCCAAATAAAACACAGAGAAAAAAAATATTTGTAATTAAAAATATAGAAATTCAGTTGGGCGCTGGCCAGTATTGCTAACTGATTGAAGCCTGGGCCTGCACACTAGAAGGTCGCCGTTCAATTCTCTGTCAAAGGCACTTACCTGGGCTGCAGGTTGAATACCCGACCGGGTCTGGGCATGTACAGAAGGCAACCAATCAATGTCTCTCTCTCACAATGATGTTTTTCTTTCTCTCTCTCCTCTCTCTTGCTCTCCCCTTACTCTCTTCCTTTCACTTGCTCTAAAAATCAATGAAAGCCCTAGCTGGTTTGGCTCAGCAAATAGAGTGTCAGCCTGTGGACCAAATCCCAGATTTGACTCCAGTCAAGGGCAAGTACTTTAGTTGCAGGCTCCTCCCTGGCCCAGGCCCTGGTCAGGGAGCATGCAGGAGGCAACCAGTCGATGTATTTCCCTCACATCAATGTTTCTCTGTCTTTCCCTCTCTCTTACACTTTCCCTAAAACTCAATGGAAAAATATCCTTGTGTGGGATTAATAATAAAGTAAAAAATAAAAGTAAATAAATAAAAATCAATGAAAAAATATTCTCCAGTGAGGATAAAGAAAATTCAGTTGGACAATATCAAGTGGTCTAAGATACATATAGTGCAGTCCCAGAAAAAAGGAAGAATGGCTAAATATTTTAAGGAATAATGGCTGAAAATTTTCCTTAAATTGGTGAACTACACATTTATATACCCAAGAAGCTCAACAAATCTCAAGTAGAATAAACCAGACACTTTTTCCTTGACTTTTTAATTCTTTGAAGCCCAAAAAATAAAGTATTATGGGGATTATAATAAATATAGAAGAAAAATGTAGGACAACAGCATAAAGGTGGTGAGAAAATTATGTCACTGAGATTTGAAGATTGTTAATAAAGCATAACTTATGCTGACTGATACTATAACTAGACCAAAAAAAACCTGATCAACTGCATTATAATCTACCTGAAGAAACGATAAAATGCATTTCAAAAAAGCTGAATAATCTTCCTGTGGCAGAGACCAGAAAACAAGAATTCCAAACTGTGACCCAGTGTCACTGCTGACTGGAGAGGGTGCCCTCAGTATCAGGTATCATATTCCTAAAGATGACATATGTATCAAATCTTAACTAGATGGTTTAGCCACTAAGATTATCTTCCTGCCCTGGTTCCATACTTATTTATTCTAACTCCAATTTGACTTATCAATTAACGCTTCCTTTCTGAAAGCCTTTTTGTGTGATTATAATATTTTTGCTTAAAAAAATTCAATGTCCTGGTAAAAGGCACTTGAATTTAATAATCAGATTAAATTTAGCTCTACTTTTTATATAGTTTTATTTATTTATTTTTAAAAATCTATTATCTCACACTCTAAAATTGTCACAATCACTTTAGTTATTTAATTATGTCCTTAAATTCTCTCCATCTATGCTACTTTGTATCTTTTCATGTTTTAAAATTTTAATTAAATTCTATAATTCATTATACCATGCTTTAATCCAATTTTACTATGATATGAAAAACCAGGATTTTTTTATAATCTTAAAATTTCTAAATAATTTTTCAAAACTGAAGGCTAAAGTGGGTCATGAAAAAAAAATTTAACTTCAATGATGACATAGCTACAAAGAAAACTTTTTCATTAAATCCTTTTGATTTATTCTTTTCTTCCTATCCGTTTCTCATTTTGTGATTTTCATGAAAGAGAACCTATTGAAAATAAGGGCTCCTTGCATCTATTTTGAGGTTCTTTTAAAAAATATATTTTTATTGATTTCAGAGAGGAAGGTGAGGGAGAAATAGAAACATCAATGATTACAGAGAATCATTGATTGGCTGCCTCCTGCATACCCCACACTGGGGATCAAACCCACAACTGAACCGTGACCTCCTGGTTCACAGGTCAATGCTCAACCACAGAGCCAGCCAGCCTATTTTGGGTTTCTTTAAATAAAAACACAACTCAGTTAATTAGTTAACACAGGAGGTAGTTTTTTGTTGCTGTTGTTTTTTATTGCTGTTCTTGTGAAAATAAGCAAAAATGTGTTGATTTTAACAATGAATATTTACAGCTGATTAGTTCAGGAGGATAGTGTTGATGAGGCCAAGGTCAAGGAATGCTATTTTTTCAGAATCTTATGCTTCACAGCTACAGTCTCTGAATCAGAAATATTGTTTCTGTATAGTGACATCTCAGCATTAATCTGTAAAACTATTCAAGAATACAAAAAGCTTTTGTTTTCTTCCAAAGATAAAACCATCAGGATCTATGAAGTTTAAGATGAAAGATAAACCAAAAAGAAATAAATACAAGAGCTAATAATTGGAACTCCAAGAGTTACAGTAATAAAAATGAGATTTACAAAATCAAAAATACATCTCACATAGTACTTAAACCAGCTTCATAGTAAATAAAGATTTCAATACAATTTTAATGTGCTTTGCTCAGGTGAGAATTAACAACAAAACAGATGTATCTACTGCATTTGTAGCACCCATACAAGAATCAGTCTAGGTTGGCAAAGCACATTAAAATTGATTAAATCTTTATTTACCAGATTTTTGTATGGGTGCTACAAATGTAATAGATACATCTGTTTTGTTGTTGTCAATTCTCACCTGAGAATGTTTTTCCATTGATATTTAGAGAATGGAAGAGACGGGTAGAGGTAGAGAGAGAGAGAGAGAGAAACATTTATGTGAGAGAGACACATAGATTGGTTGCCTCCTGCATGTGCCATAACCAGACCAGGGATCGATCCTGCAACCAAGGTACATGCCCTTGAATCAAACCTTAGGCCCTTGAATCCACGAACCCACACTCTATCCACTAAGCCAAACCTGCAAGGGCAATATATACATCTTAATGTCCTAGCTAAAAAATGTAAAAACAAACCATTAGCACAAATATGTGAGAAGTGCTTATTCAAAAAATATTAGTAATTACACAAGACTAACTCCTCAGAGTTCCAAAGTAAAAACCTCTATAAATGCAGAAAGACAAGCAACATTTTAAGATTGGATGTAAACTTTAACAAATTAAAACATGAGAGTATTCCCATTTAAACATGCTAGCTTAATCTTCCATAGACTATTTTACTGAGTATCATTTGTCAAAACAATGTTTTAAAATTTACCTATGCTATAATCAGGGAAATACAAGACAAATGGTTCAAAGCATCCAGTATTTGGACGGAATTTTTCCCAAATAATTTCACTGAGAAAGATAACAGTCACATTTCTATCAGTCTGTAAAAGAAAAAAGTAATAAAATTAACTTTGCATTTAAAAATCTTAATCAGAGCAATTCCACTTGAATCTTTCTTTCAAAATGAGCAAAGTCCCAACATGTAACAAATTATTTGCATATTAACACACCATATTTAGAAAACCTAATCAAGGAGATCATCTACTTGCAAATTTTCATACATAATTACTTGAGAATTTCCATAAAAATTTTAGGTTAATCAGCATTTCAGTTACCCATGAATGCTAGGACTTATTTTATAGAAATTAAGAAACATTTGCATAATTAGTTAAGACAAAACCTTTTTATGGGAATTTTCAAAGAAATCATTAGCTTTCAATTAATAAACAATCAAAGAAAGGCAAAATTTAATATCTCTCATCATTAAAATGGCGACAGTAATCCAGAAAAAAAGGAGTTGAAGAAAAACAGATTAGGCCATATTACATAACTACATATTATTGTTAGAAAAAACTTAAAAGTTGTTTTAAAGTATATTTTCACACAAATTAAGTAAAATTGACTTTGCATATACATTAAAAACAAAAACAACTAAGAACTAAACCACCACTATTAATTAAACAGATATCTTTTGAAGTACATTTAGAAATTATAATTAGTATACAAAAGAACACTAAGACAACAGCCCACTGTGTATGTTATCCTTCTACCATGTGGTCACGAATGTCTTATGCATGCTAGTTAGAATTTATCTGTAGATACCTCTGCATTCTCAACACAAATTTTAATTTTTCCCATATTCTTTTTGACATCTCCCAAGTTGACAAGCAGCTTCAACAGCAATTCTCTTTCCTGGTAGAGTCGAGATTACTGTGCATCTTTTAATTTTCTTCAGCTTCCACAATTAAAACTAAAACAAAAGTGAAAGCTGCTTGTTCTATAACTATTTTTAGAACACTATCTCACAAATTATACTTTGATAGTGATTTACTTTTTACTGATTCCTATATTTCCTCCTCCCCCATTAATTCTTACCTGAGGATATTGTCCCATTGATTTTTAGAGAGAACGCAAGGGGAAGAGTGAGAGAGAGAGAAACATCTATGTGAGAGAAACACATGGATTGATTGCCTCCCACACATGCCCTGACCAGGGCTGGGTAAAAAGCCTGCAACAGAAGTACCTACCCTTAATCAAAATCGAACCCAGGACTCTTCCACTGACACTCTATCCACTGAGCCAAACTGACTAAGACTTGATTCCTATCTTATGTACAATTTTATATTCCAATTTTCATTGTTTAGAAAAAATTATTTTGACTAACAAAATAAGTTCAATAAATTAATAATGCCACAAAAATTTAGCATCTTTATAAAAGAAAAGAAAAATATTTTTACTTTCAAATGCTATTTATTATCTTATAAACTGATTTTAAGAATCCTTGAATTTATTTCTTTAGGTATAAAAACGTATGCTCTAAACACAATCTTGATTCAAAGAATTGAGTTGTTTTTTACTTTAAAATGATTATTCAAAAGCATTTTATAAAATCAATTAAAAATACTGAGATTAAAAAATTGTATTTGTCAGTCTGAAAGGTTTTTAACTTGGTAATCTTCTCATCTGTTTATCTGAAAGTACTTCAATATACAATATCCATTCATTTTACTCAAATATATAATATAAAAACTGGGAAATGTTTTTGCTATATTTCTCTGAAATGATTTTTTTTTAAATCAAGCATGTTTTCAGAAATGTCAAACAGCGATTCTCATTTCTTTTAAAAAAAATATGTTTTATTGATTTTTTACAAAGAGAAAGGGAGAGAGAGAGAGAGTTAGAAACATCAATGAGATAGAGTCATTGACCAGCTGCCTCCTGCACACCCCTCACTGGGAATATGCTCGCAACCAAGAAACATGCCCCTGACCGGAATCCAACCCGGGACCCTTCAGTCCACAGGCTACGCTCTATCCACTGAGCCAAACCAGTTTTGGCCAGCGATTCTCATTTCTGATAGATGACTATTACTGTGCATATTTTCATTTTCTTCAGTTTATATAATTAAAAATTGAAAGGCCTAACTGCTGTGAAGGGAAGCATAATTACCACTACTGACCATGAGGGAGAAAATGGAAAAGCAAGAGGACAGCAGGAATGCACTCTGGATACCAGTCCTAGACCAAAGCAATGGAAAATAGTGGATGTGGATGCAAACACAACAAAAGAACAGAAGAGAGAAGGAGACATCTGCTCACACAGGATGGGTCCCGGATCTCAGTGGTGAAATGCCAAAAATTAATCAAACTGTGAAAGGCTGGACTGTGTGAGGAAACTTCTAGGATAGGCCACCAAGAACTATACTTAATCTCTTCCTGCCCTCTCCATATTGGCCCCAGAATACTATTACTAGCTGTGAATTTTAGGATTTAGCCTTAAGCATACAATGATTTTAGTGACATTTGGAAAATTTCTCTGTACTTCTAGCAGTTTCTCAGATGTGAGTAATGTATCTAACTTTTCGAGGTGGAAATGCTCTAAACACTATCTCCCCAAATATTTACTTAATTTTCGTTATAATGCTACTTAATACTTAAATAATACATATGAAAACTAGGTATATATATATAAAACTAGGTAAATATAAACTATTTACACTCAAAGCACTTAGAAAAATTATATAATCAGCCTGGCCGGTGTAGCTCAGTGGTTGAGCACAAACCAAGTCATGGTTTGATTCCCCATCAGGGCACATGCTAATGTGGTGGGCTTGATCGCCAGCAGGGATTGTGCAGCAGACACCCAATAAATGATTCTCTCATCATTGATGTTTCTATCCCTCTCTCCCTCTCCCTTCTTCTCTCTGAAAATAAAACAACAAAAAAAAACCAGAAAAATATAAAATCAACATAAATGTGTTAGTGAAAAATTTAGAAAAGCAAAAAAAATTAAATTGACATTAACTAAGATAAACAATACTGTTTGCTCAAACTAAATTTTTGCTCATTTTGTGAACATGGTTCTAATAGGAAACAGCAATTTCTTGAGTTTAGCATTCCTTTATAACTGGTATTGGTGAACAATCTATTTCCTCACCAATTTTCTTCACTTAACACTACTGTAAAACCGTTTTCTACAATACTATTTGGCTTTCACCCAATACATATGCACATGAAAAAAGATGCTTGCTCTTTTCGTAGATCATGACCCTTAGAATAGTATTAATATTATTCAGTGCCAATACAATTGTAAATTAAAATAAAAAGCTAGTTCTAACACTGATTGACCATAATACTGAACTCAAGGTGATCAAAACTAGACATAAAATTATTTTTTAAAATTACTAAAAAGAAACTTTTAAAATTCTTGCAGGAAGCTCAAAGTCAAGTCTACTGCTATTTAGTCTAGCAAACACCTAAAATCTTTTTTTTTAATTCTTTTTAAAAAAATACTAATTTATTGATTTTTTACAGAGAGGAAGGGAGAGGGATAGAGAGCTAGAAACATCGATGAGAGAGAAACACCGACCAGCTGCCTCCTGCACACCCACCACTGGGGATGTGCCTGCAACCAAGGTACATGCCCTTGACTGGAATCAAACCCAGGACCCTTCAGTCCACAGGCCAATGCTCTATCCACTGAGCCAAACTGGTTTCAGCAACACCTAAAATCTTTTACTAGAAGGCAGTGTTAAGTCACAATTAGAAATAAAAAGCTGAAAGTGAAGTTATCAAGTCACAAATTAACTTTGAAAAAAACACGTTAATTTCACTCATAATAGAGAAATGCAAATTAATATATTTAGAGGCCTGGTGCACGAATGTGTGCACAGGTGAGGTTCCTCGGCCTGGCTGGCAATTGGGGCTGATCGAGGTAGGGGGGTGGGGGGACTGGCTGGCCAGGGGAGGAGGGCCCACAGCAGTTTGGATGGCCACCGGGGGTAGGAGACTATGGGAGATTGGCTGGCCAGCCCTCCCCCGATCAGGAAGGCCAGCCAGCTGGAGGGAGGGACCATGAGAGGTTGGCTGGCTGCAGTTGGGTGGGTAGGGAGGAACCACATGATGTTGGCCAGCTGGGGGTGAGGGGATGGGGGAGGGACTGTGGGAGGTTGGCTGGCTGCAGGAAGTTGGCTCTGGGAGTGCATTGACCACCTGAGAGCAGCTGAGCATCTGCCCCCTGGTGTTCAGTGCACATCATAGCAACTGGTCGACTGGTCATTTGGTGCTTAGGCTTTTATATACATTGAATAGCCAGATTATTATGATCTCTGAATGCATAATAATCTGGCCACTCAGTGTACATCTACAGAATAAAAGGCTAATATGCAAATTGTCCCCTCGACCAGAAGTTCCATCAGCAAGCAGGCTGGTCAACTGCCCATGTTCCCTCCCCCTGGACAGGCTGACCGGACCCCACCCATGCATGAATTCATGCACCAGGCCTCTATATATATTTATATGTATAAATACACTGAATAGCCAGATTATTATACGTTCAGAGATCATAGTAATCTGGCCACTCAGTGTATATAGATGTCATTTCTCACCGATCAGATTGGCAAAAGGAAAAAAGTTGACAATATAGTCCAGTGGTCGGCAAACTCATTAGGCAACAGAGCCAAATATCAATAGTATAACAATTAAGATTTCTTTTGAGAGAAAAATTTTTTAAACTTAAACTTCTTCTAATGCCACTTCTTTGAAATAAGACTTGCCCAAGCCATGGTATTTTGTGGAAGAGCCACACTCAAGGGGCCAAAGAGCTATATGTGGCTATCGAGCCGCAGTTTGCTGACCACGGATATAGTCTATTGATTAGGCCATAGAGGGAAAAGATCTCAAACATTACTTACCAATTCTTGTAACCTAAGAAACCCAGGCAAAATATTTGCTTCCATATCTCTTAGATACTCTGCTTTATCTAGAACCTTATAAAAAAAATGCAGGATCAAAATCAATTTGCAAAGCCCTTTATAAAACATTTACCATTATGTGACACATATTATAAAGATTAATAATGTACAATTCAAGAATTGAACTTGTCATGTTGAAAAGAAAAATTTTAATTTTTGCTCTCTACATTTGTGGAAGACATTTTAAATAGGTCGAATATATTTAAAAATGGGACTATTTATAACATATCTTAACTCAAATTTCTAAATAGAAAATGAGTCATTTTGACCTACATTAAAAAGGTTTATGTTACAGACACACTATAAAAAAGATAAGGATGCTCTAAGGACATTTTCTTAGGTTTCCTAGAAATACAATCATGTGCATTTTTTATTCCATTTGATAAAAAGATGAATGTCTATCATGAAGCAAAAACTACAGCTTTTTCTGACCCAAGCGAGACAGAAAATTCTGAATTTCATCATGTAAAACTTTTTCCCCCCCAATATATTTTTATTTTAGAGAGGAAGGGAGTGGGAGATAGAAACATCAGTGATGATAATCATTGACTGGCTGCCTCCAGCACGCCCTACAATGGGGATGGAGCCTGCAACCTGGGCATGTGCCTTGACAGGGAATTGAACCCCGACTTCCTGGTTCATAGGTCAACGCTCAATCACTGAACCACCTTGGCCAAGCTATCATGTGAAATTTTTATTGCTTGAACTTTAACTGCATGCTAAGTCTTGTTTAACTGGCTAACGGATCATGTTAAAAAATATAAAATTTTTTATCAGTGTGAAGACAATGCTATTGGGGCTATTTTTTTTAAGGTACATATTTTTTAGAGATATGTAGTATATACACTATATAGAGAGATACAGTACATGTATAAAGTCTTAAGAATGACATATAAGTTAAATACATATATAGTAGATATATGTAGGGTAGATATAACGGAATTAAATACTTACAATATATACAGTCTGATCCTTGAGACTTTTAGCCTTGGTTACTTGTTTAAACAAGCGAACAAAGTCATTAAATGTGTCACAGGTTATTTGAGTAGAACATCCATCCTCTGAAGAACTAAGATAATTCAACCTGTT
This sequence comes from Vespertilio murinus, assembly GCA_963924515.1. Classification (NCBI taxonomy): domain Eukaryota; kingdom Metazoa; phylum Chordata; class Mammalia; order Chiroptera; family Vespertilionidae; genus Vespertilio; species Vespertilio murinus. The sequence goes on from OZ004712.1 coordinate 35,862,056, forward strand.
TAAAATTTGTTCCAAAAGCAGCCTCAATGTAAAACATTCAACACAGTTCACAAAGACATGTGGGAGCTGAAAACAAACAAAAAGGTGTAAATAGATAACACATATACAAGTATGGCTCTGCTAGATATTTCCCATTTGCCCTTCTGAACCAATGCCCCATAATATTCCAACCTACTGTGTCCCAGGAGTCTGAACATTACACACTGCATTGCCCAGACTGCGTCTACTTTTCCAGCAATGACTGGATTCAGCCAATAGGAAGAACCAGCAAGAGACTGAAGGAAGCAGAGGAGTAAGAGAGAGAAGTTGAATATATATTTCCTTGATTTCCAGCCTCACGCCTCAGAGGCCCACAATTTGACAGTGGCTATGACCTCCTCTCAAAGGCCACAGCCCCAGTTGGACAGCCCTTATACTGGGGTCTGATAACAACTCCTTTCTCTGGCTAGTTCAGGTCTGAGAGGGGTAAAGGCTATCACTGCTTCACCACTCCTTATTAGTTCCTTAACATTTCTTCAACCTTTGTAAAATAGTCTCTTTTTTAAACTCAATTACTTAAGTTTGTCATTTGTTTCTTACAGGGATTCAAAGCAAACCTGTAATTTCTTCTACAGAATTCTTATAAGGAAACCCAAGTACATTTGAATGTGAAAATTTTTAGTAGAAATCTCACATTCAGAATTTTAGATAATATCCTTAATGCTGAATGAGCCTAAATTAAAAAAATTTATATATTTTTTTTTAGTTAGAAACCCTTCTAGAGCAGTAATCACCAACCTTTCGGACCTCCACAGCCCGCCAGTTGGTGACCACTGTTCCAAAGGTTTCCTTCAACCAGAGGTGACCAACCTTTCGTACCTCATAGAGCTTAGTTTGGCTATGATTAAAGGTACATAAAAGGCAAGACATTAATAATGTAGAATGAATAGAACAGGTTTACTGGTTCAATTTACTGAAAGAGTGAGGATGAGTAAGGAATAAAGACAAAGTTTTCTGACAAGTACATTAACCTTGAGACCATTCACTGTGATAGGCAATATGGGGAAAAAGGAAGGGTAAAGGAGATATAGCAGGTTTTGTATATGTGGAGATTCAGAATTATCAGTATCAATATTATAAAAACAACAATGGGAAAGAAACAGGTTTTAATATTTTTTAAAGAATTTTTCTTCATGTGTTTTTCCCCAAATATTATCAGCCAATGAAAGTTAGAAATAAAAAATAACTAACATCAAGGCTCAAGTTATCTAACAATCCCTTCTGAAGCTTAGTCTTTGAAGGTATTCAAACAAAAGTTGGTCAAAATGTTTTATGTAGATGGGAGTGCCCCAGTGCACAGATTTGTGCACATTGAAAGGATATTAATTAGAAGGTGGCTGGCAGGATGGGACTTGGCAAGAAGGGGCTGGACATGCCCTGGAGCCAACCTCCCAAGGTCCCTCCCCAGCCGGCCGCAACTGGGGCAGCACTGCAGCTCAAAGGTCATCTGCGGACTGAGCAGGGTCCCTCTCGCAGGGGGGGTGCCTCAGCCTGGCCCGCAGGGATGGGGTCGAAGCTGGCTCTCTGACACCCCCCAAGGGGTCCCAGATTGTGAGGGCAGTTCTCAATCGACACATCCCAGAATCAGGCTCCCTCTTCTCTGATCCAGGTGCATTACCCGAGAACCGTTGCTGCCAAGTCACTGCAGCTCAGCAACTCCTGCGTTGAGCATCTGCCCCCTGGTGGTCAGTGTTCATTATACCTACTGGCCAGTCAGATGGTCACTTAGCCTTTTACATACATAGGTTATATACAGATATATTCCTTAAGAGAAAGGCAAACTGGACTAAATAATGTCTCAGATCCCTTCCATTTCTAAGACTGTGAGCACAAATCAATTTAGAGTAGGGGTTTACTCTTACCTCTAAAGTTTTTAACAAAGTTTGTGTGACATAGGTCTTTCCACTGGCAGTATGTCCATAAATAAAAATGGACGGAAAGCTGAAATGCTGTCTCTAGGGAAGAAAAGATGATTATCAGACTATGCATGCAAAACAGAAAATAAACATTTAGTATCTGGCAAGAAAGTTTATGTGGTAAAGTAAAATACTATATTTTACCTTTAAAGAAAAGTTCAAGGCATCCTGCAGCAAATTTTTTCAAGATACACTAAAACTCATTTTCTGGAATCCTGCCAAACTTGTCTGCATTCACTACTTGTTGCTTAATAATAGCCCACCTCATAACATCTTTCCTATGGTTCCCTAAAATTAAATTGAACTCTTGCATTGTTATTTAACCTTTCATCTTCACAGACCTCCTCCCCTAACTTAAACTGCAATAAACCAGGATCTGGCACAGTACCTGAACACATAAATAAACCTGCTTAAAAATATTAACTAGTTTTCTGTAAGCCCCATATGCACGGCACCTTGCAGAAAAGTAATATTCACATTGTTGAACACAATTTACAGTACAAGTAAAACTCAAAATCCTTTGTTTCCACACCATTCTTTTTAAAAAATATATATTTTATTGATTTTTTACAGAGTGGAAGAGAGAGGGATAGAGTCAGAAACATCGATGAGAGAGAATCATCATCGATCAGCTGCCTCTTGCACACCCCCTACTGGGGATGTGCCCACAACCAAGGTATATGCCCTTGACTGGAATGGAACCCAGGACCTTTCAGTCCACAGGCTGATGCTCTATCCACTGAGCCAAACCGGTTTCGGCTCCACACCATTCTTACACTGCTAATCTCTCTTGGCCAATCTTCTCTTTCAAGGAGGAGCACTTCTGGTTGAACTGATCTGGAGTTTATCAACTCCCGGGAAGGAATGCACAGAGAATAACCCAGAAAACGTCTCAGCCATAAGGAACATGGCTAATTAACACGGAAAGCATGATGCCTAAAATACTGAGAATGCAGTCCTGGCCCTCTTAATTCCCTCACTAGTGTGCCCCTTTGGAAGAAGGTTGGCAAGTTCTTCTCCACGAATAGCTGCACAGGCCACCTCAGAATGCCATCAACGTTTCCAGTGGGATGAAAACACGTAAGGGCCTTAAGCAGGCACACCAGGAAATGGGAGGAGGACCATATCATGAGCAGGACTCTACACTCTCTGCTCCTCTCCTCACAGGCAAGATCCAAGTCTGACCTACTCCGAGTCTAAGCCACATGTAGGAATCAAATCCAAGCCTGATTAAATACATCTAAATAGCCGAAACCGGTTTGGCTCAGTGAATAGAGCGTCAGCCTGCGGACCTAAAGGTTCCAGGTTCGATTCCCATCAAGGGCATGTACCTTGGTTGCGGGCACATCCCCGATGGGGGGTGTGCAGGAGGCAGCTGGTGGAAGATTCTCTCTCATGGATGTTTCAAGTTCTCTATCTCTCTCCCTTCCTCTCTGTGAAAAAATCAACAAAATATATTTTAAAAAATACATCTAAATAATGCGTAGGAGGAATCAAATGGCCTTCCCCCCCCCCCCCCCCCCCCGCCCAAGGCGAGCACGCAATAAAGCACAGATTAAGCCTTGCATTGGGGACTGCTACCTCCTGCCTACGAAAGGGGGCTCCCCAAGGTGTGTCCCTCCAGGGAAGACACTGCTGGCCCACAGGGCAGCCCAGCCCTCTTCAGGGCGTTTACCATTCTGGGGAAAAGAAAAGCCGCCGGGTTTTTAAACCGGAAGCACTGCCTGGCCCCTGCGGGGTCTTAGCCACACATGACTTACACGGAGAACCCCCCCTGAAACTAAGGACGTCCATCGGAGTAAGTAACACTCTGCCCACACACTCCTGCGGCATAAAACCCTGTTCAGCTGGGGCAAGACACGCAGCGGCTGCCGACCGGCTCCTTCGGGTTAACCGCGTCCCCAAAGCGTGTCGCGTGGGAACCAAACGGCCCGCACCGACATCCGGTCGCGCCGGCCGGCCCTTCCGGTGCCGTGTTCCCGGGGGACGGGTCTTAACACCAGTCCTTTCGTGGGAAGGCCAGGGGGAGGCGGACAACACGCCCTATCTCAACGCAGCCGACGGTCTACCACGAACCCCCCCATCCACACACGATTTTTTGGGTTTTTTTTTTTACGCATCGCCAGGCCACGGAACCGTCCGCCCGCGGGACCGGGAAAACATCGCACCATACCTCTCCGAACAGGGACTGCAGCGTGGACACTTGGGACTCGCGGCAGAGCACCACGTTCTCCAAGGGAGGCATGCCGGCGGCTGCCGGGGACCGCGCAGCCCCGCGGCCGGCCGGCCTCAGCGAAGCAAACCGCGGGGTCGCCTCCACCGCGCGAACGCGGTCCCGCTCCCGCTCCCGCTGGAAAACCGGCGGCCGGGTCGGGGCGGCGCGTGCGTGCGTCGGCGTGACGTCAGCGCGCGCGCCGCTTGGCCCCGCCCCGCGCTCTGTGCAGTCCGCTAAGGGAGAGTTTTGGTGAGGCTGCTGCTTGCGGGCGGGGGGCGTTTCCACCCGCCACCCTTGCCATCTATAAGGCCCAGAGGACTCGGGGATGGGTGGGCAAACAGAGATGGGACTGAAAGAGCTGTGAGGGGGCTCTGTGGGCTCCCAATGATCCGCGAAACCCTGGCTTCGATTTGTCCCTGCTTGAGGCCCCAAAGGTAGAGAAACCTTGATTACCCGGGAGCTTGACACCTGGAGGAAGATCCACCCCACACTGTGGGGATTGAGCCTGCCACCTAACCAGGAACCGAGCCATGACCTCCTGCTTCACGGAGGGAAGCTCAACCACTGAGCCATGCTGGCCGGCCGGGCTGCAAGATCTTATTTTTGTCAAGTTAATAATTGAATGTGAGGAAAGTAATTCCGTTGTCACTGCCTGCTCAGATCCTTTTGTCTCACTCCCCTCCCAACCAGATCCTCCAAGTGCATAGGACAGTGTAGATGCCTGCTCCTCACCTCACCCCTAACTCGTCTTCTGCTTCTCTTCCTTAAGCTCACTGCCCTTCAGCTGCACTGGCCCCATTGCTTTCTCTGGAAATGCTGGGCGTGCTCCAGCTTTTTGTGACTCTGCACCTGCTGCTCCCCCTGAATCTTCCCCTCAACCCTATGCATATGGCTGGCTCACTTCTCAACTTCAGAGCTCTCCTCAAATGTCATCTTATGAAAGAGGCCTTCTTTGACCACAAGTCTCTGCTATGCCCCCATTCCTGTTTTTTTTTTTTTTCTCATATTTTGGTTCACAGTAGTTATCATCATCTGTGTATTTTCCTTGTTTATTGTCAGTCTTCCCCCACTAAAATGTAAGCTGTTTTAGGAGCTTAAATAACCTAGGACAGTTCCTGGTGCGTAGTAGGCACTCAATAAGTATGTATTGAAATTAATTAATGCCTTTACATATCCCCAGTGCCTGGCATGAGCTCTGGGACAGAGCAGGTGTTTAAAACTATTTGTTTAATGGAATGGATATTAAGGGGAAATTACTCATAAATGAAAATACCAAAAAATAAATAAATTTTAAAAAACAGTCTTAGTTTTAATTGCAAGGATGATTTGATTGCTGTTTGTGTTGTTAAACATGGTATCCCATCCTCACTCAATAGTCTAATTATCATAGTTATAGCCAAAGATAGCCATGGCCTAATTCCAGGATCTGTGAATATGTTAGACTAGAGGTCCGGTGCACAAAATTTATGCACGGGGGGAGGGAGGAGGGCGGGGAGGGTAAGAGGGGAGAAGGTGGTGGTGTCCCTCTGCCCAGCCTGCACCCTCTCCAATCTGGGACTCCTCAAGGGATATCTAACTGCCTGTTTAGGCAGTGGAATCAGGCCTAAATAAACAGTAAAATATCCCTCTCACAATCCAGGACTGCTGGCTTCCAACTGCTGGCCTGCCTGCCTTCCTGATTGCCCCTAACCACTTCTGCCTGTTAGCCTGATCATTCCCTAACCACTTTCATGCCAGCCTGATTGATGTCTAACTGCTCCCCTGCCAGCCTGTTTGCCCCCAAGTTCCCTCCTGGTCACCCCTAACTGCCCTCCCCTGCAGGGTTGATCACCTCCAACTGCCATCCCTTGCAGGCCTGGTGCCTCCCAACTGCCCTCTCTTGCTTGCCTAGAGTGATGGTCAATCTGCATATTACTCTTTTATCAGATAGGATAGAGGCCTGGTGCATGGGTGGGGGGTTGGCTGGTTTACCCTGAAGGCTGTCCCAGATCAGGGTGAGGGTTCCCTTGGGGTGTGGGGTGGCCTGGACAAGGGGCCTGTGGTGGTTTGCAGGCCAGCCACACCCCTAGCAACCCAAGCAGAGGTCCTGGTATCTGGAATTTATTTACCTTCTACAATTGAAACTTTGTAGCCTGGAGTGGAGCCAAGCCTTCTGCTTGCTCCGTGGCTGCCGCCATTTCTTTCTTTCTTTTTAAATATATTTTATTGATTTTTTTCAGAGAAGAAGGGAGAGGGATAGAGAGCTAGAAACATTGATGAGAGAGAAACATCGACCAGCTGCCTTCTGCTCACTCCCCACCAGGAATGTGCCCGCAGCCAATGTACATGCCCTTGACCAGAATCAAACCTGAGACCTTTCAGTCCGCAGACCAATGCAGACCGAGGCTCTATCCACTGAGCCAAACCGGTTTCAGCATAAACAAACAAAATTTCTTTAATGTAAATTGCTTGTCTCCAAGTCCTTAAAGCACAAAGTTATCTTTGGAAAATGTTACATAATTTTTGATGTTGCCCTTGTGGCTATTCTGTCAAATGTTTCCATGTCTTAGCATAATATATTTGGGGATCAGTTGCCAAGTCATCAGTTTATATTGTATCAAAAAACTGCTGTTTAAAATTACTTGCTATTGTTAGATAATCCCTTGTTCTGTAAACACTGTCATTATAAACTGTCACATTAAGACAGTCTGATATTCTTTAAAATGACTTTGTTTTATTATTTAGTTTAAATAATAGATAAACTTAACTGTCTGACCTTGCAAGCTAGCCATTCAATGTAATAGGCTAAAATGGACTAATACTGATAATAATTATGCCAAGTACAAACTCATTATGTATTCAAGGTTAAAACTGTCTGTAACAATAACTCACACAGAGCCCTTTGTAATATCTGCAAACAGAGAGGCTCGAAAAGTATAAATATGAGACATTTCCTCTATTTCGGGGCTCAGAGATTTGGAAGAAACACCTCCCTCTGGGCCGCTTGCAATAAATGACTCCTAATTAATTGGCTCATTAAGCATCTTGTCCAGCTCACTGATTTGCAATATAACAATGCAAATTGACCCAATGGCAGAAAGGTCGCTATGATGTGACGCGCACTGAACCCCAGGGAACAGACACTCAATGCAGGAGCTGCTCCCTGGTGGGCAGTGTGCTCCCCTGTGGGAGAGCACTGCTCAGCCGAAAGCTGGGCTCACGGCTGGAGACTGGCCTCCCGCTTCTGCAGCAGTGCTAAGGACCCCTTGTGTGTGTGTGTGTGTGGGGGGGTGATGTCCTTCGAGGGAGCCTGGACTGTGAGAGGGCACAGGCCAGGCTAAGGGACACTCCTCCCCACCCCCAATGCCAGAGCACAAATGTCATGCACCAGGCCTCAAATTCTAACATAACAAATAGCCATTAGTCTTGGGCCAGTGAGGTTGACGTTTCTGAGGATTCCCTGGGACTCCATATTCCATTATTGTTGTTGGTGGAAGTGGAAGTGGTGTTCTTGCAGTGTCATGAGGAAAAGCATTTCTGGGATCCACAAGGAAGGGTGAGGTCTGGAGGTAATATTTGTGATGCAAAATAAAAAATAAAAATGCCCCAATGGATGTTCCATCTTTGTCTGTTCCACCATGGAAAATCAGGGCCAGAATAGAGTTAATGTCCATAGATCCTGTGACATAACTACAGAAGTGAAAATTAAAGACACGTTTTAGAATTAGCATCACAGTGCTAGCTTATCTACACCGATAGAAATTCCTCCCTTAGCTTATTAACACCCATAGAAATTCCTTCCTTCTATTCAGGTAATCGTTCCCTTCTCTTTCTCATAAATACCTTTTGCCTTCATCTCTTAATCGGAACACTGTTTGGGTTTCTGCCTGAATCATTGCTTCTCAAAAGTTATTCTTTTGGATCTCAAGTAAATGCTTATTGGCTCTCATCTTGGCCTTTTATTTTTAGGGTAACAAATTCAAGTAATAAGTAAGTTACTTTTTCTTTTAATTTATCTTTATTGTTGAAAATATTAAAGACGTTTCCCTCTTCCCCTCCCCCCTCCATTGATCCTCTCTATCCTGCACCCCCCCTCTACCCTAGGCCTTTACCACACTATTGTCTGTGTCCATGGATTATGCATATATGCATATAAATTCTTTGATTAATCTCTCCCCCAACCCTCCAACCCTGCCTTCACTCTGAGCGAGATTCATCAGTCTGTTCCATGCTTCTAAAAGTAAGGGGGACAGGGAAGTCTGAAAAACATCCCATTCAGATAAACAGATGAGACAGGAGAAAGAGAGAGAGAGAGAATGAAAATTAGAAGTGATGAGAATGTCAATGAAACTAAGAACGGTTCAAGAAAGGGAATAGGGAATGATCAGCAGGCTCACCTTAAATACATATTGATATTATATTATTTATGCTGTTCTATAGACTGTTATTTTTCTACAAAATATTGAAAACATTTTTTTTTCATTTCAATAACTATAGATCTCCAATATAACTTAAAGTAGCTACAGTGTAAGGAAGTTTGGGGTTCAGGGAGTGGTTCTCCCCCTTATGGGTTCTTGTCTCATGAAGTTTGAAGAATAAAATCCCCAGACTGAAAGGACTTGTTATTAAAAGGGTGGAAATTTATTGGAAGCAAATACAGACTCCCACGTAGGGAGTGGTTCCCAAGAGGGTAACCCACTAAGCCCCTTTTTTCCCTGAGGTTTATAAAATAAAGGCTGTAGTTCTTCGTCTTTTCATGCTCCCTTCTAATTGGACCCCTTCCCCATTTTCTGGCTCTGTGCTTTCCTAATTGGTCACTCTTTTTGCAGAATATCAGCTTTAAAGCCCCACACCCACGTGGAGCCTCTTTCTCTCAGCCTTACCTTGCAACATTCCTCTGTCTCCTGTGAATATGATTCTCTTTTCCTAGCGTTTGTCAACATTTCGCTATCCTCTGTGAAAGTATGTTTCCTTTATCCCCATACTCTGTGGCTTTTCTTTATCCTCTGTGAATGTATGTCTTTCTCTCCCCTTATTCTGTGGTATCTTTCTACTCTCAGTGAATATTTGCCCTCTGGCGGCTCCCAGCCCTCACCTAAGCATTCCTCCCTCATAGGCCCCCTCTGTTACAATAATGTGATGGTCATAAGGAAACCCCTCTAATGTATGAAATAATCATCGTGTGAAATGTTTGCTGTGCGGAGACCCCAATACTCTGTAACTTCCAAACTGGTGAACACCCCACTATCTGGAAGTGAATGCCCTGAGCCCTTAAAGTGTAAACGGCCTGCTCCTAGCATGAGGCACACCGTCTGGCCCACACTGACAAAGACACAAGTTGTTTTCTACCAGCTATGTAAGCATCGGGCCTTTCTTCAGTCGATGTCTCCTGCCTGATGGAGGAGGACTCCACGTCTCTCCGTGAGAGGAGTCACTGACTGATTGCTCTGCTGTGTGAGCCTGAACCAACTGTGGCCGCCTGTCTCTCTCTCTTTCTCTCTCTCTCTCTCTCTCTCTCTCTCTCTCTCTCTCTCTCTCTCTGTCATCCGTCTTTCGGTGTGCATCACCGGGTGGCCTTTGCTGGAGCTCAGGACCCACTGGGAACAGGTAAATAAACCCTGTGAGACTGCATACTAACTCTGGCTTGTGTGTCATGTGTTCTGGTTTGGCTTGGCTGTCTAGACATTGAAGTACCAGGGGATGGGCCGTTATTGCTGAGCCCTGGTCACCTGCATTTGTCCCACTAAGTCTAGACAAATAATTAATTGGGACATAATTGGGACACCCTCTTTATTCCTCAGGCTCCCTAAACCTGCATATTTTATCCCTGAAATTCCTTTCAGTTGCTGCTACATATAATTCAATTGTATGGATGCACCATAATTTATTTAACCAATCACTCGTTCCCAATTTTTGCTCTTATGGGCATGTTTTATGAATATCTATATCTATATCTATATCTATATCTATATCTATATCTATATCTATATCTATATCTGCCTGGTGCATGACATTTGTGCCCTGGGGGGAGGGGTCCCTCAGCCTGGCCTACACCTTCTTGCAGTCCAAGAGCACTTGAGGGATGTCCGCCTGATGGCTTAGGCCTGCTCCCTGCTTAAGGCAGCAGTCAGACATCCTTAGCGCTGCCACGGAGGTGGAAGAGGCTCCTGCCACTGCCACTGCACTCTCCAGCTGTGAGCCTGGCTTCTGGCTGAGTGGCGCTCCCCCTGTGGGAGCACACTGACCATCAGGGGGCAGCTCCTGTGTTTAGCATCTGCCCCCCGGTGGTCAGTGTGCGTCATAGCAACTGGTTGTTCTGCTGTTTGGTTGATTTGCATGTTACCCTTTTATTACCGTATTTGCCGGCGTATAAGACGATTTTTTGGCCCTGAAAAATACCGTATTTGCCGGCGTATAAGAGACTGGGCGTATAAGACGACCCCCTAACATTTCCACTCAAAATACAGATTTTGTTATATACTCGCCGTATAAGACTACCCCCCACTTGGAGGCATATTTTTCAGGGCCAAAAAATCGTCTTATACGCCAGCAAATATGGTATATAGGATGCTGACATGTGTTTAAGATTTCCTTAGGTTAAAATCCTAGAATCAGAATTATTAGGTCAAACTGTCTATAGATTTTGAAGACTTTTGATATATTTACCAAATTTTCTTCTAGTAATTTGCTTCAATTAGCTAAACTTGGAACATCTGGATTAAACAGGGGAGACTGAAAAGGTGGTCTCAAGCCAATAATGCCTCCTTATCGTGGACAGAAGGACATGGAAATCTTCTCTAGAGAAAAGCATGCATTTATGGACAGGGAACAACCTGGCAGAAGCCCTGGTCACCTGGGAAAGAGGGTCTCCACCAGTGGCTGGAAGGGTCTATATAGAGATGGCTTCAGGTAGTTCTGCAGCTACTCTTCTCTACCCCTAGATGTCGCTCTTGGAGTCAGAATACAACTGTATCCCTGAGAACACAGTGCTCAGAGAAAAGGATCCTGAATCTACCTTGTTCTCAGGGGGAATGGCAAGCCCTAATTGGTTAAATTTAGACACATTCAACCCCAAAACTGTAGGGGTGGGAGTGAGGACAAATAACTGCTCTTTCTCTTCCAGGATCAGATATACGAGGGGACTGGAGGTTAGAGGCTGGAAAAATGGTACAGCAGTTGAATTGCCTGAAAGAGACTCCAGGAATCTCTGTTGCCTGGACAATAAACTAGTTTGGGCCGGAAGAGCCCGCGATTTCTTATTGGCTCCAAAACCTCCAAAGTGCTGGGAAGCTGGGTTTCCCAGAAAACTCCTTGTAAGCAGCTGATATTGGAGTCATCATTTCCGGGAAACTAGGGAATCTCAGTGGTTGCCCACTGACAGTTATTCTCAGACTTGCTCAATAAAAGAGAGAGGTGACAGGGCGACTCTTCACTGCACCTTGGTTGTGTGGCGCGTAGTGGCATAGATATCCCTGGGTGGAGAAAGAATTGGGACACTCAGGTCCTTGTTTGGTGCCCTTGGCTTATGAATGTCCCCCAATAAAACCTATTCCTTACTCCTACCAGGTGATATAGCAGGATTTACCTTTATTCATCTTAGGACACTGCAGAAAAGCAGAAACAAACAGAAGATTATAAAAATAGCTCAAGAGAAAGTCAGAGAAACCTAATAGGAAACCACAAATAGACTGGCAGTAGACCTACTCAGCAAGGAGAACCAGGAGAGGAAAAATATCTACCAAGAGCTGAGAGAAAATATCTATCTCAAATTATGTGCCCAGAAAATCTCCTTTAAAGAATGAGAACAATGCCCTAACCGGTTTTGCTCAGTGGATAGAGCATTGGCCCGTGGATTTAAGGGTCCCAGGTTTGATTCCTGTCATGGGCATGTACCTTGGTTGCAGGCACATCCCCAGTAGGGGGTGTGCAAGAGGCAGCTGATCGATGTTTCTCTTATATTGATGTTTTAACTCTCTACCCCTCTCCCTTTCTCTCTGTAAAAAATAAAAAATATATATTGGGGGGAAAAAGAATGAGAACAAAATAAATTTATTTTGATAAGTAGGAAACTTAGAGAGATTGCTACTACAGATCAACATTTAAGTTACATGTGAAAGTTGTAAAAGGGAGGAAGATTACATCAGAAGGAAGGTCTGAAATGCAAGAATGGTGAGAAAGTGCTAAACATAGACAAATTTAAAGCATTATTTACAAAAAATGATAATAGACAGTATAAAATTTTAATTTAAAAATTATTTACCAAAGTAATAACAATAAGTTTCTAGCAATATATCTAAAAAAATTAAGCAAGACTTTAAAACAACCACAAGTTTGTCACTTTAAAAATATACACAAGTGTGAGAACTTTGAGCTACTTTGTCCCACCTCCAGTCACTTGACAGGAACACTGGCAAAATCCCCAGGGCCACTTTCCGGAAGACCCTGGGGGGTGGGGAGGGAAGATACTGAGAAGGTTTAATAAGAAAATGGAGCCGAAACCGGTTTGGCTCAGTGGTAGAGCATTGGTCTTCGAACTGAAAGGTGCCGGGTTCAATTCCAGTCAAGGGCATGTACCTTGGTTGTGGGCACATTCCCCGGTAGGGGGTGTGCAAGAGGCAACTAGTTGATGTTTCTCTCTCATCGACATTTCTAGCTCTCTATCTCTCTCCCTTCTTCTCTGTAAAATATCAATAAAATATATTTAAAAAAAAAGAAAATGGATATTTGTCAAGTCAGGGAACCCCTCAACCGTGTATTACTCCTTTAGCACAGTATCTTCCAGCCACACAATTATGGCTTACTCACGATGCGGAATGATAGCTGAAGAGTCTACTAGTGCATCTTCATAAGCAACATTCTACCACATCTTAGGGAGCCCTTCTTAGTCACTAAACATGGCCTTGTTTTGTTCTCAGAGACATAACACAATCTGAGTGGAATCAGTCATGGAGAGTTGTTGTAGATATGGAGGACTTAGATAAGACACTTGACATGTACTTATACTTGCCCACTGCTAGTCTCCGTTAGCCCAGAGGCAAATCTTATAGATCGACTAAGTGTTCAAAGCATCCCCACTATCAGTCTCTGCTCCCACACCCCAGACCGAGGCAGAGCTTTACCTACGAGAAGATACAGATGTGCCAGTGGTCTCAGATAGAAGCAAAAATAATTTACCTGTTAGTTTTATAGGAGGTCACACTCAAGCTCACAAATGCTTATTCTTTTCCTTCTTGGTCATCCCAAAATATTCTGCTAAGAGATTCTTTCTCATCAAGAAAAGAAGAGAATAAAATGGAGTGGTAAGGAAGAAATGTGAAGAAGTTTTAAAATGTAAAATATAAAGAATATAAATCAACCTCTGGTAATCAGGAGTAGGGTAATACTATAGCTAAAAAAGCAGCCAAGAGACAAGAAAGATGAGAGAAATATGTTGGAAGATTAATGATGGCAAATATGAATCCATACACTCAGGTGCATAAACTTGTTACCTCACTTTATTTTATATATATATATATATATATATATATATATATATATATATATATTTCTTTATTGATTTCAGAGAGGAAGGAAGAGAGAAAGATAGAAACATCAATGGTGAGTGAGAATCATTGATTGGCTGTCTTCTGCATGCTCCCCACTGGAGATTGAACCCACAACCCAGGCATGTGCCCTTGGCCGGAATTGAACCTGGGACCCTACAGTCCACAGGCCGACACTCTATCCACTGAGCCAATACCGTAATTTAATATGACTTTGGTCCCAATTCCTATAATTAGGTCAATAGAAAGTATAATCTCAATCTCATTATAACCCCCTAGCCCTTACCTCAATCCTATGAAGAACTCCCAGACTCAAGAATGGGGAAATCGTGAGTGAAGACTGCTGATCACAGTGCTAGAAATGCAACATCCTCAGCAGGTGATTGGGCCACTCTTGATAAATAGCAGGCACTGCAATTGGCACCCATACCATTATTAGCTATTGTCTGTTATATAGGTCCACAGTTCAAAAATGTAGAAAGCTCTGGAAAATGAAAGGGTTTTTTTTTGGGGGGGGGGGAGAATTATTTGGAAGCAATATCTGGATTGATCTGACTTGACACTATTCATACTTATTACTTGCCTTATTTTGCGTGAATAGTCATATATTTTGCTGCAGATGAATTAATGTTTAATAATAGGTTGTTGTCCCAGACTTGCTGGGGATAGTAAATAATATATATCCCATGCACCACATTTTCTTTATAAAGTCTGAATTCCAGAAGACTAAACCACAAAGATTTACAAAAAACGATTGCGGAACTTGTGCACTTTAATCTTATGACTCACACATAGAACAACTGTTGCAAGTAAGACTCCTCAAGTCACTTATTCCAACTATAGGGAAATACTAGTACAATGTCAGAGCAGATCACCCTCAAGACTGATTAACCTGAAGGTCTAGTCTCTCCTGAGGGTCAATAGGGAGCAACAAAACGTGAGGACAGGTAGCATGTGGCTGGGATTCCCCGGCTCTCTATGTGGTGTGTAAGTCCTCTGGCCAAGGAAGCGATCAACGTGGCATAGCAGTAACTCCCTCCTTTTCGGCTGGACTTTATTCACACTTTGGGAACTAAGGGGGAAGCTGAAGCTATGTGCTATGTCCTTGAGGTGGAGGTGCAAGGTAGGAGGAGAGAGGAGTGGGCAGTCGCTGTTGCCCGGCCTGATGCTTATTAGCAGAGAGGGATCTTATGGGGAACATAAACCCAGGTCTTGCAACTTACCAAGGGATTTTGCTGAGTAGCAACCACATGCTTATTAGATCTTAGTTTTATATGAAAAAGAAGATGTGGTTGGGAAAAGGAAAGCAGTAAAGAAAATGAAACTGGAAGGCACTTCAATAGGAAATGGCTTATTTCTTTTCCTGAGGTCAGAGCTACAGAAAGAGAACATTTTCTAAGCGGAAAGGTGCAGATAAGAGTAAAAGAAAATCAAGAGGTAAGGTACTGACATATGTGAGCCTCCTTGCAGCTATTTTATAGTGTGAAAAGACATCTGGGGGCTATTTTCACAGTTTGAGAAAGCATCCATAATGTGAAGACTTTATTATGAAAACATTCATATGAGCTAGTTCAAATGTTTTACTGAGTAAAAGAGGCTCACTTAAGTAAATAAACAAGTGTAATATAATGTTGTTTATCATATGGCAGACATATATAAAATATCTTGGAGATGTTCTGTGTGTTCTTACATAATACTATTACTGTGAGCTTTACAGAGCTCAGCACAGGATTTTGTTGTTGTTGTTGTTGTTGTTGTTGTTGTTGTTTAGAATCTTTCATTGTCATTTGAGGCGTGGCAATCTGTCTGTCCTGTAGAGATCCTTGTCAACCGGATGTATTAGAGTAATGTTTGCTCCATAATGCAAGTTCTCATGAAGAGGCTGGGGAAGAAGCGTGCAATTCTCACAGGCTGATTTACTCACCAGATGTGGCAGCTTGGTCTTGGACCCCTTCGTCTCATTGGGGGTCCACTGGCAGGCTTCTAGAACAAGCTGTCCAACTTTCACACGCTGTTGGTTCTCATCTCACATTACCTCCAGCATCTTGCCAATTGTCTTTACTCTCAGCTTCTGACTGTTTTCTCACACATTTTCTCGGCTGCCTCCTGAGATTACCTTCTGTTCACCCTTGGTTTGTGTTTTACTTCCTGGCTTTGGGATGCCATCCATTGTACCTGTTTATATGGGTCTCACCCAGCATCATCTTTGGCTAGATTCAGTATCCCCATTCCCTCAGTCCTCTTCCTGAGAGATGCTGCATTATTTCCCCCTCTGATTAGCCTCCTTCTTCTGTGCCACACTGCAATTCATCCTCTCCTTGATTAGTCACATATTTAGATATCAGAGTCTGCCATATATGTCATTAAAGTCTGTATACTGTCTATCTTTTTGGCTGGACAATATTAATTGCTCATTGAGTATTTGACAAATTGAAATCAACCCTACTACTTTTCAAAATAGAATCAATTGTGGTAATAAAAACACTTTGATGAGTCAGGACAAAGATTTCTTAAAAAATGAAGTAGAATGTGAAAAAAATGGAAAATATGAGTGCATTGCAAAAACAATGGTTTTGTACTTGTGTTTTATAAAAGTTGAGGTATTAGGATCAAGTTATTTTTTTAATCAATGTAGATAGGTCATGGTTAAAAAAGCTTAGAAGTCATGAATTAGATTTCAGAGTGGGTTAGATAGATGAACTAGACATGTTTTTTGCCTAATATCTTATCTAGCCATATTTCTAGCAACAGAACCACTTCCATTCTATAATTCTTGGATAGAGTTAACCCCACCCAGGAGCTTTGTTCATCCCCTGGCAATGTGTTTGGCTGAAGAGGAAGAAGCAAGAGGCACAAGCAGCCAAAACTGGTTTGGCTCAGTGCATAGAATGTTGGCCTGTGGATTGAAGGGTCTCAGGTTCGATTCTGGTCAAGGGAATATACCTTGGTTGTGGGCACATACCCAGGGTGAGGTGTGCAAGAGGTGGTTGATTGATGATTCTCTCTCATCGATGTTTCTAACTCTATCCTTTCTCTCTTTAAAACAATCAATAAAAGAAAAAAGAAAAAAGAGGCCCAAGCCAGTCTAATCAAGTGCTTTCTGTTTTTTTGTTTGTTTGTTTTTGTTGTTGGTTTTTTGTTTGTTTGTTTGTGGTTTTTTTTTTGTCTATTTGTTTTTCCAGAGCTCCTAGGAAAAATTTGTTCTTTCGACTGGAGTTGCCAAATCGATAAAAAACACTTTTAAGGAAACCAGTGGACATATTGGAGAAACGTTACCCTCATCCCAATGTCACCCCTGAACTTTTTCATTACATGAGCCAATAGACTTTCTTTTAGGCTTAAGGTAGTTAAATTAGATTTTTGCAACCAAAAAACAAAATCCTCGTCAATATAAAAGAGCATGGAATGAAGAGTGGGGAAACCTGGATTTAGTGTCACATTATATGTATGGCTCTTGGAAAATCTCAAAAGCTGAATATGTCTCAGTTTTCTCTTCCTCTGGAATAAGAGAAGTAGATCACAATCTTTATTTGTCATAAGAGTTCCCTGTGGGGCTTTAATACATACAGATGCCTAAGCTCCCTATTAGGTTTTCTGATCAAAATCTGTAAGAATGTGGCCCAGGCAGGCATTTATAATCTTTAAATGACCTTAGGTAATTCTGATGCATAGCCACATAGCCACCATGGGTAAGTGCTGGAGTAGGTAATCTCTAAGGCGTTTTCTATCCTTAATACTCTATGTTCTGTGATTCACCCCAGATCACACTGTCTGATTAAATTTTCAGCAGTTTACATAGTGACTAATGCAGAATCTGGATTCACACTACTTTTGTGGACTGGTATGATATGAATAATGCAATGTAAATGGTAACGATTACTAATTAAAATGTGGTATCACTATTCTTAATTGGCCGTATAGAGAAGAAACATCAATGCGTCAATCACTTTTTCTTAGTGCACGCACTCACGGTATGGTTTGCCATCATAATGAATTCTTTTTTTTTTCCCCCTGAGAAAGTTGAGGCTCAGGGAAGGAATATGGAAGTAAAATAATAATAATAAGTGCAAGAAAGTCAGATGATTAATTTTGATAAGTGTCATTACAAATATTTCTAGTATCCAGAAGTGTCACACTTCAGTTTTTTCCTGTGTCAGAGCACAAATGTAAATTAGAAATGTGAGTTAAGTGATGATACCAGGGCTTCAGAGATCATTCTTAAGTCATTTTATTCTTGCCTAATGATTTCATTCTATAAAAAAGGCATACTTCTTTCATTAATTAAAACACACACACACACACACACACACACACACACAAGTCTCATTACCACTACAGATTTGTGTCTGTTTTCCTCTTTAGTATGCTTCAAGATAATTCATTAGTGTGTCCATTGTTTTTCACAGGAGTGCTAACAAGACTAGCAGACTTGAAATCCTTTTTCTAGGAGACTGATGTTTTGATAAAATTTCATTATGCTCTTCTCACTTTCATCCTTTGGTGGAAAATGCAGTGAATTATGGGATAACTGCAGAAATGTATACATGCCTTCAAATGCACATATTCAGTTCAGTGTTTTGTGGGTCTCTAGGGCTGTGGGCACAGAGAGGAGAAATATGTGTATGTAGGTCTGTTCTTGGATGATTGATGATGACCTTTGGGAGGAAGGAGGAAGATGCATAGGGACAACCAAATGGGAGAGTAGGGGAGGCAAGATAGCAGACAATTTTGCACCTACGGAAGTAACTATTTTTGAAATGTTAAAGTAGTCTGTCAGCCTTGACAATTTTTTTTTCACATTCGGAAGAAACTGGGATGAGTAATTACAGGCAGTAACTGTCATTGTCAAGATAGTTCTGTTATTAGAGAAACACAAAATATGTCTCTTTTAGAGTCACCTCAAATAGAGCCATGAGAGCAGCAATCAGATAGAAAAGGTTAATAAAGTCAGAGCAGTCGGACGATGGTGCCGAAGCCGAAGACTATAGCCACATCCATGACAGGAGAAGACATTCTGTCATCCTGAAAGCACGGACCTGCATTAAAGCAAATCTGGACAGAGCAGTCTGGGTCCTGGAATCTGCAGTAGACGTGAAGAGAGAGCACAAAGGGAAAGCCTACTAAATTCCTATGCATCAGCCAGTCAGATTTTTACACTCCTATTTTATTTCTCAAGTTAATGGAATAAAGAATTCTTTGAGTGGGGAAATAAGACTCTTTAGACTCATAATACAGTTGAAATTCATTTTTGGTCATGTGTAAATCTAATGAAATGTGAGGCAACTCACAGTCTAAGTAGTCAATGTTTTTATAAGCATTGAGTCCAAATCTTAACTACATCACAATTTGGAAAAATGAGAAAACTTCACCCATGAAAGCGTGTAGAAAACAAATAAGTATGCATTAAGGTACTCGTTGGAGAGATACAATCTTCACCAGTCATAAACAGAAGAAGCCATTGGACGAAGCTGCCTTCAGGCATCTGGTTCAGAGTTCTGGGTGCCCGAATAGACATCTCAGATTGTAATAAAGGCACATGATAAGAATAACTGTTTCATTCTGTATAAAAAAGGCATACTTCTTTCATTAATTAAAAAAACACACAGAGAGAGATAAGTCTCATTACCACTACAGATTTGCGTCTATTTTCCTGTTTAGTATGCTTCAAGATAATTCATTAGTGGTTCATTGTTTTTCACAGGAACACTAACAAGACTAGCAGACCATCTTATGTGGTTTATGTTCTGTTTTTAAATCTTTCTCATTTTTAACATACCAATAAAAGGAAATTAAGGGGGGCGGGAAACATATCTTCAGCTTTTTGTGCAATCATTTCTTTAAAATGATTTTCAGAATATAAAGAAGTCCAAGGAACTTTAAATTTTCTACAAAGCCTGCTAATAGTATCCCTTCCTCCTTCACCTCCCTTTTCCTTTTCTTCTTTTCTTTGCATTTTATATTTAGGATCTGAACTCTCTCTAAGCAAAATGTGAGAATTGTGTGAAAATTATGCTAAAATGGACTTTTGTTTAGTAAAAGCTTTATTCATCTGCCACAAATAGATATGATCTTTAAATACTAACATCATATTTAGTCTGGATGTAAGAATTATTTTAACAGTCAGGTTCAAAAAGGAAAAGAAAAGCATTAAGATTTCAACCTACTAGGCTAGAGTAAAAGTGTTTTTTCACATGTGTAGCTTTTCCCCTTTTCATTTAATATTCAATATAATGGAGTCCAATTTTTACCCTGGGCTTGAGCCAAAAAGGTGAGACAAAAGTAGGCTTACAGTTGTTAGTGTGTGAAACCCAGAGTTTACTATTATCATTTTTTTAAAAATATATTTTATTGACTTTTTACAGAGAGGAAGAGAGAGGGACAGAGAGCCAGAAACATTGATGAGAGAGAATCATCGATCAGCTGCCTTCTGCACACCACCTACTGGGGATGTACCTGCAACCAAGGCACATGCCCCTGACCGGAATTGAACCTGGGACCTTTCAGTCCACAGACCGACGATCTATCCACTGAGCCAAACTGGTTTTGGCCAGAGTTTATTATTGTATTATTTATTAATTATTGTGTTATTTTCCATGTGAACAACTGTAAACCTACTTTTGCCCCACCCTGCAATATCAAAACCAGTACTCAGTTGTATTTAAGGGTAATTGTTACCTGTTGGTACATTCAGGAGGAGCTCGTTGAACATTACTGAGTTAAAATGATAGTTATGGTTATGGTTTAAAAAAGAAAAAGTAGCTAGAGTTTAAACTGCTGCAGCCTAATGAGGTGATTAAAAGTCTAACATTTCCAGTTCAAATGAAAATGTTCATTATTTATGAAGAAGTGAAAAATGATGCTTTTTATAATTCCAGCCATATTGGCGAAGCTCATGACACAAAGAACACTCAAGTAGTTTCATTTCTGTTAAATTGATGTCTCAGTCCAGAAGCTGTGACAATATCACTATGCATAGCTCAATGGAATTGCAAGATTCCTGCACTTGGAAATATGGGGAACGTTTCAACCCTCAAACATTCATTAAGATGCCAGGGTAGAGGTGCTGAGGAAAAGAAGGTGAAGGAGACATGGTCTCCACCACCAAGAAGCCCAAAATTTAGGCAAGAAGAGATTTACAAATACATGTGTGTTAAGTTCAGGCATGGAAATATTTCCAAATGCAAGAGAAAACTTCAGAGAGTACTCAACGTTTGAGTTGAGTCATGAGAGATGATTAGAAATCTCACAGGCAGGTAAGAGTGTTCCAGAAAAGTGAAGCACCTGTGAAAAGGCATGGATTATTATTTTATTTTCCTTTATTGATTAAGGTATTGGCATGGATTATTATACATGAATGTTTAGGAGCAGAAATTAGTTAATTTAGTGAGAATAGTGATTGATAAGTTAGATACGCTTAGAAAAAATTAACTAAAGGTAAAGAGGCAAGAAACACAGATGGAGGTCATATGGAGTTTACATTCTGTCCAATTGGCCAGTGATTCTTAGCCTTAGGAAACACATACATTCTGCAAGAAAATTCAACATGTTATAGATTCACTTCTCCCATTTCCCACCAACTATCTTTAGGTTAAGAACTCCTGTTATAGGCAGTAGGAGTCATTGAAATATTTTAAATCAGAGAATGATAAAATAAAATTCATTGCTTAGAAAGACTACAGTTACAGCAGTGTGGAGAAAGTTACTTGATCCCCTCACATGTACCAGGTTTGAAGGGGGGCAGACTAGCAGCTAAGAAATCCATTAACATCTCACTCAACCCAGCTTCTTTAACATCTGTCTCTTCTGTAGAAAATGAAAACACACTTGAGAGGAAGATCTCAGGAAACAAGTGGCATGTGTGTTTCAGTGTAGCTTTTCACCTGTTATGCCAAATGACTTTTTTCCTGACTCATGACTTTTTGATCCACTGTTTGGATTCTAATTAAGATGACTCGTTATTCAGGAAATCTCACAGAATAATTCTTGGTTACAAACACCTTTTTGGTACAGCCTCAAGACCTCCAATATGTTTCTCACAGGCTGCACATACTAGATTTTCTTTAGTTCCATGAGTTGGCCCATGACAATAGGATACTAATGTCACTTCTAGGTGAGAAGTGACACAAGACTAACCAAAGACAGTTAGTGTCACAAGAAAAATAATGGGACTTAGTTACCAATTAAATAAATACAGAAGATAAGGATGAGAGTGAGATATTTATTGACTTCCAGGTTTCCAGTGTGAGAGACTGGGATGCTTTCACCAAAGGCTATAAGAGGAAGGGGGAAAGCAAGGTACATAAAAGAGATATGAAGGTTTTTTGGAGACCTTCCTGCTGATTTTGAGCTCTCTTCAATTCATTCCAAGTTCAGTAGTACATTTCCTACCCATCTATTAAATGTTGATAAATCCTAGGGTTTGATTCTTGCTTACCTTGTCTTACCTTTACATACAGACTCTAACTGATCTTATCCATTCTCATGGCTTCCATCACCACCTGACTAAATTCTTGTCTCTCTGTTTTCAATCCCCACCCTCACCCCCACTCCATGCCACTTCCAATTGGGTAATAGGAACTCAATGAATATTTACTGGAAAAAAATAAAGGTGTGTGGTTGGCTAAACACATCTTCCATAATGCCTCAAGAGTTCTCTTTCTAAAATATAGACAAGAGTTCAGGATTGTGGTCACTTAGGAGTCAAGAAACAGCTCACAATTGATTTTTAAAAAAGCCTTATCAATGGATGAGTTCACCCAGGAAGAATATGTGACTAGAGAAGAAAAGACAACAGAGAGCAGAAATTTGGGTGTCAATTATGTTTCAAAGTTAAGCTGAAGAAAATCAATCAGGAAAAAATTACTGAGAAAGAGTAGACAGGGAGTTGGGAGGAAAATCAGGAAATCCTTATATCTTAGAAGTTAAGCAAAAATGTGGTTTGAATAGGAAGGCCTATAAGTAAAATGACCACGGTGGTAGGGATGGAGGAATGGGCTCAGCAGCATGGCTCCCATTTACAAGACTGACCTAGTTGTTGTTGCTGCTGCTGCTGCTGCTGCTGAACATCTAATCTGCTATCAAGTGAAACCAACAATGAGATCCCATTATGTTATTATCTTTTAAAGGTCCACCTATCACTTGATGGCAAGTTGACTGCATTGGAATTCTTCCACTCTGGAAAAGCCAGCAATTCATTCTGACAGAAATCTGTGCATATTCTCTCAGAGGTTTTGCCTTTCCTCCTGGCAAGGCATCCACCAGAACCACTATGCAAGGGCTTGCAAAATGTTTGAACCACTGTCACAGGATCCCACATAACATCATCTCAGATCAGGGGACTCACACTCCAAAGGAATTGCAAGATATTGTTAATTTGTGTTGAAGAGTAGAAAGAAAGAAGGAAAGAAAGGAGGGAGAGGAGGAAGAAGAAAGAATATGTTGTTCTAAAAGAGATAGAACAAGAAGGGGGAAATAAATAATTTTGGATTGGGTTAAATATATCAATATGAGTGCACTTAGCAGAGTTACTGGATTATGTTTGAGAGAATTACATAAACACTGCTTACATGGCTGGTTGCCTGAAGCCTAGACACAGTAGTGCCTGCTGTGAATGCTTATCAAATGCCCCGCTAGTGATTCCCTGGATCAGTAGGGAGAGGCTGTCAGACAACTCCTCTGACAGTCCAAGTCTTGTTTACTCAATGGGCTCATGGAAAACATAGCTAACTTAGCCAGAGTCAAAATCTGTTGCTTGAAACTGAAGACTGTAATACAACATATATCTTTAATTTAAAAAAATTTAAACACAAGGTATATTAATCCAAATACTAGTATATACATTCAAATTATATATATGTACATGTAATGTATTTTAAAATTATTTATTTTAAGTAATTGACTCATGCTATTATGAATGATGGCAACTCCAAAATCTGCAGAGTGGGCCGAGAGGCTGGAGACCCCAAAAAAGCTGATGTCACAATTCAAGTCTGAAAGTTATATGCTGAGGAAATTTCCTTGTGCTCAGGGAAGGTCAACCTTTTGTTCTATTCTGGCCTTAAACTGATTGGATGGACCCACCCAATAGAAGCCACTCCACTTACTCAAAGTCCACCTATTTAAATGTTTATCTCATCTAGCACATTCTCACAGAAACATCCAGAGTAATGTTTAGCCACATATCTGCACACTGTGACCCAACCAAATTGACACATAAAATTAACCATCACAGCAGGTAAATAAAGCTTTTTATCACAATACTGAGAATCTGCATTATAAACAAAGAATCATTACTAGAAGCCACTCCACTTACTCAAAGTCCACCTATTTAAATGTTTATCTCATCTAGCACATTCTCACAGAAACATCCAAAGTAATGTTTAGCCACATATCTGCACACTGTGACCCAACTAAATTGACACATAAAATTAACCATCACAGCAGGTAAATAAAGCTTTTTATCACAATACTGAGAATCTGCATTATAAACAAAGAATCATTACTAGATTATTGTATTTGGCCTTTTTGTAAGTAACCTGAAAAGTGAATGCCTAGGACAATGTAACTTGAGTCCAGTCTACAATGTTGAATTTACATACTACAGAATTCCCTTCTATACACTTTTTAAAATTGCTTGTTCTGATGGTTAATGGTTAGAATAAGAGGGCATAAATCATGCTTACTCTCAATTCTTTTTTCTCAATCAATATGCTTTATTCAGAGATTTCAAGCAGGTCAACTTGGTATTCATGGCACATACCGAAACAGAAGCCTGTGAAAGATAATGGGTAAACATTAGACTGCAAAGTTCTGATCCATGGGGTCATCAGACTATTGATCTTGCTTGTTTATGTTTGTCTTACCAATAGAAATCCTAAGATATGTCACCTTAATGTGTATTACTAGAAAATAACTGCAAAATCACAGAATAGATCATACACTTCAGTGAAAGGCAAACAGATAAAGATGACTGAGATTCCCCCCTAGACAAATGGAGACTTAACAATAATAGTATATTCTTTTTATTTAATTTGGTCAAGGTTATTTTTTCATGATGTTAGGACGATAGAGGCCCTGCAGACAATATTCTCATAAAAATGTATCTGCCAAATATATACACTCGAATGAGATATAAAAAGAACCAGTGAATTGTTCTGTTAAAAGCAAGTTTCTTTTTATAATAAAAACCTGCAGAAAAAAAATGAATTAACTTTGTGCAGTATGATATAATTATTTGACCTCCCTTGAACTGAGAATTTCAAGGACTCTGAGAATCAGACAAAAACCTATTTCGTTTCACTAAAGATTTTATACGTCTCCCCTTTAAACTAAGCCAGTATTCAATGTTCAAGGTAATTATTACTTGGTGACTCACATCAGGAGGTTCTTGGCCACTTACTGAAGTAGTGTACTAAACACACTATTTCACACCAGGTTTCTCATCTCAGAACCCACAAGTGCTCCCCAATCCTGCTTTGAATAAAAGCCCGACTATTCAAGAAAGTATCATAGACGTGCACATATTAATTTACCTTTCATAGTATAATACTTAAGAACAAAAACTTAGTTATTATTTTAAACAATCTTCAATAGTTTAATGATATACCTGTGTATGACATGCTAAAACAGTTTCTCTTGAATCTACTTTCAGTTCATAAAATGCCTATGCAGTGTGTGGCAATTGCAATAGATGGCAGTGTTTTAAAACTTCCTCCACTTGCAATCCAGGACGATTGGATAATTATCTTTAGTCAGGCTATTTATATTATACTAGTAGTCGCCAGTAGCTCCCTGCTGCCCTCCAGTAGGTCTCCTCCCAGTAGCTCTCCCCTCTCTGTAGTTCCTTCTGTCCCACACCCCCAATAGCTTGCTGCTCTGCCCCCTCCTGTAGCTCTCCGCCAACCACTTGTAGTTCACTACCCCACCCTCCTGCTGACTCGTGATCTGGTCATTACGTGGTCAGTCCATCATTATGCTTCGCGGCATAACGACCATTTGCATATTACATCTTTATTATTTATATTATATATAGATGAGTCTATACAGAATAGTCATGCTTTGTTTCTCACCTTTGTTCCTTCCTGGAAAAATGCTAAAAAGCAATACAACTTGAATTAACAAACATTATCTGTGTTCTTGAGAGGTGCCAGGTGTTACTTGGGGGAGTATATGAAATTCCCTGAGCCATTGGAGGCAGAAAAAGCCTGCTTAAACTGTGCTAATAATGGTTATCTACAGATACCAATAGAGTCCAGGTAACATTTTTAGAAAACAACAACCCAATATTGAAGTAGGGGCTTAAATCTTATATAATCATAGGCATTTAGTAACCCTAGAAGAGATAAAATGATTCTCCATTGAAAAATAGTTCTGACTCTCAGATTTTCATTGGAAAGCTTTATAAAATGCTTTGGCTGAGTATTGGTGAGCATCAATAATGTGTTCTTTTCATTGGCTATTATGGATATGTGTGTCCCTAGTTTTTACTAACTCCACCTAGAAGCAGTTATTTAAGCTTTTTTGTTTGCTTGCTTTGTTACCTTGTCTTTTTACCACAAAGCTTCAATGAAAATAATTATTCCTAAAAATAGGTGGATGTTCCTGTAATTGGAGAAGGCCAGTAGGAAACCAGACAGCTCCTGATAAACTAAGCATTTTGGGGAATTCACTCTTCTCCAACCTGGCACTTTATTCTCTTTGAACACTTTCTGAATGCGGAATATTAAACACGTCAACAACCAATGTTGAGTAATGATCTAGAAACTGCTTTATACACACCCAGTCAGTGATTTTTCTATTTTAGATTAATCCCTGGCCATGCTGTTGGTCCCACTTCCTACTGCTTCCTCAGGAGATTTGCTCTTCGAACTATCCATTCTATCTTCCATCTCAATTTTTTCTTTTTATTGGCTTCATCCTCTTACACTAGAAAGATACTCAATCTTTCCCATCCTAAATAAATAAATAAATAAATAAATAAATAAATAAATAAAAAGCCTTTCCCTTGAGGCAGAACCTTATTTTGGTTATTGTCTGTATTATCTCAGGCTTCCATAACAAAATACCATAGAATGAGTGGTTTAAACAACAGAAATTAATTTTTCCACAGGTCTGGGGGCTGGAAAGTCAAGATCAGGATGCTAACATGACAGGTTCTGGTGAGCTTCCTTCTTAGTTTGCAGGAAGCCACCTCCTCACTGTGTCCTTACTTGTCAGAGAAAGAGGGAACTCTCTCTTCCACTTCTTATAAAGCCATTAATCCCATCATTTGGTTCCTGCTCTCATGACCTAATCTAACCCTAATTATCTCCCAACAACCTTATCTCCAAATACCATCACATTTGTGATGGCACCCCACATCACAACATATGAATTAGGACCGGGGCATACACATTCATTTTATAACATTGCCCCATTTTCCTCCCTCTGGAAATTTGCTGATAACTTTTTAGAACAAATACCATCATAACATATGAATTAGGACAGGGGCATACACATTCATTTTATAACATTGCCCCATTTTCCTCCCTCTGGAAATCTGCTGATAACTTTTTAGAAAAAGAACTTTCACTTCCTGCTCCTCTCCCTCACCTCTTATTTTCCCATAACTCTCCATAGTTTGACTTCTTCCCTAACAATGTGACTGAAATAATTAAGGTCATCAGTGACCTTAATATTTAAGCTCAAATACTGCCTTTTAGTTCTTATTTTATGTCTCTTGAATGTCCAGTGCTGTTGACCATTTTATTTTTTCATGGCTTCTTTCCCTGGCTTCCAAGACACGATACTGTTTTCTGACTCCTCCTTGTTCCAGAGTTTCTCCTGCCTAGTCTCCTTTGGATGGTCTTCCTTAGGGACTCCAAAGTTAGGGTTCCATCCCTGGCTCTTCTCTTTGTAATCTATATCCTCTCCTCCTGCTTACTTCATGTTGTAATCACTGCCTCTGTGCTGATATAACTCCTTCTTCTTACCTCTCTGTCCACGATGGAAAAGGAGCTGCCTGCCTGGCCTGGCAACCTGCATCTCTGTCCTAGTTATTTAGACAAGTGTGTTTTCAGATGGAGTTAAAAATCTGCCTCCTTACTGATCTGGTCTTTCCCTCTGTGGGAATATAAAACAAATTTATTCTCTCACCTCTTTAGGAAAAGTTTTCTTTTCTTTTTTTTTTTTTTTACTCTAAATTGTGGAATCAATGGACTAGAAGAGGAAAAGGGTAGTAATGAGGCCCTAGCCCAGGGGTGGGCAAACTTTTTGACTCGAGGGCCACAATGGATTCTTAAACTGGACCAAAGGGCCGGAACAAAAGCAACCTGACCATGCTGGCACTCTCATCTTGGGGTGCTGGTGAAAGAGCAGAGGGGAGAGCAAGAGACCCCTCCACTCTTTTGACTCCAAGGGCCAGATAGAAGAGCCGAACTGGCCAGATGCGGCCCGCGGGCCGTAGTTTGCCCACGGCTGCCTAGCCACTGCAGACTGGAGAGCTGGTGACCCTTGATATGCAGTGACATTTAGTCAAACTATTTCCTGCCCTACATTAGGACAGGGTCATGCCAATCAAAAGTTGAGGCAATGGAAGAAAACATTTAGAAGTTTGCTTTGTATTGGGATCTAGGAAAACTCTTTTTCAAAATATTTTAATTGATTTTTATAGAGAAAGGAAGAGAGAGAGAGAGAGAGAGAGAGAGAGAGAGAGAGAGAGAGAGAGAGAGAGACTGGTATGAGAGAAACATCCATCAGTTGCCTCCCAAATGTCCCCTGATCATGAATCACATGGGAAACCTGGCTATAAACCCTGACTAGGAATCAAACCCTCACTTTTTAGTGCACAGAATGATGTTCCAACCACTTGAGCCACACTGACAAAAAAATAAAAACCTCTTTAAAAAATATATATCTTGCCGAAACCAGTTTGGCTCAATGGATGGAGCGTCGGCCTGTGGACTGAAAGGTCCCAGGTTCGATTCCGGTCAAGGGCATGTACCTTGGTTGCGGGCACATCCCCAGTAGGGTTTGCAAGAGGCAGCTAATCGATGAATCTCTCTCATCGATGTTTCTAACTCTCTATCCCTCTCTCTTCCTCTCTGTAAAAAAAAATCAATAAAATATATTTTAAAAATATATACATATATATCTTAAATCTCAAAAATGGATTTTCTTAATTTTCTTTCTACTGCTCCTTAGTAAGTATTGTTTCCAGGATGCTCCAATGGCTTTTGGATACTTCACTTCAATTTCTTTCTTAAAATGTGCTGCTAAAAAAATCAACACAATATCCTACAAATAAAGGAAGTATTTGTCTCATGTGAACACTATTCGTTTTAAGATAGAGTGATCTTTTACAAAGTGTTTTCATGAAAAACAACTTGTTTCCAAAACACACTTCCAAAGCACACTTAGGTTTTTCTCTCTTTAATGAAAAAAAAAACATACAAATTATCATGTATTTCCATTAAGTTTCACTCTACAGACTTTTTATGTACTGTTCTAGCTCATAGAAACAACAAATTGTAATTATGTAATCTAGTGTGTAGTTTCTTCTTATTGAATAAATCATCATTTCTAAATTTAACTTTGAAATTTAAATAATATTGCTCTCTGGGACTTTCTCCAAATCACTGATATTGTTGTACAGAATGAAGTCAGGAAGAACCTTTTATACTTTATTGAAGACACTGCATTGCTGTGTGTTTACTCAGGGGTTGCTCTGAAAGTGGGCTGACCCACACAATGTCATTCATAAACACCAACTGTGTTTGTGCAATCTTCCAAAACTCAGCAATGATGCTTTCATATCAACAACCCATACACGAGGCTGTTGTGAAAACCTTCATCAAATATTTATTAAAAATCAAGATACATTAAATGTCTATGATGTTTCTGTGTTCCATGAGACCATAAATCTTATCCAAATGGAAAAAATTTCCTTTAATATGATTGTTCTTGCTGAACTTGTTTTTGTAGCCAATGACCACTACACTTGTCATTAAATTCTCTATTTTATCATATGTCCAAATTTTTTCTCTTTATCTTGATTTTTGTGTTTGTTTTCAGGCTAATTTTAATTAGCCTTTTCTATTCCTTTCTCATTTATATACTTGCCTTGAGGAGTTAGGCTAGGTCACTGGCCAGAGAGAATTTCTTTGTTAGGAAATGTTTCATTGTTCATCTAGAGTATTTTGCTGACATATTTCTGCAGCTTGGTTTGTCACAGTGATGAGAAATTCTCTATAACCTCTCTATATGGATACTTCTCTGATACTTCATTGTCCTTTGCATATCAATGTCTCCTAAGTATGTTAGTGAGAGTCAGAGTGTGAATTTCATTTAGTGAGAGTCAGAGTGTGAATTTCATTTAATAATTTAACCCCAGACACACGAATCTAAACATATTTTAGGAAATTCTGATTAGCTGCATCATGGGTTTGTTTCACACTCATACAAACATTCCAAACACCTTGATTGCAGTGTGAAATGTTCAGCCTCAAGATTCTTCCACATTCCAAAATATTGCTTCAAAATTGATGGTTGAGAATCTGTTCCTCCCAATTTTCACAGCTTTCCAGAAGTGTCTTAGTCAAGCAAATACACATGTGTAAATAATGTCACCTTTCAGTTTTGCCTCTTCTTAACTCCCCTCATGTAGTTGTCTATCCAGTAGAGCAAAAGAACTCTAGTTGCTCTCTTAGCCTTCCTACCACATACAGTCAGGCTGCATTTCCCCTGAACTTCTCTTTTACTGTCCCTTGCTTATCACCGACCATCTCTCATCCTCATTATTGTCCATCTTTTGTCTTCCCAAGCATACATAATTGGCCCCTATGAGCAGCATTTGCAGTTATATTAAATCTTATCTACAATTAAGTTTAAATGTTCTAAGCGTTTGCCCTTGACTTCTAGCTGTGAAACGAGATGCTTTGATTCCTGTGAAAATAATTTCGGGCCATTATCAGCAGGTAAAAGAAAGTTTTGCTTCTGCTAGAGAGAGTTATTTTCTTCTTGCTCCTGAATCAGATTATGTCTATGGATAACTATGAGGGTAAAGCCCTTTTTGCCCTTTATTTAGGGTGCCTGACATAAAGGGGACCTTGGTCAGAGTCTGGGCCAATCCTTTAAGAGAACTATTTCAAGAAAACTACAGGGCGACATTTTGGGGAAAAGAAACAGCCCTTCCTCCCCCAATTTGGTTATATGTAGCAATAAATTTGACTAGTTATGTAATTCTTAAGTTGACAGTTACCTTAATTTTCAGAGAGGTCCAATATAAGAAATAGTAAAAGACCACTAGGGTAGATTGAAAAGAGAAATTACCAGTTAAATTCAAAAATAGCCAAAAGGGAATGAAACAACAGATAACCTCTTTTGTAACTTTCAGGACTGTAATTTAATCCTTGAAGAACTCAGTAACCGCCAAAACCGGTTTGGCTCAATGGATAGAGCATCTGCCTGCGGACTGAAAGGTCCCGGGTTAGATTCTGGTCAAGGGCATGTACCTTGGTTGAGGCCCCATCCCCAGTAGGGGGCGTGCAGGAGGCGGCTGATCGATGCTTCTCTCTCATCGATGCTTCTAGCTCTCTATCCCTCTCTCTTCCTCTCTGTAAAAAAATCAATAAAATATATATTTTAAAAAAAAGAACTCAGTAACCATATTGAAATTGTACTTTTGCTTCACAAGCCAATGAATTATTGAATAACATGTCCAGCAGCAGTTGACTAAAGTTGATTCTACAGGGGTGGGCAAAAGTAGGTTTATAGTTGTGAGCATGGGAAATTTTTTTCCTGTATTATTATTTTTTAATCATTGTGATATTTTCCATATGAAAACTATAAACTTACTTTTCCCCATCCCTGTATATGCCTAATGGAAAAACAAGTCTACATGAGTTCAATTGTAATTTTTTATCAAAATAATTAAGTCATGGCTCTTCATGAGACTGGCTTAGATAGAAAAATAGTTCATCTGACATGTAGCCATATTGGAGATTAAAAAATGATACTTTCAACTAAATATTTTTACTATAGTGCAGTAGCACTTTATATAATGATAAGTTATTGGCGATTCCTCATACAAGACCAATTTTATTCAGGAAAGAGAAAGCTAAGGAAGTATAAACGCAATCTTTCTTTTATAAAAATTAGCCTATTTCAAAAATTGATTCAAGTCATGAAAAATGCAGTATTTCATCGTGTGAAATTAAATTTGAACTTTCAACATTTCACATGTTGAAGAAGTGGTATGTTAGCAAGGATGACATTAATGGAAGCAGAATTATTTGGTTGCTCAGATGATGCTGGAATTTCTAAGGATCTCACAATTTTTTTTTTTGCCTAGACATTTTGAATAAATTCTTTCAAAATGGCCTTCCCCTAGAATAGTAGGGAGGAGCTGCATACATAGATTTATTTATCTTCATTCATTTATATTCGCATCTTTTCAAGGAAATTGAAACCAGAGAAAAGTATATACATATGCAAGTACAGTTTTCAGTGGAATTGGTATTCTGTCAGAAGGTAGCAAATTGTCTAGTGACCAAATGCGAATAAATGAATGACTTGTTGTCATATCTAATTTCACTTACATAAAACAGATACCCTTCTCAGATTCCTCACTATCTCTCAGTCATCTTTCTTCTCCCCAACTAGGATTAATATTGATAGATTGAAAAATATGGCCAGACTGGCTCAGTTGGTTGAGCATCGCCCCATTCACCCAGAGATTGCCAGTTCAGTTCAGTTCATGCCCAGGTTGCAGGCTGTGTCTCCAGTAGGAGGCATGCAATTTAGGATTCCTCTTTCTCCCTTTCCTTTCCTGGCTCTTCAAAATCAATAAAAACATTTTTTTTAATGGTGGCCTTCTTAAACTGTTTCTGTTGCTATGATATTAGCTTTTACACCTTTTCTTTCTTTCTTTTTTTTTTAAAATATGACTCATAGAAACTGGTCCTATATCAGTCTTTGAGTTGTTTCTATAAGTTTAACCAAATAGAGTCATAAGTATCTTATGCACATTATATAACTCTGCGCCAGGAAAAAGCAAGTGGCCCCGGTGTTGGAATCTGGAGGTTCTTTGTTCCTAAATCTTATGGGAACTTCTGGTAAGTAGTTTCATGTTTGGCATTCTATATAATAAAAGGGTAATATGCAAATTAACCATCACTCCATCATAAAGATGGTGGCACCCATAACCATAAGATGGTGGCGCCCTGTCCCCTCAGCCCTGCCGTAATCCCCCAGTCCTGGGAGGGTGATCACTGACAGCAGGCAGCATTCCACCCCTGCGGGCCTCTGGGCAGTGGGAGTGCCTCTGGGCAGTGGGCATGGAGCTGCCAGGCCCTGCAGAGAGTTACTGGCACACAGATTTGTGTGCAGGGCTACTAGTCTTCTATAATATTGCATTCAAATCAGACACTGCTTATCTTGCTTATAAGTTGAAATGTCTTCACACCAAAGCTATTACTTATTGGGGAAGAGGAGCAGCAGGAACCACAAATTGGTTCCTGAATGTCAATCAGAAAATTGCTGAAAGTTTTTAGGAAAGGCAGACCATGAGGCAAAGAATATGTATTTTATTTGATTTAAACTCTGTAACCAGCGGTCTTTCCTAGGGTATATCTCTGCTCTGTGGGGAAAGAAGAGCTGATCGTGAATGGATATTTTTGGCCTCAGCTGGGTTCACCCACTCAGGAAGTAGCAACAGTAGAAGCTGTAGCAGCAGCAGTAATACAAATGTGGATTTGCATGCTGGTGCCTGAGTGGTATGTTATTTAAACCTTTGGAAGAAATATATCTCAACATGTGTGTGAAGCTTACTCATTTAAGAAAGTGCCATTACAGTAGTACTTTATTTTTCAAAAATCTGTGTTCTCCATTGATTTGAAAAGAATCTAGTGTTCCCAATAAAAACCTGTTTTTGTTTTTTTTTGCATGGGGAAAAAGCCAAATTTATATTTGGAGAGAATTAAAACATAGACTATCATGGCAGGTGATGTGGAAAATAGACTGGGTTGATCCATAATTCCCAAAGATTTGGAAATCAACATTTCTACCTCTTGAAAGGATTAAAGGGAAAGTGGAAAAAATATATTTAGCAATGGACTGGCACTTGCCATTAATTGTAACTTAACCCAGTTGCATACGAAGAGCAGTTGCAGTCCTTTATGATTTATGTAACACAGCAGGACGATTTATTTACGAAGAGTTTCTTTGATGTGCTCATTGAAACAGCCTAGTGAAGTCATATTTTTTCCCATCCAAATAGCATTTGATCTGAATTCCAAATCCAGTTGTAGAGGGGAGTGGAGGTAGTCAAGTACATTTGCTCTGGACACGAGCAATGTGAGGACCCCAGGCCTCACAGAATCCATGCCAGTTGTCCTGTTCTCTCTGGACTTGGTAAGGCCTCCTGAAGCTGCCTTCTTTATCAGCATTGTTCCAAGGAGTCAGGAGTGGTGGATGCTGTGATGTTCTCATACCTACCATCCAGCCTCTCATCTGTCATTTTTTGTCTTAGCTTTGCTCTGGAAAATTATCTTTCCCTCCTTCACTAGCTGCAAACTTGACAGCAGAATAATCACGATGACCTGTGATCTTCTGATGACCCAAGACGACCCAAGGTAGGCCAGTAGAGGCTTTCTTCTGGGAAGCTGACTGTTGACCTGAGACTCATAGAAGGGGCTGGCCCATTTCCAATGATGGCACTTAGAAGAGATATGTGGCACTTATTATCCAGGTCTCCAGACTGCTTTGGGCCTGTCCTTACTGTATACTTGCTAATTTAAATTTGCAAGTCACCCCAACATTCTTCCTCTCCCTTTTGCTTAAATAAGCTATTTTCCCCCTCTTGGTTACAAATGAAGAACCCTAATAGTTTCTCCGCCTGTAAAATCTTTCCCTCTGGAATACCTGTCCCCAAAGCCAATCTTCTCCATTTACTCCTCTTCCCTCACAATCTCTAACTGACACTTAGTGAGTGACATGAGGACTGTTAAGTGCAGATTCTTTGGGAGAATATAGTAAGAACAGGAAAACAGACAAGTAAGGATTTTAATAACAAACTTGGTATTTTAGATGTTAAATTTCCTTTTCCTTAGGATTGGAGGTACTCCTTACACATTTGAAACCCTGATAATTCCAAAATTGGATCCTCTTTTATCAGCAATTCAAATAAAGTTGTTGATCATGGACCATCAGCAATTCAAATAAAGCACCTGGCAGACTGACAGAAAAGTCTGCACACCTACTGTTCTCAGGGACGGTTCCTGTTTATTTCTCAGGCAAGCTTGGGTGGGAGATTTCACTTCAGCAATTTCCTGGAATCCACCTAGGTGAGTGCCAAATGCATTCCCATCAAAGCTTTTTCTTTACCCACATTTTCTCCACTTTTCTCTACTTTCAATGTTCTTCATAGTTCCAGCTCTATTCCATATTTACTTTCCTTAACATCTAGACTTCTGGCTTGGGGTACAGAGGGCTGGTATGAGGCTCTTAATCCAGAAATATTGTTTTTCATTAATTTTTAAATTCACTTTCTCTTCTCTGTCTTCCTCACTAGCCTCTTTGATATCCCATTATGTTTTCTAATGGTATTGGAACATAGTAAAACTTCTCCATCATGAAAATAAAGAATGTATAAGTCCTCATTACAAATCCTAAAGCAATGTTCTTCAAACAACGGATCGAAACCCATTAGTAGGTTGTGTAACCAATATAGTCAATGTGTCCAGTGTTTTAAAAACATAAAATTATATAGAGTAGAGTAGAATGGAATAGAAAATATCAGAGTACCTCACCTAATTTTTTTTTTAAACAAAAGCTTTGTCTCTGCAACATGTAATTCATAGTCTGGTCTCTTTGAACGAGGCCAGCACCCAATTAGGCTGCCTGATGGACGTGACCTCCTCCTCCTCTTCCACTCTGAAGAGAACAGCATCTCTGTCACATCCTCCACCTTGCCTTCTGTCCCATTGGATGGTGCATGGTGTCACTTTTAAGATAGTATAACATTATGGAGCTTTGTCCTCCAAGCTCAGTAGTAAATTTGTCAATGTGGGGGGTGAGGAAATTTAGGAAACCTCTTCAAAAAAAAAACCCAACCAACCAAACAAACAAACAAACAAACAAACAAAACCTGGTGAGCACAGCTATCATTTTGTTGCCAAATCCTATCTTATATGTCAGAAACTGAATCTTACAATGTCGCCATGCTCTTACTCTGCATTCCTTCTTTAAAGTTCCTAATCTCTCAGAGGTATGCTCTCTCACCCATATTTTGATATTCAGGAGTGAAGGGTAAGTACCTCGAAAGGAAAAAGAGAAAAACATTCATTTAAGATATAATTAGGTTACACGTATAAATGGTTCATGTAGTACCAAGCTCATAGTAAGAGATACCATGCTTCTATAAATGAGAGTTTTGACTTAATAGTTTCAAAATTCCTATTCAATTCAAAGTTCTTTTGATTCTAAGAACATTTGTACCATTTCCTTTTTGAACTTCTAACCTCTCACCCTCTCCCAAAGGGCCCTTTTGATGTTTTACCCTTTTGTCCTCTAGATTCATCCATGTTGTTACAAAGGGCAGAATGGCTGAATAATACTCTATTGTATGCACAAACCACACTTCCTCTTATCTATTCACCTGTCAATGGACACTAAGGTTGTTTTCCTGTCTTGGCTACTGTGAATAATGCTTTAACAAACATGGGAGTGCAGATATCTCCTTGAGGTACTGATTTAATTTCTTTTGGGTATATACCAGAAGAACAGTTGCTGGATCATTTGGTAATTCTGTTTTTAGTTTTGTGGGTTTTTTTGTTTCTGTTTTTTTATTTAAAATATTACATATGTCTCGTTTTCCCCCCATGTCCGTGTCCATGTTCATTGGTTATGCTAATATGCACACATACAAGTCCTTTAGTTGATTTCTTACCCTCCCCCCACAACCCCCCTACCTTCCTCTGAGGTATGATGGTCTATTCCATGCTTCTCTATATCTGGATTACTTTTGTTCATCGGTTTATGTTGTTCATTATATTCCATAAATGAGTGAGATCATATGATATTTATCTTTCTCCAACTGGCTTATTCCACTTAGCATAATGCTCTCCATGTCCATCCATGCTGTTGAGAATGCTAAGAGTTCTTTATTTTTAAAGCAGCATAGTATTCTATTGTGTAGATGTACCACTGTTTTTTAATCCACTCATCCGCTGATGGGCACTTAGGCTGTTTCCAAGTCTTAGCTATGGTAAATTGTGCTGCTATGAACATAGGGGTGCATATACCCTTTCTGATTGGTGTTTATGATTTCTTGGGTTATAGTCCTAAAAGTGGGATTACTGGGTCAAATGGGAATTCTGTTTTTCATTTTTTGAGGAAATTCCACTGTGGCTGCACCAGTCTGCATTCCCATCAGCAATGCATGAGGGTTCCTTTTTCTCCACATCCTTGCCAGCACTTGTAGTTTGTTGATTTTTTTTTATGATAACCATTCTGATAAGTATAAAATGGTAGGTACTTCATTGTCGTTTTGATTGGCATTTCTTGGTAATTTTGATTATGTTTTCATATGTCTCTTGGCCTTCTGTATATCCTCTTTCAAAAAGTGTCTATTTAGGTTCTTTGCCCATTTTTTAAAAATTAAATTATTATATGTATACATATCTTACCATTGCCTTCCCCAACTCCCATACATGCCCTGCCTCCCCAGAGTTTTGTGTCCATTGGTTATACTTATATGCATGCATACAAGTCCTTCAGTTGATCTCTTATCTCCCCCATATCTCCCTACCTTTCCAGCTGTAATTTGACAGTCAGCTTGTTGCTTTACTATCTTTATATCTATCTTTTGGTTCATCAGTTTATAATGTTCTTTATTATCCATAAATGAGTGAGGTTATGTGGTGTTTCTCTTTCATTCACTGGCTTATTTCACTTAGCATGATGTTCTCCAATTCCATCCAGGTTGCTGCAAATGATAAGAATTCCTTCTTTTTATGGCAGTATAGTATCCCATTGTGTAGATGTGTGAGCAGAAACTATGATCCATAGTTTTTTGATCCAATCATGTGCTGGTGGGCATCTAGGCTAGGCCAACATCAACAAATCAACAAACGACAAGTGTTGGCGAGGTTGCAGAGAAAAAGGAACCCTCGTGCACTGCTGGTGGGAATGCAGACTGGTGCAACCACTGTGGAGAACAGTATGGAGCTTCCTCAAAAAACTGAAAATGGAACTCCCATTGACCCAGTAATCCCACACCTAGGAATATATCCCAGGAAACTAGAAACATCAATCAGAAAGGATATATACAACCCTATGTTCATAGCAGCACAATTTACAATAGCTAGGATTTGGAAACAGTCTTTGCCCATTTTTTGATTGGATTGTTTATCTTCTTTTTGTTCAGTTGTATGAGTTCCCAGTAAATTTTAGAGATTAAACCCTTATTGGAGATAACATTGGCAAATATGTTTTCCTGTGCAGTGGGCTTTCTTTTTGTTTTGTTGATGGTTTCTTTTGCTGTGCAGATGCTTTTTATTTTGATTTAGTCCCACTTGTTTATTTTCTCCTTAGTTTCCATTGCCCTAGGAGCTGTATCGGTAAAAATAATGCTATGATATATGTCTGATATTTTGCTGCCTGTAGATTCTTTTAAGATTTTTATTGTTTCCCATCTTATGTTTAAGTCCTTTATCCATTTTGAGTTTATTTTTGTGTATGGTGTAAGTTGATGGTCTAGTTTCATTTTTTTGCATGTATCTGTCCAATTTTTACAACACCATTTATTGAGGATACTGTCTTGACTCTACTGTATGCTCTTGCCTCCTTTGTCAAATATTAATTGAGCATAATGGCTTGGGTCATATTTTTAGGGTTTTTTTTTTAGGAACTTCCATATTGTTTTCCTTTAAAATATAACCCACTGAGTCAAAACTGGTTTGGCTCAGTGGATAGAGCGTTGGCCTGCGGACCAAGCGATCCCAGGTTCGATTCTGGTCAAGGGCATGTACATTGGTTGCGGGCACATCCCCGGTGGGGGGTGTGCAGGAGGCAGCTGGTCAATGTATCTTTCTCATTGATGTTTCTAGCTCTCTATCTCTCTCCTTTCCTCTCTGTGAAAAATCAATAAAATATATTTTAAAAATAATAAAAAAATATATAACCCACTGAAATATGAACATTATTCTGAAAGGTCTCAAATGACTTTTCAATTGCTGATCTTTTCAGTTCACATTCTACTTGCTCTCTTCATAACATTGATGCTACTGGCCACTCATTCTTAAAACTCCCTTCTTCCCTATCTTGTTAATTGCCACTTATTCATTTAATAATTTTTTGACCACTTACAATATTCCAGAAGCTTGGATAAAAATCAGTGAAACACAGCAACAATAAAAATTCTTGTCCTTATGGGAACTTGCTTCTCTGTAATAGAGGACATTTTTGTGATTTCTTGGCTTCCTGGCTTGTGAAAATCTCCAACTTCTCTGATAGTTCTTCAGGCTTTTTTTCAGCTTCACAGTTTCTGCTCCCACTTAAAATGTTTATGCTCTCCCATGGTCTCTCCCATGGGCCTCCTCTCTTAATTCTTTACCTGCTCTCATAGAGTAGCTTTGCTTAGTCTCATGACCTTAACTTTCACCTAGATAACATTAACATTTATGTTAAGATCTCTATCCTGAGCATCAGGCCAAACTTCTGACTACTTACAGAAAATGTTTATTGCTATATCCAACATCTCCTGAAATTCTGTTTATTACATAAAATAAGACTAGTAATCTTACCTCCCAAAGTATTTTTACTCCCCTAAACTGGTTTGCATCAACACCATTTACATAGAAGCATGAGTTAAAAATCTTAAGTCACCTTTAATTTATATCAGCCAAATATTTCCATCAATCCCATTTACTGAGTATCCCTTTTCCATTTCTACTTTCACTAGCTAGGTTTTGGGTCTCAAAACTTGCCAACTGTCCCATTGCAACAGCCTCCTTACAGAAAAATTTTAAAACCTTGCTCAAATTGACAGGATGATTGAGACAAATTCTAGTCTCTTTGATTCTAAAGCCCAAACATTTTTTTTCACTAAATATCTGTGCTCTCGAGATCATCCTCATTGTGTTCTTCAAGACCCAATCTAAAAATGCCACCTCCTCTGTGGACTTTTTTCTGATCCCCAAGGTAGAGTTAGTCATTCCCTCCTCTGAGCTCTAGTATTACAGGGTACACCTCTCTGTGGTAGTTCTCATCACTCTATCGTAGGTAGGTACATGTCTGCCTTCTCAGCCTGTGGCACAAGGGCCACATCTAACTCATCAGCACAAGGAGGCCAGCCAAGGAGATGGAAATAGCAACAACTTGCCAAAAGTTGAATTCCATTTATACTATTTATTAACCAGGCAACCTTGGCTAATTTGCTACCCCTCACAGTGTTGTGGCAAATAACCCAGAAGAAGCGACAGCCGGAACCCAGAGGAATCAGGGAAGTAAAACCTTTATTACGCAGCACTGCTAGTCCAGGGGACTTTGATCCAAAGGCCGAACTGTCAATGTGGAGAGGTTTTGATATGTATATCATCTTGTGGTGGGCGCCTAGGGATGGGCTTTGCAGCTCTGCCCAAGTCATTTAGAATGGAGACGTAAGATTACTGTTTAACTACACATGGAACTAGGCTATAAGCCCCCAAAGTTGCCCCTCTATTTTCATTCTCAACAGAATGCCTTCACCTGCCCAGTAGTGATGATAATACTGCAGGCAAGGTTTCTTGTGCAACGAAGGCTCTCGGTAGATGTTGAAAGAAAACTTGTAAGAATATGTGATAGTTGGTTGGTCTTTTCAGGCCACAAATTCACCGAATTTAAAGCTCTGGATTTTCCCACAGAACTCAAACAGTGGGATTTTGGCTATTTATGAGAGACTGGGGAGAAAGGTCAGATAGAGCATCAGTATCCGCCCCCCTATTTTGGTATCCTCCCCAGGGTTTGCCTTAGTGAGACAGACCTGACCCCTAGAGGAAACAATTTATATTTAGCTCTGTTAGTGCCTCTTTACAGGAGCCAGAGCCCTGCCCTGTGCTAAGCAGGTGTTGATGACAAATTCATTGATGGACTGATTTGCTCATTGAAAACTCTTCGCTTTTATAAAACAAAAGTTATGTGCATTTTATTTACATTCATCAAAAATACTCAGGAATAGACTTTGTTTCACAAAAATATTTTTTAAAAAACATTCTTATTGATTTCAGAGAGGAAGAGAGAGGCAGAGAGAGACATAAACATCAATGATGAGAGAGAGTCTTGATTAGCTGCCTCCTGCACATCTCCTACTGGGGTTCAAGCCCTCACCCTGGGCATGGGCCCTGACCTGGAATCAAACTGTGACCCTTGCTTCATAGGTTGACACTCAGTTGACACTGAGCTATGATGGCCAGACTCACAAAAATCTTTTTAAAAATGTGACCCCAAACTACCTTTTATAAAGCTAATTATTGTTTAAATATTTATGTGAACCTTTTCTATATAAATAGACTCAACAGCATTTTGCAAACAGATTTATTACCTATTTAGTGTGATCCAGTCAATTAAAGTAAAATCCAATTAAAATGCAACCACCTCCGAAGGAGGGCTCAGCAGATGTTTAACAGCTCACAGTGACACCTCACAGCAGTGCAACTTAAGCAATAGTTGACAAACGAACATGAAGAATTCTATATTCTATTTAAGCTACAGGAGCAACCGAGAGAAGCAGAATGTAATTATCCAAATTAGAAATTTTCTGTGACACTGAGGCCACCATCTCTGCTGGTCACAGAAGGGCCAAGGGATATTTTATTGATCACATGCAGCCAAGAACGCTGCTTTATGTCTCTCTGATGGACAGTCCCCTCAGGCCCATGGCCTCCAACTGCTCCAATGGTGAGAATTCACAACGAAGCTGGGAATGCTCTTCCGGATTTCAAAAAGGCAACCCCTGACTCCTCATTCTCCTACCCTAGGGCTCAGAACAGCGCTTGACCACCAGACTGTCTACACAAGTAGAATCTGATGTAAATGATACAGCTATCGTGTCTCTTTTTGCCCAGTGCTTGGGGACATGATTTGCATTCAACTCGATCCTGAGTCTGGAGAGAGTGGAAAACATTCTGACCACTTTATTCTGTGATTTTCACATTCATTGCTGCTGAAGACTAAGGAATACTGAGGTGGGTCGGGGTTTCATCTCTAGATAGAGATGTGATTTGAAGAGAGTAACTACACAGTATCACAGCAGCCTTACAAAGAGTAACAAAGTCAACCACTATACAGAAAAAAAAAAAAGCCTGGATAGAGATCAGAATATGTCTTTCTTTCTCCCAGATGTGAATTTGTTCTGCATCTACAAAGCAGCTCAATCATTCTGTATGTACTAACCACATGCTTATTATATTGCATTTAATTTAAATGCTTGATAGAATTGCTTTCCAGATTGAAATGAAAAAGAACAGCCTCTTGACTTTAGTTTAGGTTGAACCTAATGGTAATTTGACTCAATTTCGCCTTAATCTGATAGAATTCTAAAATTAGAAACAAGCATAAACATGTGAAAGGATTTGTCTCTGGGACAAATCTCTACATCAACTGGCCATTGTAATTTATTATATAATTCATTCATTTTGGTAATCCACCTGCAAACTACCTACTGATACATACAGAATGAACAATTATTCTGTCCCTGCACGCTGAGGAATGGGCATCTCCACACTTTGAAGGAGAGGGGAGCCAGCAGCTTCTGGCAAAGGCACTATTTACCTCTAAATCACAGTCTATTTATATGTCCTTATAACAATTTCCCCAGTAAGAAAGTTAACAAAGGCT
This sequence comes from Vespertilio murinus, assembly GCA_963924515.1. Classification (NCBI taxonomy): domain Eukaryota; kingdom Metazoa; phylum Chordata; class Mammalia; order Chiroptera; family Vespertilionidae; genus Vespertilio; species Vespertilio murinus. Next base: position 35,904,598 of record OZ004712.1, read on the forward strand.
GCTTAGATGTTATTATAGGACCTCACCTCTTGCCTGTGGATTATAGAGATTAAATACTGAGGTGTTTTCCTCCTATGTAAGAAAAATGCAAATCTTCATTAGGAGGTTTCTATGGACCTGATTTTGACAAGATCAAGCAGATGCAAACCAACATGTGTGTTTTTAAAAATATATTTTTAATTTACTTTTTACAGAGAGGAAGGGAGAGGGATAGACAGCCAGAAACATCAATGAGAGGGAAACATCGACCAGCTGCCTCCTGCACACCCCCTACTGGGGATGTGCCCGTAACCAGGGTACATGCCCTTGACTGGACTAGAACCTAGGACCCTTCAGTCCGCAGGCCAATGCTCTAGCCACTGAGCCAAACCGGTTAGGGCCCAACATGTTTATTACACACCCACTGTGTGCACACAATTGTGCTGAGTGCTAGGAAATACATAAAAATGAACACAATGACATCTCAAATCCTTACAATAGCTCAGATATCTAAGGAGATAAGAAGGAAAAAAACTAAAAAGCAAGGTCACCTAGAACATTTATGGTAGAGCCAAAAATCATATTAGAACTTCTTTTAGTAGTCTGGTGCTTCCCTCTCAGAAGAAGACTTGAAATATCAAATTGTTTTCAAGAGCATACATAAAGAGTGATGGAACCAAATAAGTCATTTTCCAGACAGAAGTCACTTTCCTGGTCACGGAGGGGAAACATTTGGAGACTAGGGTGTAGGCTATTATCTCTCTCCAGAATGAGATCTCTCCCATCACCTGACAAACTTTATTCAATCAATAATCTCCATCTCCTATACACACCAAGCCTCTCTTTGACCACGAGGTCCTTCTCAGTACAGAATTTGATCCAACTTCTTTATGTCTAAACTAATCATATAAACAAGAAAAATCTTACCTGAACCCTGAGTGCCTTCTACATACCTACACACCTCAATCTTTCCCCTTCCCTTCACAGCCAGACTCCCAAAAGGAGTTGTATGTACTTACTGCTTTTGCTTATTTATTTAAGTTTTGCCTCAGGCACCAGCAATTTGGCACCCCACTACTGAGATCACTCTTCTGAGATCACTAACAGCCACTTTCTGTCCTCCATCTCAGGGCTGCAATGATCCCATTGTCAGTTTCCTTTATCTTGAATCTCTCCTTACCACTGCCTCCAGGACACCACCCTTAAAGAGCCAGAAACATCTTCTTCCTCTAATCTCCTAATCTCCTAACCTTCTAATCTCCTTCCTCTCAGACCGCTCACTGATGGCCCACTTCACAAGCACCTCTTCTTCCACCCACCATTTCCATATCATTCTTTCCCAGGATTCCATTCTCGGTCCTCCTGCTTTTCCAGTCTCCCAGAGAACCAGGGAGAATGGGAATAGTATGAGCTTCTGAGACATGTATTGTTTGTCTGTATCCAACTAGTCAACCCCAGTTCAATGAGGGGAAGGATGGCCTTCATTTCTCTATAGTTTTATCCTCAGGTCACAATGGGTACAAAACAAATATTTTTTATGTGTGTGAATGAATTAATAAATCAGTGGTTCTCCCCTCTCCCCAGGTTATTCAGGGTAAAGATGGGGTTAGAATTAAGGTTGTTCCTCCACAAGCATTTAACCAATTCTGTGGATAAAATGGAAAAGCTTTCTTTGTTCAGCAGTCATTGAAGTTGTCAGAAGAATTTACTTTCCCACATAACAAACATAAACACTCTTACTTTAAAAGAGCAACAAAATTACATTTTAAATTTATCCATTTTCCCCCTATATCTATTCCTCAGCTTCTTATAAACTAACATATTTTTATTTCTTAATGATTTTATTCTTTCCACCTGTCAGATAATCATTTTTTTCTCTGTTTAATGGGTATTTTTTAAGAAAACTTTTCAAGACTCAGAGAAATAAATCTCTCAGGGCTGCATTTTAGGGCCGTGTGTCTGACAAGTAGAAGTAAAGATATTTTTAGGTGAAGTGGGAAGACCCATAGTCCCCCTCAGCCACATGATATACCCACTGTTGACTCTGCTATTCACACAGGCAACCTTGCCCTTCACAATCTACCTCACTAGACCAGAATGCCTGGTCCTTGTCATTTATGCAACTGCATATTGATTTTGACATAATCTTTCAGAACAACCAAACCAACATTAAGATTACTGCAATCACAACACATCTTAAATTTAAATTAAAAGCATAATAATCATTTTCATCTAAAAAAATTGAATTATACAAACCAATGATAGCGATCCCAAATAAACTAAGATAATTTTTCAAGCCTTGTAATTTGTCTGGTTATGAGTCATAAGAAATAAGAAATAAAACACACAAAAAAGTCGCCGAAACCGGTTTGGCTCAGTGGTAGAGCGTCGGTCTGCGGACTGAAAGGTCCTGGGTTCGATTCCGGTCAAGGGCATATACATTGGTTGCGGGCATATCCCCAGTGGGGGGTGTGCAGGAGGCAGCTGGTCAATGTTTCTCTCTCATCAACGTTTCTAACTCTGTATCTCTTTCCCTTCCTCTCTGTAAAATATCAATAAAATATATTTAAAAAAACACACAAAAAAGTCAATGACAGAAAATAAAAAGGCAAACAGTTTGTTTGTTTGTTTTTAATAAGAGCAGTAGTTCATCAGAGAAGAGCCTAGGAGTTGTCATGGCACCAGTAATACAGGAAAGTGAGTGTCTTGCCTCTAAGTTTCCTTTTTCACTTTGATAGTGCTGACACTAAATAGCAAAGAATGGTTCCAATGCATAAAGTGTATAATGTTTATAAATTAGCCTCAGTTAACTCATACAGCAACCTTTAGTTTGTGAACAAATAATGTGCTGATGAATGTTAAAGAGAGTAGAAACATCTCTGATGAGTTTACAATGCATCCAGTTCCAATAAAACAAAATAATATGGCATATGGTTGGGTTTACTGCTGGTCGCTCCATATCAAACCTGATTAACATCATGTGTGGTTTCAAGTCCTGAATTTTGCACAATATTTATGACATTTTACTGTAATACATCTAATTTCAGCTTTCATATTCCTGGTCTCCAATCAGCATACACATAATCTTTAGTATAATACACTGGTTAAGATAGTGAAGTATGGGACATGATAGACCTGAGTTCAGATTCCAACCTGCCACTCAGTTGCTGGGCAATCTTTGGTGACTTATTTAATATTTACAAATTACAAATTCCTCATCTGTGAAATGGAAATAATTATAATTATAATCCCTCTTACAAGATTGTTGTGAGGGTTAAGTGAGATAATGTGTATAAAAGCACTTAGCACATATTAAACACTCTAAATATTAAATTTTATTACTGCTCATGATCTATAGGCATAGATATTTAAAGCAATTTTTTATATTACAGAAAAATTAAAGTTCTTAGAATTGTAATTCTCAGCCGCTTCGTTCTACTTCCATTTCTATTCCTGATTTGGTGTACTTATTTTCTCAATACTTGGACATACTTCTCCAAGACAACTTGGCCAGCTTTCCTCTGGAGCTCTTCCTGCTTTATTATGCTTCTGCTTGGGTCCCAATCTCACTCATAATTAAGAGTGGCAAGTTCTGAGAAACAAGACTCATCTTAATCCCTATTTGTAAAAATAAAGAACATAGAAGATTGGGCAACAGCTGGCCAAATGTTAAAATCAATAAGAATAATGAATTCAAGAATAATGTGAGATGACAACCCAACAGCAAAAATTAAAACACTAGTACAATATATATATATATATATATATATATATATATATATATATACTCCATATGTTTATTGCTGCATTATTTACAATATCCAGGGAAACAACCTAAGTGTCTGAATGGATAAAGAAGATATGGTACATATGTATGATGGAATATTTTTCAGCCATAAAAGGAATGAAATCTTGCCCTTTGTGAAGAAAGCATGCATTGACCTAGAGGGTATTATATTAAGTGAAATGTCAGAGAGAGAGAGAGACAAATATGTAATTTCACTTATATGTGGGATCCCAAAAACAAGATAAATGAACAAACAGAAAAATCTCATCAATACAGAGAATATTTTGATAGTTGCTAGCTGGGAGGAGTGTTGGGGGGAGGGGAGGCATGAAAAAGGTGAAAGGGATTAAGAAGTACAAATTTCCAGTTATAAAAATAGTCACTGGGGTGTGAAGTACAGCATAGGGAATATAGTTAATAATGTAATAACTATGTGTGCTGTCGTGTGGGTATTAGACTTATTGGAGTGATCACTTTGTGAAGTATTTAAGTGTCTAACCACTATGTTGTGTACCTGAAATTAATATAATATTGTATGTCAACTGTAATTTAAAAATGAATTTTAAAAATAAAATTTTAAAAATTTTAGTAAAACAACATGTAGAAAAGGCTGGTAAGGTCTAAGAAATAGGAGAGGATTATGGTAAGGCTTATTGTGATCACTTGTTCTATAGGCAAAGATATAGTTCATAACCAGCCAACTGAGGTCCCATTCATTTGGTCCAACGAGTTCTGGTAGTACAACAGAGAAGGATTTGGAGAACAAAGAGTGAATTTCTTGACCCCAAAATAAAACCTTTACCATCAGCTAACAGCTATGGGTTAGGAATACAAACTTGAACCAGGCTGCTTGTCTTTTTTTATTTTTTTTTATTGAAGGATGACATACATATAGAAGCACAGTTTTGTGTACAGGTTGATGTGTTTTCACAAAGTGAACACATTCATGGACCTCTACTCAATCAGGTAAAAAAAAAAAAAAGAACATTATCTGCATGGCAGAAACTTCCTTAGGCCTCTTCCCAGTCATTATTTTCCTATTATTGTCAAATAGTTTCATCTATCTTTTAACTTGGTAAATAGTTTATATGTTCCCTAGACAAAGATATAATATATAATCCTGTGTTTGATTTCTTTTCATCAACAATATTCTTGTTATGTGAGACAGTACTTTATAAGAAATATATATTTGGTCTTTGACCTTGCTCCTGGCATAAAGCTTCTAAAATCCTTGGGATTTCCTAAGTGGTGAGATCAATAAAGGTGTCCTCTGTTAACGAAGTGATTTTTGGAAAGCCCTGAGGTCTAAGGATGTGGCTGGTTGCCAGGGGACCCAACTTTAGTGATTAGAGAGTTGGAACTCTCAGTCCCAAACCCCCAACTTGATGGGGTAGAAGGAGAAGAGAGGGACTGGAAATTGAATAAATCACCAATGACCAATGATTTAATCAGTCATGATTTTGTAATGAAGCCTCCATAGAAGCCTCGAAGGAGGGTTTTGAGCTGGTGAACATGTGGAGGAGCTGGCAGAGTGGTCTTTTTAATTTTAGCCTTACTGGTAGATGTGCAGTGTTAGCTCACTATGGTTTTGATTTTCATTTTCTTGATGAATAATAAGGTTGAGTGTATTTTCATGTTTACTGACCATTTGGTTATCCTCTTTTGTCCAAACCATTTGCACATTTTTCTATTGTACTGTTTGTGGTATTGATTGGTAAAAATTTATTAATACTATATATATATTCAAAGGTTTGTAATCCAAAATAAAGCCAATGAATCACTGAAGTAATTAGTAAACATTTTTCTGTGCTCACACCAAAAAGACAGTTTATAAACTGGGATCACACAAAGCAAAACATGGAATGAGGTTCAAAGAAGTGACCAAAGCAGATGGGTTTTATACTTTTTAAACAAAGAAACAATTGTTTGTGAAGAATTGACAAAAAAGTTTGGTCTTGGGGCAGCAAATCACGGAAGTAGCAAAATTTGTACAACATCTCCGTCCTGAATTCTCTATCTCTGGTGATAAGGACACCTCTCTTTCTCTTGCTACAGGGAGGGTAGTTTTCACATGGGAGGTGCAAAGGAGGGTCAGAGTATCCTTCTTGCACCAGCTGTTTCTTAAATAAATTTAATTCAAAATAATCAATATGCCAAAGTGGCATATTTTGGGGCTGCCTGCCCTGAATGCCATCATTAGTCTTGCAATATAAGGTAGATTAAGCTTTGCTTGTGGGAGTAAATTGGCCATCTGCTCAGGAAACCTTCAAGGCTGGTCTCTATTTGCTTTTGATTTTAACAATATCTAAAAATTAGTCTGGATAGGATTCCTTTGTCAGGTATAGATAATGCAAATATCTTCTCTCAAACATTGTTTTTATGTTTTATTTTTACTCCCTTAACAGGGCCTTTTGAACCATAGAAGTCCTAATTCTAATGCAGTCCAACCTCTCAATGTCATAGTGGTTAAGAAATTAGGCTCTGAATTTGGACAGATCTATGTTAAAATCCCAATTCTGACTCTTTAAATTTTTTTATTTTATTGATTTCAGATAGGAAAGGAGAGGGAGAGAGAGATAGAAACATCAATGATGAGAGAGAATCATTGATTGGCTGCCTCTGGCACACCCCCTATTGGGGATCAAGCCCACAACCCAGGTATGTGCCCTTGACTGGAATCGAACCTGGGACCCTTTTGTCCACAGGCCTACTTTCTGTTCACTGAGCCAAACACAACAAGGGTCCCAGTTCTGGTTCTTATTAACCTGTGCGACCTGGGCAAATAATTTTATCTCTCTAAGCTCAAGTTTCCTTATCTATAAAATGGGAATAGTGATCTCATCTCCCACAAGGCACTGCTGTGAAGATTAAATAAAATAATTTGTGTGAAGCCCTTAGAACACTATTAGGTGGGAAAATTATTGTTATTATGCTCCACATCATTATCAATGTAATACTCATTATTTCTTGTTAAAATATCAATGTAATAAAACTACAGTTTTAAAAGGTTCACATCATGGGGTAAACATAATTAATTTGTTCATATTAACTTCAATATAGAAACATAATTTCCTGGTGCTGTTTTATTATTATACTGCAGGTCTGGATTAGAAGTAGAGAAGAAAAGAATTTTCTCACTGTCTAGAATCTGCAAGACTAGAAAGCACTTGATTTGCCAGCACGGTTGATGTTAAGTCTTCAGTTATCTCATCCAAATTTCATATTTAATCATGTTAGTTATGCTTAATACAGTGAAATTCCACTGCACTATGTAGATATTTCATTGAAAAAAAAACCACACACCACATACTTTATTATTATTCTCCCTTTAACATCACAGGGAAAACATTCTCGTCATTACATTTAAACACTTGTTCATCTAGATTCACCTGAAATTTCATTAAACAATTCCCTGGAAGTAAAATATGCATTTTGGGGAATTTGTTGCAAACACTATGATATCAGTCAGTGTGCTGTTGTCTTGATTTTTTAAATGATATTCTTGTTCCCCAAGATAGTAGGGCAAATTGAGAATTAGGTTGTTCACCTAATGAACTTGTAATACATCCAAAACAAACATGAAGACAACCAAAGTGGGAAGGGAAATGATTTGATATTGTGGGGGTGGGCTTAAAAATTATAAACTGACTCAATGCTTTCCATATTGTTTCACACACACACCATCTTTCTACAAAAGTCATGCGGAGACTGGCCATCTAGAATGAAACTGGAAGCAATGAGTCACAATGGATACAATGCATGGCTTGGTATTTACTGAGCATGTCCTATAGCCAAATACTTTTTCTGTGCTTCGTGTGGTTTACCTCTTTTAACCTTCCCAACAATCCTCCAGGAGTACCATTTTGTACCCATTGCACAACTAAAGAAACTGTGCCTTAGAAAGAATAAATAATTTGACCACAGTCACATAATCAATAAATAATAAGCCTCGATTCAAACCCCATTAGCCAGACTCAAGGTCTGGCACTCTTTACTCTGCTCTTTTGCATTCTGTCAGTAGACAATTCACTTTGGGGGAAGGCTTGAACAGTGCTTCTCCAGGTGTACTCAGAGATTAGTTATAGTTATGTACCCCTGCCACAACCACGATAACCTCACCAGCTTAAACATCAGCCACATCACAGTGAATCCACAAAGTCCCTCTCTTTCTACATATTCAGTAAGGCACACCACAAAGCATGCAAAAGTACAACCAGAGACCCTAAACCATTCCAGATGCGTTTGTTCAGAAGAGATGTCACTGAAAAGGCTTTGATCAGGTATTTCTATTATCCTTGTAATAGTCTTCTAAGCTGCTTCTCTAATAATCACATAATTATCACCGGCCTGAACCCAGTATCATCACAAAGATTAGAATGAGGCAATGCAGTAGATTTCAAAAGCACAAAAATTGGAAATAAAAATAGGAAGAATAGACTAAATAAGAATACGGGAGTGGACAGAAATAAAGCATCGTTGGGATGTAGACTAGGTAAAAAGGCATAAATCCCTTTCTTTGTGACTCTTTGATGTGCTGTTTTGATGGTTTGTTCAGCTCTGTTCAATTATTTAAAGGGTTGATTGAAAAATATTTTGTGAGTGACCAAATATTCAATCTGATTTAGTGATCTTGACAACCTAATCTGGATATTTTTCAGTGAAGTACAAATCTTATTTAATATATATATATATATATATATATATATATATATATATATATATATTCCAGTTATCTCTCTTTCTGTGGAACAATGCCTCCCTTCCACACCCCAAACATAACAACAACAACAACTTCATGGTTTAAAATAATAGCAATCATTTATTTGTGTGCAGGGCTTTGCAGAGGTGGCTTCACTGTGTCCCACAGCAATAGCGAGGGAAGCTCAACTAGAGCTTGAAGGATTCATTTTCAGGATGGTTCACAGCCAGGGCTGTTGGGTAGTGCTTTCTGTTCAGCCAGGACTGTGGAATAGAGGGTCTCAGTTCCTCAGCTTATGGGCTTCTCCACAGGCTGTTTGGACTTCCTCATGGCTTGTTGACTGACTTTCAAGAACAAAGGTCTCAGAAGAACCAGATACAAGCTGTTGCCTTTTAATGGCCTCAGAAGTCACAATACATCACTTCTACTGTAATCACAAGTCAGGCTAGTCCCCACCTCTCAGCAGGAGAAAAGAAACATTAAAACCACACATTAAGAAGAGCATGTGGGATGTGAGACATTATTATGACCATTTCTGGAAAGTGCAACCTGTCACACCATATGTGTTCATTCAGTCAATAAATATTTACTGAGCACTAAATTAGGAGTTATATTTTCAATGGTGAAGAAAAATATACACTTACTGTCTTGTGAGGAAAGTATACATTATTCAAATAGTTACATACATAGATATCTATCCTATCTTATAAAAGAGTGATATGCAAATTGACCATCACTCCAACACACAAGATGGCTTCCCCCACGAGGACACAAGATGGCCTCTACAAGATAGTTAGCAGGGAAGAACAGTTGGGAAGGACCAGGCCTGAAAGGGAGGGCAGTTGGGGGTGACTGGGCATGCAGGAAAGGACAGTTGGGAGGGGACCCAGGCCTGCAGAGGAAAGCAGTTGGGGGTACCAGGCCTGCAGGGGAGGGTAGTTAGGAGTGACTAGGCCTGCAGAGTTGGGAAGTTAGGGACAAACAGGCTGGCAAGGGAGTGTTAGGGAATGATTAGGCTGGCAGTTAGAAGTGGTTAGGGGCAATCAGAAAGGCATACAGGCGAGTAGTTGGGAGCCAACAGTCCTGGATTGTGAGAGGGGTGTCTGACTGCCTGTTTAGGCTCTATCCTCCAGGAGCTGCCTGTGGTGGTTCAGTGTGCTCCGATAGCCAACCTCCTGCGGCCCCTCCCCTCAGCTGCTCCCTCCCCCAGGTAAGGTTCCGAGCACTAGAGAATCTGGGTCCAGGAAACCTATAGGAGGAGAGCGACCCAAACTGATCAAGATAGAGTAGCAGCTTGGAGGGGGCAGAAGGGACAAGGCAGCAGCCCAATTGCAAAGATGTAAAGTAAGCCCATCACCATCTTACCTCTACCACCGCTCCACTCACCCTCTGCCCCTGTCAGCCACTTCTAGCATGGCCCCACACGTTTCCAGGCTCCCACCTGCTGACTGGCTAGCACTCCTATGGCGGTGTGCCACCATTGGCCGAAGTCAGCTACTATCATGCTTTGGAGTGGATCCCTGAGCAAATGTGCGTCCGAGGTAGGAGAGACAACCTGTCTGTCAGCAACTCTGTCCAGCCTGAGTGCGGGCAGCGAAGTAGAGCTCAGAGCATAGCTGGTATTCAGGCTGTTTGGGCATGCTCTGTCTGTGGTCTTTCCTTGCTGCTACATTAGCACATCTACACAACTAGATTGGAGCTGGCCGGCCAACTTCCTGAGGCCCCTCCTCCCCCAACGCCCCCCCCCCCCCCCGCTTCTGCATGAATTCATGCACCAGGCCTCTAGTATAATTATAACGGTGATAAATTGTGCAAATCCGAGATCACCAGGGAGGTCTAAGAGGTCAGCAAAGGCTTCTTTCTGGAAAAATACATGAGTTAACCTTAGATTTTAGGGAAATATAAATTTCTCAAAGAGCATTCCATGCCCAGGGAACAGGATGTGAAAAGTCCTATAGCAGAAGGACAGAACATGGTGAGAACAAGGGCACAAAGAAGGCTGGTGTGGCTGGAGAGGCGAGTAACAAAGAGACTAGAATAAGTTGAGGACGATAGCCGTGTCCAGGCAGGAGCGCATTTTGCTTTTAGTCTCAGAACAATGAGAAGCCATTGAAGTGCTTTACGCAGAGGCAATGGTATAATCAGATTTGCATTTCAAAAACTATGCTGTCCTCGGTGTGAAGGATAAATAGGAGAGGGTGAAAGAAAGAAGGAAAATGGTGTTCAGGCAAAAGGTAATGAATAACTTAGATGGGCACAGTGGTAGAGATGGAGAGAATGGAACAGATGCAAGAAACAGATAAAAGGCCCTACATTTACTTGGGTCTCTCCTGAATTACTGGATTCCAATCCCTCTAGAGCAGTGTCTCCTAAACTTTTGACATATGTGTACCCATTCTATAATTTTTGTAATGCTGAGTACCCCCTCGTCAAAAAAAGATGGATATATTTTAATAACAATCAAAATATATTTATTTTTTCTTTTTTGGTACATACACAAAATAATAATAAACGAAAAATAAAATTATTCATAATAAAATATAAATAAAAGTTATATTATAAATAACATTTATTTGCACACCGGACCATCTCATGACTCACAAGTCTTGAGTTGACTCTTGAGAACGTAGAATTAGGGCAGCTAAGCACGGTATAGTGCATATCCCCACCAAACTCCGGTGCAACGCGTACACCCACCAAACTCTTCCCATACCCCTAGGGGTACGCTTGCCACACTTTGGGAAACAATGTAGAGTAAAAGGGGTCAAATCCTAATAACCTTAAAATATATATATATTGATTTTCTACAGAGAGGAAGGGAGAGAGATAGAGAGCTAGAAACATCAATGAGAGAGAAACATCCATCAGCTGCCTCCTGCACACCCCCCACTGGGGATATGCCCGCAATCAAGGTATATGCCTTTGACTGGAATCAAACCCAGCACCCTTCAGTCCACAGGCCGATGCTCTAGCCACTGAGCCAAAGCAGTTAGGGCCAAATCCTAATAACCACTTAGCCCAGCATCTAGAATTTAGAAATAATTAACGAATGTTTATTGGATGGATAAATGGATGAATGAACAGAGGATTAATGAGAAAACAGACACACCTCTCCTTTTTTATTCTAAGTTCTCCTACCTCAGTGCCCTTATTCCTATTGCTCTGTCTTCTTATAATATCCTCTCTGCTTGCTCTTACCTCTCTCCATCCTCTCATTCATCTAACCCTCACCCAGGGAGCCTTCTTGAATCTCAGGCTAGTTAGATGGCTCCCCTCTGTGCCTCCCATGACATCTGAAAGAAGTTCCTGGTCTTGTGGAGCTTACATTCTAAGGAATGATAACTAGGCTCTAAGGAAAGCCAAAGCACAGTATTGTCCAACTGTGCAAAGGAAAGTTACACAGTAGTTTTCTTTTTTTAAGAGAAAAAAGTGGTGAGAACTGAATCGCCACAGAGCACATTATAGTCTAGACATTGCAGCCTCTACAAAACTTGTACCATAGCAACCATGGCCACATTCACAGTGCGAGAGAACTTACTTGAGTTTATCTTGTTTCTATGCATATCAGCTTGCATAAAGTTGATTAGTATAAGTGAATAAATGATATCTTAAAAATATGTTTATTAGGTAGTATCTTTAAATTTTACAGTGATATTATGAAAATGTTAATTTGAATTTTATTAGTTTGGTGGTTTGACATATTTAGTTGTAAATTTCTTTTGGGTTGATCATTGCATGAGCAGGTTTTTAAAGATGCATAAGGATTAGTAATTTAAATTCAATTTTGTGAACAGTCTTACTGCAGTATAATTTACATGCCATAAAATATAACCATCGTAAGCATATAGTTCAATAATTTTTTAATAAATTTCTACAGTTGTACAACAATCACCATAACCTAGTTTGAGAACTGTTAAATGTTCCCCCAAAGAAAGTGAAGGGGTTAGCTAAAGAACATACATGCACACCCCATGGACATGGACAATAGTTTGGTGAAGGCCAAGGGAGGGGAAGGCAGGGGTATGTGGCGGTGGGCGAAGGTGGGGGAAGGGGGACACCTGCAATTGTGTCAACATTTAAAAAAATTTTCCCTTCAGTGTTCTCTTGTCTCATTTGAAGTCAGTCCCTGCTTCCAGCTCCAGCTCCAGGCAATCACTAATCTGTCTCTCAATATTCTTCTTTTCTGAAAATTTCTTATACATGGAATCTTTTGTGTCTGACTTCTTTCACTCAGTATAATGCTTTTGAGACTTATCCAACTTGTAGCTTGCATTCTTTTTTTTTTTTTCCATTTCTGTGGTTGAAGACATTCTGTTGTAGAGCTAAAATACATTTTGTTTATCCATTCCCAGCTCATGGATTGTTTTCCAGCCAGTCTGAGATTCACCATATTTTCATTGGAGCGTTTGGCACATTCTCTAATTTTGTTTAAGTTTAAAATAAGTATATGTTCATTTTTACATATAACTTTTAAAATTAAACTTTTTATTTTGACATATAGATTCACATAGTTATAAGAAATAGTGCATAGATATTCTTGTATACCCTTTACCCAGTCTCTTCCAGTTGGTAACATTTTGCAAAATTAAGATATTGACATTGATACAGTAGAAACACAGGTTATTTCCATCAGCAGAAGGATCCTTTCCCTCCCACAGTTGCCTTTTTATGCCCACACCCATTTCCCTCCCATACCCATTCCCTCCTTAACCCCGAGCAGCTGTTAACTGTTCTCCAGCTCTATAGTTTGGTTATTTTAACAATGTTATATAAATAGGATCATACTGTATATACCCTGGGATAGACTTTTTTTTTCACTCAGCATAATTCCCTGGAGATTCACCCAGGTTATTGCATCTTATATAATAAAAGTCTAATATCGTAAAGTGTCTGACCATTCGTTTGACCATTTGACCAGTCGCTTTGATGTACACTGACCACCAGGGGACAGACACTCCAACTGGTAGGTTAGGTTGCTGCTGGGGTCTGGCCAATCAGGACTAGGCTAGATGGAGCCCTAGAGCCCTTGCGCAGTCCCTCTCCAGCCCAAATCATGCATCAGTGGGATCCCTCTGCCTGGCCTGTGCCCTCTGGCAATTGGGAACCCCTCAGGGGATGTCAGATAGCCAGTTTTGGCCTGATCCCTGCAGGCCAGGCTGAGAGACCCCACATGCCCTGGGCCTCTAGTATATCAATAATTTGCTCCTTTTTAAAAACTGCTGAGTGATATTTAGTTTTGAAGGGCAGTTTTCCTTAATATAGAATTCTTGGTTTATGGTTATTTTTCCTTTTAGCATTTTGAATATGTCATCCCAATGCCACTGACCTCTATTGTTTTTAATGCGAAATTTGCCATAAATTGTAGTCATTCTAGTGTTCTATGATTTTTTTCTTGCTGTTTTCAGTATTTTAGTAGTTTAACTATGCTATATCTAGATAGAAATCACTGTGTGATTATTCAACTTGAGATTTGTTGACCTACTTGGATTTGTAATGTTTTTCATCAATAGTGAACATTTTAAAGATAATAAATTATAGCAATTCCAGATCCTGATTTGTCTCTTCTGAGGGGTTTTCTTCCTCTCTCCCCCCCCCCCCCCCCCATGTTCAGTAGTTTGCCTGAACTAACTTACAGAGTCTGTCTCCCTCATGGAGTGTTTTTAAAGTATTTTTCTTATCTAGTTTTTTAATTTATTTTTTAATCCTGGTTTCCTAAAGGTTTCCTCTGATTCTGCATCACTTAGCACCCAGACAATGATTGGGACGATGGTTATGCTCAAATACATCAAGCCTGTAAAGTTTCCTTCCTCTGACAGTGGATTCAGGTATTTCTCAAGCTTTCCTTAGGTTTTACTTTCCACCAACTCCTTTCTTTGGCTCCCTTGGGTGTGCATGTCATTCTTCATTGGAGGGCTTATCTAGCTGTTCTATGACTTTCTCATTTCCATTAAATTTCTGACCACTCCACTGCTTGTCCAAAGTGGGACCCCAGGCTGGGAGACTGATTGGTTTTCCACACTCATTCCCTAGTCTGCTTGTTAATTTCAGTGATGATGCTGCTTGGCATGGACCTGTCCTCTACTCCAAAGGAAGTCTTTTCCTTCTGGCAGAAGCTGATGATGTTCACTGCTTGTCTGTCCCACTAAACAATATGCTGATTGAGCTGGGGTTAAGTAGGGAGGGATCTACCCCGGGCAAGAAAACCATTGATTCTCACTTTTCTTATGCAAAGTCCAGGAGTTCTTCATGAATAAATACCTCTCAATTTGTTATTTGCTTTTGGTCAATCTTCAGGGCCTTACAATGGATGTTTTGACAATTTTATTAAGTTTTAGAGTTGTTTTGGGGGAGAGAATGCACTGACTTCTTCATGCTGCCATGACTGAAAGTCTAGATAATAAAGTTTTATGCTTACAATATTTACTCTGTACATTTAAGTAACATCACAATAATACTTGCATAAGTCATTACTATGGGTACACTATGGTGTTTTTGTTTTTCAAAAGGTTGTACAGCCGAAACTGGTTTGGCTCAGTGGATAGAGTGTCAGCCTGCGGACTGAAAGATCCCAGGTTCGATTCCGGACAAGGGCATGTACCTTGGTTGGGGGGGGTCACATCCCAGTAGGGGGTGTGTAGGAGGCAGCTGATTGATGATTCTCTCTCATCGATGTTTCTAACTCTCTATCCCTCTCTGTTCCTCTCTGTAAAAAAAAATCAATAAAATATATATATTTTTAAAAGGTTGTACACTCAAGTTTGGAAAATACTGTTAGGATTGTGAGAGGGTAACATAAATTTACTCCATTTTGAAACTAAATGCCATTTCTAATCAAGTACACTTCACTAGGCAGAATCATATATCATGTCTGAATCAGTGTAAAGTTAAATCATTTTTAATTTAGCTTCTCAGGGGACTTTTCCCCCCAGCTTATTAATTTTTCCATGGGAAAAAAACAACCATACCAAGTAAAGGCAGAGTCTTCAATAAAAAAGTGAGTAGGATTCAAAATTCTATCGTCTTTAAGCAAAAATCAACTGTTCTTTTCAGAAAACATTTGAAAAGTAAGTTGGTGCTAAAGTTTTGCCAGAGAATGTATGCCATAAATTTGATTAAAGTTCTTAATTCTTCACTCATTTGTTTCCCATAAAGGGATTTTATATCCCTAGTACTTTTAGCTTCTTCATATTATATGCTTTGCCCCACGGAATATGAGATGACATGCTGCATGCTATATTTCAGCAGAAGTTTTATAATTCACCCCAGCCTCTTATACGCTGGTCCTTGGGCCAACAGCATGTCCCAGATTGAGCCTGCTCCTTCAACTTGGACCTCAGAATGACAATATCAGCAGGCCTGCAGTCAGATCCACTGCCTGGAGTAGAACCTTAGCCAACCAGCACCATCATGTAGTGTGGGTAGAAGTAAATGCTTGTGGTCATAAGCCACTGAGAGTTTGAGTTGTTTCTGCAGCAAACACTGATTAAAATGGGCATAAAAATGTGCCTCTTCAACAAAAGCACTGAACTATATCAAGATCAAAATTTTTGTGTCACTACAGCAGTAAAGGAAGGCATCTAAATTAGTTTGCTTCACATACAGATGGGTGTTTGGGGGTCATAAGACTTAAAATATATGCTCTGTGGCTTGGGGAGATTCTCAGAAAAGCTGAAACTGAGATTTGGGACACTCAAGTGATTGTAGAAAAGACAAGCTTTGTGGATAAAGATGTCTTCAGCCGACAATCCAGGCAGTGGTTTCAAATATGAGTCTCAATCTGAAGATACTAGGGCAGATGTTCCAAAGGAAGGCTTTGATTTTTCAATCAAGGTGCATCTTCAGTGGGAAAATTCATGAAGCAGGTTCAGATGAACAGCAGATATTCTCTCTAATAAAAGAGTAATATGCAAATTGACAGTCACTCCACACACAAGATGGCCACCCCATGTGGACATAAGATGGCCACCACAAGATGGCCTGCAGGGGAGGGCAGTTGGGAATGACCAGGCCAGCTGGACCCAGGCCTGCAGAGGAGGGCAGTTGGGGGAAACCGGGTCAGCAGGGGAGGGCACTTGGGGGGGGAACAGGCCTAGGGGGAACCAGGCCGGCAGGGGAGGGAAGTTGGGGGGGACCAGGCCTGCAGGGGATGGAAGTTGGGGGCGACCAGGCTGGCAGGGGAGAACAGTTAGGAGTTACTAGGTCAGCAGAGGAGAGCAGTTGGAGGCGACCAGGCCTGCAGGGGAGCAGTTAACTGTCAATCAGGCTGACAGGGAAGTTGTTAGGGATGATCAGGTTGGCAGGCAGATGTGGTTAGAGGCAATCAGGCAGGCAGGCGAGCGGTTGGGAGCCAGCAGTCCTGAATTTTAAGAGGGATCCCAGATTGAAAAGGGTGCAGACTGGGCTGAGGGACACCTCCCCCCCCCCCCACCCCTGTGCACAGATTTCGTGCACCGGGCCTCTTTTTAAAGATCAGAACAAATATCTAGTACTAGATTAAAAGAGAACAAACTTACACATTAAACTTAAAATATTAATATAATATTGTTCCATTATAGACTTAAAAATGATACTGAAGTGATGACTCTGTTTTCATCATATTTTATTCAATAGAGGTCACTACTTACCTTCAGACAGCATTGTTCTGAAATAGTCAAGGTCTTACAAGGTTCACAGAGAGATGGTTTTTCTAGCATAGGCTGCGGAGGTGATCAGCCTTATGAGAAAACAACTTATGCTCTTAGATAGGTTCTGGAAAAGTGAAAAGAATTTATAAAAAGGGGTTCCTGTTACACAGAATCCATTCAAAGCAGAGGAAAAAGGGAAAGAAGGAGAATGACTGATACTCCTATTTCCTATTTTTTTTCACATGTGTAGCTAACATCTCTTTGCAAAGGGGTATAGACTGAGGTGCAATGAAATCAGAGCCTTGTATCGGATATCGGATCTTGCTTTGCAGGGACCTTGAACACTCACTCTGTCTGAGTCTGATTGCCGCTGCTAACCTAGTGACTGATTAACTAAGAGGTGTTTCTGAAAAGCCGTATAAAGAAAACTAAAGTCCCTTGGCAAGTGAAAAGAGCTTCATTATTGGAATCTTTGTATTCTGGAATGGGATCTGATATTGACCTTGGTGATAACACCAGAAATCAATGAAAAGATTTTAGAAATCATCTCTTTCTCCATTTTCCAAGGTCACAGCAAGGACTCACCTGAGAATTAAATATCCATTGCCTGAAAAAATATAACAATTGGATTGCAGAAGGGATTTTCTTTGTTATTGTTGTTAATCCTCACTTGAGAATTTTCTTTTCATTGATCTTTAGAGAGAGTGGAAGGGAGAGAGGGAGGGAAGAAGGGAGGGAGGGAGAGAGAGAGAGAGAGAGAGAGAGAGAGAGAGAGAGAGAGAGAGAGAGACTGAAGAGTTGGTTGGGCACTTGTGCCCTTGACTGGGAATGGAATCCATGACCCATCAGTCTGCCAGCCCACACTCTAACCACTGAGCATATTGGCCAGGGTAGAAGGGATTTTCAATTTTAAATAAAAATTCTGCACCACTGGAGTCTGATATTTCTTGTTACGTTTTGCCTCATTTTCTTTCTCTCAAGTACTGGGTTTTGTTATTTTTTTTGCAAAGTCACTCTGGAATAGTCTTTATAGAAGAGAATAGAATTTTACTATAGAAAGAGACCTTACAATTCATCTGATGTGCCCTCTCCCTTGCAATAATGCTAGAGAAGAAAATGGAGCCCCAAGAGTCCTATGCTCTCACAGTAACCCAGGGGTGCCGCTAGGTCTGGATCTGGAGTCTCTTGCCCTCCATGGCTGTCACACTTCCCAGATCAGTTTGGGATAAAAACATTTAGTCCTTTAATTCATCCAGAATTTTTTTTAGTAATGTCACCCAGTCCAAGTTTCCATTGTTTTCTCTTTTATAGTACTAACATGCACTAAGACACAGTTAGGAGAAAGAGTGAGTCTCACTACTGACTCTTTGTGGCCGTGAGAGAAAAACATTAACAGTGAAGTTTGAGATTTGAGTGTTCAGTGTTTCTAATTTGATGCTGTCAATGACACTAACTTCTACTAGTTATTTAGCACATATGAATCATGTTATAGTTTCAAAATAGTTTTCTATCAATAGTAACTTCTTAGCATGAATCAGGCTAGTTTGATTATTTCTTCCTCCTCAGTTTTCCTGGTCACATCATATTTGATGAATGTCATTAGTTGTCCAGATGCGTAGCTGTCTGAACTCCCCAAGTCTGCCTGGTGTCAGAGAAAGTTCTAGAGTTAAGGTAGGGGCAGTTTTACTTCTGTGGTTTATGGTTGCCAAGGACAAAGTTGGAGATGGGCAAGGGAGGAATTTGGAAGATGAAGAACAATCTGCCTTCATTGGTGATAACTGGTGTTTGCAGGTGTTCTGCTTATCTCTAACTTCAAGTCTTGGGCAATGCCACTTCATTCTGGAAATCTGCTGTGGTGCAGGGCAGGATAAAAATATGAAGAAGGGCTTTTGGTCGGGAGGGTTCAGTTTAGCCCTGACTGATTCCTCGCCTCTGGAGGGGTCCCTTTAGATCAGGAACACACCAACACTGATCTCTTCCCAGTTGCTCTTGAAAAGAGGAGACATTTTGAGTTTGCTACTTGGCAATAGTGATTCTAAGCACGAACCCAGAGGCAATTCCAAACCTAGTACAAGAATAAGGCTCTCCTTGGGCATGACTCAAGTAGAAAAGCTCTTTGAATCACAGCATTTGAATCTGAGTCACTCGCCAGTCTTTTCTTTGTCCTATAAAGGCAATTTAAGCGCGGAGGTCTAAAGTAGGCTTTTTGATTCTCAGCCATTCCCCTCTTAGCAAAATCCCATCTCTACCACCCCATGGGAATAGTAAGGTCTCTTTCAAGTATTGATTTTAAAGAGAAACCACTTCCTAAAAGCAGGTTTGGAGAGGTGAGGGCTTGGGAGAGTTATTGGAAATTACTGTCCGTTCATGCTGTTAAGCTATCTCTGAGCCTGGGACATATGACCTCCCAGATGGCCCCATATATCCAATTACTCTCACCTTCCCCCTTTCTCCCTCCACGTTAAAACTCTGCTGATTTTCAGATGTACTGGTAACTTTAGGGGAGTTAAGGCTAATGAAACTTAACAGAAGTTCTGACCTTCCATTGCCACCAATGCACTAATGATGCATCATCACAAATTATATTTTTAGAGACTTGCTGGTGTTATATTGGGCCAGCTCATATTTAGGTCATTCTTCCCACCTCCCTCAAATGCCTTGATTTTTAAAAGACCTCAGAGTCTCTGCATCCATACTTGCAAGAAATTCTTACCTACACTTCCATGTCTCATGCTTCTGTTTCATTCGTTCCTCTTGATTTCCAAAGTCCTGCCTTGAACTATAATATCCACATTTCATACCTATAGAAAACACTGAAAATAAGATTCTATTTAAAAATTTTCCCCAAGTTTTGGCCCTGCATTATCTTGTGTGCCCCATTTTTCTTTTTCGAGTTTCTCCCTATCTCTCCCCATACAATCTCACATCTTTAGGTTACCAGATGAGGGGCCTAGATGGTCTTCATCCCTTAGAGCAGTGTTTCCCAAACTTTTGACATATGTGTACCCCTTCTATAATTTTTGTAACACTGAGTACCCCTCGTCAAAATAAAAATGGATGTATTTTAATAACAATAAAAATATATTTATTTTTTCTTTTTTTGGTACATACACAAAATAATAATAAACTTATTCATAATAAAATATAAATAAAAGTTATATTATAAATAACATTTATTTGCATACCGGACCGTCTCACGCCTCACAAGACTGTCTTGACTTGACTCATGAGAACGTAGAAATAGGCGCAGCTAAGCACGGTGCAGTGCATATCCCCACCAAACTCTTCCGGTACCCCTGGGGGTACGTGTACCACACTTTGGGAAACACTGCCTTAGAGTATGACCCTTCTTTCATATAATAGTAATTTATGTAGCTAAATACCTTTTGGAGCTTACTCCTCCTCCCCCAGCAAAACTGAACCATTCAAAGCTTTCTTACTCATTCCTGGTAGTTTCATATTCCACCTACCGGCAGTATCTCATGTCTCTTTCGGCTCTAGGAAGGCAAAGTGGTCACCAAGGGAAGACACTGTTTACATCTGTTTTTGCATTATAATAAAGAGTGCAATTAAGTGTAAACTTTGGGGTCAAATTCTAACAGAATTCTCTCCTTTATGCTCAGAAAATTTAGTGGTCATATGGTTCAAAATGAGTTGGTTCCCCAAATCTGCTGCTGCTGTCCAGCCTTCTGGTTCCATTGTTTTGAGTGAGGATTATATGCTTTTGTTTCTGTGTTGTTGTTGTTGTTGTTTTTAAATATATTTTTTATTGATTTTTTTTTTTTTAACAGAGGAAGAGAGAGGGATAGAAAGTTAGAAACATCGATGAGAGAGAAGCATGGATCAGCTGCCTCTTGCACACCCCCTACTGGAGATGTGCCCGCAATCAATGTGCATGCCCTTGACCGGAATCGAACCTGGGACCTTCCAGTCTGCAGGCCAACGCTGTATCCACTGAGCCAAACCAGTTTCGGCCTGTTGTTGTTTTTCCATTAGAATCAAAAGGAACCAGTAAGTAACTCATGGTAATAAAAAATTGAAATTTGAAAGGCAGTGGCTATTAACAGAGCAACAGAAAGACTGGAAAGAGAAAACATGAAGCTAAGAAAACAGCACAAAGTGCAGGT
Source organism: Vespertilio murinus (assembly GCA_963924515.1). Lineage (NCBI taxonomy): Eukaryota > Metazoa > Chordata > Mammalia > Chiroptera > Vespertilionidae > Vespertilio > Vespertilio murinus. The sequence goes on from OZ004712.1 coordinate 35,925,814, forward strand.
ATAAAACAACAATGCCTCATGCAAATGTAAGGAACTGTGTATGGATAATTGAGTGGAAATTACTCTGAAAAACAACTGAGATTACTGGGGCTTTGGTTTGTGGGGCTGGGAGAAATACCCCGAAAATTGATAAGTCACCGATCTTCCTTATTGTATCTTTAGCACCCAGCACAACTCATAATTAAGTAATTTAACGCCGGCCAAACTACCCAATGTTTTCAGACAAACTATTTCTGTGACAGCCACTTCCATGCCTTAGAAGCCCCATCCATGGCGAGTCTGGGGCAGAATTTGTGGGGAAAGTGACCTGACTGGAAAGAACGTTCAGGGCATGTATTGGCTACAGTTCACCCGGCAGCAGAGAGGTGGGGAAACCGAGGAGGAATGCCAGCCTCCTTGAACAGATCTGACACCACCCCCCTTGAGGTGTCTTTTACTTTATTGTCTGCCAGCTCCTGCCCAACTTCTGGTCTCCAGCTGGCCGGCTGGAGGCAGCCTAGGAGTTAGCCAGGGGCAGTTCTGTGGCGGTTCACAGGGGAGTGTCTGGGAGGGAGGGGTGGGGCGTGCAGCACGTCCGCTCTCCCTCGGAGTGTGCCTCGCCCGCACCTGCCGCGCTGCCCCAAGCGCCTCTGCAAAGACGCCGAGGTCGATGCACGTTGCTGTGCGGGGCTGAAAAGCTCCGGTTCCGCTTCGTGCGCCCCTAACCCCAACCGGGACCCCGGGATCGCCTCCAGGATCCCAGTGGGTGCTCCCGTCCCCTCCTTCGATCTCCCCCTTCTCCAGCTCCAGTCCCGCCCGCCACTCTGAGGGGCACCCCAGGGTCACCCAAGTCCCCCACGCCCCGGGGCACCCGGCTCTGCGAACCGGGAGCGAGGGGGGGGGGGGCAGGGCGGGCGGGAGGCGCGAAGCGGGGCGGGGGCGCGGGCGCGGGCGCTCCACACGGCCCCGCGCGGGGCTCCTCGCCTTCGGCTGCAGCAGCTGCCGCCGCGGAGGGGAGAGACGGGCGGAGGGTGGCGAGGAGGGCCGGCGCCCCGGCCGGGAGGGAGGAAGGTGGTGGGGGTGGTGGAGGCGGGGGCGGGGGCCGCGGGGCCGCGCCAGGGGAGCCGGAGGGGTGCTCGGCGCTCCCCCGCCCTCCTTCCGGGGCCGCGGGGATGCGGGCTCTGAAGCGGGCGCTGCGGGGCTGAGGCGGAGGCTCGGGAGTTGCCGCGCGCGCGGCGGGGTGCGGGTGCCTCCTGCGCGCGGGGAGGCGGGGGAGGCGGAGGGAGGACCGGAGCCGGAGGAGGAGGAGGAGGAGGAGGAGGAGGAGGAGGAGGAGGAGGAGGAGGAGGAGGAGGAGGCGGCGGAGGGGAGGATGCCCGGCGCCGCTGCCGCCGCCGCCGCCGCCGCCGCCGCGATGCTCCCGGCTCAGGAGGCTGCGAAGCTGTACCACACCAACTATGTGCGGAACTCGCGGGCCATCGGCGTGCTGTGGGCCATCTTCACCGTCTGCTTTGCCATCGTCAACGTGGTGTGCTTCATCCAGCCCTACTGGATCGGCGACGGCGTGGACACCCCGCAAGCCGGCTATTTCGGGCTCTTCCACTACTGCGTCGGCAACGGCTTCTCCCGGGAGCTGACCTGCCGGGGCAGCTTCACCGACTTCTCCACGCTGCCCTCCGGCGCCTTCAAAGCCGCTTCCTTCTTCATCGGCCTCTCCATGATGCTCATCATCGCCTGCATCATATGCTTCACCCTCTTCTTCTTCTGCAACACGGCCACCGTGTACAAGATCTGCGCCTGGATGCAGCTCACCTCCGGTGAGTGCGCGCTCACCTCCGCGGAGCGAGGCGGGCGGGCGGGGGACCCCCCCCCCCCCCCGAACCCCGGGCGCCGGAGCTGGAGGGGCGGGAGTGGGAGGGACCCGGCGGGGCGGTGCTCGCCGCCGGGTGCTGAGCAACTTCATCCGCGGCTCCGGCGTGGCGTGGGGGTGTGGGGGAGCCGGACCCCTTAGGAGGCCGGAGACCCCGGGGTTTCCCGGGACCCGGCACGAGCGAGCAAGAGTCTTGTCTTGGGGCTTTTGAGAAGCTTCCCAAGTGCGGGGACGCCGCCCCTGAGGACCCTCCGGAGGCAGGGCGTGCGCGGGGCCGAGCCCGCTCAGAACTAAGGACCCGGAGGAGCTGAGTTCGGGGCGCGGACCCAAGCACCCCCCGGAGGGGCTGGCCCGGCGGCCGGCGGGGCGGATAGCGGATTTTGGAGAGGCTGTCGTGGAAGGAGTCAGCCTTCTCTGTCCCTCTCCGGGACGGTTTCTGTCGTTGGTCCATGTGTGTGTTAGGGGTGGTGGTGGCTGGAGTGGAATTGTTTCTCTCTCTCTGGTCCAGGCAGTTATAAAAAAAAAATCTTATCATGCATCTGGACATGAATGCATCCCAATTGTTTGGGGGTTTGACCCTTTTAAGAAAAAGGTAGCTCAGAGCCGTCCCTGAGCAGTTCCCCGAGGTCAAGTTTTCGGTGTGCGTCCTTGCACAGAGCACAGGTGCTTCCATTCCATCTTTAAACGAAGAGAGGTCTTGAGAGAATCAAGGTCTCATTTTTTTTTTTTTTTTTTTTTTTTTTTTGGAAAGGGGCTTTAGGAAGATGGGCAGAGAGGAAAACCTGTTTCTGTGCCTCTTGGTGATAGATTGTTGTTAGCTGGAGCATATGAAAAGTATTTTTTTCCCCCCTCCGAGCATCAAAGTTACTTTTAACCCAGAAAGGATGTATAGTGTATTTCCTGGTGGCTTTGGGAAGGCATGAAACAAAACTGACTCCTTTCTCCACCGGCCATGGAGCTGATTCCCTCTCTGCCAGCCACCTGGGGTGCCCTGCCTTCTGTAGGCAGACTCCATCCTCAGACACCTGACACCCTCTTTTCCCGGCATTGTCGGGGTCCTTTTGGTTTTATGGACGGTCTGGCGCGGAGGAACAAAGAATATCTTAGGCAGCCAATTTTTTTCCTCAGGTGTATTTTGTTTTATCTGATGGTGTTCTCACTTCAAAGATACTACCTTCAAGATTTTGCAGTTATGTTTGGAAGGTTTGTCTACGCTCTGGGGAGTAGGGATTTGACCCCCTAGTTTACCAGAGTGTCCTAGGATAATTAAGTCTTTACAGGTGCTGGACAGGAGAGAGAAGGTTCATGATCTTATATTGATAGTTTGATATAAGAGAAGCTTGTGGGGGACTAAACTAGCATGGAAGTGCTTGCTTTGTATTAAGTTTGTGTGAGCTGCTTGTGATTCGCCATGAACTGGGAATGTGCCCATGTGAAAGGCAAGAGAAGAACACCAGTAGAGGCCCCCACACACATACCGTTATCCTCCTGAAGTGTGAGAGCTCTCTGCTTCGTCTTCTATCCCTCCATTCCAAACTTCTGTTCCTCCCTCCACCCCGCCACACACACTGTTTTCATATATAATGTAAACTTTCACGGCCATTTCATGTGCAGACTAACATTGAGATTTGGAATAAGTTAAGGTATTATAGTTGTTCTTGACACTTAATTCTTGTTTGACTTTGAAGACAATAGGACATTGAGGATGCAGGTGTTTTAGGAAAAGAGGTGACCCTGTGCAACTCATTTAAATTTTTTCTAAGTTGGTAAATGACCTATTTAGACTGGTGATTCAAATTAGATTGTTTTTCAAAGGTACGACAGTAATTTGCAAGTGATTTATCAACAACATATTTCTAAATGTTTTAGTTTTATAAGATTTTTTTTTTTTTACTCTAAACCAAAGGGGTTTTCTAAAAAACTTCTTTTAAAAAGCAAGCAAGCTGTCTTTGGAAAAGAATGATCAGCTTTAAAGTTAATACAAACTGCAACTATTACAATATTTATTCTTTCCTCTTCCTGGAATAGAGTACACAAAAATAATTTGTTCTGGGGTAGTGAAGTATAATGTCTTTTTCCCCCCCCAGAAATTTTATATAAATACACTTCCTTGTTTTCTATATGTCAGTGCAAAATGTGATGGTAGCCTTTGTACTAAAGATGATACAAGTACATTTACTTCATTTCTGGAGTGGTACAGATCCTTAAGTTATAGGCTTATTTTTAAAATCCTTTATTTGAAATTTATTTGATATTTTATTTCTAGATAAACTACAGAAAGTCATAACTATTAATGAAGTATATTAATGAAAGAGAATGGATAATGACAATGGGGCAGTTAAGAATCAGTCAATTATATTCACATTGAGGAATGGTTTACAGAAGATATTTATGAAGAATGTCATATTTAGCCAAAACTGGTTTGGCTCAGTGGATAGAGCGTCAGCCTGCGGACTGAATGGTCCCAGGTTCTATCCCAGTAAAGGGCATGTACTGTGGTTATGGGCAATGCCCGGTAGGGGGTGTGCAAGAGGCAGCTGATCGATGTCTCTCTCTCATCGATGTTCTAACTCTGTATCCCTCTCTCCTTCCTCTCTGTAAAAAATCAATAAAATATATTCAAAAAATGTCATATTTAATGTGGTTTTGTTTTTTAAATATATTAGATAATGTATATTATTTTATTATTATTTTTTATTGATTTCAGAGTGAAGAAGGGAGAAGGAGAGATTGAAACATCAATGATGAGAGAGAATCAGTTGTCTCCTGCATGCCTCCTACTGGGGATGGAGCCTGCAACCTGGAGATGTGCCCTTGACCGGAATCAAACCCGGGACCCTTCAGTCTGCAGGCCAATGCTCTATCCATTGAGCCAAAACAGATAGGGCTAATGTGGTTTTGTTTTTGTGTCTCGTGACACTAACAAGGAATTTAACATAATATATTATAAGTTACTTTGAAAGTTTAGTTTCTAGCATTTAGACTATTCCTTTTTAATATTAAAGAGACTTTTCATACTTTTAAGTGTTCCAAGGCTAATCTCAAGTGTAATGTGCTAGCTATGAAAGATGAGACTTAATGTACCATTTGCTTTTTAGAGACTGTTTAACCCTCATTGAAAGTCAAATGATTAACTTGTGCATTTAGTTATCTAAGGCATTTTAATATAGTAACATCATTCATTAAAGTCAGGCAGAATATAAAATCCCATATGAAATGATACACTGAGGTGATGAGGCAGGAAATTTTCTTATGGCAATACAACATCAAGAATGATTCTTTTCCTGATTCTGAACAATAAACTAGAAGAAGTACTTAGTTTATTGGACCTGACAATGTTGTTGCTCTTCTATACAATTAACAGCGCTATTATGAACACCTGCCCTCTTCCTCTTGCTCTCCCCTCTAGCTCGTTATTAACCTCAGGGGAGTGAAACTTCAGAACTAGGAGCTAACAGTCGCACTACCGTTGGATATGGTCCTATACTTATGGGCCATGCCTGATGTGAAGATTGACAACATAAGAATATTACATGTGCTTTCAGGAACAACCCAGGCAGAGGAGTACGTGTCTTCCAGGTTTCCCCGTTTCTCCTTTCTGGGCACTGTGCAGACGTGCTCTTCTTTGCTGTGTCTGGGAGCCCGCCAAACCTGCTCAAATGGGCTGCCCTGTGTGTGCAGAGCTATGAGCTGGTGCTCTGAAAAGGGAACAAGGTTGGAAGTTACTCAAGTTGCAAACTCAGCATTCAGGACCATCGCCAGTTCTTAGCAATGGCTGATGCTGAGCAGTATGAGGAAGCATCAAAGAGCTGCTAATCCATCCTAAATTCAGTTACAGAATGACCATTTGGAGGTGGAGGGAGGTTCCCCCACCAGAGTACTTTTAAAAAATATATTTTTATTGATTATTTTTTTTACAGAGAGGAAGAAAGAGGGATAGAGAGTTAGAAACATCGATCAGCTGCCTCCTGCACACCCCCTTCTGGGGATGTGCCCGCAACCAAGGTACATGCCCTTGACCAGAATGGAACCTGGGACCCTTGAGTCCATAGGCCAATGCTCTATCCACTGAGCCAAACCGGTTTTGGCCCCACCAGAGTACTTTAAACACTTCCCCAGAAGCAGAATAAAAAATGTATTCTACCACTGAGGGCAGTTTTCATTTCCTAATAACACATTCTACTTTTAAGAATTTTTTATTTACTAAGCCACACTTATAGAGAAATTATTTGAAAATGAGAATTTTGAAACTGGTGTTTTTTGTTTTTGTTTTGTTTGTTTACTTTTATGTGATGTAACAGGAATGTGACAAAGAGTAGAGGGAAAATATATTAATGTGAATGTCGAAACATGATTTAAAATATTTTTACTGATTTCAGAGAGGAAGGGTGAGGGAGAGAGAGAGAGACAGAAACAGAATTATTGATTGGCTGTCCCCTGCTCATCCCCTAATGGGGATCAAGCCCACACCCTGTGTGTGTGCCATGACAGGGACTTAAACTGTGAGCTCCTGGTTCAAAGGCTGATTGATGCTCAACCACTGAGCCACCCTGACTAGGCAAAAGCAGTGATTTTTTATAACAGTGAGATTTTGAGTGAATATGTGTGAAAAATGACAGGATCAATATAACCCATAATATATACTGTCAGGTGCAAGGCTGCACATTTAACAGCTTTTATTCATTGTAAAATGTTAACAAGATACTTATATACTTCTATAAGCCATAAATACACACACACACACACACACACACACACACACATATATATATATACCTAACCAGAATATGGTATCAGATGCTTAACAATTATGAAACAATTATTCAGTGATCTTGCTTATGTATGGTATGAGGCTCTGACCCAGTAAAGAAAATCCAGATGGCCAGGTCAGTATTTTACATTTTATGTGCATACCTTAGAAATCTTTCAAAGTGAACAAAATTAAAAAAAGAAAAAAAAAACAGCAGAGCATATAGTTATAGTTGCAGTATGTGGCTCAATGCATTTTTTTTGTGTGTGTGGTGTAATGAGATAAACTGAGCAAAGCGGAGTAGAAAGAACTTAAGGTCACTGGGAATTGAACCAGCGACCTCTTGGTGCATGGGATGACACTCTACCAACTGAGCCACACTGGCCGGGCATTAGGAGAATTTTAAAGTGTAATTTGCATAATAGATTTGAACTTTGGGGGTCACTACCAGCTTTAATTAATATTATTTTTCTTTATAATGAGTAAACTAGAATTTTTATTGGATATGAGGAAAGACCAAGGAATTTGAAAAGAGAAATAAACAAAAAAAACCCCAATCTTTCCAGAATGCTAAATGTTCACATAATTAATATGCAGCTCTCAAATTCTAGCCACGATTCTATGACACTCCTACTACACAGGATCATTGTACCATTCATAGTTAAATTGTCCTAACTATAATGTTGAGCACATTTCTCATCTCTTTTCCTAAAGTAGAACAGAAAAATGAGTTGCTTGCAAAAAGAAGATAAATAATTTTTTGATCAGTCTAGACATGAATCTTATTGAACTTGTTTTGGACAGAATGAAAGAAGAAGGAAGCAAACCTTTCTGAAATAGAGTTGCTGGCATGGAACTGTTGAATCAGTCTCACAAACCTAGATTCTGACATCTTCTCCAACCTAATAAAACCAGGTCTATGGTAGGGTAGGGACTATATATATATGTATTTCATAGGAGAAGAGATTGCAAATGATAGGCTGAGTGAAGTTAGTCTAATTGCACGACGTCTTGAGATTATGGCTTACCAATAATGAAAGAGCTAGTGGAAGAATAGTGAAAGGTAGTAAAATCAATGATAAATAATTGTTGATCAAAACAGAGTTCATGCATAACTTAATCAATCAAGAGTATTCTCCATATTTTTCCCCTGTTAGAAAAGAGTGGCAAACAGGAGTTTGAAGAGAACTTGCCTTTAGCTTTAGTACTGAATGCATCATAGGACCATTTACTTAACTGTCTAGAGACTATTTGTGCAAATAGTCTATGTGGGGAGTGCTCTTGGTTTTAATGAAGACTATCAGTGAGACTGTAGAATCAAAATAGGAAATGCCTATTATCATTGTCAGAAGGAACAGTATTTGAAAACCAGGCAAATATATCCAGATGTGAAGATTGACAGGGATTAGAAAAGTGACACCAAAAATAAATGAAGTATGAATAAAAAAGATTGGAAAAAAATTCAAGGTGGGAAAGCCTGTAGAATTTGATAACATCAAAAGCCTGTTGAATTTGATATAACCAGTGCTTAAAAATGTATTTACACAGGACAAGCAGAGATCTGGAATGCACATTACAGCACAATGCTGTGTGCAGATCTCAATTACCAAGAAAGAAAAGTTATGGCTCCACCCCCTCCCCCATACTGGGAGTTATAATGGATTCTAAGATCAAGGTACTCAAGGGAGAGATGATTGAACTTCTTGTATGGTAGATGGGAATATGGAGGATTAAAATAAGCAAACCTAAGAAAGAAAAGGTCATTGTAACATTCGATAAAGCGAGTTCTATAGTTTCTCTTTGAAAATCTAGTTAACAGATTGTGAAGCTAAATTGATTGCTAGAGTGCCTTTAATGGGGAAAGGGAACTGACAAAGAGCACCTGGGTAAATATATTTACAGAACATTTTAAGAACATGTGCAGTATAAGCTAGATTAATTGAATTTATCCAAGATTCAGATAATAACCAGCAATATTGTGGAGCTATGGAATACCAAATTAATATTAACTGAATATTCACATTTTAACCAGTTAACTGTAGTACTGACTAGTTGGCATTTTTTGAAAACCTTTATAGGGAAAGGAATGCTGTACTGCAGTGTTTTACAAATATAGTTGGTGAGCCGAAACCGGTTTGGCTCAGTGGTAGAGCGTCAGTCTGCGGACTGAGGGGTCCTGGGTTCGATTCCTGTCAAGGGCATGTGCATTGGATGACTTCAGCCCAGCCTGCACTCTCTCCAATCCGGGGGTGGGGTGGGGAGGAAGGGAATGTCCAACTGCTAGTTTAGGCTCAGGGATCAGGCCTAAACTGACAGTCACCCCTCTAATCCTGGATTGCTGGCTCCTAATTGCTCACCTGCCTGCCTACCTGGTTGCCCCTAATTGCCCTGGGTGGCCTGATCACCCCTTACTGCCTCTGTATGCTGTCCTGGTTGCCCCTAACTGTTCCCCGCTATTGGCCATGTCATCCCCAACTGCCTCCTCCTTGCTGTCCTGGTTGCTCTTAACTGCTCCCCCACTGGCCTGGTCTCCCCTAACTGCCCTCACCCCCACCAGCCTGGTCGCCCCCAACTACCCTCACCCCTGCCAGCCTAGTCACCCCTCATGCCTCTCCCTCACCTCCCCTGCTAGCCTGGTCACCTTATGCAGCTTGCTGTTCAGTCATTTGGTTGTCCTTCACCCTCCTGGCAGCCTGGTCGTAGAGTGTGAGGATTAATTTGCATATTACCTCTTTATTATATAGGAATATAGGATAAGTCTTCAATATGCACTTTTACCATTCTGCATCAACATGATATAGAAGGAAGGGACTGCTATTTACAGGAAAAATAATTGCCTACATGTTTACCAGATTTCCCTCTTCAAGCATGCTTAGGTGTGACAAGGTACTCCTCATCCCATCCTTTTCAGTTGCTGAACCTAAAGCCTGTGTGGTCCTTTGCCCACACTGACCCCTGGTGATATTTCTGATCTCATTGCTTTCAGCCTTTGACTGGGAATCCTACAGGACAAGGGCACATGTCAGCATTAGTGGCTCTGTGTCATCTGTCATGTCCTGAATCAAATGCAGAAATGCTCTTAAGAGACTTGCTCATTGGTGGTGGTGGTGAAAGTGGAGATGGTGGATGGAATCGCCACGTCACACAAAGGGAAATGATAGACCTGGCAGCTTCTGGAGGCATCAGAACTGGGAAGTGGTTGTAAGATTTGCACCTTGACCTGGCCACTTATTGGTTGGATGACTTTGAGTAAGTCATCTAACTGCTCTTGACTTGTCATGCGTTTTTCCCCCCCTAAGTCTTATGTAATTGTATTAAAGATACATACAAAGAGATTACAAGTTATGAATATTAAAAATATATAATCTGTTAACCAAGTATTTTTGAGCATTTACCAACAAAGTAAATGTTGGAAAAAACAAAAAAAAAATAGGGTGAAATTAAAGTAGAAGGCAAATATGGGATGATCCTAGACAAACACATAGGTATCCAGAGTTAGAGTTTCTCAATATAAAGACCTTAAATAAAATACATATCTACCATGTTCTAGGATTATTGAATTAAATCCATGTAAAACACTTAATAGTGGAGCTACCTCTCAATAAATGTGAGCAATGATTACGGTTATTATTATTGCTGCCACCATTAAAGAGAATAGGACTGGAGGAGTGATTAGTATTCAAAAAACTTAGTAGACAGAAAGATTAAGTTCACAATGTACAGGTTAAAGGACAGTTTTCTTTGACTACTTGTGTATGCTAGACCTACCTTGTTCTGAGGATCAAGAAAGATAATGGCTGTGGAATCACTTTAGAAACTGCACAGTGTTGTATAAATGCCATTGTCATCTCTACAATGGACATTGTACATTACTAACAAACACCATATTCGGCTAAGAGTTTAATTTTGTATTAATATTTTATTTGTCTAGAGAAATGACTCAAAGTAATAAGAATGTATTTTTTAGATAATTTTAAACTGCTTAATAATTTCAAATGAACAAACTTGTTGGGGGGGGGGTGAGCCATGTTTTAAAGGCACTGTGAGCCAATCTTTTGATTATGTTCAGACCTAAGTACTTAGGCATTCTTAAGTTTCCCCAAGTGATGGGGAAATGCCCAAATTATTTTTCCTTCACAGTTACCAAAAGCAAAATGGAATATTCTCAATATGTAATAACATCATATAACAACAGGAATAAATCCAAAGCAGCATTTTTTTTTCTGTTTTAAATGTAGCTGTAATGTTTTCAAAATTGTTTCTCAATATTACATCTGCGAATCTTTATTCTTCTCCCAAAGCAAAGAAAGCAATGACTTAAGATTCTCCGGTTTATGCTCAGATGACAATGTAAGATTCTTCGGTTTATGCTCAAATGACAATTATGCTCCGGTTTATGCTCAAATGACAATTATGCTCAAATATTGCAGTTGTTTTTTTTTTATTATTAACATGCCAATTTCTTTAGCTTTCCTAAAGAAGCTTAAAAAACAAACCCCATTGTTTCTTGTTATTAATATTTTCATTTCAGGTTTAAAGACATCAGCTTATTATAAAATGAGAGAATCAGTTATTACTACATCTATGACTATGACCTAAACCACTGGATTGAAAACTGAACAAATGAACCGTCTCTGCTTTACATATTGTCAATATCGCTTTTATGGTGCATATCCAGAGTTGATGTTGACAAGAGAACTTATTAACTTAAGTATCTTGAGAGGTGCTGGTGCAGAGATGCTGATGAATGCAGCGAGATGGTCTCCCCATGCGTCCTGTAGGTCATTGTGAAACAGCTCTGCTCTCTGAGACCTTTCGGTCTCCTGAGAAGGGCTCTCCAGCAAGATGAGCGAGGATGGGGAAATGGGCAGATCCACCCAAAATCTGAGTTCGCTTTGCTGAGGACCCCTCCATTCACCACAGGATGGGCTCTAGAGGGAGCTCCAGCCCCGTCATCCTCTGCTTCTCAGAACATCGCCTTTTATAGGGTCAGGCCCAGAGCCATTTTCACCCTGACCATACTTGTCAGATAACTCTTTAGAGGATGGAGGGGAGAGGATAAAATATGAAGCTTGAAAAAGGATGAGAAAAGGGAATCATCCAGAACGCATACAGTAGGAGGAAAGCTCCTTTTACCTACAAGGAAAAAGCCAACTTTCTCCTGGACTTTCCTATAAAGGCATTGCCTTGATGTAAATGCTTTTAATTAGTCTCCGTTTCTTACCTAACCTTCTAAGAAACTTTTTTTTTTAGAGGACTCATTTGGTAGGGTCTTCCAGTGGAACATTTTGACTTGTTTCTTAGCCTGGAGATGGACACTTTCAGATAACTTGGAGAATTCAAAAGAAGTTGAGGAATTCACGACTACAGGATTCTAAGCCGCCATTTGATCTTGGTGGCCATGAACTATGCATTATAATTGCAACTCTGCAGCAGCCCAAGCATGTTTGCAAATAAAAAAAATAGAGCTTGTATTCCATTTCTTGGGAAACTTTAAGGACTTTAGAATTTAAGAACAATTTTTACAATAACTCAGAACATGGACCCCAGCCACAGGCAAATAATGTGTCATAGGATCAGAATTAAAAAATTGCATCTCATTTCATTAATAGCTCCTACCTATCTTATTCAAGTCTCCATTTCCTTAAAAACAAAAACAAAAAAAAACAAAAAACCAAAACCAAACATCCAACAACAACAAAAAGAAGGAATGAGTGACTGCTTTCTTCCCAGCTATTGCAATTGGACACAGCTGTACACTGTCACATAGGTTTTTGTCACTAGAACCCACTTGAAAAACACACAAATTCTGTCCTTTTACTTTTTTTCTTTCAAAACCTGGGACCTGAGCTCAGTCTGGTTTCTATTTTATCTTTTTGGGACCCTGAAGTGCATAAAGTTTGTTAGAGAAAAACTTCCCAAAAAGTGCACTTTCCTGCTTAACATCAAGCCTTTATTTCCATCTCACACTCAAAAACATTATTTTATTATTATTATTTTTATTGATTATAGCATCACATAATTGTCCTCATCCCCCCATTCCCATCCCAAACCCCTCCTTACATATGCCCCCACCCCCCTGTTGTCCATGGCCACTGGCTAGGCCCATGTGCATGCACACAAGTCCTTTGGTTGATCTCTTCCCCTTCCTCTACCCTCCCCTACTTTCCCTCTGAGGTTTGAGAGTCTGATCGCTGTTTCTCTTTCTCTGGGTCTGTTTTTGTTCATTCATTTATGTTGTTCATTATTTCCTCTAGATGTGTGAGATCATGTTTTTAACCCTCCTCACACAATGTCCCCTCATTAGCCCCAATGCCTGACTCTGGCTCCAGTGTCTATTGATGTGTTTGTGCCTGCACAGGCCAGAAAACCGAAGAGTGGACTGGTCCTGGAGCTCAGCACAGCACCCCAGCATTGCTGTGGGGCCTCTTAGAAGATGAGGACTGATTTAATGTACGTAGAACAAAGGAGAAACGTTCTGCAATCAATATGAGCTCATTTGGCAAGGGCTGTCCTCTTTTGTGCATGTTGAAGAACTTATTTCTTTTTTTTACACAAAAGCTCTCTAGAAAACCAGCCTAATGACTGAGGGGTGGTCCCTAAAACTAAAGTTTCAATGGTGATGGATTTATTCAAGTAATAGAATGAGTCTCACATATAGTTTTTCCTTCCCCAAGTTTCATGATGACATGAGAATTTATTCTCCAATGTGTAAAGTCTTGTCCGTTTAGTGTAGAAATCTGATTTACATGAAGGCAAGCTTGAACTTGTACAATGAAAGAGGAGGTGATTTAAATTTCTAGTGTAGTTATAACGTTATTTAGCCTAGCCATCATTCTGGTTTTGTTTAATATTTGCAAAATGAATCATTTCCACTCATCTGCAAACATGTTATGAGTCACGTATTTTACATTTTAGGAATAATACAGTTTATGTTTGTGTGTATATGCCTGTGTGTGTTTGTGTGTATGGTTTAAAGAAGAAGAATAAAATAACCGTTTGTGTGTCTGCCACCCACTTTCCTGATTATATCCAGTCAGAGGTATCCACTTTACCGAGTTTTGTGTTATTAGTCTACATTCGTTATAATACTAAGGCACGTATACATGTAATGTATATATACATATAATATACAGTAGCATACATATTCCTGAGTAACATATTCTTTACTTTTGGTCTTTCTGTTTTTAAAGGAAATGCTTTTAATATTTCACCATTTAGTATGACATATGGAGTAGATTTTTTTCAAATACTATTTAATAGGTCAAGGAAGTTCTCTTATATTCCTACATTGGTAGGGAGTTTTTAGATTGTGAATATATGTTAAATTTTATTAAATGCATTTTCTGTATCTCTTGTGATGATCAAATGACTTTTCTGAATTAATATATATATTGATGATATGAATTATGCCAGATTTTCTAATGTTGAAATAATCATGTGTTTAAAAAACAACACCACTTTGGCCGAAACTGGTTTGGCTCAGTGGATAGAGCGTCGGTCTGCGGACTGGAAGGTTCCAGGTTCGATTCCAGTCAAGGTCATGTACCTTGGTTGCAGGCACATCTCCTGTGGGGGGCGTGCAGGAGGCAACTGGTCAATGTGTCTCTCTCATCGATGTTTCTAGCTCTCTATCCCTCTCCCTTCCTCTCTGTAAAAAATCAATAAAATATATATGAAAAAAAACCACCACTTTGATATATACTATGAGTCTCAGTCTCTAATATTTTAAAAAGTATTTTCATGAGTAAAACTGGTCTTTTCTTTTTCCTTTGTCATACTGTCTGTATCTAGTTTAGGTATCAGGGTTATGTAAAACTTATAAAAGTAGTTGAGAAGTTTCTTTTTGAGTTTTTGAAAGCATTTATGTGCTATTGGAATAATCTGTTCCTTGTGTGTTTTATAGAATTATTTTCTAAAACTGTGCCTCATACTTCTTTGTAGGAATTTTTGAAACTACCGATTACATCTGTTTGATGGTTATAAAAGTCATTCAGATTTTAATTTCATCTTTAGTCAGTTTGTAAATATATATTTTTCTAAGAATTTTTCCATTTCATCTACATTTTTAAATTTATTGGCATATAACTGTTTATATTCTTACAAGCATACAAGTTGTATGTCTTCTTTGTTTTCTTTATATCAATTTACTAAAAGTTTGTCAGATTTATTAGACTTTATAAGAGCCAATTTTATCTTCATTGTTCATCTTCATTACCTACTGTTTTATAGCATTAATTTTTGCCTTATATTATTTTTTATTTTTATTTTTTGCCTATATATTTTAATTTTTATTTCCTTTTTTTTCTATTTGCTTTAGGTTTATTCTCTTATTTTTTTCTAATGTCTTAATTCTTTTCTACTCATTAATTATTAGCTGCTATAAACTCACAGAAAACTGCTTATACAGAGTGAAGACATCATCATTAAAAATTTTGATTAGGGCCGAAACCGGTTTGGCTCAGTGGATAGAGTGAAAGCCTGCAGACTGAAAGGTCCCAGGTTCGATTCTGGTCTAGAGGATGTACCTTGGTTGAGGGCACATCCCCAGTACGGTGTGTGCAAAAGGCAGCTGATCAATGTTTCTAACTATCTATCCTTCTCTCTTCCTCTCTGTAAAAAATCAATGAAATAAAAAGTAAAAAAAAGTAAAAAAAAATTTTTGATTAGGATCTGCATGTAACCATCTTAAGCATAACCTAAAAGGAAAGAAAATAGATGTTCATGAAAGAAAGTTCAAGTTACTTGTTAAAATATTTACAAATATTATGGTGTCATGGTTTATACAAAGTCAGAATATTTAATCTTGAATGTATAATCAATATATTTAATATTCTATTTTTCTGATATGAAGTAAATAAAATAAATGTTTTTGCAAAGTTTACATATGGATGATCCCAAATACTCTCCCATTTATTCTAGTAGTTGCTATTGTAATAATATAATTTTTAAATGTGTATCATGAAAAAGATGGATGGAAACTCTAAACACTCACATTCAGTTGATGCCACCAAGGTCAGTGTCAGCTTTACTGTTCAGCTGAGTCTTGGTTTGTCTTTTTTCTTACCTCTAAGGATTTCTCTTATAATGAGCTCAGCCATGTGTATTAAAAAATGTTCTGGATATTTATGCAGAATTTCAAGGTGTTCTATTTGAGAGGGTTTCTGGGCTTTTTTTTTTTTGGTGTGTTTTTTTTGGAGGGGGTCATCTGATCAGCCATATTGCCTAAAATGTAAATTCATGGATGATATTCAGTTGACTTTGCTTTGTTCTGTGGTCACATAAACTCTAAACTTCAAAGTGCCAAGTCACCAATTTATGTCATTGCTAAAAAAGAGAAGGATCAGAAAATGTGGATTGATGTATGCACACTAATTATAATTTCTAAACCTACTATTCAAAACTCATGGATCTCCCACAGTGAAGTTAGTGTCATATTTTTCTAAGCTGTACTATTTATTAGGAGCAAAGGGATGAAGGCATATAAGGCATATAAGGCAATTAATTTCTTTTGGTTTTAATATAAAAATACCAAACAAAATCCCAGAAATACTGTAATTTGAGTTCTCAGTCTTTTTAATTCTTTCAATCATTAATTTATCATTACTTATTGTGTGCCTTTGATGTGTATTAGAGAAGACTAGGAGACTGAAATACTTTCTAATATTTAGGATGGCTTCGTGATTGGTCTTCTTAGGTTTGGAACGAATTTTGTATCACTAATAAGAAAAGTGTGGAGGCAGCTATACCATACTAGATAAGAGCATAAGCTCTGAAACATCTAGGTTTGTGTGGTGGTTGCTTCATTTACAAGTTCATTGTGTGACCTGGGGACAGTTTTTTAGCCTATCTGTGCCTTTGGTTCCTCATCTGTAAAACAAGAATAAATATGGTACCTATGCCATGTCTGGAACACAGAAAGCACTCATAAAAAATTCGGTATTAGCATCAAATCATCATTGTTGGCATCATCATTATCATCATCTTTATCACTGTAGAAAGGCAGTGCCAGAAAGAACAACAACAACAACAACAAAAAGTAAAGGACCTAGTAGGTTACTGTTTTATATAAACCCCCTATGACTTCATTATTTTATTTCTCTTTTAATCTGGAAAAGAAATCCTGTACATTTTGGAGTTGTCAACTCATTGCTATTCCATTTTTGTTGGGCAAAGCCCTTCCCATTGTAGGTTCATGTGGGGATTGATAATAGAGGAGAGAAGAAGTTGTGGAACTTTCTGGAGTGGGTGCCCTGAGGGTCTTCTTTTTGGGTTGGAGATTGGCATCTGTAGAATGATATCAGTAGGGCTCACACAGGAAGTGTAGTCAGCAATTGCAGCTCCTTTTGACCTTCTTACTGGAAGCTTTTTGAGGATAGAGATCATGGCTGTTTTCAGCACCCTTGTACATCTAGCGCCTAGGATGCTTGTTGTAAATTTGCCTTATCTCCCAATGCACCAACCGATGCCACAACTCAAAGCTCTCTTCTAAGAACTGGTATAAAGATAAATTCTCTCCTCTTTTTAGAGAAGGGGTCAACATAGGTAATTTTCCTGCAGAGTCAGTGCAAGCAAATATCTTATTATTTCTGTGTGATTTAAACCCTACCGAAGAAAACAGGTTTTGTTTTTATGGTTTGATAATTTTGACCTGAACACAAAGAATAAAAATGTTAGAGAACCAAGTAAACACTAACATATTTGAGTATAAACTTGTTTTCAAATAGACTATTCTCCAAAAGAAATCCTTTTACTTCTCAGCCTTTAAAGTAACAACCACACAATCAGAGTAGAGGACAAAGGAAAAGACAAAAAGACAGAGAGCAGTATAATTCAAGGAGCTAAGCAGATGGGACTGGCATGTGACAGAGCAGCAGTAATCTTGCGCAGTTTCCACTGTCCCTGCTCCATTTATGTACATTTATATAATGGTTGCAAGATGAGAACCTATCAGGTACCATCTAATCAGGGAGCCCAAAATCCTCTTTGTTCCTCCTCCTTCCCTGCCTTCTTCTACTTCTTTGCAAATTTGGCTTGACATTCAAATTCTCTGGGAAGAAGAAAAAGCATGGAGTTTATAAATGGAAAAAAAACCCCACAAAAAACAACACAAACCCTATATAGGAAGGGAAGGACATTTTATTTGGAGATTAACTAAAAGACAATACAAAAAAATTTAATTCAAGCCTCCTTCAAAATACAATAACATCAATTTGCTGATTCCGAGGACAATAATAAAGTGGTGTCACAAGATATATTTCTTAATCATTTTTCTTATAAAAATTGTTTTATCTTTTTCACTGTTGTGAGGTTGTTGTGTGTGTTTTTTTTTTTAAAATTGGGAAGTATTATACATGTTTTCCTTTCTCCCCCATTTACCCTGTTCACTCTCACACTGTTCTGAGTTTTTAAAAATCATAAATTAAACCCTCAGATATAAGAAAAACATGTAGAATCTCGAGTGCAGTTGTAAAGTAGATATTGAAAGCTGGATAACAGTGTTGGGAAAGGAGTTATTCTCTATGGTAAACTCCAGACATAAATGGAGTCATTTCGTGATATTGTTCAGTTACATTGTTCACAAGGTTTCTTTAGGAAGATGCTCTTTGTCTTTGATTTTGAAATGACTTTTTGATGTCTGGCTACTATGGCAACTGCTATTTTATTAGTGTAACATTGATAATCAACTAAAATTGTCAACTCTTTGGCTTGCCACTTACGATTTCCTTTGTATTTACTCTATTTTCTGACTTAACCTTATTTGATATAATCTTACATTTTGGAAGTGCCTATATTTCCGTATGTTTATTTACATATTAAATTAATATTGTTGTTATATCTAAGGAGTCGTTATTGCAAAGCCAGCTGCTTTTGCCCACAATAGCAGCATTTACTGAGAGTTCACTATGGACCAGGTTTTGTTTTAGTGCGCTACATATGACCTCATGCAATCCTCATAAAATCTATGGGGTGCTGTTTATTCTTTTTGTTGTTAGTGTTTACCATTTCACTGATGAGGGAATGGAGGCACAGATTGGTTAAGAAATGTTGCCAGGAATATACAGCTGGAACTGTGCTGTCCGATCTACAGTAAACTCTGGTCACATGCGACTATTTAAAAAGTTAAATGGTATTAAAAATGTAGTTGTTCAGTCCCACTAGCCACACTTCAAATGCTCAATTGGCCCATGTGGCTGGTGGCTAATGAACTGGACAGTGCAGAGCAGGTCATCTCTATCATTGAGGCTAGTTCAGTTGGACAGTGCTGTTGAGGGAGCAACTCAGCCAAGCTTGAGCTGAGGTTGTGTGGTTCCAGGACCCATCCTACATGGAACTGACTTATTCCCTTTCCTCCATTTACTATAAAGGGACTGGCATTGATAGTCTATGAGTTGATGTTAACCTGAAGGATAAAGGGCAAGACTAAAGACTAAAGCCTGAATGGTATATTCATTCATTCATTCATTCATTCATTCCACAAATCTTTACTGAGCACCTGCAGAGGTAGGTACTGTTCTAGGTGCTGTTGACACAGCATGGAACCAAACACAGATTCTCCGACCTCACAGGACTTACAGACACAGATCATTTAATACATAATATGTCAGGTGATGATGAGTTCTGTGTAGATCTGAAGTTACTATATGTAAAGCCATGCTGATAAAATTATTTTTAGAAGAAAATTAAGATGGGAAGAAACTAAATCATGGTCTAAAATTTTACTTCTAGACAAGAAATAGTCTTATGAATTTAATTTTTAATTGTTAATAGTTTGACTGAACATAGACAACAAATCCTGTTTTTAAGAAAATTAAAATTTTTATTTATTTATTGTTTCATTTTATTATTTGAGGTCTTTTGTGGTTCCTTGTACACTCTTCCACTTCCCCCAATCACCACACTGTTGTCTTTCTCTTTTTTTCTTTTTTGCTTAATCCTTCTCCCAAGCCATCTGCCTGCTCTCTATCTATGAGTCTGTCTCTATTTGCTTATTAGTTCAGTTTGCTCATTAAATTCTATTTATGAGTGAAATCATACGCTATCTGTCTTTTTATGCCTGGCTTATTTCACTTATTGTACTAAGTTCTCCAGGTCCATCCATGTTGTTGCAAAAGGTAGAAAAGGTTGCATAAAAAGGAAGAAAAAAATTTTCTTCCTTTTTATGCCTGAATAGTATTCTATTGTGTAAATATATCATGGGTGTTTTATCCGCTCATCTACCGATGGATACTTGGGCTGCTTACAAATCTTGGCTGTTATAAATAATGCTACAAGGAACATTGGGGGTGCATATATTCTTTTGAATTAGAGTTTCGGGTTTCTTCAGATAAATTCCCACAAGTGGAATTGCTGGACCATCAAGCAGTTCCATTTTTAATTTTTGAGGTAATGCCATGCTACTTTCTACAGTGACTGTACCAATATGTATTCCCACCAACAGTGCACAAGAGTTCATTTTTCTCCAACAGTTGTTTGTTGATTTATTGATGATAGCCATTCTGATAGGTATGATATCTCATTGTGGTTTTAATTTGCATTTCTCTGATAACATTGAGCATCTTTTTAAAAAATATTTTTTTTATTGATATTTTACAGAGAGGAAGGGAGAGAGATAGAGAGCCAGAAACGTCAATGAGAGAGAAACATCGACCAGCTGCCTCTTGCACACCCCCTACTGGGGATGTGCCCGCAACCAATGTACATGCCCTTGACCGGAATTGAACCCTGGACCTTTCAGTCCGCAGACCGACGCTCTACTGCTGAGCCAAACCGGTTTCGGCTGACATTGAGCATCTTTTAATATATCTGTTGACCATCTGTATATCCTCTTTGGAGAAGTGTCTATTCAGGATCTTTGCCCATTTTAAACTTGGATTGTTTGCTTTTTAGGTGTTGAGTTTTATAAGTTCTTTATAAATTTTGTACATTAACCCCTTATCAGATGTATTAGCAAATATGTTCTCCCATTCATTGAGTTGTCTTTTCATTTTGTTGATGTTTTTCTTTGCTGTGCAAACACTTTTTAGTTTGATGTAGTTCCATTTGTATATTTTTTCTTTTGTTTCCCTTGCCTCAGGGGATAGATCAGAAAAAAAATTGGTATGAGAAATGTTTGAGATTTACCTGCCTATATTTTCTTCTAGGATCTCTGTTGTTTCAGGTCTAACATTTACATTTTTAACTCATTTTTAGTATATTTGTGTGTGTGGTGTAAGAAGGTGGTCAATTTTTACTTTTTGCATGTGTCTGTCTAATTTTCTCAATACCATTTATTGAAGAGACCATTTTTACTCCATTGTATGCTCTTGACTCCTTTGTCAAATATTAATAGACCATAAAGGCATGGGTTGATTTCTGGGCTCTCAGTTTTATTCTATTAATCTATATGCCTGGTCTTGTGCCAGTACCAGACTGTTTTCATTATAGTGACTTTGTAGTATAGTTTGATATTAGGTAGCACGATTCCTCCAATTTTGTTCTTCTTTCCCAAGATCTCTGTTGCTATTTGGAATCTTTTGTGGTTTCATATAAATTTTTAGAATATTTATTCTAGACATGTGAAATTTAAAAATCTGAAGATAGCAACTACATGGACTTCCCATAAGGATAATTCAGGCTCTTGTTTGCCATTAACATTAGGAAAGATTTGATTCATAAGGCAACGCCTACAAATTCCCATGCAACCTTCCTTTGTACTGTGGCACTGTTCCTCCCTGGGTCTCTACATCCCGAAAGTCTGTGCTTTCCTTTTCTCTGTTAAAAATCTAGTACAACTGTATCACTACTCCCTTCTGCTTGTACTTGTGAAGACAAATGAATTACTAGATGTAAGTTATCACTTTTATGTTTATATTCTAAATCATTTTGCACATAAAATACTTTTACAGGTAAGATTCTTAGTGTAGTTCCAAGTCCGTGATAAGAACTGCATAAACGTGACCTGCTATCATTATTGTTCCCAGCACTCTACTCCCTTTCCCTGCTTGATATAAGCAGGTCTTGCCTCAAAGCATCCTACCCTTCCTTGTAGTCCACACGTCTCCCAGACAATGGAGACACAGTGCATGTCTCCTTTGGGGAGCACAACTTCCCCACCTAATCCTCCTAATTTCCCCTTAAAATTGGAGTTCTGATACCCTGAAAACCCTCTACAGTCTTCTACTAGGCACTGCTGAGATTTTGCCCATTCACCAGAGCATTTTGTAATCTACAAGGAGGTAGGCCTTAAGGCAGAAAATATTAAGCCTGGTTTCTAGGGGTGCAGTTTTCGTTCCTTTTCCCTCAGTGCGGGATGAATCACGTGGGCCCCCCTCCAAGTCTTCAGCCAAGAGTCCGGGTCCAGTGGGTGTAGGTGGGATCCAGGTAGAACCAGCCGCTTGCTCATGGCTAATCTTGCAGTATCAGTAGGGCCCCCCTTTTAAAAACAGTTTAGAAAAGCGCCGATTGGTAGGCTGAGAGGGTGACTCTCCTCTGTGCTGGGAGCGGCCAGCTTTCCTAGGGAGCCTGTGAGGGCCATGCAGAAAGGCTGTTTCCCCTCTGCAGCTCCGGGTGCCTCAGGTGCTCTGCATGGATTGAAACGGACCGATTTCTGTTTTCAGTGTGTTTATAAGGATGCATTAAAAGCTCTGACATGTTCAGGAAACTGGGCATTTTGTTCATTTTATATCTGTCTCTATCTCTGTATATCTATAATGTGCATATCTGTAACACCATAGTCTATTCTAGGAGGAAATGTAATATATTTGGCAGTAACCAGTGTTGGAAGAATTCCATATTAGAACTCCCCGAGCTTATAGGCAACTCTACAGAAGAGGAGTAAAATAAGGCGTGGCATGTTGCATATTAGATGAGACTAAACGAGGAAGGTAAAATAAAGGGATCGCACTTTGTTCAGGACTTCTTAATATTCTGTCATTGAATTAGTCCTTTTTATTTATGCTTCCTCAGGCCTCAGTTTGGGTCCGTGTTCCTGATAGATACAGTGATAAATTATTCATTTGTATGCAAATAAACAGCAGATGTTGGATGGAAGAAGTATTTGCAGAGTGAAAGAAATTCCTATAAGTAAAGGCTAATCCTAAATAGCTACCGAAAATTTGCATCATGGTGCCTTGTTTTCTTCATTGGTACCCAATTAGTCTGGTGTTAAATAAGCTGTGAGCAGCCATGCCCAATCGAGCAGGAAGGATGTGCTTCAAAGGGTGAACCTGCATAAAATCCAGTTGGTGATGGTTGTTTCCATTGAAGGCACCCTGGGATTTACAGTGCTGTGCTGGGTACTTTATACTTAGCACCTTTATTTCTCAATGCTCCTTCAAGGAGGATTTTGTTATTTGCGGATGACGTAACTAAAACTCAAAGAGGTTATGTGACATGTCCAGAGCCCCCATTAAGTGGAAAAGCAAGGCTTGATTCTGTGTCTCTCTCTCTTCTTTAATTTTTCTAGTTAGTCCCCTTTTCCTCATTTCCACTCCCATTGACAAGTCTGATGTGTATCCTTTTGTTTGTATGTATGCGATCTTATAAAACTATCTTTCTTGTTTGAGTTCCTGTATTTTTAACTTTAGTAAATGGTATTCTGCTATAGATTTATTTCTCTTTTAGTTATCTGCTTATTTATTTGAAACATTATTTTCTTGCAGCACTAGGTTTTGAGGACCCATTCATATGTCTGTGTGTACTTCTGGGCCATCCTTGCTGGTGGCTGCACAGTACTCCGAATAGTACCCACCACATTCGTCTGGTGACAGGCACCCAGATTGCTTTTAGATCTCCACCGCACTGAATAACCCTGCAGTGAACATCTTGTTCATCTCTCTTGATGAACCTATGTAGGACTGTTTGGGAACTGCTGAGCCACAGGGCACACATATGCTGACTGTTCATCGGGTGAGCTTGCTGTTTAGGCTGGAGGCTCTAGGCCGCGTGTTTGCCAGCTGTGCAGGAACACCCCTGTATCCTCGGCATCCCACTGAGAAAACTCTGAGTTTTCTCATTTTTCTAATTTTCTAATTTTGCTCAGTCTACATGTGTGTATGTATATGTTTTAGTTTGCATTTCTATAAAATTTTAATGTTTAAAAAATCATATTTTCATATGCTTGTTAGTTGAACTTCTTCTACTGCTATTCTGTGTTTGAGTTCAGAGGTTGAAGGTCTGGTCAGAGTGGTGCCCATTTCTCTAGACCAGCACTGTCCATTTGAAATATAATGCAAGCCACATATATAATTTCAAATTTTCTAGTAGTCACATTATGGTAAAAAGGTAAAAAGGTGAAATTAATTTTCATAAAACATCTTATTAACTCAATAAATATAAATTGATAAAGCAATTATTAATAAGATGTGATGTATATATATATATTTTTTTCTATACCAAGTTTTCAAAATCTCATATGTATTTAACAATGAAAATACATCTCAATATTGGGTTCTAAATTTTCAATGATTCAAGTGAAATGTCAGTTTACACAAGTAAAGTTTTGTTTAACTTTACATTGTTTATAAAATTTTAGATATGCATGTTTATTAGAAAGTCCTTCTTATATTGAACTAAAATCTTCTACTCTTTCATTTCTAGTCATTATAATCATAATATTGCTTTCCATGGCCAAACAGACAATGTGTAATCTGTCTTTGAGAATATACCCTGATAAACGTTGGATTATAGCTCTTGAGTTTCTCCTTCCTCACAGTGTTTTTCCTTTGTGGTCCTCAACATCTCCTTTTCCGAGTTGTTCCTTCACCCAAACACACTGGGCTGTTCGATTGATTGCATTCCCAGTTGTCCAAATCTTTTCTAAGATGAGGCTCTAGAAGCAGCATGGTTTTTTAGATGTAGTCTATGTATGGGGCAGTGTCCAGATGAATTCTACCTTTCTCTGACCCAGATACTCTGCCACCACCAGAGTAACTTGAAACTAAATTAACTTTTAGAAATCACTTTTGGGTTTGGTTAACAAATGCTTGTTGTCTGCCAGTTTATGTGTGAATGTTTTTCAGGCTCCCACCATATGTTAATCCTATCTAATAGAAGAGTAATATGTAAATTAACCATCACTCCACTACCCCCTCAAGCCATGCCCACCAGCCAATCAGAGCAAGAATGCAAATTAACCCTAACCAAGATGGCTGCAGCTAGAGAACAGTTGAAAGGCTTGGATTTCCCTGGCAATAGAGGAAGCCAAGCTTTCCACACACCGTGGCCAACCTAGGCTTCCACTCAAGGATACAAAGTTTCAATTTTAGAAGATAAATCCCAAGAAAAATGGTGGCAGCCATGGAGTTGGAGAGAACAGGCTAGGGTTGCCCCCGGAAATGGAGGAAGCCAAGCTTTCTACCTGCCCTGGCCAGCCTAGCCTCCACTTAAGGCTGCAAAGTTTCAATTATAGAAGGTAAACAAATCCAAACAGAAATGGCTTGGCTTGGCTTGGCTCCGCTCCAGGCTACAAAGTTTCAGTTGTAGAAGGTAAATAAATTCCAGGCACCAGGGCCTCCATTTGGGTTGCCTGGGAGCATGGCTGACCTGCAAACCACCACAGGCCCTTTGCCCAGGCTGTCCCATGCCCCAAGGGAATCCCCACCCTGATCTGGGACATCCTTCAGGACAAAAAAGCTGGCCCCCACCCGTGCAGCAGGCCTTTGTCCTATCTAATAAAAAGTAATATTCAAATTGACCATCACTCCAACACACAAGATGTCTTCCCCCATGTGGTCAAAGATCCTGCCCCTATGTGGACACACGATTGCCACCACAAGATAGTCAGCAGGGGAGGGCAGTTGGGAGGCACCAGACCTGCAAGGGAGGGCAGTTGAGAGGAACCAGCTCTATAAGGGAGAGCAGTTGGAGGCAATCAACCCTGCAGGGGAGGGAAATTAGGGGTGACCAGGCCTGAAGGGAAGAGAAGTTGGGGGCAAACAGGCTGGCAAGGGAGCAGTTAAACATCAATTAGGCTGGCATGGGAGTGGTTAGGGGGTGATAAGGCTGGCAGGCAGAAGTGGTTAGGGGCAATCAGGAAGGCAGGCAGGCTAGCAGTTGGGAGCCAGCAGTTCTGGATTGTAAGAGGGATGTCTGACAACCCTCAGGTAGCCAACTTCAGTGGACTATGTATTCAAGTCTTTTCTTCCTGCCTGTATCAGTTAGGGTTCAGCCAGGGAAACAAAACCAATAGGAGATATATATTAAGAGATTTCCGCCCCCTAAGAAATCACCTTACACAATTGTGGGGATTGGCAAGCCTGAAATCTGTGGGGGCAGGCTGTGAGGAAGGGCAAGCTGGAACGCTTGGGCACGAGCTGAAGCTGCTGACCATAGCTGAAATTTCATCTTCTTGATCATCAGGGAAGCCTGTTTTGCTCTTAATGACAGAATTGCGGGCTTTATTTGCATTGCATGGCAACACCTAGAGATTAATGATTGGCTGAATTATGGGCCCATAGCCTAGCCAAGTGGCATGTAAAATATATCATCACACTTCTCTCATAGACCAGACCTGACACTAGGGTGAGGGTAGGTTACGTTAATAATGGGATCAGGTAACTTACAGCGATGGCAGGGGGGACTCCATCAAAGATACAGCTGTTGAGTGTTTCATGAATCTATTTACATATATGAATATGTGGAATAGACAAATCCACAGAAGGCAGATTTGTGGTTTCTAAGGGCTGGGGGCAGCAGGGAATGGGGAGTGACTGCTTACTGAGTTCAGGTTTCTGTTTGGGGATGATGGATATATTCTGGGACTGGATAGTAGTGATGGCTGCACAACATTGCGAATGTACTAATGCCACCGAATTGTACACTTTAAAATGGTAAATTTTATGTTAGGTATATTTTTTCTAATAAAAAAATAATCGAATGTAACTATCATTAAACAGCCCTCTGCAAACCTGACTGCTAAAGGCTCAAGATTGGAACCCACCTCTCATTATGGGTCGGTAGGGTATAAAGGCCAGTGTAGTGTGCTTACCTTTGGGTATTTAGGCCTTTGACAGGGGACAGCCTCAGCCCTTATACGCTTGAGACGGACATTGTTCACACCTATTCTTCTGAATCCCTCGCTTATAATGTGAGGGCACAGGCAGGCTGTGCTTAGACAGTTTGGAAGTATATCAAGTGGTAAAGATAATGCAGGATTGGTGGCTTTCACAGAGCCCTCGATGGAGATGATCTTCAAATGCAGGGAGCTTTTGTTTCCTGTGTGCCTGCTGGGAAGACGGTTATGAATCTCTGGCCTGTCAGAAAGAAAACTGAGATTTAGCTTGGCCGCTGTGCTTGGGTTCCTGGGAATATTTTATTGCCATGGCTCTTTTCTTCTCCATAAATGCTGCTCAGACTCGCCCTTTATTGGGAACTGTGATATGTGGGGCCTTTCCTCTGTGTACCGCATGAGCTCCCGCTCGGCTTACGGTGGATGTCATCATAATGATCTTTTTACAGCAGTGACAGTTTAGAGAAATGTTTTTCAAATTTGTGGCCGCTGACAGACATAGATGAATTCCCAACTAGAGTTATGGATCACCAGGAAAATGGGCTCTGACAGTGCCCCGGAGCCAGGGAGGGAAGCGGACCTCCCTGGGAGTGGCTACGCGGGGCAGACGCTCAGAGCTGCTGCGCAGAGCCGCGCAGGGAGGGCCAGGTGCAGGGTCCTGTGGATGTTCATGCTTCTTCCCTCTTCACCTGGAAACAGCACATGACAGAAATTCTCCTGGGAAATCATCTCAGCAACATGAAGTATTTGAAGGCACCAAGGAAGGACCTATATTTTGGCGTAGGTGGGACTACAGATAATTGAAAGGATCTTTGGGGGAGGTCCTATGAACTTCATTTAGGGCCCTTTTACAAATTAAAGATAAAATGTAAAAATGACCATGAGCCATTATGTGTGCTGATTTTATATATAGATGATTTTAGCCTTTAAAAACATATTTTAGACTAAATTCATTTTTTCCTCAAAATTAATTTCTTGAGGTGTGAATGTCCCCATCCTTAATGACTCAGTCAATATATATGACAAAGGCTAAGTATAATTTGACGTGGTTCTTTCCACAAAAATGAATCATTCAACTTACACATCTAAGGCATCCTTTGACTTATTTGGGTCCCCGAGTCCTACACATGGGCACATAGAACAGCTTTTTGTTCCTGGAAGAATATTCCTGCCCAAATGTATCTTCCAGTGGCCTCACACAATGTTCAAATGGCCACTGTTAGGACCTGAGTTTCAGGCTCGCCGGTCTCGAGGGGACACCTATTGAAAGGCAATTATTTGTGAGTGTGGGGTAATATGTTAGATGTCTAAGATGTGCTAAGCACTCCTTACATGTGATTTCATTTTTTAAAAAAATATTTCTTTATTGATTTCAGAGAGGAAAGGAGAGGGAGAGAGAGAAACATCAATGATGAGAGGGAATGATCGATCGGCTGCCTCCTGCATTCCCCCTCCTGGGGTTTGAGCCCACAACCTGGGCATGTGCCCTTGGCCTAATTCAAACCTGGGACCCTTCAGTCTGCAGGCCTACACTCTATCCACTGAGCCAGACTGGCTAGGGTATGATTTCATTTTTTTAAAGACAATTTTGTGAGGTATGCCTTATATCATAAAACTGACCTTCAGAAAGGTAACTAACTTGCCCAAGGTCACAAAGAGAGAAAATGACAGGGTTTACTTCAAACCAGGACAATCTGATCCTCAAACCTTGTCATTTTCCATTGCTCCTTGCTAGCAAGGGTTTTAGGATGTTTAGCCACGGGGCTACTAGTAATGTCTGAATCTGTTTGAGCTGCTATAACAAAATGCCACAGACTGGGTATTTATAAACACAGACTGGGTGGCTTATAAACAACAGACGTTTATTGCTCACAATTCTGGAGGCTGGAAGTCTGAGATCAGGGTGCCAGCATGGTTGGGTGAGGGTTCTCTTCAAAGTCACAGACTTTTCCTTGTGTCCTTATATGAAAGGACTAGAAACGTCTTGGGGTCTTCCCCCCCCCCCCAGTGCATTAATCCCATTCCTGAGGGCTCCAATCTCATGATGTGAGCACCTCCCAGAGGCCTCACCTTCAATTACCCTCACCTGGGGCTTAGAATTTCAATATATGAAGTTTGAGGGAACATTAACATTTAGACCATAGCAGTTGTTCACCTACAGTTTTAAAGACCACTGGGTGATCCAGAAAAGTTTCCAGGTAAGAAAACCTCGATAATGGCAAGAAATTCACTTACAGCATTTTTGTCCTCTTAGAAAACACAGTGTAAGCACAGCCCTTGCCTCCAAGTATCCTGTTCGACAGTTCTCCAGGCCTTCTCTGTGCTCATGTACACGGCCCATATGTCTGTAGTCACACTTGTCATGCTTTACGATACCTGGCGCAGGGCCTGGCGTAGAGTAAGATCTTAATCAGTGTTTATTGAATTAATCAGGTGAAGGCACCAGGAACATCTCGGAGAATGGGAGGGGTGGAGGGAGCAGGGATGAGCTAACAGACTTGAAGATGAGCCCCCTATTTCCGTGTTTGCTGCGGGTGGATCAGCTGACCCTGAAATATAAATGCAGTGACAGACTTGCTGGTAAAATCCAGGCTTTCTGTTCATTGTGTTTTCAGCTGCCGGGAAGGTTGATTTCCACATTTTTTTTTTTTAATTAAGTGCTTTCATTTGTGAGTATGTTTACACATTTACATGCATTTTGCCCTAGATATACACAAAGAAATAATTTGCAGAAAGACTTCAGATAGTGAAAATGTGGAAGTCCATATGCTTTAAAGATCCAAAAATCCCATTTTGGCCTCTTAAGCTAATGATCGGGTAGCTATAGCCTGCTGGCCAAATACCTCTTGCCTTTTGCACAAAGACTGAGCTAAGAAAGATACTCTTTTTTCTTTTCTTTTTTAGTGGTGATAAAAACAAAGAATATTTCATGACATCTGAAAACAATATGAAATTCAATGGCACTGCCCATAAATAAAGTTTTATTGAAACCCAACCCATGCTGGCTCATTTATGTGTTATTTGTGGCTGCTTTTGTGCTACAAGAGCAGAGTGGTGTAGTTGCAACAGTCACCATAAAGCCCACGATGCCTCAAATATTTTCTCTCTGATTCTTTGCAGAAAATGATTGCCAACCTCTGCTCTAAGCCATGATAGTGTCATTCTCTTTTAAGGCTGCCAGGAAAACAGAGTAGCTTTGTTTCCATTGTTTCAGGAGCCTTCTTGCAGAACATATTGATTTCATTTATAGATTTCTATTGATTTTTGTTGTTACTTTAATCTGTGTTGTCATGAAGGGCCTGGAATAACTGTTGTACATTCTTAAGGTACATTCTAAATAGCATCTGGAAAATCTCTCATGATTGATTTTGGTAAAGCGGCTTTAATTTTTAAATTGCTTTTGAACTTTTCCATTTGAGAGTGAGCACTAAGGGGAAAGGGTGAGATGGGTAATAACAGCCCGTGGCCTTATGCTACCTCATGGACTGCCATGAGAATTAATGAGATAATGTATAGGCAGCATTTTGTGCTTCTCAAGGAAAGATGCCACAAAAGTGTAAGACATTATTAATAACACACAGAGGGCCTGTAGGTAATGATCTCCATTTCTGACTCACAAAATAGGTTTCTCCTAAAACAATTTAGATTTGGTGATTAAATGCATGCTTGTAATGGGGCCAAAGTAGCAAGAAAATCTTGTAGGAATGAGAGAGACCATTGTGATTTCCAGATATATAAATGTCTTGATTTTTAAAATAGATGAGTTGGGGCAGATGTGGAGAGCAGCCACAGCGTTTGGACAGGTTCAAGCCTCGGACTAATGAGAGGGCACAGGCCTCTCATGGCCACGTGCAAGTCCCAGCTGGGAGGGCAGAGTCCTCCCAGCACAATTCTAGCCAACAGCTAGTGTTGTAAGCTTGAACCTATGGCCCAAACACTGGCCCACTAGAGCTCAGGTGTATGTAATTGAGCAGGATCAAAACTCACGAGAATGTTATAAACATCTTGACCATGCCCTTACTTTGCCTCATGGCATCTGGCTATAAAATAAAGACACGGCTTGTAGTTCTGTGGCGCTCTCGCTAGGTCTCCATCAGAGAGGCTCTCCATCAGAGTGGCAGCGTCCCACTGAGACCCAGCTTTCATTCTCTTGTATTTTTTTTCTCATTTTTTCACCGCCCCCACTCAGGGTCACTGAACCTGGCTGAGATGGCAGGGCACATAAGGTGCCCTGGGGCTGAGTATGCCATGGCTGTGCCGGCTCGCCATAGGCAGATGCTTCTGAAAAATAAAAGCGAGGAAGCAGGAAGAGTAGGAAAATGAAGAAGAAAAGCAAATGGTGAATGTATTTCTGGGATGGGTAACCTGTGGACAACTGAGCTCCATCTTCTGGAGACCCTCTGAGTACAATTAAGTCTCAGATTGTCTTTCCAAAGGAGATTAGAATTAGTGTGCTCATTCAATGATAAAAATGACCCATAGCCAGGCTTTGTGGTCAAATATTGAGCCTGGAATTTTGCCTAAGTAGTTTTGTTTAATTCTGAAAAAAGTGTGGAAGGATATCTATAAATATAAAAAGCCCATGGCCCTAATGCCATAATGACAAAAGGCCATAATAACCAAAGACCAGCACTGGTGAGCGGGCCTGCAAGCACTGCAAGCTACACGGGTGGACAAGGCTGCGTGATTTTGTATGCTGGTCTTCTAGTATTTAATAATACTTAACAATGATAACCAAGGAGTTAGTATAGATTACCTCAAGTCGCTTAGTAAGTGTTAGGTCTAGAATACAGATCCAGGTCTGTCTAGCAGAAGGAAAGCTCATGCTCTTTCCTCTGTACTATTAAAGAATGTAATCACCTCCTAATAGGACTGAAGCTTTCCACATTCAGTCAGAGCTGCTTGCTATATCCCCATTAGCTTTTTCACCGACCAAAGCAGCTCCATTCTGACCAATCAGGACAGTGATTTTTGGACCAATCAAAATGTGAGGATTAAAATTTAAGCTGTTTCTAATTTGTAATGTTGGGAAGATGCCTGTATGTCAGGAGGTTATTGCTGCAGTAACAACTCATAGAACCTCAGTGATTTAAACACAACTTAGTTCTTTCATTACATGTTCATGCGGCTGGCAGGGTGGCTTCATGTTGATACCATCTGCACTTCGGGGTCCAGGCTGATGGGGCGATGCTGTTTGGCTGCTCTAGGATGAGGTAACTGAGGCACCACTGGCACTCACTCTCAAGGTCATGGAAGTGCCACCCTGGCATTTACCATGGGAGTGAGTTTCTCCTAAGTTGGGTACTCTAGTGTGAACCCTGAGAAAGAAGACACCTGCTAAAAAGGGCTCCCAGTGGCTAACTGGGCTAAAATAGTGCTGGCCAATGTTCCTCAGTGGTTAGAGTAGCAGCTGCACACTAAAGGGTCCTGGGTTTGATTCTTGGTTGGGTCATAGGTGGGGGGGGGGCAACCAATTGATGTGTCTCTCTCACATCAATATTTCCACCCCCCCCCCCAACTCTGATGGGGATTAACAACAACACAGAGATATAAACTAATAAAAACAACAATAAAAACAAATCCTAGCAGTCATTTCTACACAGGGAACTCACAGGAAAACTGTACTTCAGGGAGAAGCCCTGCTTCTGCACTGAACTACCTGCCTACACTGTTTCTGCCATGTGAACCAGCTCTTATAAAGAAGATCCTGGAATCCTAGTTCAATCAATAGGACTGAACTTTCCACATTCAATTGGAGCTGTGTGCATATATGCCATTAGCTGAATCAATCAAAGCAGCTCCATTCTGACCAATCAGAACAGTGACTTTTGGACCAATAAAAATGTGAGGATTTGGAGTCCTTATTTGCATGAGGATGAACCAATCAGGGACCAGAGGGTGGGGACTTCTGTCTATATAAGTCAGCTTCCCTCTGGTTTTGAGAGCACACTTCCCTCCCTCTTTTTGAAAATATATATTTTATTTTAAAGAAGGAGGGAGGGAGGGAAGGAGGGAGGGAGGGAGGGAGAGAGAGAGAGAAACATCAATGATGAAAGAGAATCATTGACTGGCTGCCTCCTGCATGCCCCCAACTGGGGATTGAGCCCGCAACCCTGTCATGTGCCCTGTCGGGGAATTGAACCATGACCCCTGGTCAATGCTCAACCACTGAGCCACTCCAGCTGGGCCACACTTTCCCTTTCCACTGAAGACTGGAGTAGAGCAGTGCAGGGCAAAGCAGACTAGCATGGGAAGAAAGGAAGTTTTGGACATGCAGGAGGTAAAATAAAACCCAGAAAAGATGTACTAACACCTGTGAGTGGTTGAAATGGAGTAGGAATTGCATTATCTTTTTTAGAAGGCTATAGAAGATGGGGACAGAGTGCCAGACTTGAGTCTAATGAGCCAGGACTAAAGGTCTTCTTTATTTTGATATCCTAGCACTTAGTATGCTGTTGGGCACATAGAGATGCTCAATCAATCTTTATAGGAGTAAATTCAGCTGAATGTTATCCAGGATGATGGCAGAAGATGCAGTCGGGAAAAAGTTCTACAGTGACTGGGCCGTAGACCAGGTTGGCACGTGCAGCTCTCGTCACATTCAGAGGAGGTGACCTAGTTTATCTTGCCAAGCACCCCATTGAGGGCTTCCCTTTGCTCTCTTCACAACCGGCTTCACAAATAAGGGGTAATTTCCCTAACTATGCCAGCTGTGCCTCCTACTTCCACAGGAAGGGTTTCTGCTATCATCATTTTAATATAAAATTATCTCCTTTTGCTGGCCTGTATGAATACATTTTATGGTCACGGTTTTGGCCACATTCTTGATATAAAGTCATTCCTAGAAATCCAGGAAATGTAACACAGCGAAAATGAAACAGAAATGAGAACCCAGCTAATTTGTATTAGAGATGGGTGAGCCCATTTGCAGATTACTGAATTTTGTAAAATAGCCAGCAAAGAGAAAACAAATAAATCAAACAGCCAGCACTGCCGAATATAGGGGTTTTCTTTCCATTTATTTTGCTAAGTGTGGATGGTTGGTAATTACGTATTTATGACAGTACTTTATAGCTTAATTATGAGTGTCCTGAGCATGTTTTCTGAATGTAATGAAGTCTGGGCTGCATGGGGCCCTCTTGCTCCATTATTCTGCTATTAAACTTTATCTGAGAAGTGGTTTAATTTTCCTATGGAGTTTGTGGATTAATTATATTGGGGTGATTTAGCTGGGTTCTCATGATCAAACTAAAATAGCAGAGAGACGTTCTTATTTTTGAGAGATTTTATAAAGTTTCTACTTTTACTGCATACAAATAATGCATTTGATTATTAGAACTATTTTGTTGAGTTCTGAGAGGCTTATCTTATGGTCTATAAATGTCAGAGAAATCCTTTTATTTACAGGTTAGGGATTAGATGCTTTGTGTTGAACTTCTACCCTAAGTGCACATCTTTCTTTTTATCCTATTTTTAAATTAGAGAATTAATATGTTGTTACACTTAAGCTTCTGTGTCTTAAGGTGGGATTCAGTTTTGACTCCTATATGGTACTAATATTGGGTCAGATAAAATGGGCTGTTGGTGGCTTTGGGACACAAATGATCAGATTTTAAGGAGTCAGATGAGGGAGAATACAGTCTTATTGATGACTACAGCTAAAATGGGTGGATTTGGAAAATCAGTATAATGGATGTAAGTTTTACAACTTGGAAATTTATCTAAAGACACAGGATAAAGATTGCATGTATGTAATGGTCCTTCAACTAGAAGTAGCTATATATCCCAGGCTTAATTTCTTCTTATACTTCTGAACTTTAAGCTTTTGCCCGGAAGCACTGAGAATCTGTCATTGTTATTCTTTGGCTATTGTTTCTTGCCTATGAACCCAGCTTTTCTTTCATTGGGCATCTAGTACTCTTGTGAGGTTGTTTATCAGTAGAGAGCAGTGTGGAATGAAGCTGTCAGTTCATTAATGGGGTGTGTGGTGATTTGGGTGCAACCTGGAATTCAGAAGGCTGAATGAGGAGGTTTCACCAGGCAATCTTTGCTGTGGATCCTGCACTTTATTTTCCTCAGCAGAACAATTTGGATTTGAATAACATTTTCCTTTGGTTATAACCTCTGTCTGGCTCCTTTTAAAGGTGTGAGTTATTGTCATGGGAACCATAGAACTGTTGGTCTGTGAAAATGCTATGCAAAGAAAAGCAAAACAAAACAATACACACATGCACACACACACACACACACACACACACACACGTGTACACTCACACCATGTCTGAGAAGTGGACAGGGATGCTGAGGCTGGGAGTGGGGAGAGGAGGTGGGAGATGGGGCCTTGGTAGAAGCAGCAACAAAAAAATAAAATGAGAGTCAGGACATGCTGGTAGATGGAAAGAACAGACTGCAAGCAGGGTGTCTATAAGCCTCTTGCCTTGGGCAAGGTTCAGCAGCTTCTTGCTAAGCTAAAATCTGAGTCCCAGCCTCAGCATCAAAGAATAAAGTATAGAAGTG
The DNA here is from genome assembly GCA_963924515.1 of Vespertilio murinus. Classification (NCBI taxonomy): domain Eukaryota; kingdom Metazoa; phylum Chordata; class Mammalia; order Chiroptera; family Vespertilionidae; genus Vespertilio; species Vespertilio murinus. The sequence continues at coordinate 35,960,920 of OZ004712.1, forward strand.
TGGGTTTGAGGTTGATAGACAATCTATATATATATAAAAGCCTAAGTGACCAAATGACCAAATGACCAGTCAACCAGTCAACTGGTTGCTATGAGGCATACTGACCACCAGAGGGCAGATGCTCAATGCAGGAGCTTCCCTCTGGTGGTCAGGGCACTCCCACAGCAAGAATGCTGCTCAGCTGACCCACCAGTCCGGGTGGCCCACCAGCCTAGTGGCAGCCACTCACTCCCTCAGTAGTTTTGCAGGTCCAATCTTCAGAGAACTGGCCAGGCACTGATGGACCAGCACTACTGGCATGATCCTGACAGAGGTGCTGGCCTCCTGGAAATTGGCCTCAGAGCACTGGCCATTTCCATCCTTAGATGCTCTGCAAGGAAGAAATGATTTAAAAGCAGCTGCCAGGTGGTTTCTGACAACTGGCGCACATGTCAGCAGGATGGATCCCTGGCCAGCAAGGGCATCCCACCACGTGTCTGGAGAGCCAATTGTGGAGGCGCAAGCCTCTCCAGATCAGGACTGCCTGGGCGTGAGCCCATGGCAGGCACGGAATGAGTGGCAGGCAACGTTGGACTGCCAGGTTCAACCCAATGCCTGCAGGCCACGTTGAGGGACCCCACCCATGCACGAATTTGTGCACCGGGCCTCTAGTAGTTTAATAACAAGCATGGGTAAGCAGCATTATTCCCATTTTACAAATGAGGAAACTGAAGCATAGATAAGTTACACAACTTCCCTAAGATAGTCAAGCTGATAAATAGCAAAGCTGGGAACCCATCTTCTTATTTGCTAGGTTGGTCTGCCTCTCTGATCCCACTACATGTTGTAATAAAACATATGATGGTGATCTCTCCTGCCTGAGTAGTGGCTCTGGTAGGGATTGCAAGTTGCCAATCCAGTATCCATTCTTCCTTGCTTCCTTACTCACTTCCCCAGTGTTATTGAGGACAATTGGCTAGACAAAAGATACATCCTATCTTTCATAGTGCACAATGGTAGCAGTTTTTATGGCGTGTATGTGAATGATGTTAAGAGAGACTTTCAGGAAAGATACTTTAAAAGAAGGATTCACGTGATAGATGGAGTCCTTCGTCATCTTCTCCCTTCTTCCTGACTAAAACTTGAATGTGATGGCTAGAGCTCATCCCCTAAGGACAGGGAGCAAAAAGCTAGCAGGAGTGTGGGTCTTTGCTAACATACTAGTCTGGGCTACTTGAATTCAGCAATTTTTAAAATAAATAAATAAATAAACAAACAAACCCTTGTTGAGGCAAAAACAGCAACAACAAAAGAATATATAAGTAAACAAATAGTGTTGTAACAATAATAACAACAACAATAACAAATGTGAACTGTCTGGGATATGCACGTAGCATACATAACATATGAGTGTTCCCCCATTGTATGAATATGCACGTAGGAGATACATATTTTCCATGACAGATTTACACAGACCAAAAGTCTGGACCCAAATGATCTCACTTCACATTGAGAACTTCAGAGAGGATAAAATTTTTAGGTGGGTGGATTGTTAATGGCCGGCTAATTTGTTTTTCTTTTCAGGGAAAGTTACCGTCCATTTAAGAATAATCTAGCCCTTTAGGAACCGTTGCCTCTTGGTTGATAATTTGCTGCTATTCCAAGCAGCCATTAAAAACAGTCTGAATTCAGCTACAGTTGTCATGATCTAAACATGGCTTCAGTCTTGTAGCCGGAGGTACATGTCCACCCACAACATAACCCAGCCTCTAACAGCCTGTGTGCTGGTGAGGAAGCTACTTTCTTACATATACATTGACTGTTATTTCTGGCCAGGGAGCCTGTGAGAATGAAATTCAGGGTTGCAGTTCTGAATATATATTGTTGATGTGGGACCAACAGGGGCAGTAAATCTGGTACTTGCATTTTGGTATTAGTATAGTTCTTGATTCATCTGTGACTTTAATTTTCTCAGGATTCTGTTTGAATTTTATATTTAGGATCAGCTGGTTGTGATTTTATCATACATCATCCAGTGAGTGGTGGAATAATAAATTAATCAAAATAAAAACTTGGTGCCTGTCATTGACCATACTTTTAAGTAAAAGAAAATGTCTATGGCTTAAACATGAATTTCCCAAAGTTTTTCCAGAGATACTTAAAAAAAAAGCAATTCCATAGGCAAATAAGTTTTTGAAATGCTGCATATTCTAAGTCTCTACTAAAGATTCATAAAGAACATGAACATAGTATAGGTTCCAAGAAGTCTCACAATAAATAATGCTGGTGAACTTTGTTAACCCAACATGTTCTACTTACTTGACTACTAGCCCTTTCCTCCAAATATCTAATGGAATAGTGTATCCATTTGGTATATTTTTATTTAAGCAAATTTTTCAAGACAATAGGTGATTGAATTTTATTTGGAACTAACAGGAAAAAAAATTCATTCTTATTTGCACAGCAGCCGTCACATTTCAGGAAAAATTGTGAAATAAATGAATTTTTAGTTGGATGACACTAGGAAACACTTGATTCAAAGGTATTATATATGTTTTTAATATTTCTGAAATTATTTTTTTGCTTTCTATTTATTGAGGTTGTATTATATCCTGCCTACCTTTCAACTCCCAACCTGGAAAGAAACATGTCTTGAATATTTGTTGATTTGGAGGATAACTCTGTTATGTATGAATGGATGTTAAAGTTTCTTTGCAGACTAGGGATGGAGGGTAGAAGACACATATGAAAAATGGAAATTAAGATGCAGCACAGGAAGTACTATGTGGGTATTCCTGGGGTGTTAGACACACAGAGAGAGCCCTGCCTTGAGCTAATGGATGGTTTTGGTAACCTATGAAGGGTGTCAAAGGAACTACTGTTATTGCAAATAATTTTGGAGCCCACTGGAAGTATGGGTTCCTTCACCCGACTGTGAGCTGCATAGTACAGACTTTGTGTTAATGACACAAAAAGCACATGGTAATCAGGAAATTGGTGTTTTTTGTTTGTTTTTGTTTGTTTGTTTGTTTTTTATTTTTTTGCATCTTCAACCAACTAGTAGAATTGAGAGCAGGATGTGTTGACTTCACCTGTCATTCAGTTAATATTTCTTTGCCTTACTAATGTTATTTGCTTCAAACAACAAATAGAGATTATTAGTTTATTTTAAATTCAATTTATAATTAATTTCACCTATACAAATAATAATGCAAAGTAAAAATGAAGATGATAAACATGCACAGGTAAAATTTGATGTTTGGCAAACCAGTTGTAAAACCAAATCTGTTTGGTAAAGTTGAAATTTGTAAAATTTAGCCTGGGAAAAATTGGACTTGATGAAAAGTAACCAAGGCAACATAAAACTAACAAGACTCAAAATTACACATGGTTAAATTTCTTATTGGCCAAGAAAGAGTTCACAGAATAATGAAATTTTGACAACATTTAGCTTTGCAAGATTTGATCCCAGAAAAAATGAATTTGGTAGAAACAATGGGTGTAAAGGAAACCTCATAGACACTATCCTGGGTCGTCCACTTCAATAATGGGTCTCTGGGGGCCAACCTCAATGCCACTTTATTTTCCAGGGACTGTATTATTACAGTTCTCTAGCATCTGGCATTCTCTTACCATTATCATAGCTATCTGCATTCATTTTCCATATTAAACTATTTCCATCATTTACTCCCTAGCTTACTGTTCCCCAAAGGGCTCCAGCATCATCTGGAATACTAGATAAAATGCAGATTCTTGGGTGCTATCCCTACACTGCTGAATCTGAATCTATAAAGCTTGGCTTAGGCATCTGCATCTTTACAGCACATTGGGTGATCCTTATGCAGATTAAAGTTTGGGAACTACTGGTTAATGTGTAGGATTCATGATTTGGATGTGGGAAAGGACACAAACAATACTATTGGTGGCAGGATGTCAGAACAACACAACATCAAGTATTCATTGATTAGTCCAATCATTCAATACATAGTTTATTGGCATATGTATGTGCCAGCCTCTGTCTTAGGTCCTGGGAAGGGGATGTGTGTGGTATGGGAGGTGTTCAACAAGATCAAAACCCTATTCTCATTAAGTTTACATTTTAGTGTGACTATACACAAGTAAAAGTAAATATTTTCAGGTAAATAGTTTTCAATGAATAAAGTGTAAGGACTTTTTTCATGTAGAACTTTTTAGTCTATAATCAAATGCCCAGAGCCCACAGGAAGGGAGATGCTAGATGAGGTCTCTGAAGTCAGCCATCTTTCCAGTAGGGGCAAGGATAACACTGGAAGTTTTCTTCTTTTGATTCCCTTGGTAATATCCCTGCTACTTGTCTTGGAATGTAGGTTGTCATGATGATGAGATGAGGCTGACCTGGCTGGAGATTGTGAAAAGTTGCTTTGTGAGAATGAATTTTTGATCTATGAAAGCTTTTGTCAAAACCTACTCCTTGGGTGGACATCAAGAAGGGAGTAAAGTTGGCTAAGTGTCTGCAGGCCAATCTCTATTACTCTGGGCTGACAGGGGAGCCGTGGCTACAATCCTCCTCATTGCTAGAATATATGGTGAATTATGTTATTTTAGTCATTTCATCAATAATATTTGTATGTCTATAACTCAGAATATATAGATTTTTTTCTTAAAAGTCCTAGGAGTCCTGCAAAGCATTGTTGGTATGCAGCATACCCCCATGTTATGACTTTAAAATTTTGATATATGATATAATATAAAGCTTAATTTTCTTGTTGGATGTTTTGTTGGTGAGGTCAAAAACACAAAATCACAGATTGGCTACATTTCCCCAACTATCTGGATGGTTTTCAGTTCCCAACTAACTTTGTTGGGACTGCAGGAAGGTTGAAAATATTCCAAACTGTTGTGAGTGGCAGAATACTGAATTAATTGTGACTTCTTGTAAAGTTCCATGCCTTGTTTAATCAGGGCAATAGGCAAAAATTTGCTGACTCACTAGCATCCTCTCAGGTGCCTGGTTTAAACCATCCCAAGGAAGATGACTGAGAGGGCTCATGGGGTGCTGTAAGACGCTGATTATCTCTTGCAAAACACACTTAATTATTAAAATGTATTATTTCCCTGCTTATCTGTGGGAGGGAGACCTATCGCTCCATTCTTTATAGGAAAAGGAATGATATCACATCTTGGTGTCTTAGAAAGGGACGCATAGGTAGGAGGAAAAGGAAGAGTTTAAGGAAAGGAGCATTTCAAATGGAATGTTTTGGAAAGCTTCTCTTCATCGGGGTATTTTTTAAATTCTTTGGAATCAGTTTTTAAAGTAATGACAGAAACCTCATTGCTTGGAATTAACGCCATATATTGGCTTTTCTGAAGAATCAACTTGCACCTGTGAAGAACTGGGTCAATTAACATAAGTTGACCCTCCCCATTTTCTATGACAGTTGGCAAAACAGTGACTGATCCACATTTCACTCCCACTCCAAATTGTCGGCAGTGTCTTCTTAGTGTTACATAACCCCCGGGAAGGACAAGTCTGAATATTAAAAAAAAAATCTAATAATGCTTCCTAAATTTTTCTGTCTTTGCAATAAAAATAGCTAAGGTTTTATTTGCATTTCACTGAGAAACCTAGAGTTTACTTGCCCGTGGCTTCTTCAATTCTTGTAAAAATTCCATCTTGTGAAAATTAAGTGGACACAGCACTGCCCTAAAATTTGGAACTTACCCAAATGAAATTTCCTTTCAGCTTATTTTTTTTAAAAAAATATCAGCTCTATTGGGGTATGATTTCCATATAATAAAATGCACTCATTTCAAGTATACATTTGAGATAGACTCTTTCCGCTACCCTCAAAGCTTTCCTCCTTCCCCGTAGCAGTGGTTCCCCTCACCCTTGACCCAGGCAACCATGACTTTCTGTTATTATAGACCAGTTGACATTTTCTCAAATTTCAGAGAATTGGAAGATTCAGCATGTTGTCTTATGTCTCTTTTGCAGAACATGTTTTTCTGATTTATGAAAATTATTATCATTGTTTCCTTTTCATTGCCGAATAGTATCCCATTGTATGGGTGTGCTGCATTTGCTACTACTTGAGCATTTATGTTGCTTTCAGGGTTTAACTATTATGAATTAAGCTGCTATGAGCATTCATGTATAAGTCTTTGTGTTGACATGTTTTAACTCTTCTTGGGTAAATATCTCAGAATGGAATTTTTTTGGACATAGGTTAAGTGCATGTTTAGCTTCTTTAAAATTGCTAAGGTGTTTTCTAAAATGGCTGTACTATTTTACAGTCCTGCCAGCAGTGTATGAGAATCCCACTTTCTCTACATCTCTGCTCACATTTGGCATTGCCTTTAATTATAACTTTTTAAAAATTTATTTAATTTATTTTTTCTTTATTAATTAATGTATTACATTAATCCTTCTCTCCCCATTGCCTCCCCCCCTCACTCCCCAACTCATGCCCTTACCCCCCCTAGTGTCTGTGTCCATTGGTTAGGCTTATATGCATACATACAAGTCATCACTCATTTATAGAATATAATGAACAACATAAACTGATGGACAAAAACAGATCCAGAGACAAAGCATCAATCAGACCATCAAACCTCAGAGAGAAGGTAGGTAGGGTGGGGTGTAAGGGGGAGAGATCAACCAAAGGACTTTATTATAACCTTTTAATGGATATATGTTGGTATCTTGTCTTAATTTGCATCTTTTCAAAAATTTTTCAATTACAGTTTATTTTCATTATTATCTTGCATTGGTTCCAGGTATACAGCAAAGTGGTCCCCCCCAATACATCCAGTACCCACCTGGCACCATACAGGTATCACAATATTATTGACTATGTTCCTTATGCTGTTCTTTACACCCCATCACTATTTTGTAACTGCCATTAATTTGCATCTTTTTAAAATTGATTTCAGAGAGGAAGAGGGAGAGGGAGAGGGAGATAGAAACATCAATGATGAGAATCATTGATCAGCTGCCTCCTGCATGCCCCCTACTGGGATTTGAGCCCACAACCTGGGCATGTGCCCTTGACTGGAATTGAATCTGGGACCTCCTGATTCATAGATCAACACTCAACTACTGAGCCATGCCAACTGGGAAAATTTGCATATTTTAATATGCTTATTTGCCACCAATATATCTTCTTCAGTGAAACATCTTTTCAAATCTTGTCTAAGAGTTTGGTGTGAGAGTTCTTCTTTCTATTTATTATTTTATTTTACTTTTTTTCATCACCATGTATTCCCTCTATGCTCTCTTTCATCTCCACACCCCCACCTGCAATTACCATATTAGAGTTCTTCATATGTCCTTCATACCAGTCGGTTGATTTATATGTAGACCTTGAGTATTTTCTCCCAGTCTGTGATTTGCCTTTTCAGTTTTTCTTAATGGAGTTTTTCTAAGACTCCAGTTAATGTTTTTCTTTTATGCTTGTGGTTCAATTCTTAAATCTTACAACACATATTTCAATGTATTACTCCTGAATTCTGAAACCAAGAACCAGTCAGATCAGGTGAGATTGCTGACTTTAATTTTATAAACTTAGCATAGAAATTTTGAAAGAAATAGTATTGAATGGCCTGGAGATACAGACTTTGCTGTTTCTTGCCAACTTCAGTCCAACCAGGTTCATTTTTAGGGCAAGCTTGAAAATCTAGATTGATTGGCAGATCCATGGTACCATTACAAGATGGAGCCAGGTTTCCAAATTGGTCTCTCAGGGAACTCAATGTAGTCTTGGTGACCAGTCCACGCTTCCTGGGTCTTCCTTAGGGCAGACCCCTTTGAACCACAGCAAACTGCTAACATGAAGGAGTTTACCTTGTGAGTTTAAAGTATTCCTGTCCAGTTTTTGATGTTTTCTTGAACATGAAAAGAGTTATTATTAGAGGCTAGTACCACCTCTGGAATCACATAGTGCTTCTTTTCTCTTAAATTTGGATAAGTCAATTATTTAAATTGTCTAAACTGGCAGTAAGGGAGCAGGACATCCAAAGAGGAGAGTGGTACAATAGACACACTGACTAATGAACTTTCCTGTAGGTATCCTAGTTAATGCTTTTAGGACAAGATCTAAAAAGATTGAAAAGCCACTAAACTATCTTGGAGAAAGTTATGAAAGTTTCATGTAAATGTGCAGGTCCAACTTGAACTTAGGGAAACCAGAGATAGTGGGGAAAGGGCTTCTGAGCACAGCCACTGCTCTGCCATGTAGCAGAAACAATGGATGTGGGTGTAGCCACAGCCAGGAACCCTCAAATCAATCAAAACCTGTTATCCCAGGTTTTACCACGTCTCTTGTCCATCATGATGGGAAATGCCATAGTTAAGTATTTTGGGGGCAGGTTTATATGAAAAAATCCTCTGATTAGAATAGAAACATTGAATTCTGTTGCTGGCGTAGGTTTAATGGGAAAATATTACTTTGTATTTGTTGGTATCATAAAGTCTTCTCTGTTTCATGATATATATAATATTCTTCATAGTAAGCATAGTGGTTAAGAGCAAAGGATCTAAGATCAGATGGATCCTTTTCCCCTCCTATCTCTATCACTTACCAGCTGTTTGACCTTGAACATGTTATTGTATCTTTTTGAGCTTTAAGTTTCTCAACTTAAAAATGGGGATATAGCAGAATCCATCTTAAAAAGTTTTCTTATGAAGCTTCATTTAAATAAGCCATGTGCCTGGCATATGGCAAGTCCTTAATAAATATGAACTATTGCTTTACCTAAAATAATATATATGTAGCTATATTGAGAGATAAAAATTAAGAGATGTTAGATATGAAAAAGGGAGGTAATTACCAGAGCATGGAAGTTGGCATTTCTGCAGAGGGCTTAAACACAAATGGAACTCAAACAATATTCATAGGTATAAATAGCAGATTGAAAGGGTTTACCATGTTTCAGGAAAAAATAATGAAAATAGTTGTAATCTAAACATATCTGTGTGATATTTTTGAATTTCAAGAGTAAAGAAAAGTTCTGGCAAGCATTTTAATCAGGGAAAATAATTTTCTGCAAAGAAATAAAATGTCAAGTCAGGCATAGACAGCTCCATAAGATGAAGACCATGTGCCAACAGATTTTTAGGAGAAATGTTGGTGCCTGAGAAATTCTTAGCTGTATATGCCTGAAGAAATCAGAAAGACATTCTCAAATTTAGAAGGGCTTAGAAAAAATGTCATTTATATACAATCATGAAAAGTTTACTTACAAGTAGTCTCTAGCCAAGAAAGAAGTGAATTAAAACAGAGAGCAAGAAAGGAGAATTCCAAAGGAATCATTGTGAACATTGAAATCAGTTGTGTAGATTTAATTCTTAACTGTTGAAAATTTGTTTACTGAGTAGAATGTAGTTGCAATAAAAAAATTTTAAGAGAGAAGATAAACACCAGTTTAGTATTTATATACATGGTAGAAAATCCTAAGTAATTTTCTTAAATAGTAAGTATTAGGAGTAGTAAGGAGAAAAATAGTAAATATATTAATTTTTTAACCTCAAGAGAGGGTGTTAATAAGTACTGTTTCACCCTCCTACTGATAATTAGTCATGGGCTCAATGTGTACTTTAAAGCTGAGAGGTATTTATAAGTGGAATGAGAAATAGAACTATACCTTCCAAAAAAAGCACAGAAACTGAAAATTGGCATGTATGGCAGGTGAATTAAAAGTATAGAAAAAATACAATTCGTGTTGCAAAAGATAAACTACAAAGGAAAGAGTAAGGTACTATACATAATAAAAAAATAAAGCATGTGAATGAGATTCAAAACCAGCATTCACTTACGACTATATTCAGGTTACGACTATGAGTTAAAATGAGTGCTACTCGTCTATGTACTGACCAAGATTTACAGATCTCAAGTCAATTAACTAACAAGAGAGTTTAACAGAATGCTGTATGCAAGAGCAGATGTTAAATACAGTGACTCAAAAAGGTCTGCTACTGTTGAGCTTCTAGCATTTTCCTCATATATGCCTAAGAGTTCTTTTTAATATTTCCATGGTATTTTATGTTCAATACATAAAGATCCATGACTGTTATCTTTTTATTATGGACTATACCCTCAAGCATGTCAAACTCTTGGCCGGTGGGCCACATGCCTCATTTATTTAACCCTTTTCCCCAGTGACTTTTTTTTTTTTTTTTTGCCTTCCTTGCATTCTATTCTGAATGCTCCTCCCTCCTTTCCTTGCAGGTACTGCATGTTTAATGTGTAACAGGCACTGCACTTGCTCTGGATATAAAGTTCTAAGTTAAACAGACATGGTCCCTGCTCTCATGGAACCTAAAATCTAATGACAAATTAAGATTGTAATTTCTGTTTTCATTGTTTGCCTGATAAATATCTGCTCAGCCATTTACTAGAAAACATTTTTAAATGAATAATGGTAAGTTGATTTTGACTTGAAAAAAAAAATCCAGTCTCCTTCATTAAAAGCTCGGATAAAATATTATTGTTTCTACTGGAATAGATACATTGGAATGATGAGGCACTACTTTGATTAAAACTGCCAAAGATGAGTATTAAAGAGTACACCCTCATTTATTATTCGAATTAGCCTTCGGAAGTAAGTTGTCAGGTGGATAAAATGTTTTGTTTCCTACTCCCACTGTGGGTTCCTAGGCCCCATTCTGGGATACTTGGATTCCCTTGACCTTACCATCCATTCGTCCTCTTACTAGATTTTGGCTCCTCAGACTCATTCAGGCACATGGATGCAGAGAGAAATCTTGATTGTCTAGGGCAGTAGTTCTCAGTGTTTTGCCTTGGACCAGCAGCATCAGCATCACCAATGAATTTTGTTAGAAATGTAAATTCTCGGGCCCTGATTCCATTATCTACTGAATCTGAGACAATGGGGGTGAGGCCCAACAGTTTGCACTTGACAAGCTCTTCAGCTGATTCTGATCTGCCAGTCTTCAAGCTTGTTGCAGACTGGAATCACCTGGGGGAGCTTTCTCACTACTGCTGCCAGGGCCCCACCTCCCACGATGCTGGACTTAATTGTTCTTGGATGTGGCCTGCGTGATCAAGAGCTCTGAACTTGTGCAGTGAAGTCTGAGTGCCACTGGCTATCTATATAGACTGTCTTTCTCTCTATAACCCGTTTCTGACCCCATTTGACATACCCTGCATCCTATTTCCACAAAGAAATCTGAAAAACAAAACAGCCAGCTTCGTTAGCTATCATACTGTGGTGAGATGGCAGGCAAAGTGCTTGCCAGGGCTTGGAGACAGATGGCCCTGATTACTGTTCAGGACTCCAGCACTTACCTGCTGTGTGGTTGTCAGCAGGTTATCTCACTTCCTTATGGCTCAGTTTTCTCATCTGAAAAGTATTAATCAAAATGCCTGTTACCTTCTTACCACGTGCCAGCCACTCTTAAAGGCAATTTATATGCAACTGGAGGCCTAGGCCTGGCTGGCAATGAGGGCCGATTGGGGCCTTCCTGCTGCCGGCTGAAGCCTTCCTTCATTCCGTGCTACCCCCTGGTGGTCAGCACACGTCATAGCAAGTAATCAAACTCCCAGTCTCCCAGTGGAACTCCTAAGGGGGACACTTTGCATATTAGCCTTTTATATAGAGACATAATTAATGCACTGTTCATAGTAGCTCTATGAGGTAAGTATATATACTTTTTGCTCCCTTTAGATGAGAAAATTGAGGCACAGTAGGGGACTAGTACCTCACAGAGCCAGGCTTCAAATCCAGGCTGCCTACTTCTACAGCCCATGCTCCTGATCACCACGCCATATGTCTCATCATAATGACCTCATGAGATTTTTGTGAGGATCATCTGTAGTAGCGAACATAAATCCCTTGGTAGTGCTGTACCTTTTCCTCCCTTGAACTGTGCATCTTTTAGTGTCAGTTCTTACAGAGGCTCCTGTCTAATACAGTAACTCTGATGCGGAGGTGTCAGGGGTCAAGACAAACGATGAGTGGGGTCCTGGATCGCAGGACTGCCAGTGCCTCTTACAAATTAGTGGCTCCCTAATCTGCTTAGACATGGCTGGCCTTGTCAATCATCATTAAAGTTAATTTTTAATAATGTACCTGCTAATTGGCCCCTGTGCGTGTACTTTAAACCAGATATTCAGATGAGGCAGCATTTCAAGAACTTCCCTTTAATTGTTTTGCCTTAAGATGTTAGGCTTTCATTAGCATTTGCTGATTGAATACATAGCACCTGGCTTCTCTTTCAAGTGTTTCTACAAAGGAAATGATCTTTTCTTCTAAGGAGCAAGTTGCAAATATATTTGATTTCTGGATGGAAATATCTTGTCATCTGTAAGCCTAGACCTTGCTGCTAGTTTGCTTCTCTTTTTGATAGTAGAGTCTTAAGGCAAGCCTGGTCAGTGTGGGTCAGAGGTTGAGCATCGACCTATGAGCCAGGCGATCACAGTTCGATTCCCAGTCAGTGCACATGCTCGATCCCAAGTAGGGGGCATGCAGGAAGCATCTGGTCAATGATTCTCTTTCATCATTGATGTTTCCGTCTCTCTTCCTCTCTGAAATCAATAATATATATATATATATATATATATATATATATATATATATATATAGATTTATATAACAAACAAATTGATTTATATAACAAATATATATATATATATATATATATATATATATATATATATATATATGAATCAGGATCTTGGTGAGAACCATTCAAACTTGCCCAGGACAGGGAAATCTTTCACACGAGAGGGTAAGCAGCAGTTGGGAAATTAAGTCTTAGTTGTGTTTTGCTGTGAAGAGTTCTTCAGCTTATCTTAGTTTAGTTGGAATGGTCCATGTGAAAACCTGCGGCTTGTGAGGAGATGGGTACTGAATGTCCAGCTTTCTTAATGAGGGACTGTATACCTCTGCCACTTTCCCAACCCCCCACCTCCTCACCCTCCACACGTGAGGCCACTTCTCGTTCCAACATCAGCCTCCCTCTCCATCCCCTTGCTGGGCTCAACATTCCATTAAAAGGGCTGGGATGGCCCCCTTTTCTAACCTCTAACCTCCCACAATCCAACACACTTCTTTAGTGGTAAGATTACCTTCACATTATTTTTAAACTATTATCTTCACATTATTCCAAAAGCAGTAGGAATAAAGCAGAAGTTAAGATTTCATAGATTCTCAAGCTTGAGTAGACCATTATCTTTAAACATTTGAATTTTATAACAGTTCTCATTGTCTTTTTTTTTTTTTTTTTGCACACCTGGCAAATTTCTTAAAAGGATTTGCCTGCCCCTGTAGATCTACCTACAGGGAGAAAATACTAGACCTGCTAATATAATTATTGTGGTCCTCATGGCATTTATAGTTCTTATTGTGAATTAATAAGTTGGCATTCTGATCTCTTTTGAGCTGGGTTAATGAGGAGCTGTCCGAGAGATATGGCCCCACTTACATGCTGACAAGACTGGCTTTAAGCTGAGTCTGCAAAGCTGAAGGCCAGACTTGGCACCAGGGTGAAATCACCAAGATAATGATCACCTCTTTCGAAGGCATCTTGATAGGCAGCCAGCCTGCCTCTCTTGGTGATACTTGATCTCCCTGTGAGGATGGATTTTCATCATTTATGCATGCATTCATTCATCTACCCACTCATGAACAATCCACTCATTCATTCTTTCAAGAAATAGAATTTTACTTTAATGCTGGAGCCAGCTAAGGTAACTGCATTTTAAAAACGACATTATAATGCTGTGCACTATATAAGTGGTTCTCAATGGAAGACAAATGCATCTACTGTCACATTCTGTTCTCCTGTTATGTTAGTACAGAAGTTTTAAAATACTTGTTTAAAAAATTTAAAAGGAGGGAGCACTTCTGGAACGGATCTCCAAAAATTGAACTTCCGTAAAAGCAATAAGAACAGTGGCAAAGGTGATCCAAACCAAATTGTTGAGCTCTGAAATCAACCGAAGCCTTGCAAAAATCTGAGGAGCAGCTACTCAAGAAAAAGCTGAATCTCAATAAGAACAATGATGTTTGCGGCATTTTTATTTTTCCTATACCCACCCCCCTCTCCTAGCTCTGCAGCATCCTGGAGTACTGGCACCTGACAACCACGGCAGTTGTGCAGAGCGGGCAGGGCAGGTTAGGAATGCTTCAGAAAGTCCCATCTCCAGATTGTTAGTCCTTGACCTGCCTCACAGTTCCACGGAAAAGCTCTGTTCAGAGGCATTGTTACTATTTGATCTGATTCAGAGCTCTCTCTGCAGAACTTCCACCCTGAGGAGCGTGTGAAAAACAACTATTGGCAATTGTTTGATATCACACATGCCTGAGGCTGCAATGCCAATCGGGGCAAACAAGAGCCTGCCCCCCAACTTAAAAGATAGCTGTGAGAAACAAGTGGTCCATAGGAGAGCTCTGTCCCACATAGTCCTGGGGATCTAAAAGGCCACGCACATGTGCAAGGTCTTTGTGATCTGTCGGCAAAGACCAGAGAATGTGCAAATTACCCGAGACTGGCTGATGTTGAAGCTCTGTATCAGCGGGAAGTGGAGGCACTAAGGCAGAGTTACAAACTTCAGAGCATTTTCGTGTGGCCCCGAGCACACACAGAGCCCCAGAGAAGGCTGGGAACAGTTGGTACAAGGCAATTAAGAAAACATTTGTTCAGCCATTAGCTGACCTTTAATCTAACTGAGCCAAGACTTCTAAGGTCCATATAACCTAGAATATAGACGTTGTAGGGGGGAGAGGATCTGATTCCCAAAGTTGGCACATTATATTCGGGTTAGAAAAAAAATATTCTCTTTTCAACAAAGAATTCTATGTTAAGTATGGCCCTACACAAGGAAAAAAAACAAAATCAGAAAAAGCAGTTAAACAAGCTCAATCAAGATTAATCAGTTTGAGGAACAGAAAGAAAAAGAATGAAGAAAAATTGGCTGAGACTCAGAGATCTGTGGACATTATGAAGCTTATCAATATACGCATAATAGGAGTCTTAGAGGAAAGGTATGAGAGAAGAGAGAGAGAGAAAGGGACAAAAAGAATATTGAAGAAATATCGGCACCTCACCCCCAAAACTGATGAAAAACATCAGTCTAAACACCCAAGAAGCTCAGCTAATTCCAAGTAGGTTACATTCAGGAGTCCACACTTAGAAACATTATAGTCAAACCATTGAAAGACAAACAGAGGACCTTGAAAGTAACAAGAGAAAAGCAATTCATCATGTATAAGGGATGCTTAAAAAGGTATAAAGCTGACTTTTCACTGGGACTGTTAACCAGGAGGCAGCATCAAGTGTCCAAAGAGAAGAATATCACACCAATCTTTTATAAATTTTTGTAAAAAGAAAAAAAGAGGTAAATACTTCTCAACTCACACTATTAGAACAGTATTACCCTGATACAAAAATCAAAGAAAGATATCAGAGGAAAACTACAGACAAATATCCTTTATAAACTCAGACATAAAAATTCTCATCTACGGTAAATACTAGCAAACTGAATTTAGTCACGTATAAAACAGATTATATACCATGAATAAGTGGTGTTTATCCTGGCAATATAAGATTTATTTAAAATAAGAAAAAATCAATGTGATATAACTTAGTAATAAAGGACAAAAACCACATGATCATTCTAATAGGCACAGGAAAAACATTGACAAAAATGTAATATTCTTTCATGATGAAAATGCTCCGCACACTAGGAATAGAAGATAATTTCTTCAAACGGATAAAAAAATATAAAAAACCCACAGCTAACACCATACTTAAGAGACTATTAAAAGCACAAAAAGAGTGAATTCTTTCCCTTTAAGATCAGAAACAAGACAAGAATATTCACTCTCATAACTGCTAATCAACATTGTATGGAGATTCCAGCCAGGGTAAGTGGACATCCTCAAACAATTAAACATTGAGGTACTATATGACCTATCAGTTCCCCTCCTAGGTATGTACCAAAGAGAAATGAAAATATATGTCCAGTGGGAGAAAAGGGGGGACATCTGTAATACTTTCAACAATAAACATACATTAAAAAAAGAAAATATATGTCCATACACAAACTTGTATTTGAATGTTTATAATAGCCAAAAGGTGGGAGAAAATACCACACAATGTATATCAAATGATGAATAAACAAAATACTATACACCCATACAATAGAATATTACTTAGCAATAAAAATAAATGAAGTATAGATCCATGCTTAGACACGACGAATATTGAAAACATTATGCTAAGTGAAAGAAGCCAGCCACAAAAAAACACATATGTCAGGTTCCATTTATATGATTTTTCTCAAACTGGCAAATCCTTATAGACAGAAAATAGATACATGGTTGTTGGGGGCTTGAGGTAGGAGGAGTAGGGTGACTGTTAATGGGTATGGGTTTTGGGAGGAAGATAATGTTCTAGGATCAGAGAGTAGAAATAGCTATGCAACTTTCTGAATATACTAAAAACTGATCCATATACTTGAAAAGGGTAAATTGTATGCATGTGAATTTTATCTCAATAAAACTGTTATAAAATTCTGGTTAAAAGTAAACTAAAAATTTATCTAATTTAGTAGTTCTTAAATTTAATATATACCAATCCATCTGAAGAATCTTATTAAAATGCAATTCTAATTCATTTGGCCAGGGATGGGGCCTGAGATACATTACTCAAGAGCTCTCGATAATGTTGATGCTTCTGGTCCTCAAACTAATAGACTTGCAAAAAAAAAAAAAGTGTGGAAAAATAACTTAAGAAATATCAATTAATGGGCTTGGTGATATAATTTAGGTCATTTTTTATTTTTTATATCCTTCTAAGTTTTCTGATTCTTTGAAAATTCCTTTATTTTTTTAATGGTTAGGAAGAAGTAAATAGCCATTTCTAAAAAAAACACACAAAAACAAACAAAAAAACCTAAAGAAGTCCCCTGCAAGCATGTTATATTTGATTATGGCTAGTTTTAGTTTACTATCCTACGTTTTTGTCAGGAGAATTAATTTTGAAACAAAATTATGGGTGAAAATCTAAATGTATACATTCATATTATTGATTTTATATTTCCCTTTTAAACATTCTGGTTAGCTTTAGTAAGACAATTGAGATTAATAGTTATAATTACTAGCCATCATTTCTGAGGACCAACACTGCCATATGCTGTAACTGGTTCTTGCTTAGAGAGTTCATTTTAATATCACAATTACCCAACATCAATAAGCCTCATTGCCTGAAAGACAGTGAGGAGGAAGGGATTCCAAAAATTTGATTTATAAGAAGCCTAAAATTATTAGTAAATAAACATGGCTCATTTTAACAGGATTAACAAATGGAGATTTTTAAAAAACATATATTTTATTGATTTTTTACAGAGAGGAAAGGAGAAGGATAGAGAGTTAGAAACATTGATGATAGAGAATCATCGACCAGCTGCTTCCTGCACACCTCCCACTGGGGATGTGCCCACAACCCAGGTACCTGCCCTTGATCAGACTCGAACCTGGACCCTTCAGTCCGCAGGCCGATGCTCTACCCACTGAGCCAAACCGGTTCCGGCAACAAATGGAGATTTTCAATATTAAACCTATTTCTAATTTGTGTGTCCATAGTCAGTTAAAAAAGTTAACCTGTGGTTTTACATTTCTGAGCAGCTTGGCTGTCATTGTAATAGCTGGATTCTTCTTTCTGTTCACATGCTTTCCACACTACTTGAACACATGCCATGACTTACCTGTGTGCTCCAGCCACTGTGCCATTTAGTGTCATTTCTATCCTTACAGGTGATAATTTTTCCCCCCTGAAACTGGCAGCTAGTTTCTTTGCCACCAACTCTCAGACTTTCTCTTCCACTCTTACCCCTAAGACACTGTCTATAGTTTTTATCTACTTAGTTATCAGAAGGACTCATCGACTGACAGGAGAAGCAGCATTAACAAGAAGTGGGAGTAATTGTGCCACAGGTGGAATAAATAAATTGCCTGCCACTGAGATACTTTCTTCTGCAAATTTTCTGTCTCAATTTCTACTTTGTCCCAAACATACTTTATGAGGATAAATATCCTCAACCTGAACTTTTCTGGGGTAGCAGGTGACTTCACATACTGGACTTAATCCATTAAGTCATAATGATATTTATTCTTTATTTCCCTATGTGTATGGTGTTTTGTTAGCTTTAGATTTTACAACACCCTCACAAAGAAAACTTAGCTTTTTTATGAATGTGCATTAATTACTCAAGGCCCTTACTGGCTAAAAGTGATAGAAATAGGCAAGTGAACCTAAACACTAAAGGAGAAATTCAAAGTTGTCTTACTGGCCTCAAAACGAGAAGGCAAGTGGATCTGAAGGAAGGACAAAATGGAAGATCATTAGGATTCCTCTTCTTCACTCTTCTCTTTGTAGAGCACCTTCCCCTGCCCTTAGACCCATATGATAAAAAACATGGCCATTCCATTGCTTCTGAATTTATGTGTTCATGAGCCTGTAAGTTCATCCACACTGAGAGAAAATAACTCTCGCTTGGAGCTATTCCACATTCCCTGGAAAGGGAATTGGCTTAGGTGGTGTTTTTTTGTTTGTTTTGTTTTTTAGTTGCCTACCTTATATTATGCCCACATTGTGCAAAATGGCTTCCAAAGACCCACTCTTACAGTTGGACGCGAATTATGTCAAATGCAGGAAAATGAAGATGGCACGAAATGTCCTAAGATAGCATTGACACAAGAGAGGTAATAGCCAGAATAAATGGTCTCCAGAGGTTATAGTAAGATACCAGAGAAATTTAGTATGAGGTCGACTGACTGAAAGCAGAAGGCGCAGCCATCAAGGTAGAGTTATGATGCTATAACTCTAAGAGGAGGGATGATGACACTAACAATAAAGGTTCATCAAAGCACAACACAAGGAAACCAGAGGCATCCTCTTTGCTCCAACCCATAGCCTTCATTAGATTCCCTATGTTTTTATCATGAAATATTGTAGAAAAGCACAATAATGAGGAGTCAAGGGGGAAACAAGGTTGAAAAATGTGCAGAGATTTTCTTCTGATTTTAATTATTGTGTTTCACTTGGCTGGGTTAAATAACATCAGATTAATGTACTCAAAGAGTCCCAATAAAATCTGGAAATCAGAGAAGACTGTAAGTAAAATAAAATGTTAAGAAATATGTTATAGCATAAAGAACATTCTAATAGTCCTTGGGATGCATTTAATTAAAGTAATTAGTGCCAAGTGAATTTTTAAAAAATTATGCAAATTTCAATAAAGTAAAATTTATAGAATATAACTTATATCATGCAACATCTCATCTTAAATACTCTACAACTGCAGCACCAAGAGTAGAGAATCTTATTGTTTTTGAGTTTCATTACCCAACAAATCCTTTCACCGGGTGCCTATTTTAATTTCCATAGTTATTTCACTTAAAAATGTTATGAATTGAGATTGAGTTGTACTTCATTTTGACTTTCCTACCATACCACCTAAGAAAACCTGAGACCCTTGAGACATTCCTGGGAACCTGGGAATTCATGGCCACGCTCACAGTGGCAGCACAGGAAGACAAAGATAACTGTTGGTCAAGAAGTCTTCATGCCGAAACCGGTTTGTCTCAGTGAATAGAGCATCAGCCTGCTGATTGAAAGGTTCCAGGTTTGATTCCAGTCAAGGGCATGTACCTTGGTTGTGGGCACATCCCCACTAGGGGGTGTGCAAGAGGTAGCTGATCGACGATTCTCTCTCATTGATATTTCTAACTATCTCTCTCTTCCTCTCTGTAAAATATCAATATTATATATATATATATATATATATATATATATATATATACACATATATATATACACATATATATATATATATATATATATATATATATATATATATATATTTAAATAAGTCTTCATCCACTTCCTTACATTACCCCCTAGTTTTTCCCAAGAGACAGCACTTTCCCATTCCCTTTCTCTGGGAGCAGTCTCTCCTCCCACTGCACACACATCGTGGTATCAGAACTAATCACTTATTCAGCAAACACTGACTGAGTTTCTACCACTTGACAGGCAGAAGGAGGGGTGTGAACAACCAGAAAAGAATGAGTGTACAAAGGGAGTAAACCAAGGAGTGTCTCGAGCAAAAAAGAAGGGGCTAATAAGGTGGAACCTTGAAGGAAAGTGGGAATTTGAGAGTGAACAGGAAAAGGCAGTTCATGTAAATAGCACCAGTAAAGGCCCCTGTCGGTAAAAAGTTTATTTTGAGCTTCATGGAGATAGCAAAAAGCAGAACTACTTAAACTGGCAATTTCTGTCAGATAGGGTAAGACTTTATTTTAAATCTCTCAGGATGTGAAACCAAATCCTTTTAATTTTTAGCATTAGTAGTATTTTCTGTTCATTTAACTATTTTGTTTTGTTATGGTAAGCTTCTTCTCATCTTTTTAAAAACACACATATCACAGCTCTATAAAACCTTCCTGTGAAGATTTCTACCAGTCATGATGTCTAGAGTGAACTGTAGAAGTAAATAAGTCATTGTCAGTTATTAAAAAAATATATATTTTATTTATTTTTTACAGAGAGGAAGGGAGAGAAATAGAGAGTTAGAAACATCGATGACAGAGAAACACCAATTAGCTGCCTCCTGCACACCTCCTACTGGGGATGTGCCCACAACCAAGGTACATGCCCTTGACCAGAATCGAATCTGCGACCTTTCAGTCCACAGCTGATACTCTACCCACTGAGCCAAACCAGTTACAGCATTTTAAAAAGTTCACAGTACTCTTTCCACTTGTTTTGAGTCAGATCCCTTCCCCTGGGAGCAATTCTGTATTATGTTCCATGTGGAAAGCATGAGAAAGAACTCCAATGGCCATTCCCTGTTCTCAGATATCATTTCCCGAACAGATATCATATATGAAAACTACTCCTGGTCATAGTTAGTAATCTATTGCTGTTCTATCTGGGTCATTTTATTCATGTGATTTGTGGATTTTCTTTTCCCCCACTTTGTAGCGAAACTAGGACTAAGTGAGGATACAGGTGAAATATTGTCCCAGTGAAAGCATAACTAACATGTTTAATGCATTACAGTTTACAAAGCATTTCCATGTTTTGCCTCATTTAATTCTCACATCCACCATGTGTTTATTATTTCATTACACAGAAGAGAAAAGCGAGAAACAGAGTAATAAGGTAACTGACTTCTCAGTGTCTTCCAGCCATTAGCAAGGAATTCAAGCTGAAGTCTTTCTGCCTTTCACACTTTATTATAACCTCACAATGCTAAGCTGCCTGGACAACTGTCATATGCTGTTCCTCACTCTTAGGTTTCTGTTCTTCACTGGAAAATTTCTATTTTCCTTCCTTCAGGAAACTTTTCCTGACAAAAGTGTCCCCTGGTACTCTTCATAGAAGCTCCATGTTCGTATATCACAGGTCCTATCACACTGACTAGTCTGCCTGGTTTTCTCCCTTGCTGGCCTTAGCATCTTGAGAGCATGGATTAAGTCTTATTTTCTTGACTAGAGGCCTGATGCATGAAGATTCATGCAAGAATGGGCCTTCTTTCCCCTGGCTGCTGGCACTGCCTTTACTCTGGCCCAGAGCTGTCTTTCTGCCTTCCCAAGCTGCCCAGAGGCCTGGAGCCCCTGGGGCAGTGCAGAATGCCTGCATCATCGCCATGTCGATGATGCAAGCATCCTGCCCCCTGCTACCGCTCAGCACCTGTGTATGCCGATTAACCCGCCATCTTTGTTGGGTTAATTTGCATACTCCTGATGGGCTGGTGGGTGTTGCGAAGGTATGGTCAATTTGCATATTTCTCTTTTATTAGTATTGATATCCCCAGTTTCTACAATGAGTGCTTTATATAGTAAATTCCATTTCTAAAGACTGGGGTTATAGTCATGGTTGGAATGAAAACACTGTGAAAACCAGTGTTTTCATTCCAGTGCTTCTATGAGCTGCTGAAGGGTGGTGTGGAATTGGGGGGAAGATTCACTTATTATGGAGTTTTCTGAGGAGTAGACAGTTTTTGTGATTGGGTCTTGATGTCCAGGAAAGTGAGAGGACATCAGGGGTTCTCAGCAAGGCCCTGGGGCAGCTCTGGGGAGCTAGAGTAAGCATGTCGGTACTCAGGTATTTGAAATTAGAGAGTGTTGGTGTTTTGTGCAATTTTAAATTTGCTGGGCAATTTAAGATTTTTATTTATCACTTATTTTTGATCTGATGATTTTTCCATATCTACTTTATAACTGGGTGAGAGCAGAGTAAATTGTCTGAGAATTCCATTATGCTCTTCTGTTCTTAAGGCAATTATGTTACCTTGGAGTGGCTACCCAAGATCGGCAAGGGTATGAAAGGCTATCTAAAGACTCTATGAGAAAATTGGAACTAATCTGCTGTGTATTTTCATGGGCCAATATCTCTGAGCGGTCATCCAGGGTCGAGTTACTTACTGAAGTTCAAAGAAGACATGGATTCTGAGCTGTGATGATGGATACAGAAGTGTTTGAACCTGCCAATTAACTATTGTTACTATAGTTTGGCTTAACGTATATTGCAACTAAAGTTGTATCTGGCAGATTTTAATTAATGGGAGAACATAATTAACCCTACTTGGTAGGTCATTTCTCTCAGCTACCCAGGAGCATATTTTAAAGTTTGCTCATAATTAGAAACCATCTGGTCGCCATTTTGCTAAAGAAAAGAAAATATTCTACATAGATCATACTGAGGTTCTTTTGTTTATGAGAATGCTTGCCTAACAGTTCCAGTGTTTTATTACTTATCATATGATTTTTATTAGATTTCATAAGAGGTAAAGGAAAAAAAAATCTAGAAAATTGACCCCAGAGACAATATTCTTTTTACTCAGCCAAACTAACAAACTCAAATACCCTTTGTCACATTCTCAATTGACCCAGTCTCCATAATTTCTGTGAAAATCAGACATTTCAAAATTTTTCTCAATAGCGTCACCTCACATTTTTTAATCTCCCCCCTCTCTAAAACTTTCTTATAATGTTTGCATTATAATCATTTGGATTTTTTTTTATATATTCCCCATTGGTGAGGACAGCCACCATCTGCAAAGGCTTAGTGAACTCTCAGTGTGCCTCATCACGTTGCTGTAAGTAATATAGAGCGATTTGCATTTACATTGGAGTATATAGGCATTTGTACTAGAGTTTTATAGCAGTAACAACATGCATATAATTTTCCTGATTGTTAGGAGGACTACAGTCATTTCCAGCTCAGGTTGGGCCCTATTGGGTCACCCCACATCTCACCTGCCAGTGGTAAGGGCTCTCACTCCCAGTCTAGTGATCTGACATAGCGCAAGTAATGAATTATGTGAGGACAAAAATCAAGATTCTCAGCTGAAAACTCTAAGCACAGTAGAACATGGCTATTCTAGGTCCATTTCTAGCATTTATCTCAAATTAGTTATAAAGATCCTTGAGATTCTTGGAGGAAAAGAAAATCTGACCGGAGGACTGAGAAGGTGGGGCAGTTCTGTACCGTGCTGCCTTCCACTGGTTAAGACCTCCAAGAGCAAAGGCCTACTGAGGTGAGGATGCCCCTACTGTCACCTGTAGAGGGGCAGCACTAAGCTGGCCAATATTTGTGG
Source organism: Vespertilio murinus (assembly GCA_963924515.1). Lineage (NCBI taxonomy): Eukaryota > Metazoa > Chordata > Mammalia > Chiroptera > Vespertilionidae > Vespertilio > Vespertilio murinus. The sequence continues at coordinate 35,984,508 of OZ004712.1, forward strand.
TGGTGCTGCTTGTCCTGGCTCAGGGGAAGCGTTCCACTAAGTCTGAAAGACTAAGACATCGCAGGGACTCCCCGCCACCGCCAGCGGCCTGCTCTGCCAGGCCTTCACGCGCGCTGAGCTGGCGCTTCGCCTTCCATTGGCAGACCCGGAGAATCCTCTCTCCACTGCCACATGGCCAGGCCAAAGCATCAGACACTACCACCATGCAGATTTTAAAACTACAGGGGAAATTGAGCCACAGGAGCTACCATCGCTGCCCCTCCCACCGCCGCCCCCAAGAATGGGAATCCACCAAAATCAGAGCTCACTACACACCGGGCTCATAGAGAGTGTGGCTTCAGAAATTAGCCTCTGCATCCACAGAAGCTCCACATCCGCAACAAAGAGGACACCATTGAGGGCGGACTCTCCCCATGCAGCCATCACAGCCCGCCCACAATCTTCCCAGCACACCCACCATGCTGGGGGGGAAATGGAGCTCGCTGGTGAGGAAATGGCACAATGCCTTCCATTACCCACCCAGGCGAGCCCATCCTGCGATGCCACATGGCCAAACCGAAGCTCTAAATACCACCGCCATGTGAACTTTAAAACTACAGTGGTAATTGAACCACAGGAGCGACCGTCAATATTGCACCTGGCACCGCCACCCGCCACTGCCGCCGAGAATAAAGGAAATCCAACAAAAACAGAGCTCACCACGCCTTGGGCTCAGGGAGTGGGCGACCTCAGAACTTAGCCTCCATGTCTGCAGCTGCTCCGCTCCCACACCGAACGAGACACCTTTGAAGGTGGTCCCCCCGCCTGCAACCATCTCAGCCCAACTGCAGCTGTCCCAGCCTGCCCGCCATGCTAGCAAGGAGCTAGCGTGGCGCCTCCAATATGCGACCCCAACACCCTAGAGGGGCCGTGTGCCCTGGGTGAGCCGAGTGTCCCAGGGGGCCGAGTGCCCCGGGTGAGCCAAGTGTCCCAGGGGGCCATGTGCCCCGGGTGAGCCGTACCCCCCAAAGGGGAAGGGGATCCCGGGTGAGCCGAGTGTCCCAGGGGGCCGAGTGCCCTGGGTGAGCCGAGTGTCCCAGGGGGCCTAGTGCCCCGGGTGAGCCGAGTGTCCCATGGGGCCGAGTGCCCCGGGTGAGCCGAGTGTCCCAGGGGGCCGAGTGCCCCGGGTGAGCCGAGTGTCCCAGGGGGCCGAGTGCCCCGGGTGAGCCGAGTGCCCCGGGTGAGCCGAGTGTCCCATGGGGCCGAGTGCCCCGGGTGAGCCTAGTGTCCCATGGGCCGAGTGCCCCGGGTGAGCCTAGTGTCCCAGGGGGCCATGTGCCCCGGGTAAACCGTACCCCCCAAAGGGGAAGGCTGTCCCGGGTGAGCCGTGTGTCCCAGGGGGCCGAGTGCCCCGGGTGAGCCGAGTGTCCCATGGGCCGAGTGCCCCGGGTGAGCCGAGTGTCCCAGGGGGCCGAGTGCCCCGGGTGAGCCGAGTGTCCCAGGGGGCCGAGTGCCCCGGGTGAACCAAGTGTCCCATGGGCCGAGTGCCCCGGGTGAGCCGAGTGTCCCAGGGGGCCGAGTGCCCCGGGTGAGCCGAGTGTCCCAGGGGGCCGAGTGCCCTGGGTGAGCCGAGTGTCCCAGGGGGCCGAGTGCCCTGGGTGAGCCGAGTGTCCCAGGGGGCCGAGTGCCCCGGGTGAGCCGAGTGTCCCAGGGTGCAGTGTGCCCCGGGCGAGCCGTGTGTCCCAGGGGAAGCAGTGGGACCCAGGGGAAGGGGCGGTGTAAACCAGAGGAGGAGCGGACTCTATTCATATGGTCCTGAGATAGTCACCATAAAACAAGCAGACTGCCAAATGAGGAGCGGATTTTATTCATGGGGTCCTGAGATGGTCACCATAAAACAAGCAGATTGTCAAATGACAGCGGGGAGGGGAAGGAGACCTGGGGGGAGATAGGAGAACAACCGAGGGACTGGTATGCATGAACATAAGTACAACCAATAAACACAGAACTCTGGGGAGGGAGGGCATAAATGGGAGGTGGGGGGGGGGCAATGGTAAACTATGTACACAGAAAATACCTTAATAAAATAAAATTTAAAAAAAAAGAAAAGAAAAAGAAAAAAAAAGAAAATCTGAGAGAAAATATTTTTTGTGCATTTTTTTCAAAGGCTATAGGATGGAATTTAACATATACTTGGGCATAATATTTAAGCTAGCATTTTTATTACATAAAAACAGCCAAATCAATTTCAGCAGGGTTCAGAAGACCAGAAAATAATTTGTATTTCCCAAATAGAAAAAGACAGAGATCAACGGAGAAGAAAACCAAATCAGTGTAACCTTTTGGATGATTTAAAATTTGAAAAACAAAAGCAGAAATTCCAAACTCAAATGAATTTTATTTAAGGGAAAAGGAGATACAAGGTATTTGGTGTTAGAGATTTTTCAGAAATTCAAATCGGGACAGACAATATTTAGAAAGTATAAGTCAAGACAAACTAGATTTATACTAAAAACAGCCATAAATAAAATTATATGCTCTCTGTTTTTTGCTAGTGGTACTTGAGTGGGTTGCTGTGGACCTTTCATTAAGAGAAAGACTCAGAAAATTAAAGAAAGAATTCAGTGACAAGAAAACAAATAATACAAATCATTAAGGAAATAATGGAGTTAATTTACCAGGAAAGATTAAAGTAGCAAAGAATGCCTTGCTTGGCTTTGAAGTGACTTGGGCAGAATGATAATAACAGTCTTCAAACATTTAAGAATTGTAAAACACTGAGAAGCAAGAGGAATTATGTAGCATGATGCCATGTGGGTATAATCAGAGATAACAGAATAAACTCAAAAAAGATGATCAGAAAAGGGTCCCAACCAATGACTACTTGGTTAGCTGAATACTTACTCCCACTGGAAGTGCTGCAGGTTTTTAAAGGCCCTTTTTGTTATTACTTTGTTAGTTGTCTACTCAGTTAACCCATTAACATCCTCAGATCCAAATTCGAGGGAGATGGGAAGAATATTAAAGTTTAAATTAGGGACTTGTTTCTGGCTTACTTAGAGCCGAGGGCTTTGCCAATAGATTGTGCTTATGTTGTTTAGTTCCCCTTATCTGGCAAACTCTACTCTTTCTTAGAGACTCAAATATTATCCTAGAGAAACTTTTGCCTCATAAGCAAGGATTGGACATTTGACTTGGATACTCCTGAGGCGGGGTGAGTATGCTGGCACAGCACAGCGTGATGGAATCCAAGTTTACTTGTTTGTCTTCCAAGGTCCACCCTGGGCTTCTTCTAGTCAAGGACCATGTCATATTCATCTCTGCATCCCCAGTATCTCAAGATACTGTGCAGAGTAGGCACTTTAAAAATTCTGTTCATGAGTGACTAACCGAGAAAAAGATGCAATTAATGATGGGACGATTCAGTTCTTTCCTTTTGAATGCACTATTTTGGTCTTTGGATAAGTTTTTAATTCTCACATTCTTCATACCATTTTTAAAAGCGTGTTTTAAGGTATCTTTGGAGGGGAAAAAGTGGAGGAAGACTATAAAGTGGACCTTCAGGATCCTGCTAGAATGAGTTGTAGTTTTGGTAGCATTGGGAATTGAAGTTGTCCTCCATGAGTAAAGGTGCTCTCTCTCTTTTATGGGACAGAAAGTCTGGGATGGAGGTTCTGAGCTTTGGCTAGAGCAGAGGTCAGTCAAACTGGTCTACCAACTGTTTTTTTTTTTAATTTATTTTATTGATTTTTCACAGAGAGGAAGAGAGAGGGATAAAGAGTTAGAAACATCGATGAGAGGGAAACATCGATCAGCTGCCTCTTGCACATCCCCTACTGGGGATGTGCCTGTAACCAAGGTACATGCCCTTGACTGGAATTGAACCTGGGACCCTTCAGTCTGCAGGCTGATGCTCTATCCACTGAGCCAAACCAGTTTTGGCTACCAACTGGTTTTGTATAGCTCATTATCTAAGAACTAGAGGCCCAGTGCATGAAAATTTGTGCAACAGTAAATTTGAGCAGGGCGTGTCCCTTAGCCTGGCCTGCACCCTCTTGCAGTTCAGGAGCCTTCAGGGGATGTAAAACTGCCAGCTTAGGGATGTCCTAAGCCGGCAATCAGACATTCTTAGTGCTACCATAGAGGCGGGAGAGGCACCCCTCAACTCCTGCTGCGCTGGCCAGCTGTGAGTCCCGCTTCTGGCTGAGCAATGCTCCCCCCTGGGGGAATGCACTGACCACCAGGGGCAGCTCCTGTGTTGAGTGTCTTCCCCCTAGTGGTCAGTGCATGTCATAGCGACCAGTTGTTCCACCATAAAATATTAATTATAGAAATGACCCTGGCCCTGGCCCTGGCCCTAACCCTGCATATTAGCCTTTTATTATATAGGATGATCTTCACATATTTAAATGGTTAGAAAAATCAAAAGAATAATATCTTATGATATGTGAAAATTACATAAAATTCTAATTTGAGTATCTATAAGTAAAGTTTTATTGGAACACAACCATGTTCATTTGTTGACATATCAACTATGGCTCTTTTTGGTGCTACAACAGCATAATAAAGGAGCTCAGAATCATATAGCCTGTAAGCCTAGTGTCTCTCTGGTCCATTAAAGAAAAAAATTGCTGACCTTACTCTGGAGAAATAATATAGCTCTATTATACTGTTGCAAAGAATGGTATCTTGTGTCTTGCTTAATAAGCTAAATCTTCAAATAGTTATTCTAATGAAATCACTTAGACAATTATTTCTGGTTTGCCTACTTTCTGTACTAGCTATTGGTGAAATAGCCATTGTTTATTTGAAACTAAACATTTTTTTTAATTTTCAAAATATAATTACATTTTATTAAACATCTTTAGAGTTGGCCTCTTAGCTAAAAGATTTTTTAAATTGCTGGTATGATTCATTAAAGATGATTTGAGTATAGGTCCATTTTTACTGAAGTAAAGTTGTTTGAGAAATGCTGCTGTACTTCAGATTATTTTGGGAGGTAAAGTCTGGCTCGAGAATCAAGGTTTCTGATTATTTTTATTCTGGTTAGTAACAGTAAATCACAGTAGTCACCTTTCCAGTCATAAAATGAGTCAGAATTGAGCCATAAAAGTGTAAGATAAACTGCACTAGTTTAGACTAGTAGTTCTGTCTCCTTGGTTTTCCACCTCTGCCTGTGTCTGTATTAGACAACAAAGTAACCGAACTCTGTGTTTCTAACCTGAGAAACTCAGGTAAGTAGGTGGTACTACTTTTCTTTCCAGCAACCAGTTCCCTATAAGCCTAGCTATGTTTTTATTGAACCATTTTGTATTTTCATACTATGCTCCCTTTTAGGACCTATGCATGCCTTGAGTTCATAGCTTATTATCTTGGTAGTTTAAACAAAAATAAATGTCTTTGGAATTACCTCATTTGAAATATAAATGAGGTGAAAATTAGGTTGTTGTCAAATGTGTTGTTTCTCCCTGATTCTATTGATTTTTTGTTTTTAAATATTTTTTATTGTTTTCAGAGAGAAAGAGAGAGAGGGAGAGATAGAGACATCATTGATGAGAGGGAATCATTGATCTGCTGCTTCCTATGGGGGATCAAGTCTGAAAGAAACGCAGGCTTGTGCCCTTGACTGGAATTGAACCCGGAACCCTTCAGTCCTCAGACACTCTATTCACTGAGCTAAACCAGTTAGGCTAGGCCATCCTAGTCTATTGTTGATATCTGGCAACTAATTTATCAGATCCATAAAACCTGCTTAACAAGTTGTTACATGTACTTTAGTCACTTGGATTTTTAAGGAAGTGTGTGTGTGTGTGTGTGTGTGTGTGTGTGTGTGTGTGTGTGAGAGAGAGAGAGAGAGAGAGAGAGATGGAGAGAGAGAGGGAAAGAGAGAGATATTTGTTTTTAATAAATTCAGATAGGCAGTCCTTCAATAGCATTGATTCTATCTCAGAGCTATTACTTTTTAGTTAGAATAAAATCATGATGAGATTTATTAGTCTGTTTTTCTAATGATTAGCTTTTTGAGCTTTGCAAAACAATGTCAGTACAATTATAGAATGAAGTAAAAAATGGCCTTTGCAATATTATTTTTTCATAATTAATATTTTATGGCATAAAACTATTATTTATCGTCCCTGTGCTTTTACTTATTAATAATGTAGAATTGGACAAAAAGAAATGTTTTTCATTGCTGACTTCAGTAGTACATTTACTACTTAATTTATCAGGTGATCACTAAAGTAAAAATAAAATTCAGATGTTCCCAATAATGATAGCTGACATTTACTGGGAAATTATTACAAGCCTGGCATTCTCCTAAATGCTTTATATAATATTTCTCTCTTCTTCCTGTCAGCAGTCTAATGCAGTAGGTACTCTGATTATCCTCATTTTATAAACTGGGCAAAGGGAGGGTAAGTTGTCTATAGTCACACAGTAACAGTGGATTCAAGATTCAAATTTAAACTGTAAATCAAAAAATCTCATTTATTTTAACTAAAAAGTAATAGCTCTGAGATAGAATCAATGCTATTGAAGGACTGCCTATCTGAATTTATTAAAAATAAATATCTCTCTCTTTCCCTCTCTCTCCATCTCTCTCTCTCTCTCTCTCTCTCTCTCTCTCTCTCTCACACACACACACACACACACACACACACACACACACACACTATGATTTTAACCAGTATACATACAACCTCTCAATCATTATCTCCGTGGCAACTTTTTAATTGTAAATTTTGATTTTAGAAATTTGGGACAAAACAGAACATTTAAAACATGGGTATATTTGAGAAAATTTAGATTCAGCATGTATTAATTAAGTTCTTGTTATACGTTAGACCCTAGGCCAATGGCATTTACTTCCTATAATTCTCTTTAATCTTCACAAGAGTGTTGAGATGTAGGATTCATTATTCCTGTTTTATAAAATAGGAAAAAGCATTAAGAGGCCAGCAAGTTTCCCTGAGTTACACAGGTGAAGTGACAGCTAGAATTCTAACCGAGTAGCTCATTTCTGCATGTATCTGTCTGGAAGTATCTTTTTCTTTAATTGTCCTTTAAGTGAGGATTCATAAATTTTCACAAGTATGCTGTCGAGTCATAGTTAATCACAAATTTGAAGCTTTCTGGTTATAACACAGCCACTCCACCTAGATCCTTGCTAATTGAGAGTTTCCTAGTGAACTGGGACGCAAATGAATGGAGGTATAATTATGCTGCAAATGCATTCCTATTTGTCTGGAGAAGATTGTGAGTCCAAAGATCACAGACTTGGATCAGCAAAGCATCTTTGTAGGCAGGAGATAGAAGGAGTATTAACCTCTGGGATGCAGGTCGAGTTGGACATGTTAAGAGAACAATTTCAGGACAAACATTAGCAGTGGTTTTCCTAGAAAGGATCAGAGAGATAGCTAATATGTATTGCCTCTGCAGACAGAATCTTTGTGCCTTGTGTCCCCCCAAATCATGTTAAAGCCTAATCTTCAATGTGAGGTTAGGAGGTGGGGCTTTGGAGAGTGATTAGATCATAATTTCTGCCGTTTATAAGTCACCCACTTTATGGTATTCTGTTAGCAGCCTGAACAGACTGAGACAACTGCCTGTCTTCTGTTTTTCTATCACTGATTTCTCAAAATTACCCTAGGATATTGTTATAACTATCTCTATTTTAATTGAAACATAAGTTAAAGTCAAAGGATGAATAACATAGTTGTGCAATATAATTCAAACCCAGGTCATCTGACTTCAGATAATATTTCTGCCTAAGAGAAAGCATGGGTAGGTAGTCAGGGAGAAAATGTGTTATTGCTGCTGAACAGTGGTCAAGTCATGTCAGTGACCTCAGTGACTGACCTGCAAATGCCATGGAGACAATGTAGATACTCTCTGATCTCTTCCTGTGGCTAAAACCAGTGGGATTCAAAAAGACATGATATATACCCTGCTTTCAGGGAATTTGTTATTTAGGGGACATTCTAGGGAACCTACATATTCTATTTTTCTGGAAACCTGTGCTTGATCATGTATAGGTCTTTGGTCACAAGTTAAGAAGACCTTGGGCTTTTTACTGTGAGCTAATTACCACACTAGGTTTAGTTAAGCCGTCCATCATGTCACATAATCAGCTTTGTAAGTGTATGTGGGGAGGGGTTTGACAGCATTTAAGATCTAATCTCTTAGCAAATTCCAAGTATATAATAAAGTATTGTTAACTATAGTCACCATACTATGTTAGATACCAGAACTTATTCATCTTATAACTGGAAGTTTGTATCTTTTGGGCAATCACTCTCCATTTTCCCCACTCCCAAAGCCCTTGGCAACCACCATTATACTCTCTATTTCTATGAGTTTGCTCTTTTAGATTTCATATATAAGAGAACTCATGCAATGTTTGTCTTTCTCTGTCTGACTTATTTCACTCAGTACAATGCCCTCAGGTCTCTTCATGTTGTCAAAAAAGGCAGGGTTTGCTTCCTTTTCTGGCTGAATAATATCATATCACATATCACACACACACACACACACACACACACACACACACACACACACATACACACACACAATCTATTAATCCATTGATGGGCATTTAGGTTGTTTCCATGTCTTGACTATTGTAAATAAGGCTGGGATGAACATAGGGGTGCAGATATCTCTTCAAGATAGTGATTGCATTTATTTCAAACATATACCCAGAAGTAGAATTTCTGGGTTTATGTGAGTTCTCTTTTTAATTTTTTGAGGAACCTCCGTATTATTTCCCATAGTGGCTATACTGGTTTATATTCCTGCCAACAGTGTACCAGGTTTCTCTTTTCTCCACCTCCTCACCAGTGCTTGTTATTTCTTGTCTTTTTTATAACAGCCATTCTACTAGGTGTGAAGTGATATCTCCTAATTTGGGGGAAGAGCACTTGGGAGATTGGCCCAGAGTCCTTCGTTAATAAGCTCTATGTTTTGAACAAATTATCTCATATCTGTGTATCTATATTATCAATAGAAGAATCCACATTATCTGTTTATAGGCTTGCTTTAAAAATAGACTTAGTAATATAAAATGATTAATGTGAAAACAAGCTAACATAAAATATGTGTTAGTAACTAGAGGGATTAATAATCCACAAATTAAAATATTTTACCAGTAAACTGATCCACTAAATCACTCGTGAGTTATAACACATCTTATTAAAAATTAGTTAGGTCTTGCAAAGGATATAAATAATTCATTTCTTTGCCGCCATGAGGAAAATGTGTGATAATGTACTTAATATTGTGTTGATTAACATGGATTATATAAAGATAATCACCAAATGATCCTAATAACCCAACAAGGAAACAGCTAAGAAGAACATTAGTAAGCATGTAAATGAAAACATTTGAAGGATGGATTGGCAAAGCAAAATGTCTCATGCTGATATATCTTGAAGGTTTCCATGTGGTTCTGCATGATTTTCAGAAACGTGGTTCATTTCCTCAATCATACAGGAAAAACCAGGACCCAATTGGATATTATTTTAATGAAAAACTCCACAAACACTGCAGAATAGAGAAAGCATATTGACTATGCCCTCATAAAAGTATATGTTTTTCTAACTGGATGCACTTTAGTGAGGATATTTTAATTAAAAGGTAGTATGGGCTTAGTTGTGTGGAACGTGTTATAAACTGTTCTCATGCTTGCTGGCAATCATTGGGTTTGAAATGTGTTAACCTCTTAATTTTTTTACTTACAAGCTCAGTTCTAGATCCCAATGTTGTCGTGTTTTTAACTGGTAATAATGATCATTACTTGTCTTTATATGTGAAAGGGTTAACAAGATGGTGGATGGCTACAGTGCCATTGACTGTATTATGAATATCTTTAAGTCATTCCTCAGAATAGCAGGTTATTTTGCCTATATATATTTTTTTTTGCAGTAGAAAAAACAGAAAGGCTTATTGGTATATATATATATTTTTTGCCCAAAGATAGTAGGAGGGTTAATATACTTTATGTAGTTTTTGTTATTTTAGGAAGTTAATAGTCTCAATTTTTGAAAAATACAGGTAGCATGTATGCCCTTCAAGGATACTCCCAACTTTCCTCCGAAATCTCCCATCATAGATCTAATTGAGGCTTAGAACAACAATTTTAGAACACTGGAAATAGAGTACCCAGAAGATGTCCTCAAAAAAACAAAACTTGCTCTTTCCAACTCTTTTAATGGTTGTAGGCTTGTTCTAATTTCAGGCTATCAGAATAACAGCAGGACAAATAACACACACAAGGAAAAAGTTCAGACAAGGGTAATACTGAAGATAAACCAGCGAGATATTTTCCTTTTAGAAATAATACTGCAATATTGTAATTCAGCTGTTAAAAAGTAATACAAAAACAACACCATTTATTTAAATTGGTAGCAATTTGTAGAATTTGTTTTTGCTAACTTCAGAAAACACATACAAAGCAAGAGCCAACATTTTAAATGGTTTTAAAAAAAACCTATTTCAGAAGATGTCATGATTCTTCACATTAGAATAAAGAGAACACTGGCATTAAAATTAAGGTGAAAGAATAAGATCTTTCTCATTTTACTCTCCCCTTTCTTTTGTCTACCAGCAAAAGGCACTAGTCTGACATTCAGTAAGATCTCTCCTTAATTTTAGCAGGAGCTATAATTTAGTGAGTGTTTACTGTAGTTTTAAACAGTGATAAGCCCTTTATGTACACTATACTATTCATTTAATCCTCTCAGCAATCCCTGAGGGGACATGGCTCTTTCCAGTTGACAAATGATGAGGCTCAGGTGGAGACATTATACAGCAACTTGCCAGCAGCTTTGCAAACAGTGAGTGGGGGAGTCACACCCAAAGCCCCTGGTCTTTACCAACCACTCCACCCCCCTGCTTCCCAGGGTAGAGCTGCTTTCAGAAGATAATCATACAGAGGGAGCAAATGAAACTAGAAATTGCTCAAAATAAGCCTAGATAACACAAAACACCAGATAAAGAAATACTCAGGCATTGCAAAGATCTGATCCAATGTCAGTTTCACTAACAATTTTAAGGGTACAGGAACTGCAGGGGACAGGCAAACCAGAGAGTGGTCTAGGACTGGCACCACAACGCTCGGTTTCCTTTCCTTTCGGGCTGTGACAGGGTACACGTTGGGCCAAGATTAACACAGGGTAATCTCCATTTCATGCTAGAGAGTTCCATAGCTTATGTGACACTTTCTATTTTATGTCCCATACATTTCTAGATACTAGGTATGTTTAACCATAAGCAATCCTAACTAGCACAGATATGTCCTACTAAAGCATTCTATAGACAAGGACTCTTCCACTAGTACACATCACTAGTTGTTGCCAGGAGTATGTTATTAGAATTTTAACAAAGAGATTTGAATGAGTCACTTGCTTTCTTTTTTTCCCAAGTTCTCCATCCCCTCCCAGTCCACCTCATTATATATACGCCAAGCATGTCAGACTTGCGGCCTGTGGGCCACATGCCTCATGAGTTTGACATGCTTGTCTTACGCAGTAAAGGAAGAGAATGGATTGCAAAACCTGCTCTTGACTTACTCTACTTCCTGCAAACTTACAGGAAGAAATGATAGCTGTTGGTCTCTTTTCAAACAACTACTGGCTTAGAAATATGTTACGCAAAGGGAGGAAAAAAGATAAATTCTGGCTTGCTGCCACTTGCAAATTTCTTGCCCAAAAGACCAGACAGGTTGGTGGCTAACATCAGCCAACGGAATGAGACCCCCCAGGTGGCGATGACCTGCTTCCCGCAAATGAATTAGTTAAACCAACATGACAGAAATCACATTCCCACCTTGTTTGTGTTTTGCCTAGGGTGTGCCTGGGTTCTGCTTCTCTAAATCCTCACACTGAGAGGATGAAGAAACTAAGGCACAGAGCAGTAAGATAACTTGCCCAAGGTCACAAGGTCCCTCAGAGGTAGAGGGGAAATTGGAATCCAGGTGGTTTGGCTGCAGAACCCCAGTTCTCCTGTTCTCCTAAGGGAACCCCTCTGGGTAGTGTGGTCTCATAGAAATGCCATCTCACATGGTTTCTTGTATCCTAAGGTTACTGTTTATGGCTCCTCTCTATTCCCATCACAAACACCAGGCAAAGCTTCCAATATATGGGATCACCAGAGTTTTGTTTTTGTGGTGTGTGTGTGTGTGTGTGTGTGTGTGTGTGTGTGTGTGTGTGTTTGTCAGGAACCCTGTTTTTACTTTCCATTGGACCCACTGGCCAGAATAATTTATTTGCTATAGAAAAAGTGACTTAAAATATAAAAATTTCTGTTCATTAGAAAAGACAGACTTTTAAAAAGTATAATATTGCAGTAGAGATGGAATATTTAAATGAATGCCTTCGTCTCTTCTTGATATGGCACTATATTTTTTATGATTTCCGTGAAAGAGGAACTGTGTTACACCAATTTTAATTTTTCTTTGAAACCTGTTCATTGGCATTTAGTATGAATAGCAGAAGGAGAATCAAAGTTATACTGAAAATGATTAACCAGCAGTCACATCGGCTTTCATATTTTATCCATGTAAAAATATGCTCTTAATTAGAATTTCCCTTTTGCTTTTTAAGAAACCTACAGAGCTTCAGGAATAAGAGGAAACTGCAGCTGATGAGTTTTTCAGGATCCTTAGCAGAAGAATTTCTCTGTGGAGTATTGATAGGATCCTGCAAAAGCAGAACATTGTTAGGCATTTATAGAGTTTCTTAGGAGCTGCTATATTCTGAGCAGCACGAAACTGTGCCCAGATCTGAGGGCAGGGAATTCTGAAACAAAACACAGCTGTCCTGATATTTTAAAGAAAATTGTAAGGGAGACACTCTGTGCAATCACTTAAATTGTTCCCTTTCCCCCTCTCGGAAGACAGAAACAACTTGTAAATGTAGAGTTGCTGTGGAGAATGTAAATTGGCTGGAGTATCTGTTTATGCTGTTAGATTTATGCACAAACTGTAGATGGCACAAACAAGGTCTTATTGACCTTAGCAGCCAGCAGTGATCCAAAACAGGCTCATTGCACTCAATTTCATGCTGTCAACCCAGTCATCTTATCAGTTCAGTTTTAAGGGTTGAATTCTCCTAGTGATTTCAAAAGAACTTTGACAAATTCAGAGAATGTTGCCATCTAAAAATTTTGCCCATCATTCCAAATGAGTGTGTTTTCAATGTTTAATAATGGCATCGCTCAGGGTGTCTTTGGATTCAATGGTAGCTAGCATTCATTCACAGGTCAGCTGGAGAAGAACACAAATTGCCCCATATAGTTAGGCTACCAGTAAACATGAACTCTGATTAGCATATAATTGAGATCATGCTGAAAAACAATGAGTACAGAAATTGATTTAAGAGCGTAACTTTTTTTTATTTTTATCATCAACTGGTGTCGGTTTGAGCAGAGCCTAGAAAATGGAGATACAAACAGAAAGGTGGGAGGATAAATTCTTAATCCCACATCAAGGACACTTGCTTACTCAGTTATCAACAATTTAGCCATTTAACAACAAATATTTGTTGAGCATGTTTTGTTTGGGATACCTGTGCTAGGTACTAACACCAACATAGTTAAGATACAATTTCTGGCTGAAAACTTGGTTGAGCAGCGATTACTCTAAATGATTCTGTGAATGATGATCTCACTTATATGTGTGCATTCTTTTTTTAAATATATTTTATTGATATTTTACAGAGAGGAAGGGAGAAAGATAGAGAGCTAGAAACAATGAAGAGAGAGAAACACCGACCAGCTGCCTCTTGCACACCCCCCACCGGGGATGTGCCCGCAACCAAGGTACATGCCCTTGACCGGAATCAAACCCGGGACCTTTCAGTCCGGAGACCGACGCTCTATCACTGAGCCAAATCGGTTTCGGCTATATGTGTGCATTCTAAAAGACCAAACACATAGAAACAGAATAAACTGGTGTTTGCCAAAGATGGAGGGGGGTGGTAGATTGGGAGAGGCTGGTCAAAGGATACAGACTCTCAGTTATAAGATGGATAAGACCCGGGGTTGTAATGTACAGCAGGATGGGACTGAAGTTAATAATACGTATGTCATGATTGGAAGTTGCCAAGAGAGTAGATTTTTAAAAGTTCTGATCGCACACAAACAAAATTATAACTCTGTGAGGTGAGGGATATATTAACTAATCTATTTTTCATTTTTTTAAACAAAACTTATCTTTATTGTTGAAAGTATTACAGATGTCCTCTGTTTTTCCCCCGTTGCCTTCTTCTACTCATTCAAGGACAGGCCTTTCATTGATGTTAGAGATAAAGGAAGAGAAAGGGAAAGAGAGGAAGAGAGAGGACATTGATGTGAAAGAGAAACATTGTTCAGTTGCCTCCTGCCTGCACCCCCACTGGGGATGGAACCTGGAACCCTGGGCATGTACCCTCATGGGGAATTGAACCTGCAACCCTTCAGTGCTTGGGATCATGCTCCAACCAACTGAGCTACATCAGCCAGGGCATATGTTAGCTAATTTGATTGTGATAGTCATTTTGCAGTACACATATAAAATCACTACATTGCATATATGACACTTTCACAATTTATATTATCTATAATATAGTTGTATTATTTGTCAGTTTGTATTTCAATGAATAACTGTATATTATATGCCAGTTGTATTTCAATGAAGCTGGGAGCAGGGAGGAATAAAAATAGTCTTCAGAGGATTGGTCTGTGGAAAGGGAATGGCCAGGGCAGGATTCTAGCTTTGTTATTAGAGGAGGCAATATGATACACCCTAAAGTCCTCATGTCCTCTCCTAAAACAGAACATAGTAAAAAAACAGAGCAAAACACCCAATTAGTGCTTTAGACAAGAAATTATCTTATAAATGCTTCACTCCTTAAAAAAAAAGTGGGGGGAGGCAGACTATGGTTTATAGTGTTTTTCATATTAAGCTTCCTTAAACTGTTAACTACTTTACCACGTATGTGATTTACTGCTATTATTACAGTGAAATTGGTTTTCCGACTTAGCTGTCTCTTGATAGGCACTTGCTGTGTGGGAGACAGCAGAGCCCACTTGGCTCAGGGTACTTTTGCTGGAAATGAGAAAACTGTCTTTTGTAACTCACACAAGTGCCGCTGAATGAAGGTGCAGAAAGAAGAAAGGCCTTCTACTGAGGCACAGAAGAGCTCTCATAGGATCCACACCAGAACTAGACAGCCTTTCAATTCATTTCAAAAATGCTCACTGAGGAGGCTATGTGAGACCAAAGGCAGATGATAAAAGTACAGACTAACTAAATACATACATCGCAGGCCCCTTCCCCCCTCCACAGCAAATTCAAATATTGCTTAACCTAACAGGTCAACTTTGTGATCTCTGGTTTTTCTGAGCAAGCTCTTAATAAAGTACTAGCCTGGCACATTCTAGGTGCTCAATAAATGTTAGGTCTTATTAAGACCCTTGTGATGGATGATTAGACAGACAACTGTGGTTATTTGCTGTTGTTACCCCTAAAGGAAAGGAAGGGCAAGAAATGAAAGGAAAAGGAGAAACAAACAGTTTCAGCTGAAATTCTTTTCTTGAAGATCCCACTTCTTCTCAGTTCTAATATCACATTGCTATTTTTTATTTTCAGTGATGAAACCGTATTTATATTTTTACAGGTGGGAATACCCGAGGCATTCTCTTAACTCCATGAGGAGATGATTTGGTGAAATTATTTACTAGACAGTGTTTCTGAAGCTTTTTGAGAGAGAGGGCTAAATGAAGTATTTCTTTCATCCTCGCATTTTACCTTTTACTTACAAAATAGGTTCTTATTCTTTCTCAGCTCTCCCTTGTATTGGGCTGAATAGGCTTAAAATAAACTGTTATACATGGAAGATAAATTGCAGGGAGGCTCCTGTGTCGTTTGAATTGTTTTTCTGTCAACTCTTACCTATTACTTCTGTTCACAATGGCAGAGCTGTAGCTTAACACCCGTGGAGTGGTGTCAGATGTCACCGTTACACTGCTAATGCCGTGTGGCATGAGGATATCTTCTGGTTTATTGGCATGGTGATTCCTACAGTAACCATTTAAGCATTTTCTTTTAGTGTATGTTGGGATTTTAACTTTTCTCGCTTGTTAAGGATTGACATATTTTAGGTTGATTTATATGTGAACGTTTTATTCTAGTGTTCTATACTGTGTTCCAAAACATAGGGAAACACTAAAAAAAAAAAAATGAAGTCAATTTTTACCACGTTAAGAGCAGATCAGAGGTTTTAAAAATGTGCGTGCCAGCTGTAACTTTGTTCTGATAGTTCTCTACCTTATGTATGTTTTATTAATAATTTTATTTCATTAAGACATACTTTATTGTTTGGACCAACCTCATGCTTTTATTTACATTCCTGGGTCCAAAAAAAATGCTCTTTGATGAATGTATTAGCCTTGACCTTCCACACTGCTTCTTAATTATCTGTGTGGTCTTTCTCCTTTACTAGGTATGGTTTCTTGAGATAAGAGGAAATGTGTATTATTCATTACTCTCACTGCCAGCCCAGCCACCCCCAACCCAATGTGGGGCACATAATAAACATTAAAAAATGTTTATCGAATAAAACGGAATTTATGGATTATTAGTAACCATTTATAGAGTACCTAAGGTGTTCTGCATACTGGGTTAAGTTCTAGGGATTCAAAGACATTGTATCTCAAGGTGTTAAGAGTCTAGTTACATCCAGCAGACACTTGTCCACTGTCAATCCTCAGTGGTGTTTATGGAGTGAAGGAAGGCAACATGGAATAAGGGAGGAATGGAGAAAAATATCTTCAAGGAGATCAGTGCTCAAATGAAACCGCTGCGAACGTGAAAAGATGACTTAGTAGGTGAGTGAAGTCTTATTATTCCAAAATCTATTCCAGCCTACGCTAAATGATATAGGTAGAAGGGTCTGTGACAAAACGGACAGGTGAAGCAATCATAAAGCTTCCCTTCTGCTTCCTGAATGAAGCAATTTTTTTTAAAAAAATCTCTTAATTCTTTGTATAACAGTGGATGGTGCCAGTGTCAGATCATTCTTTAAAGAACACCTGGCAGGGTCTTTGCTTGAAAATGTTTTGTCAACATGTGTCTTAAATTACTGTGTAAATCTGAAAGAAGCAAACCACCTATCTAAAAACAATCCTGTGATTAGGCTTTGTGCTGATGAGGCCTGGCTTGCTCCCTGGCTGAGTTGGCCCACACGAGTGCTTTCCTTTGCTGGAAGTTAAAATGTTGCTGTTTCTTCATCGGGAGTTATGAGCAGGCCAGTGGCTTATGTGAAATCTAAAGTTCTAAACCCTATTTCAAATTTAAATCGTCTAGTTCTTCAGGTACTTGACATTTTTATACTCAGGGTCATGCACAAAGTAGCTTGGATTGTTCAGTTCGAGAAATTGCAACTTGAAACACGTCATGTATCCATTTTTCCTGTGATGAACATCAGAAATGAGAACTATCCCCAGCAGTCCCAATTGCTTCTGGAAAATATGAAATCTGAGATTATATAACATATGCCAGGATAGAACTTGTCTAATTAAAATGGATGCAAATTGCTATCCCAATAAAGTAGGTAATACCTCAGTGTCACAATGCATCTGGTAGGTAATGGTAACATTTCACTTTTCTCACTTGGTCATTTAGCCACTTAGAACTGCACGCAGATCATATTGCCTTTGCCTAATAGCATCCTAAATGATTTTGTAGATGTTTGTCCAAAATTATGTTAAATCTAGAGGCCCAGTGCACGAAATTCATGCAAGGGTGGGGTCCCTAGGCCTGGCCAGCCATCAGGGATGATCAGGTTCCCTGCCTCCCCCTTCCTCCTTCCCTTACTACCCATGTTCACCACCACATACTCCCGGTTTCTCGTCCCCTCCTGGAGTGTGGCGGGGGTGGGGGGTGGGGAGAGGGATTGGGATGTTGGCCAGCAGGCCCCATCAGTGATCAGGGCCTGTGGTCTGGGGGAAGCTCCTGTGTTGAGCGTTTGCCCCCTGGTGGTCAGTGCACATCCTAGCAACCGGTTGTTCCAGTCATTCTGTCATAACAGTTGCTTAGGTGTTTATATATACAGACTACATATATAATCTGGTAGTGTGGTCCCATACTGCCAAGTTTTACTCATTTAAAAAAGACTGCAGAACAATTATTCATGTATGAGAACATGGTCAGACAATATCATTAATTTGTTTCACCATATCCAAGAACTCAAGCTATCATCTAAGTAAATTTTCTGTTAGTTAATATCCTGTTTTTCAGAGATGAGAACAATTGAATCTTCTTTTTGATTAAAGAAATTTTAAACTGGGAAAGAGAGTGAGAGCAAGAAAGTACCTGGATTGGAGATCCAACCCACCACCTTTTGATGTATGGGACAATGCTCCAACCAACTGAGCCACACCAGCCAGGTTGACAACAATTGAATTTTCTTGACTTGGGAGGTAATAAATGTAGGCACTTGCTGTTCAGGTTTGACAGCTTAGTTGACATAGTAACAATTACTGCCCTGATTATATTAGCTGATTAATGTTGAATCTAAAATTTGCATTTAATCAAATCTTCACAGAGCTTCTACCACTGTGAAGCCCAAGTATTTCTCATTTTATTTAGAGACATATGCTTTTGTTGATGAAATTGCTGGTGGACAACATTTAAAAATTAACGCCTGGAAGGTAATCTGCCATATTTAAAAATAGCAGTCTATGTTATTTTTATATGGGAGTACATATTAAAATGCTTCATCTTCTGTCATACATAGGAGGGGGACAAGATTTCATTCTTTCCTGTAGAAATAGTTGTCAGCCACTATTAATGTGTTCCCAGGGCTGTCTTCCCTCAGCTTTCTGAAGCAAACAAGAAGTGCCCTCTGAAACAGCCAGGGGATCGAAGTTTTCCCTTCATAATCCTACTAGGCATTCTGAAATAGATTTGCTCTCCTAGCTACCGTGTTTTCCCAAAAATAAGACATCCTCCGAAAATAAGATCTACTTCATGGAAACATAATACATCCCCTGAAAATAAGACCTAGTGCATCTTTGGGAGCAAAAATTAATATAAGACACTGTCTTATTTTTGGGGAAACAGGGTAGGAGTTAACCATCCCTGATGTGACTTAAACCAAAAAACAACAATAAAAACAACAAAACGAACATACACACACGCGAAAAATCCAACACTGACAAACAAAATAGCATAGAAAATACCAGAGCAGAGTAACAGCCATCTAAAGGCCCAGAACGCCCGGCTGGTGTGGCTCAGTTGGTTGAGCATCGTCCCATATACTAAGAGGTTACTGGTTCAATTCCCAGTTAGGGCACATGCCCAGGTTGCAGGCTCAATCTCAAGTAGGGGGCGATCATGTTTCTCTCTCATTGATGTTTCTCTTTCTTCCTCACCCTTTGTCTCTAAAATCAATAAAAACATATTTAAATAATAAAGCTCCAGACAAAGATCTAGGGATACTCACTTAGGGATCTAACTGTCAGTACTTCATTATTTCTTTTAAAAAATGGCTAGACTCTCAGCAGTGCTGCTTGGGCTTAAGCAAGGCAACTTAGGCAAATTACTTTGATTTTACTTTTACTTATCTATAAAGATAGGATAATAATACAAAGAAAAGTTGTTTTGAAGCTTAAATGAAATTTATGTACAGTTAGGTGCTACACAATTATGTTTCTTTGTCTCTCACTCACTCCTAAACCTATTGTTTCTGGCTTTAGTTCTAATTTCTTCAATTAATTTTCGTACCAATCAAGAATAACTTCCTTCAGTGGACACTTCTCAAACTCTCTTGGCCTTTCTGCCATAATTGTGCCATTCTTATTTTATTCATTGTTTTTGAATTTCTAATTTAGCATCATCTACATGTTTCCCCAATGAGACTTTCACATCCTTTAGCCTCAGTGCCCCACACCCTCATGACATCTACTGGTATCTAGAACTAAACTGTTTTGAAACATATTTTTCTGTTTCTTTGTCCTTGTTTGTTTGTTTGTTTGTTGTGTTGTTTTTTTTTTTGAGGAGGCACACTATTCTAATTTATTTGATCATTCTTATTAATTGTATCTCTTTCTGGATTCTGCTGAATTTATTTATTGTCTCTTTTAAGCACTTCCTCTAATAATGTTTCCAAAGTAGGACACATGGCAAAATTTCTGAGACCTTATAAGCCTGACAGAATATATTTATTTTCACCATCACATGTATATAATACTTTGTTGGGCATAAATTGTAAGTTCAAAGTTTTCCCCTTTGATGTTTTAAAATATTACCATATTATTTTTGTGTCTAATTTTTCTATTGAGAGGTATGATTTAATTCAGATTATTATCCCTTTGGAGATAGATGATAAGCTCTTTCTTTCTGCAAGACTTTTAGAGATTTTCCGTATCTTACATTTCATTATCATGTCAGTTGCTTGGATTGTGGTCTTCTGGATGCTGAGATTTGGAGAGGAGAAGAGGTGGAGGAATAATCCTAGGGATCAGTCAGCCTCACTGCTATGATCCAGTTCCCTGCCCCGCTGGGCTTTGGACTGTCTGATCATTGTACCATGAGAACAGGAGACTGCTACTGTTTTTGTGATCCTCTGTGGCAGTTCTAGGCGGACACTAGGGCAGAATTTAAAAGCCCTGCCTCGGCCCGCTCTCCCATTGCACCAGACTGAACTTGATCTTGCTGATTCATGACAGCCTTGGCCTTCCCAGTTGTTCCTTAGTTTTTATGTCACTGATACTTTCTGTCTGTGCATCCTCTAGTGCCTGTAGTTTCTCCAGTGTTGATTTGGGGGAAGGAAGTCAGCAACCAGGGTTGGTTTATCATTTTGTCAGGAACTAAAAGACTCCCTCAGCAATGTTTTACAAAGTTGACTCATGCCTTTTTCCTAAAACGTTCTTTTTAAAATATGTATAAGTACATTGATTTCGGAGAAGAAGGGAAAGGGAGGGAGAGATAGAAACATCAATGATAAGAGAATCTTTGATCAGCTGCTTCCTGCACACTCCTTACTGGGGATGGAACCACGACCTTCTGGCTCATAGGTCCATGCTCAACCCCTGAATCACATCAGCCGGGCCTAAAACACTCTTGCCTTACAGTCCTGGCAGTGCATTTACGAGATGCTGCTTTTTTCATCTCCTTCAAAGGTTCCTCCTCTTTTGCCTACTCCTGTTCTCTTTCAGGTCCTGTTCTCTTTCTCACTCCACATTCTCTGGCAATGACCTCATCTCCTTTAAAGACCTTAAGTACTACCCACATGCTGAGGGAATTGACTGTCCATTTCTAGCTCTAAACTCTGCTGCCCTCTAGTCTCACATAAACACATCTTTGGACATGACCAAATAGATACAAAACACACCTACAGATAAACTCATCCTATTCCTGACAACTCCTCTGGGTTGCCTCTGTCTGTGAGGTTCAGCATTCAAAGCCAGAATCTGATTGTGCTTCTTAACCTTTTCCTCATGTCCTACATTTAATTAATTACCAAATCATTTTGATTCTACCTCCTCAACATATCTGATTCTAATCCCCTTTTCTCTATTCCTACGTTAACCCTTGTTCCATGCCACTGTCATCACTCACCTGTGATGCAAATGAGCCTTCTGTTTCAACAATCCCCCTCTCCCTGTTTCATTCAGTACAGTTGGAGTGTAACCTTTAATTCAAATATTCTTTAAGTTTTTGGTCCCATGCAGTTTTTTTGCACTCTTAACATTTGTTGATGGCCCCAATTTGTTGAGAAAAATTTAAAACACAAGAAAAACACAGGCACATTCTAAAATCCATTAGACCAGTGATGTCATCACTCATCAAGAAGCCTCTGGAAAACTCCACTGTACACTCTTAAAAGAATGAGAGTGAACCGAAACTGGTTTGGCTCAGTGGATAGAGCATCGGCCTGCGGACTGAGAGGTCCCAGGTTCGATTTTGGTCAGGCGCATGTGCCTTGGTTGCGGGCACATCCCCAGTGGGGAGGTGCAAGAGGCAGCTGATCGATGATTCTCTCTCATCGATGTTTCTAACTCTCTATCCCTCTCTCTTCCTTTCTGTGAAAAATCAATAAAATATATTTTAAAAAAAGAATGAGAGTGAAAGGTAATAAATGTCTTACTATTGTTATAAAAATAATTTTGATCTCCCACAAGGTCCTGAGGACCCCCTCCCTGCCCCCAAGAGCTTCATGGACCACACTTTGGGAACCATTGCCGAGTTCATCCATCTGATTTCTTTGCCTTCCAGTTTAAATCACTTGAATGCCTTGCAGTGGTTTCTCAGGATGAAGTCCAAAAATAATATGGTAGCCAGCAAGATATGCAAGACCCTTCATGATCTAGCCTCTGTCTGTCTCTCCAGACTCACCTGTGATGTTCCCACTCAGAACTCTGCTTCAGCCATGCTGAAATGCCTGTAGGCCTCAGTGCCTGCCTTTTCCTCTCTCTTCTCCGGGCCATTGCTCCTGCTTCTAGCTATGCCTGGAATGCCTGTCCTCATCCTAGATGCAGCGTTATCTACAACTTGGCTTAAAGTCTTTCCTGAAAGCTGGGTCTCTCCTCTAGTTTCCTTGAACTTAGCCCTATTTTAGCATATATCCTTTCTTTTGTGACTGGTATTTACTACTGTCTCCATCACTGGACTATGAGGTCCTTGGGTCTTCATGGGAGCTGCTTGTGATTGGCCCATCTTCACCCTACCAAACAGGAAATCAGTATAGTGGGGCTAGGGCATAAAAAGGGGAAGCAGTTTCATGTGTGTGTGACTACTTTTGGCCACCTAGAACTATGGACTATTTGCCTGGGACTTATCTTTCTAGGCCAGCAGTAAATGAACCTAGGGTCGGAGGACCAGAAGAGACACCATGGAAATTGCATACAAAAACTTTTGCATATGAGAATTCTTCTGGGGTTGAGGTGCATAGCTTTCACCTTTGAAAGGGTTGAGACGTCAAAAAGGATAAGAACCACTTTACGCTTAATGAATTGGTTTCAGTGTGTAATGGGATATTTTATTGTATATGAAAAGGAGTGAACTGAGGTACAAGATCAATCAGTGCCCCAGGTTCTATTTTATGATGGCATATTTATCCCTACTATGGCTCTGTGGGAATTCTTGATTGAATGTGTAGAGTTCTGTTCTGTATTGTAATACAAATTAAGGATGTGAATCTTTGTAAGTCAAACTGCTGTGCAAATAGACTTTAAAGGTAATTAGAGGTAAATTCAGTCCTAAAATTCAGTCTAATGCTAATAAATCACATTTGAGATAGCCTTAAGCTCAGAAAGCTATTTTGTAAGATTAGATTTCAATTGCTGATCAGTTACATAGACAAATAATTTTTAAAAGCTATCAATATTTTTTCACATACTCACTAATATGATTTACTAGGTGTTTACTCAGTTAATTGATAAGTTATTAATTGACTTATTATTAATTAACTTACTATCAATGACTTATTAACTATGTTAAGTACAAAATGTTTTGTCTGTATTTGGGAAATGTCTTTTTTGTTAAGATGTGACTCCCTTATTTAAAACAGCATTAAAATAAAGGAAAAGTAAACATTTTAAAGTGAAAATGACTGGAAAAAATGGGACTAAATGTTTTCCATAATATTTTTAATGTTCATTGACTAAATGGCATTAGATTTGGGTCATTTTACTTTCAGTATTTTATTTACTTATTTGTATTACCTTTCTCCACCCAAGATATAGTACACATTTGTACTCTTTATGGTAGGGCATATTCTGGATTTACTAGAACATAGTAAATGTCAGTCAATGGCTCTGAATGAATTGTTCAATATGTGTGTTTATTCTTTTCTCCATTTGCAAAGTCTGTTTTTCTTATTAAATTTCTAAGTTTAAATGTACATTTTCTCCTGCATTCATTTCATATTTTGGGTAACAATACAATAAGTGATATTTTTATAGACTGACCACATGGCCTGTGATTCAATCTCTTAAGTTCAACTGGATTCTTTGTGATTTTCAAACAACAAAAATAAGGCCATTTCCAAGATTCTAGAAGAGACATGGCAATGGTAATGCTATTGTATATGGCACAGTAGTATGTTTTGGATTTGCATTGAATATGAGGATGTCTGTTGTCTTGAGAATATTACTAAAAAATTATTTTAAATAATGGCCATTGTACATGTTCATTCCATTCTAGACCTGCACCAGCCAAAATGGTAGCCCCTAGTTGCATGTAATTACTGATCACTTAAAGTGTGACATGTATGACATATTGGAAGAATAATATTTTGGAGATATAAGGTTAAACAAAATATATTATTAAAATTACTTTAACCTATTTTTTTAATGAGGCTGCTGGAATATTTTAAAGTTACATAAATTGCTTGCATTATATTATTATTATATAAAGTTATATGATATTGTTTTAATAACTATTAATGTAACATAGTTATTATAATAATTATTAATATAATAGTAACATAATACAGTTTATTACATAGTTAGAGGCCTGATGCATGAAATCCGTGCATGGGGGCAGGGTGTCCCTCAACCCAGCCTGCAGCTTCTCCAATCTGGGAATGCTCGAGTTATGCCCAACTGTCCCTTTCCTGATCCCGGTGAGATTGAACCTAAACCGGCAATTGGGCTTCCCTCTCACAATCCAGGATGATTGCCTGCCTGCCTGATTACCCCTAACTGCTTCTGCTTTCCAGCCTGATTACACCCTAACTGCTCCCCTGCAGCCTGATCGACACCTTACTGCTCCCCTATCAGCCCAGTTGCCCCTAACTGTCCTCCCCTGCTGGCCTGGCCCCTCTCAACTTACGTCCCCTGCTGGCCTTGTCCCTCAAATTCCCCTCCCCTGCAGGCCTTGTCCCCCCATAACTGCTCTCCCCTGCAAGCATGGACCCCGCCAACTGTCCTCCCCTGGAGGCCTGGTCACTCCCAGTTGCCCTCCTCTGTTGGCCCAGTCAACCTTAACTTCCCTCCCTTTCCTGCAAGCCTGATTGCCCCCACCTGCCTTTCTCTGCTGGCCTGGTCACCCCTAACTGCCCTCCCCTACCAGCCTGATCACCCACAACTGCTCTCCCCTGCCAGACATCTTGTGGCCATCTTCTGTCCACATGGGGGTGGCCATCTTGTGTTGGAGTGATGGTCAATTTGCATATTACCCTTTTATTAGAAAGGATATTCTTTATTATATAAAGTTATTTAAATGACTACTCATTTTAATCTTATTTAACCTTCATAATAATCTTATGTGGCATGTATTTTTAATATTCAAAAATTTCAGAGAAGGAAATTGATAATCAGAGAGATTAAATATTTATCCCAAGGCTCATTAAATACTCAAACCCAAATGGTACTCTTAACTAGTAGTTATTTCTAATCTTTTTGATAGTATACCACCATTAGTTCTTTTTTTGCCAACAGTGACAGAAATATGATTAAATATGCTTCTTTATTTAAAAATAAAATCTTGGTTTCTTATTTTGTGAAAGAGCAATTTGGGATTCTTTTTCTAGGGATACAATATGTCATTTATTGTTAAATTCATGTGTTTAATTGATCTGATGGCTGAACTATATACCTCACAAAAATATGTCTATCATATGAGGAAAGGTATCATTGACTGCACTTTCTAAATCAGGATTCTCAGGTGTGTGTTTTTTTAATTCACTCATTAATTATGCAAAGGTTTTTATTGAAATTCAGCTAGTGCATTTCTATCTCTCCTCATGTCATTAAATTGTTCTTGCAAACTAATTGGATGATGTCGCATTTTTATCAAGTGGTTCCTACTACAATTCTTTGTTTCAAAGATTTTTAAACAGTTTTAAACTGATTTGAGATTATTTTAGAGGTGACACAATTCTTATGCAGAAAAAATGAAAACATTTTTATGTTTATTCTTAAAATCCCATATGTTTAAACATTTCCATATGTTTATCTTTTAAATCTTAGTGCTTTCATTGTTAAATATGATACATTTGAAGCAACTGATTGATTACATTCTCTTTTACAAAATATCTGCCATGTAGCATCAAAAGAAAGAGAACAATTCATTGGCTTGTTTTTTTCTCTGACCTAGCTTCTTTCAGGGCATTACTAATTAGCACAAAAATGGTTGGAGAAGAAGGAACAAGAAAGAGAAGGTAATCCTTTATAGACACATAAACTTGCTTGCCTATGGACTGAATTAGTACGCTTTGTACAGAGGTCAGGAGAGATCACCACAACAGAGATTTTCTGGTTGTTGAAGTGGGATTCTATAAACCATGGGATTCCATTTCTAAGGAATTAAATGATTACATAGATTAATCGTCAGTTCTAAGGGAGGTTGAGTATCTACTTGTAGGAAGATATTTACATACACTAATATCTGATTGGTGACTTAAGTCATAGGAATGGTCTGTTTCAATTATTTTCCTTTCTTTAGTTTTAAGCAGCTTTATTGAGGTATGCTTGATATACAAACACTGTATATATTTATTTAATGTATAAAATTTGATGAGTTTAGATATATATGCATCTATACTAATAAGAGGGTAATTAGACCAGGAGACCTTCTGGGAGACCTTCCGGATGTCCTTCTGGACAAAGCTTTAGTGGCAGAAGGCCAAGGCAGAGGTGATTAGGGGCAGGCAATCAAGCCAGGCGGGGAGGGCAGTTGGAGTGATCAGGTCGGCAGGGGGTCCAGTTGGGAGTGAGCAGGCTTGTAGTGGGGCCAGTTGGGGGCAAGCAGGCTAGCGGGGGAAGCAGTTGGAGGCAGTCAGGCTGGCAAGGGGGGAGGCAGTTGGGAGTGAGAAGGCCAGCAACGGGGGGCGGGGGGAGGGGGGTTGGGGGCAAGCAGGCGTGCAGGCAGGTGAGTAGTTAGGAGCCAGCAGTCCTGGATTGCAAGAGGGATGTCATGTGGGATCAGACCTAAATGGCAGTCGGACATCCCCTAAGGGATCCCAGATTGGAGAGGGTGCAGGCTGGGCTGAGGGACACTCCCTCTACACACACCCCCCACCCCCCATGCCCCGTGCATGAATTTCATGCACCTGGCCACTAGTACATCTATAAAAACCATCACCTCCAAGAGTTTTCTTGTGCCTCTTTTTTTTTTTTTTTTGAGGGTGTGATAAAAATACTTAACATGAGATCTTAAAATTTTTAAGTGCTTAATGTTTCAAAATTTTAACATTAAGTATTGTTACTGTATTGTGTTATACTGTGTTGTACAATGTACCTGTATAAGTTATTCATCTTGCATAACTGAAACTTTATACCCATTAAACAGTACCCCTCTAGTTTTTCCTCCCCTCAACCCTGGCAAACACCATATTCCACTCTTGGATTCTATGAATTTGACTATTTTAGATACTTCATATAAGTGGAATCATGCAACATTTGTCCTTCTGTGACTGGCTTATTTGACTTGGCCTAAGCTCCTCCAGGTTAATCAATGTTGTCACATATGGCAGGATTTCCTTTTTGGCCATTGACACATTTTATTTGTATGTGCATATTGTATCCCTAGAAAAAGAATAGCAGGATTTTCTCTCCTGTGTGTTTTTGTTTTGCTTCTCCATGGTCCATGATGCTTGCGGATGTTGTCAGTGTGATGAAACCAAATTGACAGGATGGAAGCAGGTGGTTCTTCCATTTTTCTAGATCTTTGAGTAGCATATCAAATCTGGGGCTGATCACTCCGTACTTGTTTAACCTTCCCATGAGGATCACAACAGTTTTCCCAGCTCTTTGACCATTAATTTCAAATTCGCCAATGAAATCATCCTTCATTATCACAGAAAATGGACTATGACTTGGGAGCACAGTCTCACAAGAACCCGGCACTTGCCTCTCTGGCGTTATTGATCTTCTTGAGAACATCAGCCAGGACATTCATGCACATGATTATGGAAGAATGGTGGAAAGAGACAGAATTTCCTTTTATAAAGGCTGACTATTATGGGATAGGGTTAGGGCTATGTCTCACTTGTATATATATCCAATTTTCTTTCTTTTTTAAAAACATATACTGATTTTTTACAAAGAGGAAGAGAGAGGGATAGAGAGTTAGAAACATCGATGAGAGAGAATCATCGATCAGCTGCCTCTTGCACACCCCCTACTGGGGATGTGCCCACAACCAAGGTACATGCCCTTGACTGGAATCGAACCCAGGACCTTTCAGTCCGCAGACCGATGCTCTACCACTGAGCCAAACCGGTTTCGGCTCCAATTTTCTTTATCCATTCATTTGTCAGTGGACATTTAGGTTACCCCCATATCTTGGCTAATGTGAATAATGTTGCACTGAACCTGGGAGTGAAGATATCTCTTTTTAATATTCCAATTTCAGTTCTTTTGGCTATATACCCAAAAGTAGGATTACTGGATCACATGGTAGTTCTATTTTTATTTTCTTGAGGAACCTTTGTACTATTTTCCATAGTGGCTGCACCATTTTACATCACTCTTACCAACAGTGTAAAGGTTCCAATTTCTCTGCATCCTCATCAAAACTTGTTATCTTTTTGGTTTTTGAATAATAGCTATTCCAAGAGGTATAAGAATATTTTATTGTGGTTTTCATTTGCATTTTTCTGATAGTTAATGATGTTGAACACACTTCCATTATATATGCATGCCATCTTTGGAGAAATGTCTATTCAAGTCAGGTTATTTGCATTTTTGCTATAGAGTTATAGGGGTTCCTTATATATCTTAGATATTAACCCCTTATCTGTGTCAATTCTTTTAAGGAAATTTTAGCTTATTGTAATTCTTCTCCATGTCAGCCTGCCTCTCATATATATATGTATACATATATATGTATACATATGTACATATATATACACATGTGTACATGTGTGTATATATGCATTTATACATGTATATATATATACATATTTTTTTCACGTAAAGATTTGATATAGGGATTCTTGCTTTTTAAAAGATAAAAATAATAGTGTTTTTTGTTGTCATTGAATTGAACTGAATAAGAAATTCATGGAGATTTAAAGAAACAGTAACAATATCTAGATGGAGAACAGGTTTTGTGAATTATCTTTTTATGAAGCAATTTATATCTAGGAACCTAGATTTGTGGCTTTCTGCATAGAATCTGGGTTTTTAGGTTGATGATTCTGAGTATTTCCTCCCCCCCACCCCATTTTTATTGAATCTCTGAGTCTTTCTTCAGCCAGATGGTTCTGTAGGCAGGGTGCCATCTGACCAGGCAATGTTTAGTCAGATTATTTAATTGTGTGTTTATTAAAGCTTGCTCTCTCTGGCAACATATTGTACCTTTTTAAAGTGTCTCCTTGGCAAACTACTGAGTTGTGGTGCTGATTATTTTTTCAAGTATATCACTGGGGCTGCCAGAGGTAACTACATAGCATGTCAAAGAATAGGGCTTTTTTACCTTTGGACCTCACTGCACTCCTACCATAACTGCTTTTTAAAATATATATAGATATTTTTATTGATTTTTTTCAGAGAGGAAAAGAGAGGGATAGAGAGTTAGAAACATCAATGAGAGAGAATCATCGATCAGCTGCCTCCTGCACACCCCCCCCCCCCACTAGGGATGTGCCTGCAACCAAGGTACATGCCCTTGACCTGAATTGAACCCGGGACCTTTCAGTCCGCAGGCCGATACTCTATCCAGTGAGCCAAACCGGTTTTGGCCATAACAGCTTTTTATTTTTAACCCTGATTCTTTATGTTTGCAATATTTGGAGTTGTCCTTTGGAGTGATTGTCATAGGTGATCTAGTGATTGGTGATTGAACTCTGAATCCCCTCATTGAGTTGGGTTATCTTGGAAAATTCCAATAGTTTATACCTGAAAATTGGTAACAATGTCAGGACCCCATTTTCAGAATGTGGTTAGGTAACTTGAGAAGTCAAAGATCAATGTGGCTGGCAGAAACGTGGGTGAATTTTTGGTCCTGTGTATCCACTGAAGGGGATGGAAAACAGGTAAGACATAGCCCTAACCCTCTCCCAAAAATGAACAAAATACTAACTCCATCCAAAACCAGCCAACATACCAGGATCACATCCACACTGTACAGCACAGATGAGGGTAAATGAATTGTGGAAAGAGTCAGGAAGAGTCCATGACCATTATTTTCAATGCATGTATGTTTGGCCTCCAGGGTCTGTTTTTCTCCTAAAAGCTCTGATCTGGGACTACCTATCAGCGCTGAAGCATATAAGCACCATTAAATACCTTGGCATGACCTCCTCTACCCACCAGGTTTACCACTCATACATCAGGCACATAGCTCATAAATGCCTAGAATTTAAAAATACTTACCATGTCATCCAAGAAAAAATTCAGAAGCATACAAGACAAAAGGAATGGAGGCTGGCCCTAAGTGTTTCTCTTTAACAGCAAGAACATCCTAATATATGAAAACCCTGGGTCATAACAACTGGTAATGATCAAGGTACAACCAACCAAAAGTCAGCCCTGCATTGCAACCCAGTGCTGACTGCTTCTGCTGCAGGCGTGGTGCCCCAGCACTGACTGCTGATGGGGCTGTGAATCAGGCCCTCAGAGAGGCCTGAAGAGAGAAGCAGGGACTGATCTGTTGTCTCTGTGGCAGCATTTGATCAGCATTTGCCTCTTTCTTTCTCTTCCATTCTGGCCAGCAGTTGTGCCTCCATTTCTCTCTAGGCCTGCATTGAGCTGATAGGCCCAGAGACGCTGACTAGCATAGAACCAAATTAGTACCAAATATGGTTGAAGTGTGAGGAGCCAATGGCTACCTAGGAGGTGGAGCTTTTGATGCTGACTGGTATAGAAACTGACCAATCAGAACAAAATTGGCTGGCTGGGAAGGGCAGTTAGGGGCAATCAGTCAAGCAGGCAGAGGCAGTTAAGGGCAATCAGACAGGCAGGCAGAGAGGTTATGGGTGATTGGGCAGGCAGTTAGAGGGGTTAGGGGCAATTAGACAGAGGCAGTTAGGGGCAATCAGGCAGGCAGGCAGGTGAGCAGTTAGAAGCCAGTGGTTCCAGATTGTGAGAGGGATGTCCGACTGCTGGTGGGATTAGGCCTAATCCGGCAGTCAGACATTCCCCAAGGGGTCCCCAATTGGAGAGGGTGCAGGTTGGGCTGAGGGAACCCTCCCTCCAGTGTGAATTTTGTGCACTGAGCCACTAGTACAACTATAAAATTCCTTAATCCCAGAGCAGCTCTGACTCTTGACCCCTGGTACGTGGTCTAACTGAGGGGTCTGGAACCCTACCTCTGTTTCAAACTGAGACTGTCCTAACAATATTCTGCAGATTGTTCATGAAAGTGGTCACAGAGCTATTCTGCAGTGATCAGAGGAAAAAGAATGGGGGCATTTCTTTTGGGAACTGAAAGAGTAATAGAGAAGCATACAGGGAGTACCAGCAAAAATTATAGTGATAAAAAGGTGATTTATCACAATCTAGCATCTGATTGGACTTACTGAACTGAAATGTAGATTAATGCAGTATTATCACCACATAATATGGGTTATTTGCAAATTAATGCAACCTTTGACATTGCATAGAGGGTAGAAAAACTATCATTTCTCATGCAGTTAAACACTCACTCTGAACCTTGATTTCTTTGGTGAGTTTCTCTTCTCAGGTGTGTTCTGAATAGTGGAGAGACAGATACCAGCCAGGGGCCATTTCTAACCAGCAGAGCCGCTGTAACGTGCCCGCAGAGTAACTTCATTCATTAAGGAAATCCAAGCATGGTGACTCTTGGTGCACATCCCTGTGGAAAGCAAATAGTAGCATTTTTTGTGTGTGTGTGTTGTCAAGGACAATAATATGTGTGTTAGTTAAGCGAGTGCTAGGTTGTGAATCCTCTAAAATCTCTTGAACAGTGTGTTATTTTTTGCATGTGGGAGAAGCCACTCCTCAGTGTTTGTAGAGATTTGTTATATATTTAGATTACCGTATTTGCCGGCGTATAAGACGATTTTTTGGCCCTGAAAAATATGCCTCCAAGTGGGGAGTAGTCTTATACGGCAAGTATATAACAAACTCTGTATTTTGAGTGGAAATGTTAGGGGGTCGTCTTATACCCAGTCGTCTTATACGCCGGCAAATACGGGTATGTTTAAAGGCATTTTAAATTTTCATTTTGTTTGGGTACCTGTTCTGGGTTAGTTATAGAATACCTTCTGAAAATCTTGCTCTTTTAAAATAATTTTTAACCATGATTTCTAAGTTACAACCACTGTGTTTTGTTTTTTAAATATATTTTATTGATATTTTACAGAGAGGAAGGGAGAGAGATAGAGAGCTAGAAACGTCGATGAGAGAGAAACATTAACCAGCGGCCTCTTGCACACCCCCTACCGGGGATGTGCCCGCAACCAACGTACATGCCCCTGACTGGAATCGAACCCGGGACCTTTCAGTCCACAGACCGACGCTCTACCACTGAGCCAAACTGGTTTCAGCACAACCACCGTGTTTATTGAATCATAAATATGGACTTGGCAAGATGTAATTGCAAGAGATCTGATTTAGGTAGCTTGGTAATTATTTTAAAGAATGTCATAGAGGTGGGAACCTTTCTAATATTTGTTAACTTGAATGTACTCTGTGGTTGATCTGAAGTTTTCTGCTGCTTGGGCAGCTTCTGGTTAATTTATTGGTGATAGTTGTTTTTGCTTTTAATACCATATTGGTCATCTGGCCAAGATATGGAGGTCTTGTGTATGCATCTGTTCTCACTTGTGTTATTAAAACAGAGGTTGGAGTTTTATAGAATTCAAACATCAATTCCCCAAGCTTCATGGATAGGGACATGGTACGACACAATGGATAAGAGCATTGGTTTAGGAATCAGAGTTCTTGAGTCCAACTCCAGCCTCCTTCCTTATTAAGTGTGTCCTTGGGCAAGCTATTTAACCTTCCTAATCTTTGGTGTCCTCTTTGTTAAGTGGGAATATTAAGAGTATCTATCTTACAGGGTTGCGGTGAAGAGTAAATGAAATAATCCACTTAGCACAGGGCCTGGCACACAGTAAATTTTCAATAAACTTTTATTATTTCATCTCTTAATATTCGCACAGGCCTGAGAAATGGCACCTAGAGTTAATTCTCCTTGTCTGGTTGCTGTATTTATTTTAAAGAAGTGATAAAATGGCCAGACTTCTAGCCTAGTGTTTCCTCTTTTATATAGATACTTTTCCCCCATTTTTAACAATCAAATTTATATCCAGGCAAAGCTGAAGACATAAAATTTAGAAACAGTTAATTTCTTTATTTTATAAGTCTTTTAAAAAGGGATTTTGCACATTATGAAACTACACGGACTTTTTCACTCTCACCCCTCTTAATATCTCTCTGCAGGTTAACAGCAGCAAAGCGAGAAGAAAACGAAGGCCATTTATCTGCCCTTTGATTTAATCTGAGCCTCTTGACCCTGCTCCATAAAGCAGGGCAGTGCATCTTCTACAGGAGGTGCTAATGAAAGTCAATTGTTGTAAGACATTGTTCTTATCACCAGGAAGGTTTATTAGTCAGTGCCTGCGCAGGGGGACACAGGATAATTGGACAAAGCTGGATATTTATTTGATAGCATGCCTTGTAGGTCAGTTTCTATGAATTTTTTCCTCAAGCGGCCTGAGAATTACTGCAAAAATGGGAAAAAAATTATTTGGACTTGAGAAGTAATTTTCAGTAGAAATTGACTTAAGGGAAATCATTTGTGGTTGTGGTTTCTGCTCTCTGATCACTTGGCCCCTTCTTCCTGTAATGCAAGGAGGAAGGGTCCAGGTGGAAAAACAAAGATAAAAACATAATCACTGAAGATGTGATCACCAGAAGATCATGCCGAGGCTGTATCTGTTCTCTCTCTATCTATACAGCCTTTGAGTAGAAAGATCCTTCAACAGAACTCGTTGTAGATCACAGTTTTATTTGGCAATCATAGTGCATCTAGATCTAAGCACCATTAGAGTATGAAAAAACATTTTCAGGCTTTATCATATTTTTCTAGACTATCAGTTCAAAATAACATGCTTGCTCTGATTAACTCCTACTAATAGATAAGTAAACTCTTAACCTTAGGAAATTTTTAGTTTATAGAAACACAGAAAAACTGTCTCATTAGGGACAGTATTGAAATCTGTAGTTGTTATTTTTCATTTGGGTCTTGATTGCAACCTTCTAATACATTTTATCCTTTTTCTACAACTATTTTTTTTTTTTTTAGTGATTGAATACCAAATAGCATGAGCTTTGGTCTGAAACTGCAGTGTGGGGACTTCTCGTACTGTTGGGGTAGACACCAGGAGGAAGCTGGGTTCTTTCTCTATAAACTCCGATACCTTATGGTAATCTGAGCAAAATAAAGTATATGAATTTTCCTCTCCAGTGATCTTTAGGATTCATTTTCTCAATACTGAACTTACAAAGACAATACTTTTGCTAGTTGGTCAATCAAAAACAGTTATGAATGAAAACTGTTGAACTACCTTAGTGATTTACAGAATTACAAGTTTCTTAACTTGAGGAAATTTTTCATCTGATTGGTCTTACAAGGCAAAAAGTCAGTGAGGTTCTTTATAGAGCAAGGCCGCCATTGTTCTCTAAATCTTCAAGCCCAATGTATTTTCTTTTTAAATTGAGATGTATTTGATACATAACATTAGAATAGTTTCAGGCATACTGCATAATGACTTGTCACAAGTATATATTGAAAAAATGATAGCCACAATAAAACATCCATCGCTGTATATAGCATTATAATTTTTTTCCTTATTCTTGTGATGAGGGCTTTTGAGGTCTGCTTTCTTAACAAATTTCAAATATATAATACAGTATTATTAACTATGATCTCCACACTGCATTACATCCCAAGGTACAATGGCATTCTTTTATTAATGGTTTTCTTTAGTGCTCAGTAGTGTTTATCTACTACCCCTTACCCTGGGAACCCTAGGATGGTACTCCTCTTACCTTTTTGACTTACGTATTCTCTAAATAGTCATTTCAAGATTCATATCTTAGGCATATTCTATTTTCTCTGAGACATTTATTTTTATATAAATGCTTTTAAAATATTAATTTCGCTTCCAGTCAAGAGTTGGTAAATGCTGTGCTCCCTTCCTCGCATTAAAATTACAGTGAAATTACAGAACAACCATCATTGAAAACCACCTAAGCCTAGCTGAATAGAAGTCTTATAAGTAAGAATATAAAGAAGAAACCATATTGAGACTGGTAGGGAGGGCAGAGATGTGGAATGGACTGACCCCACAACCACATCAGAATTAGGAGGGATATCTCAGCTGCAGAGGTCCTCCATGAAGAATGAAAAGTCCCAGACTCATACTAGGCTCCAAACCCACGCTCCAGTGCTGGGAAGAAAAGTCCCCATAACTGCTGGCTGTGAAAACCAGTGGAGGTTGTGGCTGGGTGAGATGGAGAGCTGTTGGAGTCACAGCTGTTCCCTTTAAAGTGCCTTCACATGGACTTACTCACTGACAAACTCACTGGTTCTGAGCTCCAATGCTGGAGCAACAGGCCAAAAGGCACCAGGAACATATGGGGAGGAACGGAATTGTCTGGCTTCAGGGTAAGAGATGGAGGAATAAGTTTCTTCCAGACAGAAGTCATTACTGCCAGAAGCAATTGCTTCATTGTTGAGCCCTCTGGCACTATATCTGAGTCTGCTGGCACCGTAGCTGAGTCTCCATCAACCTAGCAAGCTCTTGTGATTGCTTGGTATCTTGCTCAACCCAAATTGAGGGGGTCCACCCAAGCCATGTCCAATGACTTTTTCATGTAAATGGCCTGTTTTGGCTCATGCTGTGGACTTTCTTAAGATCTCCCAAAGATTCATAAACCCAAAGCAAGGAACATCTGGCTTTGGTGTGCCCCATACCTCTTGCTAAGCATCCCCAAATCTGGCACTAGTGATAGCTGGAATCATTTCCCAGTTTAGCCTCTTCCATCCAACACAAGTGGCAACTCTCTGCAGATCACTTTGTAGCTCATACAAAGTGGCCTCAGGTAGGGCACACGCAATAGCTGACCTTGGCCTGCACCACCAGGATTTCTCCTAGGATGCCCCACAACCAACACACCAGTGGCCACCTTCAGACCACACCAGAGTACCACCCAACCACTGCCACAAATGACACACCCAAAGGATGAATTTGGCAGGCACCAGAGCCCTGCTCAAATGAATCCTGCTCAATAGGGTCATCCCCTATACATTACTGCCAATCCTCACAACCAATCAGCCAGAGGGGCAGTCCCTCCCTTTGAAGTGTCAACAGCAATCACGGCTTAACCACAACAGAAGAACACACCTGGAGCACCTGGCTCACGTGACCAGGAGACTGAACCATTGGGTGCCACCTACTACATAAGACCACTCTACCAAGACTTGGCGATGCAGCAGTTCTATCTAGTACATAGAAATAAATGCAGGGAAGCAGCAAAAATAAGGAGACAAAGAACCACATCTCAAAGTGAAACAATTGAACAGAACTCCAGAAAAAAAACACTAAAATTGGAGGCAAGAAATCTACCAGATGTGGAGTTCAAAACACTGGTTATAAGCATGCTCAATGATCTTAGTGAGAACTTAAAAAAGAGATAGGAAAATAAAAATAGAGATAGAAATCATAAAAAAGAACCAGTGAAAAATCCTATATAATAAAAGAGTAAAATACAAATTGACCCTAACCTTGGAACAACCGGGAATGAACGGTTGCTATGATGCACACTGACCACCAGAGGGCAGATGCTCAACGTAGAAGCTGCCCCCTGGTGGTCAGTGCGCTTCCACAGGGGGAGCACCGTTCAGTCAGAAGCCAGCTCATGGCTGGCCAGTGAGCTATGGTGGCAGGAGCCTATCCCGTCTCTGCAGCAGCGCTAAGGTTGTCCAACTAATGGCTTAAGGTTGTCCAACTTAATGTCCCTTGCCATTAGTCAGACATCTCCCGATGACTCCTGGACTGCCAGAGGGATGTCTAACTGCCAGCTTAGGCCTGATCCCCTGGGGGAAGCAGGCCTCCACCAGTAGGTGGACATCCCCTGAGGGGTCCTGGACTGAGAGAGGAGACAGGCCAGGCTGAGGGACACCCCCCCACCAAGTGCACGAATTTTCATGCACTGGGCCTCTAGTAAAGAATATAATAACTGAAATGAAAAAATACAGTAGAGGGTTTGAATCAATGTTTTGGAAGATAAGATAGCAGAAAATACCCAATCCAGACAGAAATAATAACCAAAAAAAAAATGAAGATAGTTTAAGGGACATCTGGGTCAACATCAAATAGACTACTAACATTTGCATCATAGGGAGATCAGAATGAGAAGAGAGAGAGCAAAAGATGAAAATCTATTTGAAGAAATAATGATGGAAAACTTCCCTAATCTGGTGAAGAAAATAGATATACAAGCCCAGGAACTGCAGAGAGTCTAAAACAAGATGAGCCCAAAGATACATCATAATTAAAGTGCCACAGGTTAAAGACAAAGAGAGAATATTAAAAGCAGCAAGAGAAAAGCAGTTAGTTACCTACTAGGGAGTTCCCATAATACTGTTGGCTGATTTATCAACAAAAACTTTTCATATCAGAAGGTATTGGCAAGCCCTACCCGGACTGGCTCAGTAGACAGAGTGTCGGCCTGGAGACTGAAGGGTCCTTGGTTAACAAGAAATGTTAAAGGGACTACTTTAAGAACAATAGTAAGAAAATATTAAAAATATTAATAATAAAATGGCAATAACTACATATCTACCAACAATTACTTTAAGTGTAAATAGATTAAGTACTCTAATCAAAAGACATAGGGTGGCTGAATGCATAAGAAAATAAGACTCTTATATTTTCGTCTACAAGAAACTCACTTCAGGTTGAAAGACAAACACAGACTTTAAAGTAAAGGAATAGAAATAGATATTTTATGGAAATGAAATGAAAGGAAAAAAGCTGGGGTAGCAATACTTATACCAGACAAAATAGACTAGAACAATTGCTATAACAAGAGACAGAGAAAGAGCCAGCAATTCCACTTCTGGGTATTCATCCAAAGAAACCCAAAATACTAATTCAAAAAAGACATATGCACCCATATGTCCATTTCAACATTATTTACAATAGCCAGGAAATGGAAACAATATGAGTGTCCATCCATAGATGAATGGATAAAAAAAAAATGTGGTGCATATATACAATGGAATATGATCCAGCCTCAAAAGAAGAAGAAGAAGAAGAAGAAGAAGAAGAAGAAGAAGAAGAAGAAGAAGAAGAAAGAAAGAAAGAAAGAAAGAAAGAAAGAAAGAAAGAAAGAAAGAAAGAAAGAAAGAAAGAAAGAAATTTTGCCATCTGTAACAAAATGGGTAGACATAAAGGCTATTATGCTAAGTGAAATAAATCAGACAAAGAAAGATAAATGCTATGTGATTTCACTTTTATGTATAGTCTATGGGAAGAGATTTAAGGGGGATGTATACTAAAGGTGAAAGGATTAAGAAGTACAAATTGGTAATTACAAAATAGTTGTGGGAATGTAAAGTATAGCATAGGGAGTATAGTCAATAATACTATCTAATAATAGGGTAATATGCAAATTGACCATCACTTCAACACACAAGTTGGCTGCCTCATGTGGTCAAAGATGGCTGCCCCATGTGGACACAAGACAGCCAGCAGGGGAGGGCAGTTGGGAGGGACCAGGCCTGCAAGGGAGGGTAGTTGTGGGCAATCAGGTAAGCAGGGGAGGGCAGTTGGAAGGGACCAGTCCTGCAAGGGAAGGCAGTTGTGGGCTATCAGAGTAGGAGGGGAGAACAATTGGGGGGGGTGACCAGGCCTGTAAGGGAGGCAGTTGGGGTGATCAAGCCTGCAGGGGAGGGCAGTTAGGGGTGACCAGGCAAGCAGGGGAGGGCAGTTAAGGACAATCAGGATGGTAGGAGAGAAGTTAGACATCAACCAGGCTGGCAGGGGAGTGGTTAGGATGTGATCAGGCTGGCAGGCAGAAGCGGTTAGGGGCAATCAGGAAGGCAGGCAGGTGAACAGTTGGGAGCCAGCAGTCCTGGATTGTGAGAGGGATGTCCAACTGCTCATTAGGATTGGGCCTAAATGAGGGGTCCCAGATTGGAGAGGGTGCAGGCTGGGCTGAGGGACACCCCCCCCCCCAAAACACACAAATTTTGTGCACCAGGCCTCTCGTATTGCAATGACTATGCATCAGATGGATATATGTAATAACTATGGTATCAGATGGATATTAGAGTAATCAGGGTGATCATAAGTTATATAAATATTTAACCACTATGTTGTATACCTGAAACTAATATAATATTGTATGTCAATAGTAATTGAATGTAAAATATTTGAAATCCCTGGCCAGAGTGGCTCAGTTGGTTGGGTGTCGTCCCATGCACCAGGAGATTGCCAGATCAGTTGGCACATGCTCAGATTGCAGGCTCAATCTCTGGTAGGGGGTGAGCAGGAGGCAGCAAACCCATGTTGTGCTCTCTCTAAAAATCAATAAAGTATTCTAAAAATTATTTTTGAAAAAAATCTTTAAATATTGCCTTACATCTTTCTATCAGTCAATTTAAATAAATGCAAATATTTACTTAGCTGAAAGTAGGTGTTCCAAATATGTACAATATTATGTTAGACAGTGTGAAATTACTCTTTTTGTAGGTGAAAAGTGGTCAAATATTGGCAATTTCTTTTTTTCTTTCCTATTTTTATTTGCTTTCTCTACCACTTTGTAGCACAGCCATCTTTATGAATTGAGATATCATGTATCTTTATGCTAACACATTTTCATGAAAAAAAATCTCATTTTCAACTAAGCTGATTTATTATGATATTATATTTATTCCTCCTCAAGTCATGTGAGTAACTTTTATTATAATTAATATGGTACAAATATTGCAAACGAATATGATATCCTTGAGTTCTTTTTCAGTAAAACAATTTATTAGAATCATATATTTGATTAGCAGATTTTTTGTTTTCCTGAGGAGTATTGAGTAGTGAAAAAAAAGAAACTCTTTCCCTTCTGGTTTTATTCCCCCCAGAGTATAGTTTATTCATTTCCGTCTGCAGTGCCAGAATTAGAAATAATTATAGCCAACTTTCAAGGT
Organism: Vespertilio murinus; assembly: GCA_963924515.1. Classification (NCBI taxonomy): domain Eukaryota; kingdom Metazoa; phylum Chordata; class Mammalia; order Chiroptera; family Vespertilionidae; genus Vespertilio; species Vespertilio murinus. The sequence continues at coordinate 36,024,595 of OZ004712.1, forward strand.
CTCACCCTGTAGCAGGTTCATCTCCTTCCTTGGCAGGCACTGATGGTACTTTATATGATGACTCTATAATTACCCCTTTTTGGTAAACACGCATTATTTAGCCAATACAGCAAAAATGGTTCCTTCAGACCATTACATTACATTCATCAAGTAAATAGTGATTTAGCTATTTATATGGAAAAAAAGTGTGTTATTTTGTTGATAGTCCTGTCAATCCACAGCATTCAGTTAATTCCCTATCACCCTTTATGATTACTTTGGAACCTCTTTTTGAAAGCATTACTGTACTGTATGAAAACTGTACAGTGTCCATTTCAATGTAAAAGTCACATGGTGATTGTTTTTATAGCTCTTTTTATTATGAAAGGTATCCCAGTGTTGAGAGATACTGACACAGCACCCAGGCTATTAATATGAATTGGTTTGATAGAAAGAAAAATGGCTTGATTACAGAATGGAAAGAAATGATTTCCATATGGCAATCCACATAAAGTTTAGACCTTTTTGAAAGTTGTACTTGATCAGTTAAGTCTGGAATAACTCAATGGCAGAATTATAAAACAATTTAAGAAGATATGCTGAAGTGTCTGTGGCTGCTGTCTGAAACCAGGTGTGCACAGTGAATCTCAGCTTTAATACAGAGTTAGTTTCAAAAGCCAAGATGCCTTTCTGATTAAAATTGAAGATGATGTCTATACTTACTTTTGAAAAGGATTCCTTTCTTTCAGGATAAAATTACTTTGTGGGCTTTGGGTATTTTCTCCTGAGGGACAAGAGCTTAGAAGGACTTAGAAGTCAAAGAGAATTCCATGGGGACAGCGGTAAGGAATCTTTGCTCTTTTGTTTTTGTGGCAGTGCTTCATGCAAAGATTTCTAACAGAGCAATGCATTAGGATGTAAACAGAGTTTCTACCCACTGTAATGATCCCTCCCCCCAGGAAACAAAAACACTGTGGTGGTGGTCCTTGGTGAAAAATGTCACACTGTTTCATGCTTCTTCCCCTGATAGCATAGTGCTTATATTGAGCACAGTGGTGACAGCTTAAATATATTTAACAAATTTCTGCAGGGCATAGGAATTTGGAAGGGAATTGTGCACATGAGGACTTTGAAATGGAGTCCCATAAACCATATCAGGCCTTGCTGTAGCCCGTACCTCTAAGGAAAACAGGCAAAGAATAAAATCTTGGTTGCTCCTCACATATGAATGAACAGTGCTTCGTATCTCAGTGTGTCTTTTCAGGCCTCAGAGTGAGGATTTGCCTTAATCCATTACTGTTCTTGAGAAAATTTCTTCAGTCCACCTCGCTGATCTATGTGACTTAAATCACTGCAGAACTGAATTTGAGGACAAAGGGCTTTTCTCCATGGTGCTTTCCCATCATCCCTTGCGCTGACAATAACCTCACACTCTGCCTTCTCTCTCCAGCTAGGCTGTCTTCCATGAGAATGGTGAAATGTTAGCAACATTTTCTACCTTCGATGTCCGTTTGTTTGATGATCAGAGGTGTCTCTGCCTGGATTCTCCTGGTTGGTGGCAGAAGAGAAGGACAGTTCCTTCACACTTCAGCTGCTTCCCTGAGCTCATAACTTTCTGGCTTTGTTTTTACATTTTTGTCATTTGAGTGGAAATATTCAAGGAGAAGAACCAAATGAAAACCTTTGAATGATACAATATGGCAGTTGGTTTTCTGTGATTTTTTTTCCTTCTTTCCCCTCAAAACATGTTGCCTTCTGAGTTTTCCTGAGGACTCTCAGGACAAAGAACGTCCCAAAATGATGAGTGAAAATCTAGAGAATAGGGAGAGGCACAGAAAAAAGAAAAGAAAAACATTGTTTCACTTATGGAGCTTGCATCAAAAGTGCCGTGTTTAGCAATAATACACACTTTTGTGACTCTTGAATTTTAAATGGTGCCTTTTAAGAAGTAGTGGCAAGAAATGAAGTTACCCTTCTAGATAGGGACAGAAAGAAATAGGATGGTGGTCTGTGCCCTCATGGCTTCCCTGTGTATGCCCCTTCATCATTCTGCATGAGCTCTTTCTCTCTCTCTCTGAAAAGCCTTCACTAAAGAAACAAAGTGGAGTGGAAATGAGTGGACCGGCTCCTATAAACCCACCTTTATTTCTTCCCCTTACCTTTCCATGTAGGAAGGTCCTCAGATGTGGGAGACTCATTGGTGGACCAGTGAGCAAGGTGCCCACAGCTCCTTCTAAAAATTCAGTGGAACTAGGACCAGAGAGAATAAAAAAATAGAATTGAAACTGTAGATCTAGGTTTTGCTTTTCTGGATATCGTATGCATATAGTGGCTAATTAGCTTTTTCATAGAGAGTGTCGGAGAAGAGAGGGCAGTACTCATGCAGATTACTGACTTTAAAATTTGTAAAACCTGTAAAATTATATAGTCTTTAAAATGTTTTTCCCGGAATAAGCTGGCAAGGCTGGAAAATGAACTTGGCTGCCTTATTCAAAGTTAAGACAAGTGAAGGAATTGGAATCAGTGAGGCAAGCCAACCGATTACAAGTTGATTGAGCATATCTACTTATAAAGTACTAGGGCATTGGGGAAGGAGGCATGCCTCGATGGTGGTGGTGAAGAGTTTTGTTTTATTCTGTTTGTTTCTAGTGAAATAGCTTCTTTCTGCTTTTAAATGTAACATATACAAAAACAGCCAAACAATATGGAAAAAGAATGAAGAAAGTAAAAATTGCTAACCACCTAGTACACACAGATGATAACTTAACATTTTGATTAAAACATCCTTTTTCCCCCTATGCCTATATATATATTCAAAAATTGGCTGAAGGATATGTATTCTGTTTTAAATACCTTTTTGTTTAGATAAAAGTGACCCATGTTTTAGGTCATGCATGCACAAATGCTCAGAGTGAAAGCAACGTGCGGGAGGTGGAGGAGCATCAGACAGTCCCTAGGCAAACCCATTGTTTGTCTCCCTGAAACCCTCCACCAAGGTCAAGTTGTGGTAAGTAAAGCAGGCAATCAAAATATGTTGTAGGATTGGTCTTCACCTGTGAGAAACAGAAATTATTGTCATTGGGCACTCAGAACTGGGATTCTCCTAGTTCCTGCTTGACTCACGGCATCCCCACCTGCCACAAAGTGTAGCTGTCAAGGGTATCTAGAGTTAGTATCCATACCCAAGAAAGAGCAAGAGTCCACATGTAAGGCCTGATTTCTAACTATAGCTCTATCAGTTATTAGCACCCCTGTAGACAAGTAATTTAACCTCTGGCGTGAGGCTCAGTGTCCTTACCTATAAAATGGGGATAACAACTCTATTCAAGATTATTGGGATAACACAGCAAGGCCATGTGTACAAAAATACCTGGCCCAAGACCTTCACATATAATGAGCTCGATTAAGTTTTGTTTCCTTTCCTACCACATTGCCTCTCCAACCGGTAAGTGCCTCTCCTTTGCTTTCACTAAAAGACTTGAAGGCCATAATTGCCAAACTGTTTAATTCCTATAGGGCCCATAAAAAAATGTATAAATTACTTGGAAACTGTATTCTTTGGTTTCATGGTCTAGTCTATAGTCTATGGATGCTGAATGGAAAGGAGACGAGGTATGAAACCTGTTTCTTCCTTTTTGTTTTATTAGCTGTGATCCATTAGCTGGCCTCCTTATTGTGCCTCTGTTATTTTTACCTCAGAGCCTCCTCAATATTTTTCCTTTGTGGTTTTATTTAATTTTGGTGCACAAACTAGGTGTGGATTGCAGGTTTTTACTTTATCACCAGCATCAACATTGACTGCTGGTGGCTTTGTTCACCAAAAATGGATCTTGTATTTTAAAAATGTACATTAGTTAGTATTTTGCTTTTAATGAGTTATTGGTGATGAGGCAAATTAATTGAGTTGCCAATGCTTTTCTTGGGTCTATAATGTGCAAATCAGTAGATTCACAATTGATTGAAAAAAAAAATTTACCTGAAAAATTTGAACAATGTATGACAAGCACTTCAAAAAAACAATCTAAAACTTGAGTCATAAAAAAAGAGGGACTTAAGACTTTGAATTTTATATATTTAGTACTTATTTCTCTCAAACTGCTAAGAATTGTTCAAGACAATGACAAAATATATTCCTTCTAAGATTGTGTAAATATTTAGATTATTTGTAAGAAAAAATACTGGCAAAATCAAAGCAATCTTTATTTTCATATGTCATTGCATGCAATTATTCATTGGTAATTATTTTATAGTTTTAAGTGTTCACAATGGGAATTTAGTTAGTTGATCATGACTTCTATTTTTCTGTTGTCCAAAACAGTATGGAGCAACTCAGTGCCAGGAATACTCTCGATACCTGTGTTTGTTACTGTGACTATAGAATTAATTTTCAGTGAGTTGACTATTATAGTTTTACATATATAAGTGAAGAGTATCTTTTTTTGGGGGGAGGGGGTAAGTATCTTTTGCAATTTTATATACTCTGAATAAAAAATATATAAATTTGCACATACATTTAACTTATAAAGTTATATTTATGCAATGTAATGCTTTAAGTTTTGTAAACTCAAAAATTATGACAAAATAGCTGACTTTAGAGAGAGCTAACAAGTAGCTGAGAAGAACTTTAAGTTTACCTATAAGATTGAAGGGTGGAAGGGGGAAATGCATAGATGAGAACTAATGATATACATCTTTATAAATAAAAATATACTTAAGAAATTGAAAGAATAGATACACAACAAAAGTGTGTTCAGTCTGTAGCTTTAAAAAAAATCCCAATATGGCTTGGCTGGCGTGGCTCAGTGGTAGAGCATCGATCTATGAACCAGGAGGTCACAATTTAATTCCTCGTCAGGGCACATAGGTGGGTTGTAGGCTCGATTCCCAGTGTGGGGCAGGCAGGAGGCAGCCAAACAATGATTCTCTCGTCATTAATGTTTCTATCTTTCTGTACCTCTCCCTTCCTCTCTGAAATCAATAAAAATATATTTTTTTTAAAAATCCTAATATGTAAAAACTAAGTTAGGAGATATTGCCAAAGATGGTAATAATTATACAATGGCTTCCCATTTTATCTTTAAGATCATTTTCATTGATCATTTTCAGCTCATTTTTAAAGGACATCTCTTCTATTTTTTAAACTTGTGTGCTATTATTGGCCTGTTTGCTCTCAGCCGTCCTGTGCTGGCTAGGTCCCAGCACTCTTACTATCTCTCTCACATCTCGATGTCTGTGGGCTTTCCATTAGGTTCTGCCAATGAAAGGCACTGTTCAGGGATTAGGGGGTATGGTGATGGCAGATGTCTGGTTTCTGGAGGATATATAACAGTGCACTAGAGGTAAAACAGCCACAGGGTGTGGGGGAAAGGAGTGTGTCTGGGCAACAAAGCTCTCAGCAGCAGGCTCCTGGGCTCCTGTGCCCACAGCCAGGCTAGAACAGCCAGAACCTGGCAGCACAGAGCCACGGCTCTGAGAGTGCTTCGGCTCCTCCTGCCCAGGGCAGCAGTGGTTCCTATAGTGACTAATCTTTGAGTAATTTTACCTTGTCCACGTTGGCTTCCTAAGTGCTTCCAAGACCTCTGTAACCAACTCATCTATTAAATTAAAATATATATATATATATATATATATATATATATATATATATATATAGATTGGTCCCTGTTTTCTTATCAGTTCCTAATAAAAAAATGTTAAACACCACATTTAAATACAATTTGTTATCTGTTCAGGTGTCTAAATTCTAGTATGTTAAGGTACTCTGTAAATTTTATCTGAAATATCATATTTAAATCCTAAGTGAAATTTTAGCCTTGGGCATTAAGTTTTATTCTGAATCTTCTTTAAAGATGAAGTGGGCAGAAATATTGGTCTGAGATAAAAATTCATGATATAAACTGCCACCATTGACCATCCAAAGAATACTTATTTTAATGTTTTGCTATGGAAGATGAAGAAGGCAAGAATTTATAGGGATCCAAGTACTTTTACAACTAGCTCTACCCATCTTGTTGCTGACTACATGGTCCATCCCCTAAGCTCTAGTCCTGAAAACTGGCAGAAGTGTCTCATTAGTGACTGGTATTGAAGAGGAAATGTGTAGCTAGAGGCTTGTTTATTTGTCTTTTTATTCCAGGATTAATAATGGATATAAAATTTGAACATGGTATTTTCCTTTTTGCATATGATTTTTCCATGGAAATGTTAAACAACAACAATGAAAAAGAATCCATCTTTATTGCTTAAGAGATTTACAAAAAATTACATCCATCACACCTTTACCCAGCAACAATTTACATATCTGAAAATTTATATCTCTTAAAATATTGTTACTGAGAGTGTGCAAAAAAACCAAACAAATAAAAACCTCAATATTATTAGAACTATGTGTACGTTTCTGATTTCACTCTTCTAAAACCATGGTTTTGGGAGACCTCTTAGAGGCTAGGGATACATTTGAATGAAAGGAAATTGAATTGAGTTTGAATTGAACTGCAGAAGTCTTCACATAAATGTGGTTTTAGACAATACTTACATCTTTGCCCTATCCCAAGACAGTGGGAAATATCAACATTGGAAACCAGAGAAATAATTACACTGTGTTAACATGTTTCAGACAAGGGTGTGTATATCTATCCTAGTCCATTCAGGCTACTATAACAAAATACCATGGCCTGGATGGCGTATAAATAACAGAAATCTATTTCTCACAATTCTAGGAAGTCTAAGATCTAGGCCTGGGCAGATCCCATCTCTGGTGAAGGCCAGCTTCCTGATTCATAGCTATCATTTTCTCATAGTGTCTTACATGGCCGACGGCGAGGGTCCTCTCTGGTGTTTCTTTTATAAGGGCACTAATTCCGTTCATGAGGGCAGAGCCCAGTCACCTCCCGAAAGCCCCATCTCCTAAGGGGTTAGAATTTCAACATTTTGGGGGAACACAAACATTCATTTTATAGCATATAACACTAAAAATATCCAGGTGATTTGGGACAAGCTGCTCTTCCGCTGCTAAAAAGAGACCAGTATTTTTTCCTTGCTCAAAATCTACAGTGTCTAGTTAAGTCCACATGCTGTTGTTAGCCCTTGATCAGCCACAGCTCTGCCAGCATTTCCATCAGTCCTACCCAATTGAAGCAAACTGGCTTTCATGTTGTTGATTTTAGTTGGGCCAAGACTTTATAGATAAATGGAACCCAGCTATAATTACTGCCTATGGATTAAAAGGGATTTTAGTTGGAATGGAAACCTTCTGTTGAGAATCAAATGGAAACATGTTGTAGGACTCCATATGTTCCAAAGCATACTGTTTACCCAGAATCACCATTTAGGTTCTAGTTCCCATTTTTTTTTCTTTCTGGAGAAACATATTTCTGACCCTTCCCTTTAATTCTATCGACTTCCCTCCAAAGTGCCCATCACTGCTAGGAATTGACTCATCTCAATGATTCTACATTGGTCAACTCCATTATTTACATTAATTTCCTCTTCAGTTTCACGCTGGCATCCCTTTTTCTCAGTATTCTGTAGAACAAAATTGTTGTGTTTTTGTTGTTGTTGTTTTGGTTTTTTTTTTTTCCATCCATGAAGTCCAGTGGTGTAAGTTAGTTGTAAGACAGGGCAAGGGTAGTGACTTTGAGTTTTTGTTATTTGGTGGTGTCAATGAGATTTGTTGAAAAGTTAGGAGGGGAGGCATTCCTTCTATTACTTGCCTAACAAGGTTAATGTGACAATGAAACAAGGGTAGATTGGAGGCAGTAATGGATATAAAAGGAACCTAAGTTTTTGGAGAGACAGAAAACTTCAGTTTAACTCACATCTCTACAACTCAGTAACATGAGGTCTCCTTGAATGTCAGTTTCTTCCATTATGGGTTAGCCTTTCCTGACTGTTCTGTGTTTTTGCCTTTCCATGTTAGTAGTAAGGGGTAAGTTTTCATCCAGCTCTCACTCATGAGAGATGGATCTGTCAGTATTCAGTACACTTGAGATATTGCAAACAGAAAGATTTAATAGAGTAAATTAAGTGTTTCCAAAATCATTGAAAAGTCTAGAGGAGCAGAAATCATCTGGACAATTGATTTCAAGCTTAAACCAGCATAGCTGCAACCCAGAGGTCAAGAAGCTTCTACTGCTCTCCCCACTACCCTGCCTCAATTGTCTTGCACCTTTAAAGCTGGCGACTGACACTGATATGTGGAACCCAATTACTGAGGTCGTAACTACCTATTATCTTGCCAGCAAAAACTCACATGGGAACATCTCATTGGAAGAATGTATATTGGATCCAGAACTCTAGCTGCTAGGAAGTCTAAAAATGCAGTTTTTAATTACAAGACTGGGTTGAGAATGGGAGCTAGTACTAATAGGTTCAGCTTGGGAGGCTGGCCAATTTAGAGTGCCAGATCATCTGGAAGTTTCCAGAAACAAAAGGAGAGAATAATGACTTTGGGTTATAAACAACCAATAAATTGCATGCATCATTTGCACCCTTGCAAGTGACAGCGAAGATGAGAATATCTGCTATCAGACTTAGAGTTGTATAGGCATGTTTCAGCATGGAGCATTTTCTGTGGAGAATAACAATTCCCCAAACTAAGAAGGACTTGTGGAAACAATAAGGAAGCCATCTCACTTGTTTTCAGCAGCAGCAGCAGCAACAGCAGCAATACATCACATTCTCATCCTGCAAATGAGTATTGTCACTGTCTATAACAATTATTTATGTATATATGTATTTATTTATTTATCACCTAAAGTTTTACTTATGTATTCTCCCCCCTCCCCACCCCGCTTGCTCCCCATCCCCCAGCCATCCCCACCCTAGGCAAGCCCCCACCCCAGTGTCTGTGTTGATTGGTTATGCTAATATGCATGCATACAAGTCCTTTGGTTGCTCTGTATTCTTCTTCCCTGCCATTTGTCTCTGGATCTATTCTTGTTCATCAAATTATGTTGATCATTATATCCCACATATGAGTGAGATCATGTGATATTTTTCTTTCTCTGACTGGCTTATTTCGCTTAGCATAATGCTCTCCAGTTCCATCCATGCTGTTGCAAATGGCAAAAGTTCCTTCTTTTTTTAGTGGTGTAATATTCCATTGTGTAGATGTAACACAGTTTTCTAATCCACTCATCTGCTTGATGGGCACTTAGGCTGTTTCCAAATCTTAGCTATTGTAAATTGTGCTGCTATGAACGTAGGGCTGCATATATCCTTTCTGACTGGTATTTCTGGTTTCTTGGGATATATTCCTAGAAGTGGGATTACTGGGTCAAATGGGAGTTCCATTTTGAACTTTTTGAGGAAACTCCATACTGTCTTCCAGTGGCTACACCAGTCTGCATTCCCACCAGCAGTGTACGAGGGTTCCTTTTCCTCTGCTTCCTGGCCAACACTCGTCATTTGTTGATTTTTCGATGATAGCCACTTTGACAGGTGTGAGATGGTATGTCATTATTGTTTTGATTTGCATCTCTCGGATGATTAGTGACTTTGAGCATGTCTCTCGGTCTCTGTATGTCCTCTTTCAAAAAGTGTCTATTTAGGTCCTTTGTCCATTTTTTTTATTGGATAGTTTATCTCTTCCTTTTGTAAAGTTGTGTGAGTTCTCTGTAAATTTTGGAGATTAAACCCATAACAATTATTATTGCCATCAAAGATATTTACTAAGAATATTCCACGGTATGCTCTGAACTGAATTACATACAAGTACTGTTCCTGACTTCTAGGGTCTAAAAGAACATTATCACAAACACGGAAAATATGCCAAAGGTAAATGAGCATACCCTGTGGAGAGAAATATTTTCTTTATTGTGTATAGTGTAATGAACATGCATCAGGCATACGATGAATGTGAAAACCATGGGAATTGTCTTCAATGTTTATAAGGAGAAATTGTCTTCTTATTGGTCAGAAATGGTTTGTGGAAAAGCTGAGATTTCTTAGACTCAAAAGAAATGGAGACAATTTCAAGGCAGGTGGTGGAAGTGTATCAGCTGGGCTGGGAACAGGTGGGAAGGCAGGGTTCTGAATGTACCGTGTAGGATGCACACAAAAGCTCTTACTAGATCCAGATTATGGAACTGAGAGTTGAATGAAAGGGAAGAGATGGAAAAGCCTGGGAAATTGCTGTGAAAAGAAAAGGCTGTCACAAGGGATTGTACCTGCGGTTCTGTTGGAGGGGCAGGGTGGTTAAGGACATGGACTCTAGGGCCAGTGGTCCTGGGTGCAGATTGCAGTCTGGGACTCACTACTTATGGAGCTTGGTCAGGTTCCCTATCCTCCTTGTCCCTCAGTTTCTGCATCTGTACACCATGGAGCAACGGGATTGTTATCAGAGTTCAGGGAGTTAATAGTTGTAGTTGCACAGAGCGAGCACTGAAGTGTTGGATAAAGGGAACAGGCTGGCACTGTCACAGAGTCATGCGATGGTCACAGAGATGATCTGCTCTGTCTTAGCCAAGGTTAGCATGAGTTGAGATATTACAAATGCTTTCATATCCTGTCTTATACACAGTATGTTACAAACATTGAAGACAGTTCCTATGGTTTTCTCATTCATCGTATTCCTGATGCGTGTTCATTACACCATACACAATGAGAAAAATATTTCTCTAGAACCTGGAAGTGAGGAACAGTACTTGTAATTCAGTTCGGAGCATCTCACGGAATATTCTTAGTAAATGCCTTTGATGGCAATAATAATTTTGATAGAGGGTGGCAATACTCATTCGCGGGATGAGGACGTGATATGTTGCTGTTGCCATTGAAACCAAGCGAGATGGCTCCCTTGTTGTTGTTCTCTTCTCTTCCTCTTCCTCCTCCATCGTTGTGACCTTGTGCTCATAGTGCACAGTTCTGGTAATACATTATTTCATTCAATCCTCATCACCAATATAAGCTGGGTATCAACACTTGTATGTTGCACGTGAGCCAGCATGTTTAGGTAACCTGCCCTCGTTCATATATGGCAACGCCAGGATTTAAAACTGACAATTACTTTAGAATTGATGGCCCTGAAAATGACTGTTTATGGCTTATAAAACCCTCGGTGAAACTTAGATAAAAGGTTCTCTATTGTGTGACCTTGGGCAAGTTACATAGCCTCTTTCATTTTCCCTGGCTATATTTTATTGTAATTAGTAGAATCAGAAGACTGCATAATACAGTTTCACACTTAGCACTTTCCCTTTGGAGTCATACCTTGAAATTGGATTGCATTAATAAATGTTTATAGATACTATGAGAAATCTTACACTGAAGCTGGATCATTAATGCTTTGATCAAATATTTTACTTAGTGTAAATTTTTCATCTCTCAATGTTAGTAAATATATACTATTTTAGTGACTGTGATTGAGAAAAACAAAATATATTAGTTTCATGCCACTGATTAATTTTATATGCTTTTAAGAAGGAACGATGAGAGGCAGACAAAAGCTACATTGTTTAGGGATCCAGCCTCACTTTTCATCAAATGGAGAATATGTCCTCAAAAGCTACTTTATTCTTTTTTTAATTAAACCTTTAAATACATTTGCTTTATAGAGTATTAGAACATATGGGCAAGCAAAGATTTAAAAAAATAAAATGCAACATATTTTTGCCACTCAGAGATCATCACAATAGCATTCTCAGGCATATCTTTCAAAATCCCTTTGTAGGCACATACTAGGATGTGCATGACTATTTGCAAATATTCATTTTTAATTAATCAAAATGTTTTCCTATTATATCCACTATTATGGGTTTTTTTTTTCAACCAACGATTTTCTTTTCATTGAGGTGAATTTTTTTCTAAATCAAATCCAAATTCATATTTCCTTAATAAATGCAGGGTTTTTCAGTATATTTGGTTTGCTCAAACCAGTATCATTATATTTGGTCATTATCTCCCAAGTCTCTTTTAATTTAGTATAGTTCTTTTTTTATGACACTATTAAAAATGCAATTTCATTGTAAAGTGTCAAAATCCTCAATCCTTGATTGAGGATTTCAAACTAAAGCAAAATAAAATTTGATGTGGCGTTAAAGGGATCTCATTCATTAGACCCTCTAGGAGGCGGACAACAAATATTAATGGTACTAATAAAAAAGGTACCTAATTTCAAACAGCTGTAATTTTAACAAAATTGAGGTTTTATTCTTTGTGGAACTATAGGCAGTGAAATAGAGACTGTTTTCAAACCAATGGCTCAGAATTATACTGACATTTTTTGAAATATAAATCTAACATATTGTCAATGCTGAGAACAACTACCAGAACACTGTAGGGAATAATGCTTCTTTCCAATATAAGTTTATAACCTGTTAAAAGGTTTTCCTGTACAATTTATGGTTGGCCTTTTCTGAAGTTTTCTCTTAATGACAATAAAGATTTTCTTTATGCAGATTCTTCCCAGGTGGACTTCTCAGTGGAACACTTACATATTCTACAATTTTTCACTTGTGTCTACTACAGAGTAAATAGCAAATGGCAGGCAAGTCAACTGACATCATAAAAGCTTTACTACAAAAGGCTTAATTATTATAATCTTCTTCCTGCCTCATCAATTGCTTCTACTATTTGCCAAGAAAACAGGTATTGCTAATTTTGTGCCTATCTCTCCATGCATGGTGGTGAAAAAAAAAAAAAAAAAAAACAAGGACTCTGGAGTCAGAATAGTTGGTTTATTTTTAAATCCTTTCTGTACTGTGTGGCCTTAGGAAAATTGCATAAACACCCTGTACCTTATTTTCCCTGGTTGTAAAATTAGAATGAAACAGTCTCTATCTCATGGGATTATTGTGGGGATTAGATGAGATGCCCATTTAAAGTAGTGCCTGGTACATAGTAAGCACTAAATAAAATTTACAGTAAGTTTGTTAAAAATTGAATTTGACTAATAGTAACTGAAGACCCTGCTCTGAAAAATGTTCCTTGGTGTTTACCCTTCACCGAAATAAGGAAGAAAAATGAAATGTGAAACATTCATTTTGGGGGAAGTATTTACGAGCTGCATGACACACGTATTCTCCTCCCACCTTGACTCACACACTCATGCACTCAGTGTACACTATTTCCAACAGGCTCACCGCTCAGCCCTCGAACCTTTTCCACAGGGCAGGAAAACATCCTAAGCCAAAAGGCATGCATGATCTTCTCAGTGGAATAGTCGTGTAGAATAAATCCTAAAACCCCTTGCTTCTGCCCCAGTTCACCATAGTACAGGAACATCATTACAGCCCCGTCCAGCTCATCCTGTGCCTTCTGAGGGGTGCTGCTGTGAGTCACCCCTGGACAATTAGAACACTCGAGAGAGCATCCTTGTCTTGGTGGTTCTAATCTTTTAACAAAACCAGAATTCTTTGACATATTACTTGAAAACTCTTGTTCTTTGGTAAATTTTTTAAAAAAGCATATCTTATGAAAAGTTGAGTGGTGGTTGCCAGGGCTGGGGAAGGGGGGAAATGGGGAGCTGTTTGGTGAGTATACTAGAGTTTCCGTTTTGCAAAACATGAGTGTTCTGGAGATCTGATGCATAATAATAGGACTATACTAAACACTATTGAACTATAAATGTTTTAAACTGTTACATTTTATTTACATATTTTTATCACAATTACATTTTTTAAGTAAAAAATCATATAGAGAGTTCTGTGGTCAAGTATGTTTGTACATTTTACAAACATACTTATAATTCCATTTTGTTGACTTAAGGGTTCACAAGCTTCTTAGAAGTCCTGCAATTAAAAAACACACACACCACACTTAACTTTGTTCAGGGCTAAATTTCCACACTAGCTTTTCTCAAAACAATGTAGGAAACATCTGTTAGACTCTATGACTAGAAAATGGTAAAGGAATTATTTTCTGTTCTTTCTTGACTGGACTAACATGACATTCATCAACAATGGCTTTGACTATCAGTTTTTAGTCTCTTAATTTTGAGAAAAACTTTTAACAGACATTGTCAGTAACACTAATCTATTTTAGAAGTAACTAGTTCTTTTTGCCTGAGTGTAGTAAGTCTTGAATTTGTGTTTATTAAGCTTAGAGAAATTGGAGTGGTGACATTTGTTTATTTTTTAAAACACTTTTTAGGTGTTCTCTCAGGCATTTTTGATTGACAGACATCTACATACTTCCATCTAAAGTGTGCATGTCCAAATGAGCCTCTTTAGCAATAATTATTATAGAAAAATAAAACAAACACAAAATCCCATCAGAAAATTTCTTATTTGGAGATAACACACACACACACACACACACACACACACACACACTGAAAAATAGCAAAATCATGTGAAAAAAACTGTCCTGGTATAAGGACAGGGAAACTAGATTTCAGATGATGTTCATTTTGCCACCCCTTACGTACTTTAAGAGCCAAATGTTAGAGGAAATGGGAATATATAAATGACATACACTGAAAGCCTGAATGACTCCTTAGCTCCCCCTTTTTTATTGCTAAATGAAAGAGAAAAAAAAGAAAAGAGGTGTTTTGGAAGAATTATTTTCACTAAAATTTTCATATTAGATGAGTTAGAAACAAATATACTCCAGAGCAGAACACATCTGGAGCAATGTCAACTACTTTAAAGCAGAAAGGGGACTGTTTGATAAATTACTATTGATCTGTTTTGGACATTTCATTGTGATCCTGGTATCTACTGAACATAATTCCTTACAGATAGTTTTATTCACTTATTCAGTCAGTCAGTATATATTTATCAAGTGTTAGCTACCTGCCAAGCACTGTACTAGACAATAGGCATAAAGTGGTGAACAATTCCAGTGTGGTCTTGGCTGTCATGCATCCCGCTATTAAGAGAAGATAAACATTCATCAAATAATTACACAAATGAGTGGATGATTATGAACATTGTGATTTTTTTTAAAGAAATAAATGCTGTCCTAACACAATATTTAATAAAGGAACCTAATACGTCCCTTAGCTGAGATGGGAAGGATGATCAGAAATTAGCCAGCTGAAGGAAGGAGGAAGGGGATGCTTTCCAGACCTATGGATAGCTTATGAAAAGGACTAAGCCCTAACCAGTTTGGCTCAGTGGAGTGTCAGTCTGCAGAATGAAGGGTCCCAGGTTCAATTCTGGTCAAGAGCATATACCTTGGTTGTGGGCATATCCCCAGTAGGAGGTGTGCAGGAGGCAGCTGATCAATGTTTCTAACTCTCTATCACTCTCCCTTCCTCTCTGTAAAAAATCAATAAAAATATTTTTCTTAAAATAAAAAAAGGACTAAGAACTGGTTTAATCCCATTTGGTGGTAAGTAATTACTGAAGTCTTCAAAGCTGTCTCTAGTTTTGAATGAAGGAAAGATGGGAAGAATAAGCATTACAATGTTAAATGTGAGTGCTTTGTTTGTATATATTTTTTACCTTTCTGTTTTTAATCCCCTTTTTAATAACGAAGATACAATATTTTTAAAGTTAAAAGCTATAGAAATCCCCACAAATCAAAAAGGGCTTTTATTTGATTGATAGTTTCATAGAAACCTTTTTTTTAAAAAAAAATGAGAATCTGTTATCTTAATGAAACTCCTTATTGGCTGAGAAATTATTTCAACTTTCACAGCATTAACTGTCATGTTAATAGGAAGATGTGTCATCTGCTTGCTGGTTTCTGGGACTTCAGTCACCAGGGATTCCTGTAAGTCATAGCTTCTGAATGATCCCATGCAAAGATCATGGATCTTGGGGGCTCTTGGGACAGTTTTGGTGTTTGCATCTTTAGTCCTTTCTCTTCTCTCCTGCTCCACTCAACTGGACACAGAATCTTCATGAGGCCTGAAGTTTTCCAGATGGAAAATGGCAGAGTGGTGGGGGTAGGGAACCACCAAGGCACTTCATCTCTTCTTGATCTGCCACTGGCCAGTGGTTTATTCAGTCAGTCCGTATATATTTATCAAGTGGTAGCTTTTACTTGTTCTTGTGTCACCCATGTCCCTGATGTAAGGATCCCAAGGAGCAGGAATTTAGTGTCCTCCGAGGACTACTTACAAGTGTGTTCTGTGCATTCTGTCCCTGCATCTTAAATGCCTCTCTCAGGGAAACTCAGACATATCAAAAGGCTCCTAATAAAGGAGCCTCACCAAGTTTCAGGCACTTCTTGGTATGCTGCAGAACCATGAGCTTTCAACTATTAGTCTTAACTCTCGCACAAAAATAAAACCCTCCCTGAGTATAGCAAGAATGCCCTGTGGAGATAGTGAGCATTGACTGATGGTGAGTCGGTAACAGGCAGTGCCCCAGACCCAAATTAGGGAACAGTAGTCTGGTTAAAATAGTCTTTTGAGAGCTATGCAAAGTGATTAGTGAAACCATACAGTCTGCTATAGTGAGAGATCTCCCTTCACTGTTGAGGAAAACCACTTCCAAGAAAACCTGACTAGACTCCAGACTGCAGTATGGAGGCAGGGGTCGGTTGAGGCAGGGGATGGCTGAGGCTGGGGTTAGCTGAGACTGGTATTGGCTGAGGCTGGGGCCGGCTGAGGCTCATGTTGGCTTTGGCGGGAAAGGACTTCATGGTGAAAGAAATCTTTGAGAGCCCACAGAGCCCTTATCTGAAAGGAGAGAAAACAGTGGGTTAGGTTTATGTAAATCTTGTCACTCTGTGTCCTTCACAGTGAACACTAACATATAAGTACTAATAATTTTCATTAAGGAGTTATTATTTTCCTCAGGCACTTAATTCTCTAATGGCCATCCAGAAGGACCCCTTAGGGACTTTTCGTTATGCTAGTCAGATACCACCTCTGGACCAACACAGGATGCTGAGGGGACAGATGATTACACAGCTCCAAGGGGGAAATATGTTCAGTTCTCAGACTTCCCATGTCTGCAAGGTTTTTGAGCCCTCACTCTCACAGCATCTGTTTTCTCTTCCCCACACCCACAGGTAGGCCTGCTATAATACCGCACATAGAGTAATACTTCCTATTTGTGTAGTACAGTATTATTTTCTAGAACTTGCTTGTTGATCACCTCATTTGTTCCCCATGATTAATCTGTTAGGTTTGCAAATTTAGTTTCATTATCTTCATATGCAGAACAGGAAATGGAAACCTTTAGATGAAGGCTATAAAATTTAAGTAGTATTAACACATCACACACTTTTATACTCAACAACAACATTTTGAAGCATTTTATCATGGATACAACTATGGAGAAAAGAAAGCATTGCCTAGGAGGTAAATCAAGGCCTTGGAGGAAGGCAGATCCCAGTATGAACCCTGGTGCTGGGGGATCTGTGAGTAATCATCCAGTCCCTCTGAGCCTCTTTTCCTAACTGTAAATAGGAATAATGATTCTACCTCACAGAGTTGTTGTGGAGATAAAATGAGATTTCATATGCAAATCATTTAGTTCAGTGCCTGACAAATAGCCAGTGTTCAACAAATGACAACCCTTCCCCCCCACCACCACTTCCCAAAGGCATAAATACTCAAATTAACACCTAATTTTGACTAGCCAGTTGCAGATAGCTCTACCCAACTGTGGATGGATAATTACAGAGAAAATGCTCTTCCATGAAATGGAAAATGTATTTGGAATAGAAAAAAGAATAAACAACTCTACTTGGACAACTGAAGTAGACTGTTCTCAGAATATTTCAAGGATATGTAATTGTGATGCTTGAACATTATTTATGCCCAGTTGCCAAGTCAAGAGTTGCCTATTTGTACGGCTCTCTGTTGTAAGGTGTTTTGAACCACTTCATTAGAAAGTTAAGTGCCTGAAAAAAAATTAATTATGGAACATTTCCTACTATTGTTCTACACACAGGCTGTCCCAGAGCTGAAAATATGGCCAAAACAGGGCCTTGCATAAAACAGGTATTTGGTATGCAAATAAGCTAACAGTAATGAAATTTTGAATAACCCATGGGCAAAATCAGGAATTTATATCGGTAGATATTCACAGCTGGCATTTAAACTAGAATAGTTGAGAATGGGGTAGTGGGAATTCTGATGTACTTAGAGAAGCATGAGACTCATTTGTTCATGCAATAAAGCATTAGGTCCGGCCTTTTATGGACCACTTGTTGGGGAATGCTGGGTTGAAACAAGATGTAGTCTCCTTTCTGTCACTGGTCAATCATGTCACTTGCTGGGCAACATGATTCTCATCTGTTAAATACTGAGCTATTCTAACACAGACATTCTGCACTTCTATGAATAAGAACACTCCTTAATAACAAAAAAAAAGCCATGTGTATTTCACTCTGTTCCACTGTTCCTCCTTAATTCATGGTTCTCTCATTTCTCATCCAGATGATTACAATAGGTCTGATTGAGTTCCCTGCCTCCAGTCTCATTGCCTCAAGTCTAATAATTATATTGCTTTGGAAAGAATTATCTTTCTGAAATACCAAACTCAAGTCACATCCTACGTTTCCAGCCTTCGGTGTCTTCTCATTAGTCTCGGACTAGAATACTTATGTGGCATACGAGGCCCTCCGTAATCAGGCTCTCCACTTGTCATTCTGGCCTCATCCCTCACTTTCCCTCACGCTAGGCTCCAGCCACACAACGTTATTTATAGGTCTCCGACACACTGGATAGTTCTTGCCTCTCTAACTTTTCTTATGCTGCTCTCTCTGGGTGGAGTTCTCTCCCTATTGTGTAGTCTCCCTGTAATAAATTAAATCCCTACGCATAGGCACCCTGCCTGATTCATCGAGTGCTCAGCGCTGTGCCTGACACATAGCCAGACTGGATATTCAGCGAAAGAATGAATGAATATTGATGGTTCAGATTTCAGATTAGACAATCGAAAGGGTATTTTATTTTCAGTGCTTGTTAAATTATAGACATAGGCTGCTTACACAAAAAGCTCATTCTGCCTGTAGTAAACAATGGTAATTCAGAACCCAGAGACCAAACTCAGCTAATTTTCTGAGGATCGCTGGTACAGAAGAGACTCCCTGGGTAGAGTTCTTGTTTTCTGAGAGGACAGTTCTGAGTTCTGGTCACCTGAGTTTCCTTCTATAAAGCACAGGTGCCATCATTGAGGAGCAATGAGGACAGGGCATGGAACTTTCATGAGTATAGAAAGAGAAGGAAAAGGAAATGTAGTTGGAGATTGGGAATCAGAAAAAAAAGGATGAGGGCATCCAGTGTTGTTCATAAAAATATAGGATGGAGCAAAAGCAGGCTTACAATAGTTTGTGTGGAAAATAATACAGCCCTAGCCGGTTTGGCTCAGTGGATAGAGCATTGGCCTGTGGACTGAAGGGTCCCAGGTTTGATTCTGGTCAAGGCCATGTACCTTGAGACAGCTGATTGATGTTTCTAACTCTTTATCTCTCTCCCTTCCTCTCTGTAAAAAAAATCAATAAAATATATTTGTAAAAAAGAAAATAATACAATATTTAATAAATAATAATACAAGAATAAGCTTTTTTTTTTTGCATACTCACAACTGTAAATTTACTCTAGCCCCACCCTGTACTCTGGAAGAGTATTGTTGTGCATAAATGGAAGTTGAAAATTTTAAATGTCTCCTAAATACAACATATAGGGTAGCCCACCCCAAGCAATTTTTAATGTTAGTAAGAGCTAATGCTAATGAAGATAGCTCTTTTCAAAGGACATAAAAGGATACGGGCAGTTGACCTTTCAATCTAGGATATGACACTGTGTGGTAGCCGCTGTTGGTGCCCTGCCCACATCTGTAACTGTGCACCCACCTATTTCTCCCACCCACTGAGTGTTGGCTGCTATGGGCTCACATTCATACCTTTCACTGGAAAATTGCCCTTATTGGAGAGTAATTGCTCTGCCTGAGTAGTTACATGCTTCCTTCGCCTCAGAGATGGTCTGCATCTGAGGGCTGATTAATAGAGGAGTACAAAAGCCCAGCTCCTTTTTTCAAGGTGAAAGAATTCTGTTGTGCTAATATTCACCCTCCAGAGTTCCCCAGGGGGGTCATGCGGAGGTTAGATTTCAGTTGAATCATATCCTTGCTTTATCATCTTTCCCTGTCATCTCCCTTTTCCCGCATTTCCTCACAAATTTATCTCTTGAGAACACTCCCTCAGTAAATCACTTGTAGAATGACTTGGTTGGGGCTCTGCTTCTAGCGACTCAGTCTCAACCCCACAGGTGGTCTGGAAGCCCTCCCATGGAGCCAGATTTTCATGAAAGAGCTCCGAAGGGTTGCTGTCAACCTAGTATTTGCCTAGATGGAGCCTCTTTGAAGTCACTCTTCTCACCCTCAATAGATGTCCCCTCAGTGGGGTAGTTGGAAAAGCTCTTCTTTAAGCCAAGTCTGTCTTTTTAGACTCTTGTGTATTTACACTCCCGTGACTCTCCCCCTGCTTCAATGTGGGTAGTACAGAGTGAGTCATTTGTCACAAGTCGGGCTAAAAGAAGATACTGCCTTCCTGGGGTTTGCTTTTCTTCTTGTTCCTTCTCCCTGCCACCGCCTGGAACCCTAAAACAGCAATTGTTTACTTCTCATGAATATTGAACAATTTGGAATTGAAAAGGCATTCGGCAAGTTGCCCAGTGTGCCATATGCTACCTTTCCCCACTCCAGGTGTTCTCCCTCTTGACTGGCAGCTCACAGGCTGGCTGTGGTCCAGTCAGAAAATCTAGAAGATCTTGGAAGATATGCTTAGCATACCTCTTAACAAAGCCAAGTTGCATCTGGGTTTTAGTTTGTTGGGTCATGTTTACTATCTACCCATATGGAAATGCACACAAGATTACAGGGAGTATGTTGGATATACTTTGTGCCCTGACGATGTGGACACATGAAGAACCATGTGAAGATACTTTCAGTCTTGGTTTTGCAGAGCTGGAAGTGACAGCAGAAGTGACTCCAAAATAGATGGAGGTCATTACATTCTGTGAAAATGTACTCAATGCAATAAAAACAAAAGTTTGGGGACCATTTCACCAACTCATCAGAGAATAGGGACCCCTCAGTGGGTCTCACTCCTAGTCCTCGCTTGTTTTGCAAGATTGATTCTGTTTTCCTTAAATGCCCTTCTTGTCTGAAAGTAGGTTGGAAAGCAATATCCAGCAAGTGGTGGTGCTTAATTAATTGTTGATAAACTATTTCTGAGTGCTGAGATTGAACAGGAAAGGTTTAAATCATGATGGCTGCCCCTCAAATTCCTTATTTTATAGATGTTGAGTTAGCTATGATTTTCCTTCTTAACCAAAGGGCAAGGCTTTTAAATTAATGACATACAGACTTATAATCAGTTATTTTTAATGTTTTTCTCAAGGGGGGGAACCATATCATATTTTGTGGGTGTGATACTCTTGACACATTTTGAAATATTTGTAGTTTTTTCAAGAAACTTAATAATAATTCTTAAGCTTGTGTTTTAGAGTTGTAGTCATTTTATGTAAGACATTGATTCAAGTAAACAAACAGTATTGGCTTATATGTCAACTTTATTGAAGTGTTTTTAAACACTATCCTTCAGATTTTCAAGACTTATTTATCATAATAGTCCTGGAGATTTTCTTTTCTTCTTCTTCTCCTTCAATGATTTGAGGTTCTTTAAATTCTTTTTTTTAATTGATTTTTTACAGAGAGGAAGGGAGAGGGATAGAGAGTTAGAAACATCAATGAGAGAGAAACATCGATCAGCTGCCTCTTGCACACCCCCTACTGGGGATGTGCCCACAACCAAGGTACATGCCCTTGCCCAGAATAGAACCTGGAACCTTGAGTCTGCAGGCCGATGCTCTATCCACTGAGCCAAGCCAGTTAGGGTGGTTCTTTAAGTTCTTATGCCCTTTCTTTATTTTTTTTTTAAATCTTGTCTAGCTGTGCTGTGATTGCATCCCACTTCTTCCTCCATCCGATTTTGAATGGTCACTGGCTCTGAAAAATTAAGGGAAACTGGACTGAGCAGACAGGTAGTAGTGACACACCTCCACCCATAGGGAGGTCTCAAGATACTCCCTACCTCACTCAGACCACCCTTACATGGGACACCTTCCATCTCCTTTCTTCCTTCACTCCATCTCTAAGAGCTTGGGCATCTCTTTGCCAAAGTGTTGAGGACAGAGCATGATGGGGAAAGGAAGGGAGAAGATTAAAGGCTCTGGGACCCACAGAGAGTGTGCTCCTTTTCATCTCTTTGGCTCCTCGATTTCTCTTGAACTTATGCTCTTGAAGTCTCCCAGGAAGGTGATGCAAAAGATTCCAGGTATCACAAACAGAATATAAAGGATTCTCCAGAGATGAAATGGAGTGACAGGCAGATGAATGAGGTCTGATGAGGTCTTTCTTTTCTTTTTTAAGATATTATTCATGAAATTTTAATAGGTAATTTATCCATGTTGTTTAAACATTATGAACTATAGAAAAATATACAACACCAATGGTGTCTTCCATTTCTTATTCCCATCTTCTCAGTTCCTAGGTATGTTGTTGACTTTTACACTGAGAGAAAGATATTTTATCAAATATCTGCAAAGGCAGTAGCCCTTAATTCTCATTTTATGGAGTCTTCATTTTTAAAAAGAATTAGAATGGTGATGGCCAAATGTTTTTCTTTTCTTGGCTACTGGTAAAGTGAATTATATTAACATAATTTAAATATTGGACCATTCTTTTGTCTTTATTCCTTAATGTACTCTTGGATTCCACTGACCAGTATTTTATTTAGGATTTCTACATTGATATCCATAAATAATATTGACCTGTAGTTTGGGAATTTTTTGTGTGTACTCTTTCTCTTTTGCTATTAATATTATTCTTACCACATAAAAAAGAGTGTATACATGTTCCTCTTATTGTTTTTTCTTGGAACAGTTTAAATTGCATTATAATTTTATTCCTTTTAAAGTATTAGTAAAATTTTCCTGCAAAGGCATCTTGGCCTGACACTTTTTAGGGATGGGGAGATCCCTTTGATAGCTTCCTCAGCTTACCTATGGAAATCAGACACCAGATTTTCGATCACCTTTTGTTTAATTGAAGGCAGGGAGGGGAGGAATAAGGCTGTTTGTGATCCACACAAACCTGAGGCTCTCTTCCTCTTGGCTGCCACCAAGATAGCCTGCTTCCTGCAGATAGGGCTTGTCTCTAGGATTCATTGTGTAGTCCATTCTCCTTTGCTTCTCTGAACTAAACCAGGTCCCCTCACTTCCATTTCCACTCCCCCCATTGCAGGCAAGGTCCCCTTGGAATGGGCTTTGTAACTCAGAAAGCATATTTTTGTCATTTTTCCTGAGATCTCCCACAGCCTGATTCTTGCCATAGAAATCTCCGCTTGGCTCCTCTCCAGTGTCCCCCAGGCAGCTCCTCGGTGAACTTGATTACGTTTGGCAACCTCTACAAATATTGTAGAGTTTCTTCTCCTAGCTTAGCCAAAAACTGAATGTGCTTTTGGAGAATTTTCAAGAGGAGAAAGAGAAAATGCCAAGTGACACAAGCATGTACATAGTTGCTGACTTTTGAATCCTTTAGGGAGCAATGCTCTTTTCATTGGTTTACTTTCCTTGGAGAGGAGTAAGATCTTCAATATAAACGGCCAAGAGGGCAGTCACACTGCTTTTCATCTGGTCCACTTGAGTTTGGAATCCTGGGACATTTCTTTTCCCTCTCACCTCCAGAGCCTAAGGATTTGGAAAGTCCAGAACCTGAATTATTCCTATAGTTTCACCCCTTCGATGGTGGTGTCAGATGATCAAGGGATGAGAGAAAGTCAGCTGACCATCAGAGGAGGGTTAGCTGATCAGGCAGCATTGGGCATCCAGACATACAAACAGCAGAATGCAGGTCTAGGTCAGGTAGGAATGTGGTGTCAGGGATCCCCAACTGCAGCGACACCAGCATGTGGAGAGTCCAGAGCATGCAACCAAGTTTCAGGCAGGCAGCAAAGTCTGTCAGCACTTAGTAGGATCCAGACTCTGCCACTGAGAATGATTAGATCATGGGAAAGGAAGGTCCCAAATTTATGGGAGACTGGAACTTTAGGCAAAGAGAACAAGGCTGTGTAACCAGGGCTGGCTTCATGGCATGTCATCTGTGCAGTCACAGTGTCCTGTGCTCAGAAGTGGGCCCCCTTACTGCTCTACTGTCACTGTCTTGAAATTCTTAATACTTTGTAAGCAAGGAGCTCTCAATTTCCCTCCCAGTGAGCCCTGCACATTCTATAGCAGGTTCTATGTGTAATTCAGGATGGAGCCCAGGGAATTCCTGTTTATTAGTTAGATTTCAGTTCAAACCTGCAAATATGCTCTCTCTAACCTTTGTGTCCTCATCATTTAGTGTGCCTCAATTCCAAGTTGAAGATTGTTTATCTGATCTAAATTAAACAGTGCAATCTATCAAGAATAATCAATAAAAAGTTTTTTCCATTCAAATTAAAATGACCAACACAGAACACCACATACAAATTAGAAAGAATTTTAAATTTGTTCTTTATAATCTTCAGTTTCATCCCATCACATTTTTAATACATTCTTAATAGTTAAGAATAAATATTCTCATTAAAAACTCACACAAAAATTAAGATAGTGTTCTAAGGATGTGTGTGTGTGTGTGAGTGAGTGTGTGTGTGTGTGTGTGTGTGTGTGTGTGTGTACACCAGTGTGGAATGTTAATATGGGAAAAGTTAATTGGATTTGAATGTTTCTTTTCTTTAGCATGTGCTGATTCACCAAGCATTAATTTTAAAAGTATTAAAGAACCTGGCCTGAGTGGCTCAGTGTTTGAATGTAAACCTATGAATCAGGAGGTCAAAGTTTGATTCCCCATCAGGGCATATGCCCATGTTGTGGGATTGATCCCACTATGGGGCATGCAGGAGGCAGCCAATCAGTGATTTTTTTCTCATCATTAATGGTTCTATCTCTCTACCTCTCCCTTCCTCTCTGAAATCAAGAAAAACATATTTTATCAATAAAATAAAATTAAACTATTAAAGAATTTTTTCAGTTCTAGCACAAATTATCAACTAATACATGAGAGCTACAGAACTATTTAAATAACAATGCTATTATGAATTGGATTTTATTTTAAAACTAGAGGCCTGATGCACGAAGATTCATATAAGAATGGGCCTTCTTCCCCGGGATGCCGACATGGCCTTCCCTCTGGCCTTTCTGAGCAGCTTTCTACTCCGTCCCAGAGCTGCCTTTCTGCCAGAGGCCTGGAGTGGCCAGGGTAGTGCAGAATGCCTATGTATGCAAATTAACCCACCATCTTTGTTGGCTAGTGGGTGTTGTGAAGGTACTATCAATAAGCACGTTACTCTTTTATTAGATAGACATTGAGTTTACATTTGATGTTGCATTAAATACTTGCTTCTCTTTTTAATTTTTTAAAAAAATTATTGATTTTTTAGAGAGAGAGAGAGAGAGAGAGAGAGAGAGAGAGAGAGAGAAACATTGATTTGTATTCCACTTATTTATGCATTCATTGGTTGATTCTTGTATTTGCCCTGATTGGGGGTCAAGCATGCAAACTTGGTGTATTGGGATGACACTCTAACCAAGTGAGCTACCTGGACAGGGCCTCTCTATTCTTATTTACAAGTAGTTCACAGGAAACAACATCAAAATCTCTAAATGGAAATAGGATAGTAACTCTCATGAAGCAATGAATCTTCTGGGCAAAGAGGACACTAACTTGCCCCAAATTGCTTAGTACTGACTTAAATATTGTGTAATAAATATTCAAGACAAATGGTTCTAGTTCTTATGTTAATTCTATGAAAATATATTCTGCTTTTACATTTATTTATAGCTGCCCTGTTCACTAATTTAAAAGATATTTGACTTGTGAAAATTCTCAAACTCCTTGCTTTTTCCATTTAAAATGTCTCTATTTAACCCACCCTCTCTCCTTTCCTTTCTTCTTCTTTTTAAAAAATATATATTTTATTGATTTTTTTTACAGATAGGAGGAAAGAGGGATAGAGAGTTAGAAACATCAATTACAGAGTAACATTGATCATCTGCCTTCTGCACACTCCCTGCTAGGTATGTGCCCACAACCAAGGTACATGCCCTTGACTGGAATCGAATCTGGGACCTGTGAGTCCACAGGCCGATGCTCTATCCACTGAGCCAAACCACTTAGGGCTCTCCTTTCCTTTCTGTCTTAGAGGAGGATAAAGATGCTAAACTTGTTCCCTCCATTGCATCTTTGATCCCATTCCCTCCTGCCTCTTTGAGGGCCTTCATCTACCCATTATCAGTTTCTACTTTCATCCCTCCTTTTCCACCAGAGCCTTCTCCTGAGTCTGTAATTAGGGACAAGCCTCACTGATCCTAAAAGACAAAGTATCAAAACCTTACTTTCTCCATCATGCACTTCTCCTTTGTCCCTCATTTATTTATTTAAATTTATTAAAAGAGTAATCTATATGCATAGTGCCACTTAATTTTTTCACATGCTCTTTAACCCTATGTAATTTACTGTTCCAACTCTGCACTGGAATCTCCAAGGTTACCATGACCTTGTTAAAAGCCTTCCCAGGTCTTGGTGCTCATCACCCCCATTCTCTCTGCAGATTCTTACCCCCTCCTTTCTAGAACACAGGACTTTCCTAGTTTCCATTTGACGTCTTTGATTGCTCCTTTTTTCTCTCTTCCTCTTCTTCCAACCCTTGTCCTAGTGTAGGTGAGATTTTTTTTTTATCTTTAGCTCCTTTCTCCATCACCTTTCTCCATCACATCCCCTGAGGGCTCTTGGACTGCAAAAGAGCAAAGCTTTCTGCCTCTGAAATGTCACCATGTATCAGTTTCAGTGTCTCCTCTGTGTAATAACCTCCTGACCCAACTTTTAGCTCCCATCCTCTCTCTCTAGAGTTTTTGCATCTCAGAGAGCCTGCTGACCTTTTTTTTACCTGGATGTCCTCCAGATAACTTCAAAACTGAACCCACCAATCAAATTATCCCCCAAGTCAGCTGCTCCTGCTTTGTTCCTGGTGCTGCTGATAGCCCCACCTTTCCAGCCTTGGAGCCACCAGGATCAGGGTTGACTTCTCCCTCTATCTTAACCCCATTGTCAAATTAATCATCAGGTGCTATTGACTTTACTTCTGCAATAATTCTTGCAATCAACTTTTCTTCTTTGTTCCCAACACCACTTAGAACTTCCTTCTCATTTTCACATGTGTATATCCTTCCATTCTTCACTAGCCTATCTAATAAAAGAGTAATATGCAAATTTACCATCACATCAAGACACAAAATGGCCAACTCCATGTGGTCAAAGATGATTGCCTCCATGTGGAAACAAGATGGCCACCACAAGATGGCCTGCAGGGGAGGGCAGTTGTGGAAGAGAGGGGTGACCAGGCCAGCAGAGGAGGGCAGTTGGAGGAGACCAGGTCTGCAGGGGAGGGCAGATGGGGGGACAGGTCTGCAGGAAAGGGTAGTTGAGGGGGATCCAGGCCTGCAGGGGAGGGCAGTTGTGGGGGACCCAGGCCTTCAGGGGAGGACAGGTGGGGGGGGGGGACCCAGGCCTTCAGGGGAGGGCAGTTGGGGGGGACCCAGGCCTTCAGGGGAGGGCAGTTGGGGGGGACCCAGGCCTGCAGGGGAGGGCAGTTAGGAGCCAGCAGTCCTGGATTGTGAGAGGAATGTCTGACTTCCCATTTAGGCCTGATCCCAGGTGGTTGGACATCCCTCAAGGGGTACTAGATTAGAGAGGACGCAGGCTGGGCTGAGGTACATGAATTTCATGCACCAGACCTCTAGTCCTATATAATAAAAGGCTAATATGCAAATCAACTGAATGGTAGAATGACTGGTCGCTATGACATGCATTGACTACCAGAGTGCAGATGTTCAATGCAGAAGCTGCCCCCTGGTGGTCAGTGTGCTCCCACAGGGGGAGTGCCACTCAGCTAGAGCCTGGCTTATAGTTGATGAGCACAGTGGTGGTGGCAGGAGCCTCTCCCATCTCCACGACAGTGCTAAGGATGTCTGACTGCTGGCTTAGGCACAGGAGAGGGCCTAAGCCATCAGTCAGACATCCCCTGAGGGCTCTTGGACTGCAAAAGAGCACAGGCTAGGCCAGGGGTGGGCAAACTTTTTGATTCGAGGGCCACAATGGGTTCTTAAACTGGACTGGAGGGCCGGAACAAAAACAACCTGACCATGCTGGCACTCTCATCTTGGGCTGCTGGTGAAGGAGAGGAGGGGAGAGCAAGAGAACCCTCCGCTCTTTCAGCTCCGCGGGCCAGATAGAACAGCCGAACAGACCAGATCCGGCCCGCGGGCCGTAGTTTGCCCATGGCTGGTCTAGGCTGAGGGACCCCCTCTCCTCAGTGCATGAATTTCATGCACCTGTAGTCTTTAATAAAATCTTCCCTGCTTTTCCATGCCAGAAAACTATCTCCCCAACTCCTTCTGTGTAGTAGGTGCAAATTACTTCATGATCCTCTGAAAGATCATGCTTGCTTGTTCCCCTTCCTTTTTCAAAATCCATAGCTAAAGACAGAAGCCAAGGTTACACTTAGTTTCCCAATATGTTGTCCTGTTTTCTCTGTACTTAGATCTCTTCTAAGGCATTTCTGTTGTTCAAATATCTCCTCTTCTGGAAAAGCTCAACCCCTTCCTTCCCTCCCCTACCAGACAGCTGATACCTTCTTTGAACTTCATGGAACCTCTATTTGAGAGGTGAATAAAGTTCACTTCATTTGTTTTCAGTACATGCCAGACACTCTGTGTGCATTATCTCATTTAATCTTATTACTTCCCTTTGAGAAAATTAGCTAATTGTTTGAAATTACACAGCTAGTACATAGAGGAACCAGGATTTTAAACAAAGTCTTGCTGATTCCAAAGTCTGTGTTTAGCTTTTAACCTGTATTACTTCAGCATAAGTGGAATTGAATACAGGCCCTTGAATATGTATCTTATCATCACTACTAGATGTTAAACCCATTAAGGGTAGGAGCCGTGCTTGTACTCTGTGTCCAGCACAGAGAGGTGCATATGGAATGTGAATACAAAGCATTTCTGGAAAGGAAACCTAAACAATTTTTAGTCTAAGTTTTTATAAACATTTCAGTTCTTATGAACGTCCCCAGATTATTTTTCAGATGTCATTTCTACACCTTTATGATATAAAGTTAAAAGCATCGATGAAGAACAAGGTCATTTTTGCCTACTATCAATCCTGCCTTATACAGACCCCAATTTCCCTAGACAAAGGGAAAACTATTCCACAGCCTATTTCGTGGTGAGCAACCCTGGTTTTATAGATGGTTTGCTGTGTGCTGGGGTGGGACCATAGAGAAGATAATTGATTACCATTGTTAAGGGCATCAAATCTGATTGACTAGAAACAAAAGCAGTCTTCCCAGAGCATGTTTAATGCCTTTATAAGGTTTACTTATGTGTCAGAACAAAGCATTGCTAATTCACATGGTAAAGAAGATTCTTAGATTTCGACCTCAAAAGTAAAATTTCCTCTTGAACATTATTAATAAAAATATATGCATATATGTAAGTGAAGATATATATAACACATACATACATATGTGTGTACTAAAGGTAGAACAATAAAGCCAACTGGAAACCACATGGGAGGCCTTTGTCTTCATCTGTGGGAGCTGGCAGATCTGACACTTTTAGTAAACAGTGGATGATCTGCATTTTGGGGTGAAATCTCATTTCTCTTATTCTGCTGTTACTATGGTTACCATCCTACAGCAAAAAGAAGGAAAGGAGAGCACAGACATAAATTTCAATCCTTCCTTAAGAGTGCAAAACCAGATACAAGATTTGCTGGGGAGAGGACAACACCGGCCATTCTTCCCTCCAGAGGGGCCGCTGCTGGGAACCTGCCTGGAGCCTGGTCAGAAACCTCTGGCTCTCATGTCCAGCGCTGCCCATTAATCCCATCTCCACAGCCCCCAGGGAAAGGGAAGGCAGCAGGAATCGGGGGGTGGGGTGGAGAGGCAGAGTCAGACCTGGCTCATTTTGATAACAGAGTCTGGACACCTGAGTGTCAGTGTCCTAACCTGTCCAAGCCTGGCACAGGAGAAGCCAGGATCCATCAGAGGTCTGGGAAGTCAGAAACCCTAGGCATGTGAGTGGGACAGACATAGGTGCTCAAGGCCTGAATGGTTTTTGCAAAGTTTTTAAGGCAGATTTATCTTTAGTAATCCTGTTTCCTAATCCCTAACATGAGAATACCAACAAAAAGATATTTGCCTCATAGAGTTATTGTGAGAATTAAATAAGATAATCACATTGGATGTATTTTGTGATTTTAAAAAAATACAGCCTTTAATCACTGTGGTTATGGTTATTACTGGGACAACAAAATCAACCATGACTAACTTGACTAGGAAAAAATCCCCATGCAGTCTATCAAAACATGGGACCCTGAGGCCTCTCTTGTCACACGCTTCTGCCCTTTGTTCTAGGCACTGTACCTTTGCCCTAGAAGATAATTGGTCCAAGAATTTTAAATCTGAAGTGGATTTTAATCCTCATTTGTTGCATTCACTTATGTTTCACTCCCCACAAGTGGAAAAGATTTTTAATAGCATTTTCTCTTTTGGGGGCAATAAAAATGATTACAAATGCCAGGGTGAAAATGGGTCCAAGGTCAATTCTAAAATGAAAATAAAGCACTTTAGGAAAAATTTTAATGGAAAGATGTATTCATCTATTTCTCCTTTGAGGGCCAGTTCCAAAAGTGCTCAGTTAACGTCCTCCTTCAAAGATGACAGTAGGTCTGAGGTTTGAGTGTGGACATTTGCAAGTACAGTAACACATAGAAGCTTAACTGAACGCCATTCCTTGCTCCAAACATGATAGCACCTAACCTGGCTAGTAATTTTTTTTTTTACTGCTTTAACCTTTTTCCTGAAAGAAGTAATATCATTTTAAGTACGTTATGGGGAAAAGAAGAATACGGGAGGAAAGGGCAGGAAATAGGTCATCAATTTGATGGGTGATCTTAGGGAAACCACTGAACCCTGGCCTACCTGTTTCCTCATTTGCAAAATTAATCACACCTTCCCTACTCATTTTTGCAGAGATCTTGCTATAAAATGAAGTGATTGATGTCAAGATGCTACAAAAAAATATATATTTTTACACTAGCCCAAACCTGAGTTGCTCACATTTTTGTTAGTGTTTGCTCTTAAGGGAAGAAACCCATTAAGGTTACAATGGAACATGACCCCACTGTTAGCCTTCAGGTTACAACCACAGTATCGCCCTGTGCAGGCTCTGTTGGAAAGTCTACCCCAAGCCAGGGTCAGTGGCTCCCAGGCCTTTGGAGAAAGGCTGTCAAGAGAATGAGGGAAATCTTTGTATTTGCATTAGCTTTCACTGCACCAATATTGCATCATTAATTACACAGTGTTTCCCTGCCCAAAGAGGCCTGGTGACTAGTAATAAGGTGAATTAGCTCAATCTGTTACGTTGATTTCTTTTATTGGGGGGTTTAAATCATTAAACTAATGGTCTCCTCATCCATATTTTGAAGCAAGATAATAAAACACGTGCAGTTATAATCACATTTAATCCAAAAACTGCACAGAATTTGGTAAATTGCTTGAAAATATTCCATTATATTTTAGTGGTGATTTCTCAATAGTAGAAGAAAAAAGAAAAGATTGCCAGAAGTAAAGAAAATAACAAAATGAACCAACAGGTTAGCAAGATGTTTTGCACCTTTTATTTTTCCAAATGCAAGAAATGTATTATTCTGTTAAAGAATGGTAAGCCTGTGCTAATACAATCCCTTCAGCAGAGGATTGAATTATAAAGATGAGGAAAGTGCATTTGGATGGGTAAATGTTTGCATGGCTATGTGTCATCCTGATTGGGTGGTTGTTTCCACAACCAGTTGAGTCCCAGAAGAAATGGGAATGTGGGAAAATATTAGTGCCTCTTGGGTTTCACAGGTAGATAGAGACTTTTGTTTTAATGGTGACATAGTTCTTCTGGGTTTTGTCCTCAGAGACAGTTGAAAGGGCAAAGCAACTTCTAGGAATCTGTTTAAGGAGCCTGCTGATTTTATCAGTACCTTTGTGATCCCTTATACTCTAGTGGAGATCAATACTAGATATTTTGAAAAGAAAATAGAATTTGCTATCGCCTAGTTTTTGTTTTTACAAAGTCTTGCTTACTAAATTTTATGCTATGAAGCTGAAAATTTGTTAACATTTCACCTTTATGGAGGTAACAAAGGATAATAATTATATATGTAAAACCACATCTATGGTTTTTGTGCTGTCTCTAAAATCCACTCATCTTCCCTCTTTCCTCATTTCTTCTAGGCTTTCATCCTCTCTCCTGGACCATCGTAATTAGGCCCTTTGGTCCCATGCCTCATATCTTTCTCGGTTTCACAACTTTCCCTCCCTATGAAGACTGAGTGTATTTTCTAAACACATCAGTATCACTCAGCAGCCATAGAATACTCTCTCTCTCTCCTAGTGTGCCGATATCTAGTGCTCCATGATCCTGCCTGTCTCCCAGCCTCCTCACCCAAGGTCATCCCTGTTGCCCTTTCAAGTTTCTTATCCTTCAAGGATCATGGGTCCCTGAGGTTACCTCTCAAACCTATTCCATCTCCCCTCAGGTATGTTACACTTCCAGGCAGCTTTACTCTACCTTACCTTGACATTTCATATTGCAACTTTGCATTTACCTCTTGCCTCTTCATCATTATCATTGCTATATCCCCGAACTTAATCACAGTGTTTGGCAAAAATGCTCCATAAATGAAGGAAGGAAAGAATAAGGGAACAAATTATGACTTGCTGTATGCTTTTTAATCTCAAATATTATTCCTAAGTTAATCATAAGTATCTTTTTACAGACTCTTTATCCTATCTAATAAAGAGGGAATATGCTAATTGACTGCCCCACCCTCAAAGATGGCAGGGCCCACAGCCAATAAAAAGGGAATATGGTAATTAACTGCCCCACCCTCAAAGATGGAGGCACCCACATCCAATAAGGAGAGAATATGCTAATTGACTGCAATGCCCTCAAAGATGGCGGTGCCCACAACTACAAGATGGCAACGTCCAGTCCCCTCAGACCCACTGGGGTGTCCAGTGCACCTTCCTCCAGAGTCCCCCAGTTCCCTCAGCTCCAGCCAACCAGGATCAGCTCGAGGCACAGGCAAGCCTCAGATGCCAGCTGCCCAGCTGCCCAGGGCTGGCCCGAGGCACAGGCAAACCTTGAATAGCAGCTTCCCAGTTGCCCTGGGCCATCTGAGGCTCAGATAACCAGGGCTGGCTGAGGCTTGAGCTGCCAGCAGTGGCAGAAGCAGAGTTGTGATGGGACATTACCTTCCCTGGATCGCCAGGTCGCCTCCTGCCCCTGTGGGCTCCTGGACTGTGAGAGGGGGCAGGCTGGGTTGAGGGACCTCCCCTCCAGTGCATGAATTTTCATGCACTGGGCCTCTAGTAGTTTAATAAGCCAATGCCATATACCACTTTTCATGCTGCTTTTTTTCCCAACCACACTCGTCCTATTAATTTAAAAGCTGTTTAGTAAAATGAAGCCTTAAAATCTAGTCTCTACTAAACTGCCCCAGTTACTTGGGAGCAGTTAGTGCTTGTACAATGGTAATATAAATTAATAAAGGCAAACATTTTCAGATTTGAAGTTAAGAGCAAATAGGATGTTAATAAAATTTGGAGCTCATCTAAATTTTTGCATATGGTCTTATTGTTGTGAATGTAGACCTGAAAAGATACAGTTTGTCCCTAAATATAATGGTGAGTCATACTGACAAACCACTTACTTCTCTTCCAGGAGGTTCAGAGTTATATTCCTCAGGCCCTGGTCTTCTCTGACATCCACCATAAAATACCCTGATTTTAAAGATTCTGGGTCTTGATACAGCCTAGGGCTCAGGTATGTTATGATAAATGAAAGAGAATTCTGGAACTAGGGAGAAAAGAAAGGTTGTAACTCAAGGAAAATCTCAAAGAAAACCAAATATATTCTGCAGTTATGTCTAGACTCTCCTATTGAATTAGCTATAGCATAGTTGATTTGGTGGTTGTCCCTTTTATTTTCTGGCTGTAATAACTGGATTTCTGAACAATAAATTAGATCTATTGTACTGTATTGGAAATCAAATTAACTGGAAAGAATTTCAAAATAATCAAATTGTGGTCTGCTTATTGTAAATGCATTTGGTCAAGGGGATAGAAATTAGATTCCTAAAGATAACTAGAAGGAAAATGATTTCATGAAAATAGACATGAATCAGCAATCCTTCACATATCATTATTGAGATTTTATGGAGATTAAACAATTAATTCAGAATTGTTCATGTCCATAAAAGTGGTATCCTACCTGTATAGGACGTTACTTTCTATGTTATATACTAGAGGCCCAGTGCACAAATTCGTGCACAGGTGAGTTCCTTCAGCCTGGTCTGCAATCTGGGATGATCATGGTGACTCGTCCAGTCCTGATCAGGACTCCAGCAGCAAGCTAACTTACCAGTTGGAGCATCTGCCCCTGATGATCAGTGCACATCATAACAACTAGTCGATCAGTCAGACACTTAGCATATTAGGCATATATATATATATATATATATATATATATATATATATATTAGCGCAAAACAATTTATTTGCTAACATCTGAACTAGTTAAAATTTGTTTTTCTTGTCTAATGGTTTGGAATTTGGAAATAACTTCTAGCTTTACCTAATGAAGAGAGAAGGAATCAGTGTTAAATACTTCAAAAAAAATACTTCAGTTCCTAAAAGATGTTATGTTTACCATCAAATAATGGGGGTAAGTGGTTTTACACTCTTCTTATTTGATGTCAAAAAGATATATAGGAAAAGTCTACATATTGGCTAAGCTATCTGGTCAATAGGTTTTTTGCAGAGAGAGGTCTTGACTCTTAGCAGCATGGATTATTACTTAATGTTCCACATTAAGATAGAAAAGATTGTACATGCTGCCAGGGTGGACCTAAGATGCTGTGCTTAATCTGCCACCATCATGCACATCACCTCTGGAGTAATTTTGGTATGCTCCTTGCAATGAAAGCTCTTCATAGTGCCTGAAGTGCTTTTCCAAACTTACCACCCAAAGCATTTCTAATAACATTTAATTTTCCAATATCAGTATTGTTAAAGTATAAATAATATTTCTTACTGTTTCTTCAACTCTATTCCATACTAATTAGGTAATAGGATGGCTCTGATAGGTAAGGTTTTCAGGGCATTAAAATTTTTTTTTAAATAACTTATTTTTTAATTATAGTTGACTATAATATTACATTAGTTTCAGGGGTACAACCCTATGATTAGACATTTATGTAACTTACAAAGTGACTACACTGATAACTTTATTACCTACCTGACACCATTCATAGTTATTACAATATTATTGACTATATTCCTTATGCTGTCCTTTACATCCACATTACTATTTGTAACTGCCATTTGAACTTCTTAATCCCTTCTCCTGCTTTACCCATCCCCTCCAAAACCTTTCCCATCTGGCACTTGTCAAAACGTTCTCTGTACCGTTTTCTTTTCAGTTTAGCGTTTTGATTTTCTCTGGATAAATAACCAGAAGTGAAATTGCTGTATCCTTCTTTGTCTCTTGCTATAGGTTTTGTTTTAAAGTGTATTATGTCTGTGATAAATATTACTACAGCGTTGTTTGTTTGTTTCCATTTTCATGAAATCTCTTTCAACATTAAGTGAATCTCTTGTACACAGGTACATAAGGATCTTGTTTTCTTATCCATTTAGCCATGCTATATCTTTTGATTGAAGCATTTAATCCATTTGCATTTAAAGTACTTTTTGATAGATATGTATATATGGCACTTATTAGTCATATTTTTTCTTTATCTTAAAGAACACCTTTTAACATTTCTTGTAAGACTGGTTTGATGGTGACTAACTCCTTTAGATTTTTCTTGTCTGGGAATCCTATCTGTCTTTCGATTCTAAATAATAGCCTTGCTGGGTAGAATAATCTTGGTTGCAGGTTCTTCATCACTTTGAATATTTCATGTCAACCCTTTCTGGCCTACAAAGTTTCTGCTGATAAATCATCTGCAATGTTATGGGAGCTCCCTTATAGGTACTAACTGCCCTTTTGTGCTGCTTTTGATATTCTCTCTTTGTCTTTAACCCTTGGCATTTTAATTATGATGTGTTGTGGTGTGTGCCTTTTTTGGGTTAATCTTTTTTCATTGAATTTAATGGGGTGACATTGGTTAATTAAAATTTATAGGTTTCTGGTATATAATGCTATAATATATCATCTTTATATTGTATTGTGTTCACCACCCCAAGTCAAATTTTTGTCCATCACCATTTATCCCCCTTTAGTTTCTTCTACCCCCTACCTCCTCCAACTCCCCTTTCCCTATAGTAATCACCATACTATTATGGTCTATGTCTATGAGTTGTGGGTATTTTTTGTTTTGTTTTGCTTAATTCCTTCATCTTTTTCACTAGCCACCCCAACCTCTTCCCGTTGACAGCTCTCAGTCTGTTCTCTGTATCTATGACTCTGTTTTTATTTTGTTTGTAAGTTTACTTTGTTCATTAGATTCCACATACAAGTGAAATCGTATGGTACCTGTCTTTCGCTGACTCTCGGGCTACTTTCAAATCTTGGCTAGAGTAAGTAATGTTGCAGTGAACATAAGTATATTTATTCTTTTGAATTGATGTTTTGGGTTTCTTCAAATATATTCCCAGAAGTAGAATTGCTGGGTCATAAGGCAGTTTCATGTTTTTAGGTAACTCCGTATGGTTTTCCACAATGCCTACACCAATCTGTATTGCCAACAACACTGCATAAGAGTTCACTTTTCTCCACATCCCCACCAACATAGTTGTTTGTCCCATTTGTTTATTTTTTTTCTTTTGTTTCTCTTGCCTGAAGAGAGAAATCAGAAAAAAAAAATATTGCTATAAGAAATGGCCATGATTTTACTGTCCTTATTTTTCCCCTAGAATTTTATGGTTTCAATCTAACATTTAAGTCTTTAATCCATTTTGTATTTATTCTTGTGTACAGTGTAAGAAAGTGCACTGACTCTTGGGCCTCCCAGGAGGTGCAGGCCAAGCTCAGTTGCCACCTGTGCCCTGCCTATTGTTACCTGGCATAAGCTATAAAGCAATCTGCAGATACTGCTACCTGGGGGTACCCAGGAGAGGCCAGTTACCATTGGCGCTGGGCCTGACGCCACTTAGCAAGAGGTATGGGGGATGCTGAGGCCTGATGCTACTTGTTTGAGAGCTTTTGGGAAAGTTAGGGGCATGAGCCAAGAGAGGCTGTTTGTATGGAAAAGCCACAGGAAATTGCTTGAGTGGGCCCAAAGTTGGATAGGGTGAAGTCTCAGGGAATCATCAAGGCAGGGAGAACAGTGTTAATCAGATGGATGGAGACTCAAATGTGGGGCCAGCCTGCTGCCTCTATCGGAGTTGGGCTCAGCAAAGGCACGGTGGCTTCTGCAGCCCATTGTCTGGGAGGAAGCTGCCCCTCCAGCCCTGTCCTGAGGCCAGATGATTTAGTTCTCCCCGGTGCTGCCCCAGTGCAAGGCTCAAATTGAGTCTGAGTAAGTTCATGCGTGGCTGAGTCATATTCCATTGTATAAATACACCACTACTTCTTTACCCTTTTAGCAGGAACTCCTGGGACTCCAGCTTCCCTTCATCTCACTCAGCCACAATTCACACTGGTTTTCACAACCAGAAGTTATGGGGTTTCTCTTCCCAGCATTGAAACTCTGGATTAGTGGGTCTAGTGTGGGGCTGGATCACCTCCTTCCTCGGGGGGACCTTCACAACTGAGATCATCTGTGGGACCAGCCCATTCCACATCTCCGCCCTCTTACCTGGAAGTCTCCAGGTGGCTTCCTAATATTTTTAGTAATAGGATTTCTTTCTGTTCAGCTAGATTTCAGGAAGTTTTGAGGGATGGCTGTTCTAAAGTGTAGTTGTGACTTTGACACGGCTGCGGGAGGATCAAGTATAGCATTTAGCTACCCTGCCACCTTGACTGGAAGTCCCAGGGCATATGTTTTAAAAAGAAAATACTGTTTTATCTGCATCCTTAGAAAAGGGAATTCTTTCACACTATCATGATAAGTGCATCATTTAAAAATTTTTGGATGAGAATTAAGAAATAATTACAAATAACCTTAGTATTCTGCAAATCTTTGATCCGACAATTTTTCTAGAAATTTATGCTAAAATGTAATTACATATGTCTGCAAATATGTAATTATATAAATGTGCATGACATGTTTGTCAAAAACTAGAAACAATTTAAATAACCCATATAAGGGGTTTTTAACATAAATTTTATATATATAATTGATTTTTTTTTTTTTTACAGAGAGGAAGAGAGTGGAATAGAGAGTTAGAAACATCGATGAGAGAGAATCATCGATCAGCTGCCTCTTGCACACCCACTACTGGGAATGTGCCCACAACTAAGGTACATGGCCTTGACCTGAATTGAACCTGGGACCTTTCAGTCCGCAGGCCGACGCTCTATCCACTGAGCCAAACCGGTTTCAGCTTAAATAAATTATTTTATAGGACTGTAGAATACTTTGAAGCTATGAAAGGGTATTCACATATAATTTAAGTGATAAGATCAGGTTAAAATCTAGAATGAATGAAACTATCCTGTCTTGGTAAAAACAAGCACATATATTCACATATCTGTGAGGAAAAATTTAGAAAGGATTTAGGTCTCTCTGGCTTCTAGAATTATAGGTCCTTTTTAAAATATATTTTATTGATTTTTTACAGAGAGGAAGAGAGATGGATAGAAAGTTAGAAGCATCGATGAGAGACATCGATCAGCTGCTTCCTGCACACCGCCTCCCCCCCCCCCCCCCCCACACACACACACACTGGGGATGTGCCTGCAACCAAGGTGCATTCCCTTGACCGGAATCTGCATGTCTGCAGGCTGACGCTCTATCTACCGAGCCAAACCGGGTTCAGCATAGGTCCTTTTTATAGTCACCTTTTTTTCTTACCTATTTCTTCTGGATTTTCTTTAATCATGTTTGTTTATTTTATAAAATCAGAAAAGCATTTTTATGTGCTCAAGGCAATAATTTTCAAAATGTTATTAAGTTTGATTTCCATATTTAAGACATTTTTTAAAGTTCAACCCACATTTCTTTAGCTTCATGTAAGCCTTTTCTTTAGGCTCTTATTTTATGTGTGTTGTTTGTTTTTATTTGGTTGATAATGGCAAATAACTGTTCAGCATACTTACGTGAACCATTCATTCTTTGCCTGGAGATAGCAATCAACTCACCTGTTACTCATTTTTCTCTCCAGACCTAAGAAGACCTCATTCTTTTCATCTTTCTTCATGAACCAATTTTCTATTCCTTTCATCTCTATTTGTTGTTCACCTCTGAACATTCTCTACTTTCTTCACATGGAATTTAATATGCAGTGACCAAACTGGAGATAATCATAGAAAAATGTAGTTAAGATACACTGCAATGGAAAGAGTTGTCCTTAATATTTACTTAGTCAACAGCATGGTTAAGTTCTTTTTAATAGCCATAATTAATTTTGTATTCACTTTATTTACACTTATAAACAGTAAATATTTCCCAAGGCTCTCCATTTTTTGCTCCATTTTTATCCTTTTATACTTTATTCCAACTTTTAATGTCTGATGTTAGATTTTTGGCTCCAATATTTTATCTCTTGTGTGCTTACTTTTATGGCATTAAATTGCTTTCGATACTAAAATATCTCAGAAATGTCAAGGTCATGTGGTATTAAGGGCAATAACAATCCCTTTGATTGATAATTCTCCACAGATCTGGTCAGTGCATTCCTAATTCTGAGTTACAAATGTTAAATATAAGTACATTGGCCTTAGGGCTCTCATACACACCACATCACCTTTTCTTCCATGTTGCAACCTTGATTTCTCTGCCCACATTACAATAGGACAATAAACACCTTACTTCCTACCTTGTTTATGAGACATGGTATGTAATGACATTAAAAACTTAGCTATATTTCAAGATAAATTACATTATGTTTTTGCTCAGTGGCAATATCATAAAAAGGAATGCAATTGGTTAAGCATGCTTTGCTCTTTTTAGAAAAATATGTTTTTATTTATTTCAGAGAGGAAGGGAGAGAGAAATAGAAACATCAATGATGAGAGAGAATCATGACTCCTGCATGCCCCACAGGTATCGAGCCTACGACCTGGGCAAGAGCCCCAACTGGGACTCGGACTATGACCTCCTGATTCATAGGACAACGCTCAACCACTGAGCCATGCCGGCCGGGCAAGCATGCTTTGCTCTTCATAGAGTTATTGTTGCGTGTGTTGGCTGACCATCAGCATGGAAAAATTGGCCTGATAAAAGCTTCATAGTCTTCAAGGACTGCAGAGTCACACTATTTATATGTTGGAGGTAGTGCATCAAAACTAAACTCTTCAGCCGAGACTGTTTGGCTCAGTGGATAGAGCGTCGGCCTGCAGACTGAAGGATCCCAGGTTCGATTCCGGTCAAGGGCATGTACCTTGGTTACGGGTACATCCCCAGTGGGGGGTGTGCAAGAGGCAGCTGATCGATGATTCTCTCATTGATGTTTCTAACTCTGTGCCTCTCTTTTCCTCTCTGTAAAAAAATCAATAAAATATATATTTTTAAAAAAAACTAAACTAACTCTTCAACATTTA
Source organism: Vespertilio murinus (assembly GCA_963924515.1). Lineage (NCBI taxonomy): Eukaryota > Metazoa > Chordata > Mammalia > Chiroptera > Vespertilionidae > Vespertilio > Vespertilio murinus. The sequence continues at coordinate 36,065,231 of OZ004712.1, forward strand.
TAGTTGTATCAGAGTGGCAGTAGCCCCCCAAAATCAATATTCAGAAAGAGGAACATTAAAGAAAATACATATTACTTTTTTGTCCTATGGAAGATAGATCATACAACCAGTGGAATTTTTTCTTCTAACTCCATGGCTATATTCAATCATAAACAGGAGAAATATTTTACCTGGGCTGCACTTTTTAAAAAAAACCATCACATTGAAATGAGAAATGGTAATGAAAAGCATTCATATTGCTGATATGAAAAGCAAATAGTGACAATTATAAGCACACTTTTGTGTTCTGTATATGCATAAAGGTAATGAGAAGTAGAGGGTAAAGAGTTGGAGCTGGTAAAGATGAAGATGGTGAACTATCAGAAGAATGGTAAATTTCAAATGAAAAAAGGGTAACTATATCAATAGTATTGGGAGATATGGAGGAAATTGAGCATGATGAGTGAGTTATTTTGTTTAAGAAGAAACAAATAAAATTATTTAAGAATATTGTAATTGGTTAATTATATTATATATGGAATATATTTATATATCCAAAAATATCAAGCATGAGATAATGAATGAATGACTATAGTAGAAGAACTCAGTCAAGTATTCAAATATGAATAAATACAATTAATGAAACTAGTGCCTGCTATAATTGCTAGAGCATGTCATTATAATATAAAAGCTAATCCCTCTCAAGTAGATTAATAAAAAGTTTTAAAATGCTCAATGCCACTAAATCATCAGAGAGATATAAATTAAAACTACTATGAGATATCACCTCACACCTGCCACAATAGCTACTATCACTAAATCTACAAACAAGTGCAGACCAGGACATGGAGAAAAGGGAACTCTTATGCACTGCTGGTGGGAATACAGACTGATGCAGCCACTGTGGAAAACGGTATGGAGGTTCCTCAAACAATTAAAAATGAAACTGCCATTTGACTGAGTGATCCTACTTCTGACAATATATCATAAGAATCCCGAAACATCAATTACAATTAGAAAGAATATATGTACTTCTATGTTCATTGCAGTGTTATTTATACCTAGAGACCCAGTGCATGGAATTTGTGCATGGGGGTGAGTGTTCCCTCCAGCCGGCCTGCATCCTCTCCAATCCAGGATCCCTCTCGCAATCTGGGACCGCTGGCTCCTAACCACTCACCTGTCTGCCTGCCTGATCTCCCCTAACCACCTCTGTCTGCCAGCCTGATGCCTCTAACTGCTCCCCTGCCAGGCTGATCACCCCTAACCACCTCTGCCTCAATCCCTGCCACCGTGGCTCTGTCCAGAAGACGCCTGGTCTAATTAGCATATTACCCTTTTAGTATAGATAGCCAAGATTAGGAAGCAGCCCAAGTGCCCATTAGTAGATGAGTGAATAAAGAAGCTGTGGTACATTTACACAATGGAATAATATGTGGTTGTAAAAAAGAAGGAAATCTTACTCTTTGAGACAGCATGGATGGATCTGGAGCCTATTAATCTAAGTGAAATAAGCCAATCAGAGAAAGACAATGCCATTTGATCTCACTCATATATGGGATCTAATGAATAAAATAAACTGATGAACAAAGTGGAACCAGAAGCATGGATACATGGAACAGATGGCTCAGTGCTCACGGGGAGCAGGGGTGGAAGTGGTGATTGGATAAAGGAGGTGAAGGAATTAGCTAAAGAGCATGTATGCAGACTCTAAGGACACTGACAATCGTGTGGTAAAGGTCAAGAAAGGGGGAGGTAGGGTGGGTGAAAGTGAGAAAAGAGGGAGGGGGAATTGGGAACACCTGCAATAATGTCAACATTAAAAAATTTTAATAATAAAAGAAAACTAAAACTAAAGAGAACAAACAAAACAAAAATGAACATGGCAGCCTTACGTTCAATATATTGATAATTACCTTAAAAGTAAATGGTTTAAACACAACAAATAGCAGGTGGATTGTTGGAGTTGTTCAGTGGAGGGATAGATGCATAAATTGATGGAATAAAATTACACCAAAATGAACAAAGATGCAAAAGCATTTCAGTGAAGGAAAGATAACGTTTTCAACAAATGAATCTTTTTTGTTGTTGTTACTTTTCACCTAAGGATATTTTTTCCATTGATTTTTAGAGAGTAGAAGAGGGGAGAGAAACATTGATGTGAGAGAGACATAAGGATTGGTTGCCTCCATATGAGCCCCGACCAAGGGCAGGGATTGAACCTGCAACCCACGTACCCATCCTTCACCAGGAATCGAACCCTCAACCCTCAGTCCAATGCTCTAACCACTTAGGAACACTGGCCAGTGCTAAAAAGGAATCTTGACCTAAGTCTCACACCTTATATAAAAATTATTTCAAAATAGATATGGATTTAAATGTAAAACCTTTAGGAAAAAAAATTATAGGATAAAATCTTTGTGATCCACAGCTAAGCAAAGAGTTCTTAAGACTTGACATCAACATGCAATCCATGAAAGGAAAAATTGACATATTGGATTTCATCAAAATATAAAACTCTCTTTTTATTGTAAAGAGAATGAAAAGACAAGCCATGGAAGAGTATATTTTGAAAAACACATATTTGCCAAAGGACTAGTATCTATAATACATAAACAACTCTCAAAAGTCAGTAATAGCCCTGGCCAGTGTAGCTCAGTTGGTTGGGTTTCCCCATGCACCAAAGGGTTGCCAGTTTGATTCCCGGTCAGGGCACATGCCTGAATTGTGGGCTTTACCCCCCATAGAGGATGTATAGGAGGAATTCAATCGATGTTTCTCTCTTTCTCTCCCTTTCCCTTCCTCTCTCTTTCTAAAAATAAAAAAAAAAATCTTTTTAAAAAGTCAACAACAAAAATACAAATAACCCAATAATAAAACAAACAAACAAATAAACATGAAAAGGCATTGAAGAGGTTATACAAATGGAAAACAAACACATGAGAAGCTATTCCACATCATTTGCCATTATTAATATGCAAATTAAAACCATAATGAGACATAACAATTAGTGACACCATCAAATTCTGGATCATTAATGCATTGCTGGTGGGAATGTAAATTGATACAATCACTCTGGCAATTTCTTTAAAAATTAAACATTTAACTACTATTGAGATCCAGCTCTTATACTCCTGGATATTTATCCCAGATAAGACATATGCTCACACAAAATCCTGTACACAAGGATTCATAGCAACTTTATTCATGATAGCCAATAATCAGAAACAATCCAGATGTGTTCTTAGTAGGCAAACAGTTAAAACAATCAGTTGTACATTTATACCAGGAAATACTGCTCAACAGTTAAAAGGAACAAACTACTGATACATGCAACTACTTAGAGGCATCTTTAGAGAATTATGCTGAATGAAAAAGGCCAATCCCAAACAGTTTGATGCTAAATGATTTTATTTATATAGCATTTTTTAAACAACAAAAGTGTAGAAATAGATAACAGAGTAGTAGCTGACAGGTAGATGGAGTAGGTGAGGGTGGAGGGGACGAGCTGTAGTGATGGAAATGGTCTGTGTCTTGAATGTATCAATGCCAGTGTCCTGGCTGTAATATTGTTCTGTAGTTTAGCAAGAAGTTATCTTTGGGGGAAATTGAGTGAAGGGCACGGGAGGGGCGGGTGGGGGGTGGTGGTGGTGGTGGTTCTGCATTATTTCTTACAACTGCATATGAATCTACAGTACTCTCAACATATTTAAAAGCAAAATGCACAGAACCAGTAGAAAGGGGAAAATTGAAAAAGACAAGAAAGAATGTGGGGGAGAAACTGGAAGAGGGGTTTTAGATGTCATTTAGGAACTCTCCCTGGTGTTCCTGCAGTTTCAATTCCAAATCCAGCTGTTTATTAAGAAGTTATAACAGAGGAGATCTCCATTACATGGTGAGTCCTAATGCATCGAGTGGAGGCAGTAATTAAAGACCGAGAGTGACAAATACAAACACAATTTAAGTCTTCCCTCCTTGCATTCTCTCCGATCGAGTCCTCACCCTAGAACAGCAGTTCTCAATCTTGAATGCATATTGGGATCATCAAGGGCATTAAAAAAAAATACCAATGCCTGGATCCACCCCCTGCCCACAGATTCTGATTAAATTGTTCTAAGGTTACCTCTTGGGCCTTAGCATTTTTTAAAGGTCTAGAAGTGATTGCAAAGTGTAGCCAAGGTCGAGAACCAGAGTGGCCAAGTGGAGGCCCACAGCCTGTTGGAACCTCATTTGTGGGCACACATCATGTGCTTGTGTCAAATCGAAAGTGAAGAGACCAGGGTGTGCTGCGTGTAGATCATTTCTCTGTGCCTCTAGTAATGAGCTTAAGTGCCTGTTTGAAGGTAGAGGTTAAACTTATACATGAAATCAATTAACCTGGTTGTTAGCCCTCCAACACGGGGAAGTCCTCAGACTTTCCTGCCGGCCTCCCTGTGCTTTTAGCTCCTGAACATTGCATGTGTGTGTTTTTTATTTTAATTATTTGCCATTGAGCTTTCTAACCTATGCCATTCTACACAGATCAGTAAGGCTCTCCCAGTTCCTCTTTCTCTCTGTCTCACATACAACTCCAGTCTTCTTTCCCTTCCTTGTCTCATCAGTTTCCTTCAGATCTCTTTCAGTCTTCACCTCCTCGGAGAAGTCCTTTTATGCTACCATGCACCTCTCTTTCCCAGTACTTGCCCTCAGTCATAATCTTACCATTATTTTATCATTATATCATTGTCTGTCTCTCCCACTGGAGTGGAAACTCTATGAGGGAAGAAATCTCACCTGTGTTTGCTCACTATTTCATCTTCAGCCACCAGCCTGAAGTCTGAAGTGTTACCTACCGGTGCTCTATAAATGTGTTGCCGGGATGAACCAGCCAGTCTGTTTAGAAACTTGGGGAATGTTCACCAGAGATAGAGGGTGTCATAAAAGCAGTTGACTAGGAATGGTTCAGCTGAAAGCTGGTGAATGCGACCTTGGGCAGACCATGGAGTCTCCCTGGGGCTCGGTGTGTATGTACCTGTGAAAGAAGGATGGTCCTCAAACTTGGCTGCACAAGAAGGTGTGGGACCCGTGCAGATGTCCTCATTTAACTGGTTTGAGGTGGAACCCAGGTAGCAGACATTTTTTAAATGTGGTTGAACTGACAGTGAAAGTTGAGAACCACTAGACTGGGCTCAGTGAAGTCTAAAATCTGGCATAACTACAGGATTTTAGGATCATGTAAAAGAACCAACCTCCTTTTTTGTTAGGATAATCTACACTTGAAGGATACCACATCCATGATATCTCGGAGCTATACACAAAGTGAAAGCTATTTGTAACCTGACACATCAATTTCCCCACTCCCCTCCCCACTTCTTTCACTTTGAGTAGTGGCAGTGTTCACCCTGCCCTCTCTCCAGACTTGGCTTTTGGACACCCTATGGAGTGAGACTATGGGATGGTGTTAAGTGAGGCACAAGTAAATTGGAAATTAATTATAGACTGAAAGATAGAGCACACAGAAATGTGCTTTTCTGATTATTAACTTTCTGATTTCCAAAATAACAGTGTAAAAACACATTTTCGCATGCAAATGCCCGGAGGGATTAATCTGCACTGAAGATTAATTCCCTGAGATATTTCACTCTTTAACAGTCTCCTGGTTTGGTTTTTAATTTTCAACCCTGAGAATGAAGTATGATGCCAAATTCCCCTTGTTGTCATTTTTTATTTTTTATTTTTTTAGCTATAATTGGCTCTAAGATATGAAAGGATTCGCTGGGTCCTGTGACAATTATTCCTAACAGAGCAGAACCCTGTTCAAAGCACTGGGATCACGAAATGCAAACCAGGAGAGAGCTTGCTATCAGGCCTCTGGGAGAGAGGCTGCTCCGGAAGTAAAAGGCCAGGCGGCCTCCTCCAGCTCCCTCCGCGTCGTATTACTTTTTGCTGCTGTTTACTGGAGTTGGAACATAAACCTCAGCTGACAAGTATAAGAACTGGAATTATAAAGAAAGCATGCTTCAAAGAATGTGGTCTTATTCTATTAGAAAATTTGTTAGCATAATAAACAAAAACAGTGTGAGGAGAGAGAATTGTTTCCACTTACCTCTCTGCAGCCCAGAAGACTGAGTGCACCTCTGTAGTGGTCCATCCACAGGATGTGTGAGAGCCGTGTGGAAAGCACCACAACAATTTAAGTCTTGAGCAAGAAGAGTTGCCCAGTTTATTCTTGATCAATGTAGGCGAATACATCTCCTCCTCTGCCTGTGTCACTCCAATGCTCAGGTGTGTACCTGCGAAGTCTGTTCACTTCTTGCAGCCAGAAGAGTCCTTTTTGAGCACATTTCTTAGTGGTTTAGTTACTTACATGGTGCCTCCCTGAGCATAACTGAACTACTAAACGATAGAGGCCTAAATGTACTTGCGGTAGGTTAGGCTTAGAGAAAGTGTTTCAAGAGGGGTCTGCAGGGGGACAGGCAAGTGACTGGCTTTCTATTCTTCTGAATTGGGGAAGGAAGAGTAAAATACAGAAATTCCTCTCTCTCCACTTCCATCCTTCCAAACATAGCTCTGGCCATAATCCACCAATAACTCCTCTTTTAGAATGGGGGTGACCTCGGGGAGAATTAAACATTTTGGCCATTCACACTTTGGTATGAATCATGTAAATTAGAAAATCAGGTCACTTTCCTCCTCAGGAAAGTCAGCCATAAAGAGAGACTGAGAGTCTGGATAGACGAGGACTGAGGTTGATTTCAGAGCGTAAAGGAAGAAGCCTTGAGGGTCCAGGATAGGGAATTTCAAGTAGTTAGAAGCAGTCTGAGAACTCATAATGCCTGAGTACAGGAGTGAAGTCCGGGAGTGGGGAGTGTTATAGACAGGGCAGACCAGAGGCCATTTAAAATGAGGTTTATCTCCTTTGTACATTGGCCTAAATTTAACCATCGCACTATGTGGCCATGAAAAATGTACTTCCTGCTACATTGGGTATATATATTGCTCTAGGCTATATACCTAAAAATTAGGAAGTATGACTTCTTTAGGAAAATGTGTGAGGCTGGTCAGTGTGTAGCCAACTTTCTTCACGGTCTGCTGGAGACTGAAACAGATGGTAGCACTGCCCTCCATTCTACTATTGGTCCCCTAAGGCCAGAGAACTCCACACAGGGGTTCTTGTGTTCTCAGGACCCACAGAGAGTGTCCGTACAATAGGCACACAGAAAGCATAAGACTTTTTTTTTGCAAGACACGTTTCTGTCTTTCAATCCATTTTCAGATCCTTAGTATCTTTCCTAAAACTGATTTCCAGAGAGGGGACTTGGAATCAACAAGTCAAGGTTGCCGAAACCGGTTTGGCTCAGTGGATAGAGCGTTGGCCTGTGGACTGAAAGGTCCCAGGTTCGATTCCGGTCAAGGGCATGTACCTTGGTTGCGGGCACATCCCCAGTGGGGGGTGTGCAAGAGGCAGCTGATCGATGTTCCTCTCTCATCGATGTTTCTAGCTTTCTATCCCTCTCTCTTCCTCTCTGTAAAAACTCAATAAAATATTTTAAAAAAAAACAAGTCAAGGTCTTACGCAGGTTCTTCTGTACCACGTCCCCTTCCCTGCTTCCCAAAAGTAAGGCTTTCACTCTTCCCAAGTCTCACTATGGCAGCCTCCAGAATTTTAAACAAAGCGACAACTGGAAATATTAAAATTGGGTAGGCCTCCCTCCATCAAAGCACTTAGATAAGTGTCTTGCTTATCTTAGACACATTTCTGGTATAGCCCAAGCATGATGTTAAAAAAGCATATCTGTTAGTTCCTGTTGAGATGTTCTGAATTCCCATAGTGAAGGCAATTTTTCTTTAATGACCTCCTTTTTCTTATTTCCAACTATTTTCAAAGAATGTGTTGTTCTTGAGGGAGAGTTGTTTAAGAGAAAAGCAAAACAAAGCATAAAAAGAAATATCGAAGACGACAGCACTTTATTTAATCCTTGTAATAAACTCTTGGTAGAGCTCCATACCCTATTTACCTTTCTATCTGAAGTGTCTGTCATAAAGATGCATATTGACACGTTTATTAGAACTGAAACATGAGGCCAAACTGTTTTTAACAAAAAGTGAGGCTGTCAAGCCCACTGTTAGACACCAAGGACTGCCTTGCCAATTATCAAAGATATGAAAGACATTTTCCCTAAATTGAATAAATTATATCTGCAGCTCCAAAGTTATAATAAAAATTTGTCATTATATTTTAAAAAACGCACCCTTTTTTGGGAAAATTAGTATTGAAATTCATACTTGCATTATTGCCAAAACCAGTTTGGCTCAGTGGACAGGGCGTCGGCCTGTGGAGTGAAGGGTCCCGGGTTCGATTCCATTCAAGGGCATGTACCTTGGTTGCGGGCACATCCCCAGTAGGGGCTGTGCAGGAGGCAGCTGGTTGATGTTTCTCTCTCATCGATGTTTCTGACTCTCTATCCCTCTCACTTCCTCTCTGTAAAAAAATCAATAAAATATTTTTTGAAAATACTTGTTTTATTTTTCCAACCTTACAGGCATGTTTAGTTAAATAAAGTGCCTTTAAGTGAAAGAGAAACAGGTATAATGAATAGTCATTTGCAAAATCTTGGTAAAAGTTTTTTGGTACAATTCCCAGAACTTGATAAAGTTAATGCTACTAATGAATGAGTATCAGTTGCTTTTGCAAGATAGGTTTCTGTTTCCCAAAATGAGTTGCCAGAGGTGGGGGTTTGAGGTGGAGGGTGAACGAATGATGGGAATCAAGAAACACACACTTCAGTTATAAAAATAAGGCCTGGGATATAATGTACAGGATGGTGGTGATTGTAGTTAATTATACTGTATTTCATATTTGAAAGTTAGTAGGAGAGTAGGTTTTAAAAGTTCTCATCATAAGAAAAAAGATTTGTATTTAGTATAGTGATGGATTTAACCAGACTTATTCTTATAGCGATCACTTTACAGTATATACAAATACCAAATCATGTTTGACATCTGAAATTAGTTATATGTCAGTTACATTTCCATTTTTAAAGTTAATTTAAAAATCTAAACATTAAAAATAATTTTAATAATAATTATTATTTTAATTAATTTCTTTGACACAATTTTAGATGAAATAAAATTTTACTAATTAAATTATTAAGTAATTTTCAATTATAGGTCACCCTCTGGATTTTGGTGAATAACTCAAAATCTGATCAAATAATTGGTTGGCATTATTATGACCCAATCCCATCTACCCTTTTATGTGATCAACATTTATGTCTATATAAGCGAAAAATGGCAATCAAATTGATAATGAGCCATGTTATCCTAATAATAAATATTAACCAAGGAATATATGAGCTAGTTAACAATGAGAGTAACAACAAACCATTCACAGCTAAATTTCCAGGAACATTTACTTTGACAATTTATCAAGATTTATAATCTACATATTTTTGATTACTTGTAAACTACTAATAACATTTATATGTTACTACTAATAATTATACTTTTTCATTCAGATGAAAACATTTAAACTTAATACAGCCTTATGTTAACAGGATCTTTTTTTAAATTCTAATTTATAAACTGTTTTGTTTGTTTCAGATAATTATAATAGTAAGGTTTTCAAGAATGAAATATATTATATTTGAATAATAATTAATGGGGGAAATGGAAAGCACATACAAGTTAAAGGATTAAATAAATAGTATACTTATTTCAACTAAGAATAGCTTGGGCCTTTTTTTTTAAATGAATGATAATAAATATCCAACTCTATAAATTCCATTGGATACGTGGATATGTTTAAAAGTGTGGCAAGAGTTTCATCTTAGGATACTAATATACTTCCTTTATAACTGTTAAATTCTATAATAAAGAATTTTTAAGTGTTAACTTGAAAATTGCGCAATGGGGTACAGAATTTTTCAAAATTTGAGGGGCTGTAGCCAAATATTCTAGAGACCCTTGTCTTACAGCTTTCCTTTCTCTCCCAACAAAACTCTCCTCCTGTTCCTTCACACCCTGGTTGCTCCCTCCCAGCCTGACATGCCAGTGCTCCCTGTGGTGTGGGTGACTGTGAATCACTCCTCCCCAAAGGCTTTGTGTTGTGTAAGGGTTTCCTGGAAATAACAACACGGCCTACAAGAATGGTGTTAGCGTGAGCCTTTTCAGCCACGAACAAAGGCAGTTGAAGTAAGAGGAAAATTTAGAAGTCACGTAGGTGTTTTGAGCTCTGCAGGTAACCCTGGACTGTCAGGAGAGCCCAACCAGAGGCAGCAGGCACTGGCAGCTCGGTGGGCCAGATAGAATGTGGGTTAAACTCCTGACTGAAAAATTAAACTCACTAGATAGGTGTTGCTTTTTATATTTTCATGGTATACCTGACAGAGCCCGCTACAGAATTGCGATAAATGTATATATACACTCAGAATATGGTTGAAACTAGCTTAGGAGTAGAGGAGGAAAGCAAGTTTGATTTTTTTACTTTGCACCGAGTCCTCCCCCAAAAGAGCTCTGTGTCAAGAAAATACTTTTGGTTTGTGTTGTTTTGGTGTTGTTGGTTGTTTTTGTTTTTGTTTTTTCATTATAAAAAGCAGGACAAAGCCGTGGCTTTAATGTCTATGTTGACTATTAATTTTATGTTGCCTGGGAGCTAAGTTGGTGCAGAGGAGACAAGCCAGCTGTGCACAGAGGCCTCCATGTGCTCCTGGGAAAACAGCTGTAGGTGATGTATTGAGGGATGGTCAGGAGCGTCATTTTTACAAATGCACGATTGTAAATTATTAACGTGGTTGTTCTTGGCACATGCCCGATTGCAGACTTGATCCTCAGTAGGGGGCGTGCAGGGGACAGCCAATCAATGATTCCCTGTGATCACTGATCTCTCTCTCTCTCTCTCTCTCTCTCTCTCTCTCTCTCTCTCTCTCTCTCAGTCCAAGACTTTGCTGTCTTTATTGGTAATAGAGTAACAGGGTGTCTAAAGTGGTAATAATCCTCCCACCTGGCTGCATGGCTGAGGAGAGTTTAAAACATTCAGATTCATGGTACTCGTCCCAAACTTATTCAGGAAGCGTCCCCCAGATCCATCTCAGAAATCAATGACACATTTTTTCTTCAGATGGTTCTGATGCAGCCAATCAGTCTATGAGCAGGTGTTTCCGAGCCCTTTCTACCAGTTAATATAAATAACACCTTGGTGAACTTAACCTTTTCTAGGTTTCCCTATACTCCAGCAGTATTGTATTTCTGTTATATAGCAGTTATAGATAGGGGTGTAGGGTCTTGTCACAGAATATAGCAGATGTAGATACTAAGATGAGAGCAGGAGTTGAACAAGGCAAGTAAAGACCGAGAAGGAGGATTTGTGACACAGCAGGGGACAGGATATATATACCTAACACAGATAGACCTTGGAACCGAGGCATGGCCCACACTGACACAAGGAGTCAAATTCACAGGAAGACAGCTAAGGAAGGCCAGGCAAAAGACCCAGAGCGAAGGAGATCTCTATCCCAAGAAGTTAAAGCTGATAGTCTCTGTCTCAGAGAGAGCCAGTTCACTTAGGGACTTTATGGGAAGTCAGCAAGTGGCCCTTCTGGTTCTATCATTAGTGAAACCATCTGCTTATAGATCTATGTCTTCCACCCAGCTTGGAGCATTCAGAGGACACACCTCGCGTCCATCTCTCCCTATATCCATTGTCCTAACAAGAAAAAAAAACACGTATGTTTTAATTTTGGAACATTATTCACAACACTACTCTGAATAGAGACCAAGAATAATGGGAATGTTTTAATTCTGAGTTGTATTTGGCCCACACTACTTCAGATTTCTTCCAAAATGTGTAGGTTCTATGCTTTCCATAAAATACTCTTACAGTCCTATTCATCTCAACCTAATTATTCTTTTTTTTTAGTATGCTGAAAAAGAAAAAAAGGTTTTTATTCATTTCCCCCGGTTTTGGCTTCTGCAGTGCTTCATACCATTGCAAATTATATACACCCAGTTTTTCTGCTGTAATGTTGGCTTCTCACAGAAGCAGAATGTGCTGTGTGGCCATATGCATCGTTGTAGAAATATGAAGGTGGTGCCGATTTAACAGCTCCCGCAGCTTGTGTTGGAGTAACAGTTCCCCTTAAAGGAGCGGTGGGTGTGTTTGTTTCCCACTCAAGAACTGAGCTCCTTAATGTGTATCACACATCTTAAATCTCAATATGCTGCTCACTGTTTTAGCTCCAAAACCCACTACATTCAAATCATCTCAAGAGGAGCAGTTCCTTCCCTTTCCAAACTGCTCATGTCACCAATGTTACATGCGCTTATTCCACGCCTGGTGGAACATACTGACGTCCACCAGGCATTGGAAATCTGAAGATTTAGCAGCCTCAGTATAAACAAATATGAAAACTGTTTAAGGAGCCTTCTGGATTTATGATTTTTATGGACATTATTTTACTCCAGGGCAGTGGTCGGCAAACTGCAGCTCATGAGCCGCATGTAGCTCGCGAGCCGAGGCTTGCCGCTCTGTTGACTAATAATGAGCTTGCCGACCACTGCTCTAAGGTAATGAGGATACTTTTGGAAATAATAGAAACCCAAGTCAATGAATTTAAGCAAAAGGATAAAGTGTTGGTTCATGTAACAGAGAGAACTGCCGAGGGTAACTCACAAGACTGAAAGAAAAGCTTAAGTGTGAAATGTTGAGGGACTAGTTCAGAGGCATGGCCGGGAGACCTCTGTCTTTAACTTCCTCTGACTCTGCTTGTTTCTCCCTGGCTTTGCCCTGCAGGTCCGGAGGCTGGGTAAAAAGAGAAACAGGGGGGTCAACTTTAGTTGAAGGGTCGGGGAAGGCTCTTCCAAGGAGATAAAACTGGGCTGAGATGAGAGCACCAGCCGTGCACAGGCCTGGGAGCAGAACATAAAGTCAGAGGCCTTGAGGTGAGAAAAACTTGTGTTCACACCAGTGTGTCTACAGCAGCAAGTGGTGGGCAGTGAGGTTGGAGAGGTGGGCAGGGGCAGATACAGTAGGGTCTTGTAGTCCTTGGCAAGGGTTGTATTCTAAATGTAGCGGGGCCTTGGCTGGAGGCTTAGTTGGTTGGAGTGTCAGCCCTTGCACCAAAAAAGGTTGTGTGTTCAGGGCACATATCTAGGTTGCATATTTAATCCACAGTCAGGGCATGCCTCTCACCTCTCTCTTTCTCTCTCTATTTATTATTTATTTATATTTTTATTGATTTCAGAAAGGAAGGGAGAGGGAGAGAGAGATAGAAACATCAATAATGAGAGAGAATCATCCATCAGCTGCCTCCTGCACTCCCCCTACTAGGAAATGAGTCTGCAACACAGGCATGTGCCCCTGATAGGAATCGAGCCCAGGACCCTTCAGTCCTCAGGCCAACATTCTATCCACTGAGCCAAACCAGCTGGGGCTCTCTCTCTCTCTCTCTCTCCCTCTCTCTCTCTCTCTCTCAAATAAAAACCTAAAAACATTTTCATCCTCTGGTGCAGATAAAAAATAAAGTAGATGTGGTGAGGAGCCATTGGAGGACTGGGGATTTGGCAATGGTGAAATCTAGTTTCAAACTTGTTTAGGATCTCTGTGGTTTCTGTTTCTGTCACAGTCTGAATAGCCAGAGTAGGAGCTGAATGATTGGGTAGGAGATCGTAATAGCTTGTCCTCAGATGATACAGTGGAGGTGGCATGACATATGGACAAGTTTGGGATACATTTTGAAGGGTAATACACCAGATTGCAGGCCAAGGGGAAGAGAGTTCCAATAAGACGAGGGTGATAATTAATGTTAAGAGTCCCTAAAATAGAGAGAGTGAAGACAGTAAAAAATCCTTGAATTGGACAACGGATCCATTTCTATTTTTAAATACAAGTAAGAATATCAGTAGTGTTCTTTGAGAAAGGTGTGTGTAAAGTGTTGGGAAGAGAGCAGGACAGCAGAGGAGTGAGGGAAGGATGGGTGATAAGGTAGGTCAGGCAACAGACCCAAGATAACTCCTTTGAAAGTTTTGGCCTCTGCCATAACTGTTTTAGCTCAGTGGATAGAGCATCAGCTTGTGGATTGAAAGGTCCCAGGTTTGATTCCGGTCAAGGGCATGTGCCTTGATTGTGGGCACATCCCCAGTAGGAGGTGTGCAGGAGGCAGCTGATGGATGTTTCTCTCTCATCGATGTTTCTAACTCTCTATCCTTCTCCTGTCCTTTCTGTAAAAAAATCAATAAAATATATATATTTTTAAAAACCAAGAAAGAAAGTATTGGCCTCAGTAAGACTATGCAGCTTACTTTGTCCTCAAGTATAAGTCTGAATGCAGAGGAAAATTCACTTCTCATCTTCTAAACTCTTTTAAGGATTTTTAATTTATTTCTGACTTGCCACCTGATACAGGAGAGCCTGGGACTTAAACTACATCAGGGCAGAAACTGTACTTTTTAAAAATATATATTTTATTGATTTTTTACAGAGAGGAAGGGAGAGAGATAGAGAGCTAGAAACGTTGATGAGAAACATCAACCAGCTGCCTCTTGCACACCCCCTACCGGGGATGTGCCCGCAGCCAATGTACATGCCCTTGACCGGAATCGAACCCGGGACCTTTCAGTCCGCAGACCGTCGCTCTACCACTGAGCCAAACCGGTTTCGGCGAAACTGTACTTTTAATATCCAAAAAGAGTGACCATATTTACTTACATCAAAATCATAAATCAAAGTTTATGCATGGTTATCTTTAGGGACATTGATCTCTATTTTTCTTCATCTTTTGGACACGGTTATTCCAAATTAATTAAACTCTCAAGAGCAGAGGGTTCATGAAGAAGGCTGATAATTAAATTAACAGCTCCTTAGACCTTGTGATACATTTTTCACATCAGGAATTCTGTTGGTTTGATCATTTCAAATGGATTGATGTTTTTCTTTTGGGTTCAGCAGCAGTCATCAGGGGATTTCTCAACATATTTCAAAGCAATTGGGCGGATTGCTGTGATTGGCAGAAGCATATACAGGAGCAGGAGGACTTCGCAGTATGTAAATAGGGTCATTTAGCTTCCCCTGGGAGAATAAGGGGATTGAAACCGAATTTGCTGAGAAGGATTCACAGGCATCAGTAAAAGGATTTTGCCTTCTTTTTCACATCCTTTTGCCCCCAGGCAGATAAGCAATTTAGGAAACTCCTACTCAGGACTGCGTGGTGCAGGCAGAATCACTATCTCTGTATCAACAAGAGAAGAGCTGATGGACTGAACAAGTCAGCACAGAAGAATCCGTGATAAACAATCTAAGGGAATGTATAATGAAGGGCTAAACCATGTGCTGCAAAATATGTTAAAGAATGTTCCAGTGTCACATGGGGTTATTTATTGTTCCCTGAGAACACCAGGCCTTTTCAGAATTATGAAAGGTCAGTTGCAACTAACAAATTAATTAAGAGTCATAGTTATGTAGATTCCATACCCTCATACCTTCCCTGTCTTCTTATTTTCTAGAGCATAAAGTCTAAACACCTTAGTGTGGCATCCAAGATGTACACCTGGAGACTGTTTTGTGGTGTAGAGGATAGGAAACTGGCTTTGGCAGAAAAGGAAATATATTCACTCATATAACCAATCTAGGGGTGGTTCTATTTTCATGCATGGTTGGATCTATGAGCTCAGTTTCCCTCGAGCTCCCAGTGAAGCCTTCTCCTGCATTGCCTCCAGTCTCAGACTCTACAGGTTAGCTCCTGACAGCTCCAGGCTCACAGTCCCAATGGACAAAAAGCTTTCTTCCCCAGAGGCCCGGCAGAAGGTTCATTGCATCTCTTGTTCCCGATTGGATGGAACATCCATGTCTGAACCAGTGACTGTAGTCAAAAGGATGGGATGCTATGATTGGCCAGATCTTAGTAACATGGCTCCCCCTGGATATGCTTGTGCTGTCTTTAGGTCAGTAAAACAATGTAACTAAAACACAAGATTCCTTGCTTGGGCTTAGTGCTCCCAGCTTCATCTCTTGTGCTTCCTTGTCCAGTCTCCAGTGTTTCAATCACAAGGAATTAATTCCTGTTCTGTAAGAACCCCAAGCCCTTTTCAAGATTACGAGCTCATGTCTGTGCAGTTCCCATGGCCTGTGATGTCATTTCTTCTCTTCAGAAAACTGTCTCATAGTTCAAGATACAGTTCCTGCATGGCCTGAGCTAGCAAAGGAAGTGTGATTAAGAACATGTATCAGTCCTGGCCAGGTGTGGCTCAGTTGATTGAGCATCATCCTGTGCGCTGAAGGGACACCAGTTCCATCCCTGGTCAAGGTGCGTGTGGGAGGTAGCTGATGGATGTTTCTCTCTGGCATCGATGTTTCCCTCTCTCTCTGTCCCTCTCCATTTTTCTCTCTCTAAAATCCACCAAAACATTTGTTCTTAAAGATATACCTCAAATATTGGGAATTATACCCTCGTCTGTGAAAGTAGCATCTGGTGGTTTCCATCCCCTGTTACCATTACTCTTTCTCTAGAGAAGGCATAAACCCATGCTGAAAGATTTGGACTACAGTTTGAGGGCCAGATTAATTGGGGAGGTAGCTAGAGAGGACCAGGCTGGTTCTTCAGCTGTCCTGGAGAGTGGCATGGTGAATCAAACAAGAGTGGTCAATATCTGTGTGGAGTCATTCCAGAAAAGGCTGACTCAGCACAGAGGATGGAGATCTTGGGTGGAAGCCTAGTGTCAAGACAAACTGGGGTGAACTAACAAGGCCAATCTGAGGCTGAGACTCAGGCAGAACGAGTCATGCTCCGAAGATAAGCATGGCAAGAAGAGTGAGACCACACTGGCCTATGGCAAGATATTGCTTTGACTGCTTTTCATCCAAAAATACACCTGTACTGTGTTTTTATCTTCTGAGTATAAATGGTTTGTACAGCTTCTGTTGGAATGTTAAAAGTAGTGCAACATCTGCAGGAGGGGTGGGGAGGTTGGCATTTGACATTTGGAAAGAAAATATATTGGATAATTGTTATTATGACTGCAACTCAGAGTTTGACACTTGGGCTCTTAGTTCTAGCTCTACGTCATTAACATCCCACAGATGATAGAATTGCAGAAGATGAGGTATTGGTTCTACTTTTCCGATGACTCCAATGCAACCCAGAGCACTTTGCACTAGCAGCCACATGGATATTTATGGCCACAACAGCGAGCATATGTCCTACAGAGTGCTTTCCTCCCCAGCAGCTATATTTCCAGTACACCCAGGGCCAAGTGCAGCCACAGCTGTAATTGGCAGAGAGCTAACACGGCTGGTCATTTGCTTGTCCTTGTAAAATTGAGCATGACAAGCCAATGAGGGGTGGAGCTGTGTCTGTTGTAAATACATTTAGAACTCAAGAAAAGCTAAGTGTAGATTTGAGAATTTGATTTGTGAAGCTCATCACTATTCATTCATTTCTTAAACATAGTTCATTAAACTTAACAGTTGTGTGACTCTGCATTCACAGATGACGACTGCAACATATTTTGGGCAATAAATTTCTAGCTGCTTTAAGAAACGGGGCTGATTTAACAGTGTATTGTGGAGTCATAATAGACGTACTAAAATCTGTCTTTCTACCTCCAAGGGGTTTGTTTTAAAGGTTTAGATTGCAACAATAATCATTTCTCTAATCCTTCAGTGTGCAAGCAAGTCCGAGTCAGAGGCAGTCATTTACTTGTCTTGTAATAAAAAGTAATTTATGGCACATGATATCGATTTACATTTATATTTTCTCTCCATGGCAATGGCATAATATCCTCTCATTATTCTAGTGGAAAGTGCTTTACAATTATCTGATGTCTGAAACAAAAATATCGCTTGCATTTAAAAAATAACGGTTCTGAAAGTTGAAGCAGGGCCTGGAATGAGTCTGAGTTACAAAGTCTAAGTCAGCACCGAAGGATGCCCACTTAACATTGGCTTCTTGCGCTAAATACCGCTGATGGATGTTCTTGTGACAATTATTGCATCTCTTTTATTTGATCTTATTTTTGTTGGTATTGAGTATTCCTTTTTCCCCCTCTACAGAGATGTCTAGACAGATCAGCTCACTTTGTCTGCGGAGAACTTCATCAGGCAGTAGGACTCCAGTGAAGATATAAGCAGCTATCACAAGCTAACAACCCGAACATCTGTTAACCACTAGATAAAATAAGAGTGAGCAAGGGCCATTGGGTCTGAACTGAGTATTTTCCCGGTGGGAGGGTTAAACTTCTGCTGATTAACACAATCGGGATCCCGATTAGCTTTGTGGTGCCGTGTTTACATAATTCTGTCATTGGCCTTGAAAAGAGAATCTTACATTCAGAAATGCTTCAAAGGCAATTGTTTCACTTCTTCCTGAAACCTGAAGCCCCATATAGAAATAGCCTGGTTCACCCTTTATGTACAAGCATATTTTTTTAGGGATCCCATCATTATATATACAACAAAAGAAAATAATTTATTTTGTGAGTATGAATAAGGGCCACACACTTAGGAGTACAGGACATACCATATTTCTTTATTTTCAAGTTAATGATTGGGTTATAACTTGGTGATTCAGCACATTTTGCTGAGCTATAGCCTCAGCTATCCATGGGGCTCTGCCCACCATGGTTTTGCTGAGGTGCTAGGAGGCAGGATAGCCTCCATAGCTATCAAGCATCTGTCCCTACATTATCCCAGTCTGTGTCATCAGTACAGCGATGGGCTTTGGTTTAACCCTGGGCACCCAAGAAACAGTCAAGGCTGGGAGTTCTGGGCCTTGATTTCTCCTAGGTTCTGCCACTTCTTGGTACTGCCAGGGACTAACTCAGGGACTCGAATGCACAAGGAACCATGCATCTCTCTCCCCTTTCCAGCCCAGATCATCTGATTTTAGCCTTGGAGAATGTTTCCCTTTCTCCCCATTATAAGCATGCACCTAGATGTGCATTTCTTCTCCCTCTAACCCTGGGGAATCTATTTTTATCTTAGGGAATCCTCTCTTTTTTTCTTTTTCTCTCACAAGTACCCTTATCTCCTTATACTCCATTAATCTCAATGGGCTTTTGCTTCTGGAAGCAAAAGCCAAGAAAGGAAGTTCCTTTGTTTCTTTCCTTGAAGAGAAAGAGAAAGTATACTGTGGAAATGATAAATGACTCTCACAGAAAATTATCCTAGCATAGACATATACATACATTCTCAAAGGCAGGTGCCTGACTGATTAATTTTTGCACTGGGCAGGAAAAGAAAACTAGGCAATAGGACATGCAAATATTATACATTAAGTAATTTATGAATTTGTCACAGTGTCCAAGGTGAAAGAGAAACTGGATTTAATGTGTCAATGAGGAGAGAGGGTGGAGAGAGGATCAGCTTTCTGGAATTCTTCCAAGGACCTTGTGATTGTCAGGTTTCCACTTACAAATTATACTGTTCTACCCATATGATTATATACGATTCAGTGACTTCTATAGCCATTTTTTAAAATCTATTAGCATTAGCCAAATCCCCTACATTAAACATTTTTATAGAGGTCCATAATTATAAATAGAAACAAAAGAACTATGAACCTTCTCCTGACCTCTGTCTGCACTGGACTTACATGACTGCTTTTCTTTGAAATGATCTTCTTCCTTGGATTCCATAGAAGTGCTCCTCATGGTTCTCCTGCCTTTATCATCTCTCCTCCTTGAAGTCTTTCTTGTGCATGAGCACTTCCATTTGAATGCTCCATAGCACCTCACACTCAACATTTTCAAGGCAGAATACCACAACTTCTCTCCCATTAACCTTTATGGTCCTTTTTAGCATGGAAATATTCCTGCTCCTTAACCTTGACCAGCCCTACCCTGGCACACAAAACCAACACCAGTGCTAAGTGGTTCCTATGGCTGCTCCAGATTTACCACCCATCTCCTTGTTATTACTGTCATCCAGCTGACCCTGGGACTCCAGGTTTGACTGCAGTTGCACTTCTGATCCAGAAAGTTTGGTGATCTTTAGTCTTCCTTTTCGCTCTTTGGATTTCAACTTTAATACTTGACTCTGTCTCTCTGATTGCATTGTCCCCTGCAGTTTTGGAAGAAAACTTCCTCAACTTGTCAGGCTATCTTCCTAGTCTGCCCTCTGGTTTACGAAGAGTCAGCCTCCTAACTTCCAGACTTCGCTTGACTCTGCTTTCCTTCACCTCCTCACATGGAGTTAACCACCACGCCATTATCAACCCTGTTCTGGACTCTCCTTTATACCCCGATGGCACTGCCTTAAGTTAAGCTCTCATCTCCTCTTCCCTGGATTATTCAAACAACTTCCACACGGTCTCCAAGCCCCTAGTTTCTTCCCCACATTGTAGCCAGGACGATTGTTCTAAGATGCAGTGCTGATCATTCCTTTGCTTAACATTCTTCAGCAAATATTTGCAACCCTGATATATCTTCAGAAAATAAGTCATGAAACATTTCAACTATATGGATTTTGGCTTCAACTCCAGAGATGGTGATTCTGTGGGTCTGAGATAGGGCTATTGCACCAGTGTGCTGAGAGGCCTTCGGGAACTGGGACATGCATGCAGCCTCCTGGTCCACTAGGGCCTGCCTCTAGCCACATTCCCATCTCACCGCCTGCTCCAGGAGACGTAGGGTGTCTCTTCCCTTTTTGTATCCTGGGTTCTATTACAGCTTTGATGTTGACTGACATTAACTGGACAACTGCAGGATGGATAACAGCAAGTATTATCAAAGAGTCAGAGCTATTTTTGAGGTCATTAAGCACCCTGGAACTATAACTTAAAGAATTCCTTTGTCATTGTTCGAACTGTAATTCAGTGCATTCCTGTTCCTAATCCCATGTTCAGTGCTATTTCTGCAGGGTACTAGACAAAATAATTCCTCACCTTACTTTGTATTTACACCTTTAAAGTATTTATAGAGTGCTTTTATGTCCTCACTTAGTCATCACCTAACTAAGCCGTATGCATTTTGCTTCCACACTATTAATTCAGAAAGCCATTTCTCTGTAAGGTGATAACTTTTTCAGAATTATTCCATTCTTTTATGTCATTCCTAAATGGTGGGTTTTCTGCTTTGGATGGCTAAAGTGCAGGCCCATAGAGTTTAGCAATTATGACTTGCAATTATGACTTACAATTATGACTTCAGCTTCATTGTTACCTCTCCCCTGCTTGACCCAGATTAGGGAATAAAATATAGGAAAGTGAGCTGAAACCAGTTTGGCTCAGTGGTAGAGGGTCAGTCTTCGGACTGAAAGGTCCCAGGTTCGATTCCGGTCAAGGGCATGTACCTTGGCTGCGGGCACATCCCCGGTAGGGGGTGTGCAAGAGGCAGCTGGTCGATGTTTCTCTCTCATCGACGTTTCTAGCTATCTCTCTCCCTTCCTCTCTGTAAAATATCAATTAAAAATATTTTTAAAAATTATATATATATATATATATATATATATATATATATATATACATACATACACACACACACACACACACACACACACACACAGGGAAGTGAGAGCAAAGGAAGGAAAAGTAGATTTACCAATACTTCGACTTCTGTCATTATTTTTTGGTCCAATTGACCCTGTTCATTACTCCTACCACCAGCTGTTTTAGTTATCCGTATTTCCGACTGAACTGCAAATAAGCTTATCCAGGGTGCCTTATTCTTTGTTAATAGAAAACCTGGGAGAAAATGGAATGCTTTGAATTCTTTTGCATCCTTGGAAAAGAATTGATTACATCATATAACTTGAGAATTTGCCAAAAATCCAAACAATGCCTCTATTAAGTAGAATAAATTGTCATTCTCAGTCTCTAATACAAGAAGTTGCATTTGGCTACAATCCAATGAAATGTACCAAAATGCAATTTTCAAGGTATCAGAACTGTACCCTTCATTTGATTCTGTGCATGCCTGTGTATTAGCTGGAAAATATTCATTAAGTTTCTATTATTGAGTGAAATAATTCAGGACCCATTTCAATGAATTTCTGATAACTCATAGATACCCTCTGCACCAATAACCTCCTAGAGCAGACAGTTCTGCTCTCAATACAGGTGTGAGTGGGAAAGGCCTTTACCAGCAGAATGGTAACCCTTGGAACCTGCAGCAGAACACCTAAATTTCAGGCAGAGAACACTGTGATTTGTTGTTAGGCATATTAGAAAGAAAAAAGCCCTGTGCCAATGGAGAGATGCATTGGGTTAGTCTTTGAGAGCTATGGAACATGGGAGAAGAATGGATATCTGAAAAGACAAGAGGGAAGGAATGAATAGACATGAGAGTGGTGAATGTTTAAAGCAATAGGGATGCCAAGATACAGAATTCATAATTTTGTTTTGGATGTTGGGAGGGAAGCCATGGGAAGAGAAGAAGAGAATAGTTATGTTCTCAGGAAGTTGGGAGCAAGTAGCTTCAATACACACCTTAGTGGCCCCTGGAGCCAGCTGTGTGTGTTCATTAGCACACAGTGCAGCTCTGCCATCTGGAGGGACCATCACTGTGCCTAAAGGACCTTCTTAAGAAGCTGCATCATCTTTCCTTGGCCCATACCGTCTGTACACTCATCTGCAGCCATAGCTGCATAAGAGCAGAGCAAATTGTTACATAATCATGAAGATGATCCAAACGCAAATAAAAATAAAATGGTATTCAGTTTTTTTCTAATATATATATATATATATATATATATATATATATATGCATATATATGTATGTATATTACATTTAAAATATTTTCTAATTTTAAAAATATTTAGTATAAATCCTCAAACATGAAAAACAAAAGAGAAACACACCAAATCTTCAGTGAAAGTGCAGACACTGTAACCCCAAGCTGCAATAAATTAAGATGGAAAGCAGGTATATATTAATGGACAATAAAGTCAAATTTTGACTAATCCATATACCTTTTATTAAAAATCCATGTATCTTTTACTGGTTAACCCAGCCCATGTGCCTGGGAATATTTATGATTTCATTTCCAAGCCAATTTGAATTTTCCCCCAAGTACAGATTCCAGATCACTATATCAAATCTTCCCCTAAAGTTAGAATAAATAATTGGCTCTTTCTCAATATCAATTAAAGTTGTTCTGTCATAGGAAGCTATGGACCCAATCTTCTGTGATCTGATCTTTCTCAGGAAACATAAAACATAATTTTTGACCTCTGGCTCCTCACAGCTTTCCCCTTGAGTACCAGCCTCAAGTTTTCTATTTAATTTAATAATTTTACACTGATGATAAGAGGCCTCTGTTGCTTATTTCCCCTCTATAGCCTGCACTGTTTGTTTCAGAATGGTGACAAATTAAGCTTGCATAGACACAAAATCTCTTCCACTAGTTTCTTTCAAGTCAATACGTTTATAATAGAATGTACCAAAGAATGTCAATAATGGGCAACAGCATTAGGCTTAAATGACCATTAATTTTATCCTTCTCCTATATTCTTTCAGATAGTCCTTACTATCAATGTTGTGGACTATGTAACTTCCCAACTTTGGCTAACCTTTAAATATATATATATATATATATATATATATATATATATATATATATATATATATATTGTTTATTTCAGAGAGGGAGAGAAAGAAATATCAAGGATGAGATTGAATCATTGACCCGCTGCCTCCTGCACGCCCCTCCCCGGGGATTGTGCATGCAACCTAGGGATGTGCCCTGACCAGGAATCGAACTGTGTGATCTTCGGTTCATAGATTGCCGCTCAACCATTGAGCCAGACCAGTTGGGCAACTAACCTTTTTTTTCCCGGTTGCAGAAGGTGCTTCTGTCACTTGGGATGTGAGGCTAAAAAGGAATTTTAACTGTTGAACCCTCGCAGCGTCTTTAATGAGCCTGGCTGATCTTTAACCCAATAAATTGATGGCCCATCTGTTCGAGAGGAGCTGGACTACTGCAACTGTTTGGCTCGCTTCACAGAAGGCATTTCAACACAGCCTCCATCAGGTCACGGCTTCTGGCTAATCTAAAAAAAAGGCTTGGGGACATGGGGAGAGTGACATTTGTAGTTAACAGTAATTGTTTGTAAAAGCTCTCAGCTTCTCTTCATGTTTTCTCCTACTTCTGACACTTCCATTTCCCATGGAGGACTTTTAGAAAATGAGAAGATCCGTAGACTCTTTAGACTATTTATAAGAAAGATAGCTTCGTGCTACATTATCCTCACTCAGTTAGGGAACCTTGGTTTTGCTTGTTAAGGGTTTGTTACCCCTCCTACTCAGCTGTGGGTTCCAACCATTGTTTGACTTTCCTAGGTACATTGCCCACATCTGAGGCACGTGTGATGAAACAGGGTGTTCTCATTAAGCCTGCATCTGAACCGTCACCCAACCTCTCCAGCTGTTTTATCTTTGTTCATGATTGATAAAGGTTGTGTGTGTAAATCCGTGATGCATCTGTCAGCTTTGATTAACGTGGATAAAATTGTTAGATTTCCTACTTCATGGATGTGAACATTTGAAATGAATATAATCACATATAGATGAAGGATTATCATCAATGACACTCCTCTCAATAAATTAAATCAAGACGACACTCTAACACTGGTCAGGTGGCCAAGTTGGTTGGAATGTCATCTCATACACCAAAAGGTTGCAGGTTTGATTCCTGTCAGGGCATATAGCTAGGTTTTTATTCTACCATTTGCAAAGATATGTATGAACTGGAGGACATTATGTTAAGTGAAATAAGCCAGACAGAGAAAGACAAATATATCGCTTATCTGTAGTATCTAAAATAGTCAGACTCATGGAAGCAGAGAATTGAACTGTGGTTGCCAGGAGCTGAGGGGTGGAGGAAATGGAGTGCTATTAGATATAGGGTACAAAGTTTCATTTATGTAAGATTAATAAGTTCTAGAGACCGATTATACAACAGGGTGATGATAGTTAACAGTTCTGTATTATTTATTTGAAACTTTCTAAGAAGGTATATCTTAAATATTCTCACCGGGAAAAAACACACAACACACACACACACACACACACACACACACACACATACACAAAATGAGATAGAGAGAAAATGGCAGCTATGTGAGGTAAGGGCTATGTTCATTAGTTTGATTGTTCTGCTCCTTTTGCAATGTGTGCATATATGAAAATATAAAGGTGTACACCTTAAACATACAATTTCCATTTGTCAGTTGTACCTCAATAAAGCTGGATGGGGGAAATTGAGAGGCACTCTTTCCCTAGTGGTTTCCAATGTAAATGGGTGAGGGAAGTTGAAGAGATTTGTCTAGAAAATAATTTATGTGTAGACCTGCCTATAAATAGATGATTTTTTTATTCCTTGCCATCAAGGTCCTCCTTGGGTAGGTAAAAGCTATTCTGAAGCCAGAGGCAGTTTTAGGCATCATCTGGCCATTTCAACAGCCTGTAAGTCATTGTAAATGGGAGTAAGGCAAAGTTTCTTCTGCAAGAAACAGTCTCTCCTGAGCCCTTCTAGAGCAAATAAAACTCTGAGCTCCAGGTTTTGGTTGGTGTGATGAATTCTGCTACTAAGACCTTACTTACCATGCACTATTATATTAATTAAGCCTTGAAGTGCCCAAGCCTTCCATCACCACTGCATAATCAAGGCTAAATTTTAAAACAAAAATAGCCTTTTCTACTCCACACAGGCTTTGCAAATATGAACACTGTGACAGCTAATGGGAAGCTTGTGAGAAATGTGTTCTTAGATCAAAGCTCAGGATGCTTAACTGTGTAAGGTTCCAAGATGCTAAAAATACACTGACACCTAGAAATGAGGGTCACCCAGCCATAGGGAACTGAGTTACAAAAGCTGGAGGAGTCCAAGTTAGAAGATCGTCTTTCAAATGTCATGTGTGGTCATGAACACTTGCTTTTGAACACAGAATCATACACACCCTGGGTGTTGGGGGAAAGCATTTTCAAATGGTATCTAAAAGGTGACTCAGAATAAAACACTTTCACTACCTCAAGTTCCACACCACATAGTAGCTGTCCACTGCACAGGGCACATGTTTTATCATTGCCTTCCTTATCACAAAGGTATTAAAAGGAGCTTTGTATCCACACAGACTTGGTTTTAAATTCCGATCCTATCATTTATTATTTCTTATGATCTTGGGCAAATTTTCAGACCATGAATAAAGAAGAGAACTATGGGTTGATAAATAGCAGTAATGGTGGGTGTAGTATGCAGAATAATGACCCCAAAATATGTCTACAGCTTAATCCTCAGATCCTATGAAGACAGCCATCCCCAATTTATTCTCAGGGGATGTGTTCCAAGACCCTCAATGGGTGCCTAAAACCTCAAATAGTCTAAGTCCTGTGTGTACTTTTTCCCTCTGTATATACATACTTTATCACTTGAAGGAAGCACTTTACATCTTCACTTTGACATATTAGAATCACCAACATCAGTACTTTCATGCTTTGGGGCTAATTAGTAAATAAAATAAGGATTACATGAGCAAAAGCACTGATACCATGACAGTTGACCTGATAACTGAGATGGGTACTAAGTGACTAACAGCTGAGTGATGGATGCAGAATGCCTATGCTATGTAGGGTTGTGTTTTCATTTTCATTTGTCTCAAGGTAGTTTTTTTTATTTCCTGTCTGACTTCCTCTTTGATTCATTGGTTGTTTAGAAGCATGTTGTTTAATCTCCATGTGTTTGTGTGTTTTTTTAAGTTTTCCTGTGGTTGATTTCTAGTTTTATGCCATGTGGTCAGAAATGATATGCTTGATAATCATTTCAGTCTTCTTGAATTTATTGAGGTTAAACATCCTGGGCAGGTTGAGAGACTTCTTCATGCTCCTTAGAACAGTGCACAATTTAAAACTTATGAATTGTTTATTTCTCGAATTTTTCACTTTATATTTTAGAACCAGGCTGACCATGGATAATTGAAATTGCAAAAAGCAAAACTGGATAAGGAGAACTACTATATGTTATTTTACATGGTAACAGTAACTTTGCTGATGTGCTTAATTTAAGGAACTTGAGATGGGGAGATTAACTAGATTATCCAAGGAGTCTCAATGTAATCACTTGGGTCCTTAAAGATCTGAGAATCTATCCTGACTCAGATCAGAGTCAGAGAGAGACGTGACTATGGAAGAATGGTCAGAGAGATGCAATGTTGCTTTGAAAATGGAGGAAATAAGCTATGAGCCAGGAATTCAGGTAGCCTCTGCAAGCTGGAAAATAAACACACACAATAAAATAGAATCTCCCTTACAGCCTCAAAAAACAAGCACAGCCCTGCCAATACCTTGATTTGAGCCTAGTGAGACCTGTGTCAGACTTCTACCTACCCAACTGTAAGATTGTAAATTGATATTGTTTTAAACCAACAAGTTTGTGGTCATTTGTAGAATAGGTATTTCGGGTGGAGAGAATGGAAAATCCAAAACCAGAGTCAATTCAACCGCTTAGTACAGCACACTTTCACTGGGTGTCTACTCTTTACTTGTAAGTCCCTTTTATACAAAGGTAAGGAGATGCTGCTGGCTGAGGCCTATATAAAAACAACTCCAGTAGCTGGAATATGGGAGAACCCCAAGAAGTAAACTGAGGAGAAAGATGGCCTTCGGTTTGGGTACAATCTTCTAAGATGCTGACTTAGAAGAAGAAGTAGAAGTTTTCCAGGCAGGGATGTGTGGGAAGCTTGTGTTGGTATAGGGACATACAGCCCATGGGCCAAGAGGTTCAGGTCAAGGAAGAAAGTAACCTAGTCAGGTCTGGTTGGCCTGGAAATGAGACCAGTGCTCCCCAAATGCTGCTCCATGATGAAATAAGCACCGGTGTTTTCCCCAGAACTGAGGGAAACAAGAACAATGTAGTGAGTCCTTCCTTAAAGCTAAGTTCATTCCACTTAAATTCCTTTCTTTTATCTTGAGATTATGTTCCTTTCTATTTTGGGTATTAAAATTCCCTTTAACGAAATGGTTGGTGAGGTGGTTGTGGCTGCTATTGCTGTTTTTATTGAAATGTGGTTATCTGGAAAAATGAAAAGTTGGTAAACTTAGTTTTCTTTGTGTGGGTGTGCTGGGGTGGAGATGGGAGTCTCTGCCATGAAATGTAGGAATCCAGAGGGCAGAGTATCATAGCAAAAAATGAATTGGGCGGGGGGAATAATAGGTGATGATGAGAATCACTGGAGAGTTAGCAGGATAGATTTATGTAGTGTTGACTGCCATATTAGGAGTTGGGGGTTTCATCGCTTTACAACCAAGAGCTGATGAATGTATCATTCAGTGGCATTCAATGTTGTGTTCTAGGTATTGTGTGGGGCAATTATGTGGTGGGAGGTGAGAATGAGATTGTAGCACACCTCACCTGGCAAGAGTGGTAGTCCACAGAGGAAAGTAATAAAAAAAAAACTGTATTTTTGAGGATGGGAAAGTGCTACTGAAAGTGTGGTTGAGAGAGGGACAGAAAATTCTAGAGCCGAGGCCAGTGATTCTAAACCATGACTCTTTTCCCCTCCAGGTTACAGGGATGTTTGGCAATGCCTGGAGACACTTTTGATTGTCATCACTGGGGTTGGTGTACTTCTGGCATCTAGTGGGTAAAAGCCATCCCACAATACATGGGACAGCTTCCCACAACAAAGAATTATCAGTCAGTTATTGATTATCCCACACTCCTATCCATCCCACTGCCACTATCTTAGTTGAAAGCCATTGCTATCTGTTGCCTGTGTTACTTACTGAATGCAACGTCCTCCTACTGGCTTTCCTCTCATCTCTTCTCCTGTCTGTAGTCAGAGGGAGCTTTCTAAAGACTGCTTCTGACCTTATCACCTTCCGGCTTAAAGTCCTGAGGCACAGAGGCACTGATAGTTATTCTACTTCACTCTGCCTCTGCTTGTTTTCTTTATGTTACACACACACACACACACACACACACACACACACACACACACACACCCCTGGCTAACTCTTGCTGTAATCCCTTCAGAACTCACTTCCAGAGGGAGAGCTTCTCTGATCTCTAAGGCTGAGGTAGTGTTCTTCCCACACGCTCCGGGGGCACCTGTACAGATCCCACAGGTGATTGCCTTTACCACCCTTTGCATTAGTACCTCACATATCTGCCTGTCTCTTCCACCTAATTGTAAACAACTTGAGAGCAAGGACTGAGTGATTCTAATATGTATCCCCAACTCTAGGCATGTGGTAGGTTTCAAATGATACATGACCGCCCTCAAGCCCATATGCATGTTGAGTTGGGTTCGGTATTCTTGAGACACAGGAGGGCCAGATAAAAGGTTGTTTTCTTCCCTTACGCACAGGTGATGAGGATCTTCAGTAGGTTTTAACCATGGAGAAGGAAGGGAAAGATGTGAAATTCACAAAAGAAACAAGTCTGTGACTTGTCGACAGATTGGCAATATAGAATTAAAACCAGATAATTCTGTTTTTCCTCCCCCACCTTTTGTGGGATATTAATATTGACAGATAATTAACATTGGCAATGGAGAAAGATTACTGGAAAGAATTTGTAAGAGTGTAGGACTAGAATGCTCAGTAAGATAGCATAAGTGATGATAGAGAAGCACACTTCTATACTACAAATTCTTAGTAAATGTTGAATGAATCAACTCCAATGGATCTCTTTTAATTTGGGAACTATCCAAATAGAGTATACAGTCAGTATTTAAAAACTATAGGAATACATGGGGTCCTTCAGGGAGAATGCCTAGCAAGGAAGAGAAAGGAGCCTGGGACCAAGCTCAGAAAGTACTCATAATTATGGATTATTAAAGGAGAAAGCTGGTAAGGGGACAAAAGAGCAGATGCCAAAATGTGAGAGAAATGTGGAAGAGTGACAGTGTGCTGTGAAAGCCGGGAGGGGTGGGTGTTTAAAGGAAGAAGTGGTCATCTCAGTGCAGTGCTGCAGAGACTAAGATGGTGAGAGAGATGACCATTTCACAGAGTTTTCCTTCCTGATAAGCGGAAGTACCAGGAGTGCCAGCAGACACCCAGGAGCAGGGGTAACAGTTTGGTTCTCCGAGGCCCAAGTTTCAGCACCAGGTCATCCAAAACGTGGCCTTCACATTTTTCATTTATTATATCACTTGACTTTGTTTCTCTAAACAAGATCAGGCAATTCTGCTAACGAAGATGAAAGCCCTCCGCTTGTCTGAATGGTCTTAAGGAGCCAGTGAATGGCTTATTCAGTAACTTGGATGGATGAGCCAGGAGAAGCCATGCCATCTTCTGATGACCACAAGCAGATGTGGGGACTGCCATAAAAAACCTGGGACCTGATCGCCGACCCAGGCTGCCCTTCGAGACTTTCCAAGTTAGTCCTATGCAGAGTATGCTCTGAGACCCAGTTCTATTGTACCATCTTCCCCCAAATGGAATTTTGGCTAAGAGTCCCTTTCCAGACAAGCCCTGGTCTTCAATAAGCCATTACCCTTGCAGGCCCTGAGACACACCCATCTCAGGTGGGAGGCTGATGGTACTACTCAGTGCATGGGGGAATGAGGAAATAATTAATATTGCTTCCTTTTTTATTTACTTTCCTCTGTGCAGGAGCCCTTTAAGAAATACCTGCTATTAGGAGTTTTCCATTCATTCAACGCACAAAAGGTGGAGGGGGGAAAAACAGAATTATCTGGTTTTAATTCTAGCTAGCCTAGTTGACAGTCAGTTCAAATGTAAATAAATCAATGTACTATAATTCAATAGCTGGATTATCAGTCCCTTTCCAGTACAGTTTAAGGTCTCATTTTTAGAGAATGGAAGTAACTCAAATAGTGAATTCACATGTAAAGGTTTGGGGGAACTTTTGTATGGCTCCAAGGTCATCTCAGAATATAAACTCACCATGTATACAGCCACTTTGTGTAACAAGTGGTGATGAGGCTAGCAACCACAAGGTTATAATTTGCCTTCACAAAGACAGAAATTTGGAACATTATGGGGTCAGGTGCATTTTGATGGGACATCTGTTGTCCTCTCCCTCAGAAATGTAACATTTTCTTTTCCCATTAACCCCAAGCCCTGGAGTCATTTATCTTTCAGTTATTTCTAGGACAACCAGGAGCTTTAGCTGAAAAATGATTGGGGAGAGCAATTCAGTGTCAGTGATGGGGGCTCTTGACAGAGACAAAAATAGACCCCCACTCCCGCCACAGGTCAGTTCTCCTGCCCTCTCTCCTTCACGTTGCCTCTCTATCTACAAAGATGACTTTTGAAGAACAGAGATGTGTTTTTATATGGCAAGTGAGAAATGCTCTGAGGTAGAGGAGTATGCTATTGTGCAACTCTCTGAAATGACAGGCCCGCCTCCCGCCCCGCACCAGAAGTGGAGCTGTTGTCATAAAGCAGGCGAGAGAGAAATGAAGTGTCTTTGTGGCTTTTCAAAATGGGCAATCTTATTCCAACCTGAAATTTAGGATTTCTGGATTGGTAGGTACCTTAGGGAAAACCTGACAGTTTTTCCATTGGGATTTATAATAAAATGTATACTGCCTCATCTCACTTGAATTCAAGCCTCTGTACTCCCCTCTCCCCCAATAAGCTCTAAGATCATTTTTAACTTTGAAAGTTGTCCAGTCCTTGGGTTTGAATGGTGCCAAATGAGTAATACAAAAAAAAATCATTCCTGTGAAAACACATGCTTCTTCACAGTCACTATCTCTTCATCCTTATCTTTCCCTAGCTTTGTTATAACCCTAATTTTTTTTAAAATCCTAACCTGAGGATATGTTTACTTTGATTTTTTTTGTGTGGGGGTGGGAGGAGATAGAGAGGAAGAGAGAGAGAAATGTAAGAAAGAAATATAGATCAGTTGTCTCCTGCATGCATCCTAATCAGGGATCAAACCTGCAACCTGGGCATGTGCCCTGATCAGGAATCAAACCTGCAACCTTTTTGGTGTATGTACATGATGACACTTCAACCAACCTAGCCACTGGCCAGAACTACCTTCATTTTTACAGATGAGAAAACTGAGGCTCAGAGTAATGACCAAGGTCACATATACAGCTTTTTGAGAGTAGGCCGTGGAGCCAGGATCCAAGCCCAGACCTCCAAATCCAAAGCAAGAACATTCATAACTCAGCTGTCCTTAGGTGGACCTAAGAATTTATTGTAGGGGATGAGCCCATTATATGATTCTCTCACAGGGTTGTTGAGAGGATTAAATTAGAAAATGTAAGGTTTGTGGCACCTCGGTGTTAACAAGAACTCAACAAATGATGGCTTGGAATAAGTACAATCTATGCCAGTTAATTCACCTGCTTCCAGGTGGAATTAATTTGATCACCTACCAGTGAAGATGCTTGCATTGGTTATCTTTTCAATGGTGCATTCTGGGGGTTGGAATCTAGACTTGGGAGCACGAGAATTATTAAGAGTCTCAACAGTCAATAGTGACATAGTCCTGGGGTGACTCTTCAAGGTTGCCTCTTGAATATAGAAGCCATTTGTCTGCGTAGGCATCCTGTACAAATAAGTCATTATGGTGAGAGGAGACAGAACCTCCAGCTGTCCAGCAGACCATATTTCTGCTTTCTATTCCCAGACAGCACATTACCCTGCCAGTTTATTGGCCTTTCTCATAGCATGGGACATGAGGAAAAGTAGGAGAATGAAATAGAGATTTATACCCTTCCAAGTCCCAAGGGCCTTCTGGAACACACGTTCTCCAGTTGCATGTGTGTATATGAACACGGAAATAGTGCTATATTAAATAAAATGAAAGTAAGAGAAAAAAAAGAAGCGAATGGATGATAGCCACTCTGACAGGTGTGAGGTGATGTCTCATTGTGGTTTGGGTTTAATTTGCATTTTTTTCTGATGCTTAGCGACTTTGAGCATCTTTTCATATGTCTATTGGCCATCTGTATGTCCTCTTTGAAGTGTCTATTCAGGTCCTCTGCCCATTTTTAATTGGATTATTTTTGTGTTTTATGGTGATGCGTAGTATGAGTTCTTTATGAATTTTAGATGTTAACCCTTTATCAAATGTATCATCTGTGAGTATGTTCTCCCATTTGGTAGTTTGTCTCTTCATTTTTTACGGTTTCCTTTGCTGTGCAAAAACCTTTTCGTTTGATGTAATCACATTTACTTTTTCTGTCGTTTACCTTCCTGAGGAGATATATCAGAAAAAAATATTGCTAGGATAAATGTCAGATATTTTACTACCTGTTCTCTTCTAGGATTTTTATAGTTTCAAGTCTTTAATCCATTTTGAGTTTATTCTTGTATATAGTATAAGAAGGTGGTCTAATTTCATATTTTTTGCATGTCTCTGTCCAATTTTCCCAGCACTCTTTGGGTTGGGAGACTAGATGAAAGAAGTAAAAGGACTGTGTTAAATAAAATGAAAGAGAAGAAATGGATGATAGCCACTCTGATAGGTGCACAAATTGGCAGCTGCAAAATGACCACAGGGAAGTAAGTACAGCACAGGAAGTATAGTCAATAACATTGTGATAACTATGTGTGCTACCAGTTGAGGTACTGGAAATATTGGGGGGAACGCTTTGTAAAGTATATGATTATCTAACCACTAAATTTGAAGAACCCAGTAACTGGACTTGTGGATAAAAGAAACCTTCATATGTTGAGATAAAAGTTCATAAGACTTCAGGGAATAACGGTGAGCCTGGTGCACCCATGGAAAAATGAGAAAAATAGTAAATATGACTTAAAAACTAATGTTCCCTGGCTGGTGTTGCTCAGTGGTGAGAGTGTCAGCCTTCGCACCACCAGGTTGCAGGTTCCATTCCTGGTCAAAGGCAAGTGCCCGGGTTGCAGGTTTGATCCCAGTCAGGGCATGTGCAGAGGCAATGATCCATGTATCTCTCATCACATTGTTTCTCTCTCTTTCCCGCCCCCCCCTTCCACTCTCTATAAACACGATCAATGCAAAAATAGCCTCGGGTAAAGATTAACAAAAACAAGCAAGCAAACAAACAAACAAAAAAGTAATGTGTAAGTCCACACTTGGTACAATCATTAAGGTCAGCTGACAAAAATTGTGGATCAGGAAGGATACTTTCAAGTCCTAACTACATGGCAAACACTTTTCTACATGGGTACATGCACACACATGTACACCCTTTATATATAAAATCATTTAACCCTCGCTACAATCCTATGAAGTGGATATTGTTAATCCCCGCTTTACTGATAAATATATTTAAGCACAGAGAGGTCTATAAACTGTCCTAGATTGAGTAGCTAACTTGTGATGGAGTTCAGATTTGAACCCATGCAGTTGGTTCCAGAGAGTACTTTCAACCACAACCTTATAGTGATCCTGAAAGGAAGCGCTGAGAGGAACATTAAATGTGATTTTCCTGTCATTGAGCTCAGTTTAATGCAAGGGAATGAGTAGGAAATTGGCCCAGCAGCCTTGAGGAGTCTTAATAAAAGTAATCTTGTGCAAGTGTGATCTGCCTCCTGCTATATAAAATGAAGGTCGGACTGTTTTTATTTAATCCTCACCTAAGGATATATTTTTATTGATTTTAGAGAGGAAGGGAAGAGAAAGAGAGAGAGGATTAAACCTGCAACCTTCCTGTGCGTGGGACAATGCTCTAACTAATTTAGCCACCCGGCCAGGGTGAGGGGGGAGAGAGATTGTTTTAAATATTCTTCAATGTTAGGCACATAGTAACTATTAGTTCTTGGCACAAATAATAAAAATTAACTAAAATAGGGCTAGAGGAGCCACTAGCCTAGTACTTCTTTAGAGTATATTCTTTTCAGCACTCACCCCCTCCCCATACACACATATGCTTACCTATACGACACACATGTGGCATGAGTTTTCTCTACCTAAATATGGTTCAAATGGTGGGAACCCACAGGGATATTGCTGTCAGGATTTTACTTTTATAGTTGGCAGATAATGAGGAGGAAAAGATGAGGTTAGAAAAGAAAAATTATAATAACTTTGAATAATCTGAGAATGTCTTTACACAATGTGGAAATTTTTAACTTAACTTCTGTATTTCTGTATGTATCTGGAGATATTGATTATTTGTAATTCAACTTATAACGGGCTAGGCAGTGTGCTGGATGGGCACTGCCCTTCTGGAACTTACAGCCGAGGGAAGGACAGAAGGTTAACCAGCAAATATGACAAGCATAAATGGTATGGAAGAGGAAGTCCTTCGTCCGGGAGAGAGGAATGGAGGTGGGGCAGGGATGTCAGGCCGTCAGCTGGTCTGACTGGGGAACTAACAGTTCGAGGGTGAGAAAGAGTCTCCAGGCAGTGTGGGAAAGGACCTTCTGAGCAAAGGCACACAGTTTCATTCCGGGTCATTTGAAGGACCACTCAGGAGGAAAACCTAGGACGCTGGAGACATAATCATTGGCAAGAAAACCAAAAGCCTTGATTGCATGACAATGAGGTTTTGGACTTTCTCCTATAGGCCATGAGAGTAATTGGGGTTTTAAATAGCAAATTATTTTTTTGTCAGCCACGTGTCTTAGGAAGGTCACACTGACCTCTACAAAAGCAGCAAGATCACCGGGTCTATTTAAGTCTATGAAAATTATCTTAAATTTCATAGAAAAAAAGATAGAGGAATGTATGGCTTTCTTTTGATGATTTTTTTAAAGTGAGAAATTATTGTAGATTTCTCTTTAAATCTATTTATATAAGAAGTTATAGCCATCCTTGATATCTCTTTTTTTTTCAATCACACACTAAATAAAAAAAGAATGAAATCCCTTCAAGAAATGTTTTTATCTCCCAAACAGTATGAAAGCCTCTCAAAATTTTCCAGAGCTCTCTGAGCTCCCTCTCGCCAGGTTATATTTAGCTCAGCCACAGACCTTGACCTTTTCAATAGATGCACAACATGATGCACTAATCGGAACACTTCTTACTAGTTTTGAACCAGATTAGTGGCTCCAATACACCTTTGTGTACACACACACACACACACACACACACTACTCATTCATATTTTGGAGTCTTTCGGGAAAGAGCTATTAAGTTGGTCCAGGGGACGACATACATTTTGTAATTTTGCAAACAATATAGGTTTAAGTAGGTTTTATTATTTTTTTGAGCTTAAGGAAAACATAGATTTGCATTCCTTTCCTTAAAAATATTCTGTTTGAATAATGTTGATTTTGCTCGAGGATACCTCTGTCATGTTTTCAGTATCCTTTAAATGCAGAGGACAGTTTCTTTACAAATGCCTCCCTCTATTATGTACTGTTGTAGTATTAATAGTAATACTAGTTATAGAGCTGATGGCAAAGTAA
This sequence comes from Vespertilio murinus, assembly GCA_963924515.1. Taxonomy (NCBI): domain Eukaryota; kingdom Metazoa; phylum Chordata; class Mammalia; order Chiroptera; family Vespertilionidae; genus Vespertilio; species Vespertilio murinus. Next base: position 36,101,435 of record OZ004712.1, read on the forward strand.
GACACAAAGCATGTCCTCCAGGCCCCTGGCAACACAGCTACTCAAAAATTAATCTAAACTTGGCGGTCTTACTTAAAATAAAGTTGATTTTCAGGAATGAAAATAAAGGAAAACAATACTGGACAGTTCTCCCAGGCAGGGCTATGAGAACGGGAAGAAAGACTCCTTTCGGCCATTTGCTTTTTCCATGGTGTTCTCTGCTCATCATCCACCTTCTCTTCTCCTGAATGTTGTTGTACAGCCTGATCTTCCTGCCTGTGTCAGCAAAGTACCATCCACCTAAGCCTGGTTGCATGTGGAAGTTAAGGGTGTGGTCCCTGCTACTAGTCTGACTGGGTTTGAGTCCAGCTTCCCTCCTTACTAACTATATGCCTTGGGTAAAAGATTTAACCTCCCTGTGCTTCAGTTTTCTAATCACTTTTAATATATATATATATATATATATATATATATATATATATATATATAATTGATATTTTACAGAGAGGAAGGGAGAGAGATAGAGAGTTAGAAACGTCGATGAGAGAGAAACATCGACCAGTGGCCTCTTGCACACCCCCTACCGGGGATGTGCCCGCAACCAATGTACATGCCCTTGACCGGAATCGAACCCGGGACCTTTCAGTCCGCAGACCTACACTCTACCACTGAGCCTAACCGGTTTCGGCTACTTTTTTTTTTTTAATTAAGAAAATTTTAATGTTGTCTGGCTGGTGTGGCTCAGTGGTTGAGCATTTGGCCCATGCACCAAGAGGTCATAGCTTCGATTCCTGGTCAGGGCACATGCCCGGGTTGCAGGCTTGATCCCCAGCAGGGGGCATGCAATCAGGGTGGATGAATCAATGTTCCTATCTCTCTCCTTCTTCCTTCCTCTCTCTAAAAAGCAATAAAAACATATTTAAAAAGCATTTTTAATGTTGACATTATTTCAAGTGTTCCCCTTTTCCCTCCCCCTTTGTCCATCTCCACCCCTTTGTCCACCTCCACTGCCCCCTCCCTTGGCCTTCACCACACTATTTATTGTCCATGTCCATGGGGTATGCCTCTGTGTTCTTTGGCTAATCTTTGGCTAACCTATCTCATTGTAATCTAATCAATCCAGGGAAGAAAATGGCTGTCTCCTAATTTTCCTTTTTTTAATAAATCTAGATTTTTATGACATGAAAATAGAAAGTAGAAATTAAGCCTATGGTTTCAGATTCTGGTTTTGCCTTTTATGAGATATGTAACCTGGCCATGTTATTTAGCTTCGGTTTCCCCTCTTTAGATGAGGCTATGAGTAGTGCATGCTTTGTGTGCTATTTTGAAGATAGGGTGGATTAATATCCATAAAGCACTCAGAATGCTGCCTCATTAAGTGTTAATCTGTATTATGATTATGCTTATTTACATATTAGATGTTTTTATTGTAAGGTATGTCTCCACACCTCCAGCCCAGTGTGCAGCTTTCTGCCATGTTATTTTGATTCCTGAATCTAAAATGAGAATCCAGGTCTTGTTTTTTAATGTGTTTTGCAATAGCCCTGCCCAAGAGAAGCAACATTTCACATTCTTAGAGTTTACACCTCCTGAATTGATGCCAGAGTTTGGCTTTCAGATGAATCACTCAGGGTAGAAGACAGTCCACACAGACTGTGCTGTAAGACACAGAAAGGTGCTCTCATCTGCTGCTTTGCCACCTTTCTATCTACTTTCATAGTAAGTTTTAAAGGACCCAACATTGCAACGTAGGTAGAGTTAGGTTCTTTTTATTTTTGCCTACAATGAGGTGGATGGAATGACTTGTCTCTGAGCACGTTCCAGGAGACGTGTAACCCTACTCTCTCGGTTGGATATGCAACTGCCTCTCTGCCAGTGCATTTGGAAATATGAATGCAAGTGGTTCAACGTTACCTTGTTCCCATTCCTCTTTTCAGTTTTAACTTTCCTTCTTCTGTGCCTTACTGATCTACATCACATTTCTCAAGAGCCTTAAGGCAATTTACAAATTAAAACCGCAGAATATTGAGATCATTTCACACCCTACAAATAAGCACGTCCCCTCTGCTGCCATCCCAGCTGTTATTGACATTTCGTGCTGAGAAGTAAACACTGGAACTTAATTAATCCAGACCCGAGGAGTCTTCCCTTCCCAATGACTAGTTTCTGCTCAGACGAGAGGCTTAGGTGAATGTGAATTATTGTGGACAATGGATTTATTCTGATGTATTCTGTCCCCCTGTTTTACTCATTATTTCTCTTTCCCAAAGTTCTTTTCATATAATACCAAGGATTCCTTGTGATCTTAATATTGCTGGCTGATGACAATTTATCAATAAAGAATCTCTGATCTTTAGCACCATACTTTATTTTATCCATCAATCTTATAATGGGTCATCCTTCTCTCTCTCATTTTGATAAATATTTTAATATTTTTTGTAATATGTTTTTGTTTTTGGAATGCTCTTACCAGCCTCAGTTGATTTGAAATTCTTATATTCATCTAGGAAAGGGATTATAATTAATTTCATTAATATTTATTTTTCTCATCATACATTCTAAATTAGATGATTTTTAAAGTTCAGTTGCTATCAAGTTTATTATCTTGAAAGGCAACTAACTGGATTTCAAGGCAACAATCTGATTGGTAGATCTTTGGGATATGTTTTATCCCCTTCAAATATAGCATCCTATGTACAAAACTCAATAAATGTAAATTAAGAAATCATCTGGCTAAGCAGAAATATTTAAATTGACATTTAATCAAAGACTTGATAATTGAGTTTTATGCAAATGGCATTGCTATGACTGATCTTTCTGTCATAGAAAATTCCCAATAACAGTAGCAGCAGCTACCATTTATTACTTTTTATGTGCCAGCCATTATGCTAAACATTTTACATGCAATATCTCATCCTCTCGACAATCCTGTGGTGTGGCTAGAGAGATTAAGTAACCCAGACAAAGACACACACCTGATAGAATCGGGATTTATACCTAACATTTTTCTCACTTAAAACCTGTGGCCATTACCTTTATGTTATGGGATTTATTGCCTCTACTTTTACTGATGTTCAGAGGCCTAGGTTAGGGTCATAGCTTTGCTTGTCAAAGCCAAGATTCAGTAGTGATACCATTTTTAGAAAAATCTTTCCTTGCATTATATAATCCTTCCTTGCACTAAGATAGGTAGAACAGCCTGCAGTAGGAACTGACGGCGTTCCGTTCTATTGTTTAAATTCAACAAATGTGTTTTGAGAGCCTGTGTTGTGTAAGATATAAAGCCACTTATTGCAAAGAATACAAAGATATTTGAGTAATAATTAACTTATTTAGATACCTCATAACATCTGATCATCTATATAAAAATTAAGTTTTACATGAGAATGAAACTAAACAGACAAAATTGGACATAGTGTGTTCTCCTGAATGCCTTTCTATAGGCTGTCTTGTTGGTAATAGCTTATAACTGAGGCAATCAGATGTGAGTGTGTAGCCATTCCACTTCAGAAGGTAGCCTGAAGGAACTAGGGATTGGAAGGTTTGTCTGGTAGTAACAGAATAATACCGAGCTCTCTGCTTCTGAAGCCTAGGGAGACCTATGTGAGAGAAGTGTGCCTAGATGCCCGGGGGGTTGAGAAGGATGGGAAGGAGAGCGCCACTGCCTTTCAGTGCTGAAGCACAGGCTCTGATGTTGCTGGGTAAACGTGCTCATTGCTCCCAGTAGTGACAACTCTCCATTAGTGACAATGAAATATAAGCTAAAGGAAGTCCGTGATGGAATATTAAATAACAATGTATGGCCTGCATTGACTTAGATTCCTTTCTCAAATAGATTCAATATCAATAGGAAATACTATTAATGAGTTAAGATTATAGTTGACCAGTAGACTTTAATAAAGTAAAAATAAATCTTTGAAATCACCTAAGCATTCAAACAGAGGGGGCAGATTTATTAAAAAAAAAAAACAAAAACCACACACACATTAAGTCCTGTGGAGATAACCTAATTTAGTGCCATGTTTCGTAGATATTTTGAAAGAAACTAAAACCCTCCAGAAAATTATAATTTCAAGCCTATGTCCTGGTCAGAAAGCTCTGTGCTTTAAAAAAATACATTTAAGAAACTAATGCGTAAGGTGACATGCTGTTATTTACTTGAGCACTCTTTTAAAAACTGTATTTAAGAATCAGGACTCAACAGGCCTGTTAGCTAAATTAGTTGAACTTGTCCAAAACAGGTTTGTTCCATAAACCTGAGACAGAAAGTTAAGTGAGGGGAGAGTAGAAGAAATTGACTGGAAATAGAGAAGAAATGAAAGCTCTCTGAATGTTTAAACTGGGAAAAACACTGATTTAAAATACAGATGATTTATGATTATTTATTGCTTGGTACTTTAATGAAGGCCATTCAGCAAATGCATGTACTTCATTTGGTTGAATAACAGATATCCTCTCTTTATTTCTCAAATGTCCCCAAGCTTGCACAAGTGGCACCACACTCTGTCTTCCTGAATGTACATAATTCCCAACAATCTTGCCATGGGGCCTGTCATTCCAAAGGGTCAATTCTGGGGCAAGTGTAGTCCTGGGTGTGCCTCATGTTGTATCTCGATTCATCAGAAAATATGATAAAAAATTAGCTTTAGTACAAAAACTGGGTCTGTACAAGTATGGAAGCCCGTTTTTTAATATTCCATTTTAGTAGGCTTTATACTACCAGTCAACAGATGTTCTGGGCTTCCATTCTGAGACAACCATTAATGATTGATAACCATTAGTGACAGGGCCAACCAGAATGGTCCACTGTTAAACCCAACAGTCATCCACTCACCAAAGGGAATAGACAATTCCAACAGAGGTAGGAATTGGGAGGTAAGTTCAAAGCAGTCTTGTCACTCAGAACCCACTTTCTCCCTACAGTTTCCACCTACCCTCAGCTTTCACATCTGGAAATGCAAATACCCTGACATGTCACTGCAAGTCATTTTATTAATGTTTAGAAAGTGAGCTGTGAATAATAAATATTTATTCAAGGGCTTCCAATGTTTCTTTTTAATATTAAGGGGGAAAAAATAATGGATTTTCTGGTAATATCCAAAATTGTTCATATTATTAAATCTGAGAGATGTAGAGAGGGTCACAACATGTGCCTAAAGGCTTGTTCTGGTCTCTATCCCACTAATCAGTCTATGGCTCCAGAAATCTAGTCTCTGTTTCTCCAGATACTGGAGCAGTCATGCACCCTATTAAATGAGAATTAATTGGTATTTTTAAGGGGAAAACTTTGAGGAAATACTACATGTGATTGAGCCAAGTTCCCCCTGTGCTATTTATGTCTTCGTTTATTCAGGCACCAAGGGAAAACATTATGTTTTTCTTAAATGCAATTCTTTGTTTAATAACTGTGTTGCATAAAGTACTTCAAAAGGAGAAAATGTTATAACCTTTCAAATAAAACTAAAAATTATTTTTGACCTTTAGTTAAGGTTTCTCTACTTCCAAGTAATATGCTTATGGCTCCCCACTCCCACTCTTTTGTGCCAGTCTTCCCCAATGACTATTCTACTTCTTAGCAAACTTGGTTTTATTTGCAAAGCTTCTTCCCAAACAGCTATATACAGATGCCCCTCAAATTACACGAGGGGTTACCTCCCAATAAAACCACTATAATTTGAAAATATCTTAGGTTGAAAAATGCATGTAATACAGCTAACCTACTGAATATCATAGCTTAACCTAGTCAGTTTCTATTGAATGCATATTACTTTCACATCATCATTAAGTCAAACCATCATTAAGTTGGGGACTGTCTTCATTTTCGATATTTTGTCAAAATAAAGTCAGTTTTACATCAAAGTAAGTTTTTAGGTGGCACAATCTTTCATTTAACTTTCGTGGAAGCAGTTTCCAAAGTGATTTCTAGTGACTGAGAGACCATGAGCCTTTTATTTCCTTTACCAATGAATTGAAAACTTTTTTCAATAATTATATCCAAAGGAGCACATGTGCAATAGAGCATTGTTTAGTCATAGCAACATTTTAGGCCCTCAAGATAAATCATTTTCAGGAGATGTCACTGAGTTGATTAGCCTTCATCAGGAGGGGCCAGTGCAGCTTTCATTCAGCTTGGTTATATATACCCACATTGTGTCAGCTGTGGGCATTTCATATTCTTCTCCTTGACTGTATTGACACCCCCAGTGCTGGTGTGTCAGCCCATCCATGGCATTAAAGGAAGACCTCAACAAGCTTTAGAGTCAAGACCAACAAACAACTAGGACAAAAGCCTTCCTCTAGGTTTTTTCTCCTTTTTTAATTGTTCTAGAATTGTTTTAGACAGTATAAAAAAGCCATTTGCCAGGAACCTGCCCACCATGAAGAAAGTGACTGAGGCTGCAGTGAAGGGAAAGGACTTGTTTCTCCTTAGTTTGTGCCATGAAGATGTCTCCAGGGGCTCAGTGCAGACTTCCATGCGTTCCTGTGGGTCCCTGCCTCATTCTGTAAAGGACATACCTTCAGTACAGACAAGCCCTGTTGTTGAACCAGTGGTCATGCCAGCTATATTGTATGTAACCCTCCCACCTCTTCCAGCCCTGAGATACTTTCCCTCCCATATCTCGGAGCCCTGGGCACAGATGCATGCCGGATGCCTTGTCAGTCAGGTCTCAGGTACCAATTATGTAGGTACTATAGGTTCTGTAGATTTATATATATCAGAGATGGCAGGGGCCTGATTCTAATACCCTTGTTTAAATGACTAAATTACTCTCCTTTTCAGTTCCCATACCCCTCCTATGGCAGTTGCAAGGAACCCTGGAAACAAAGAGCTTCTAATAGGATCCTTACTAGGTGTGTACCTGAGGTTCATCTGGAAAGAATTTCCAAATTCAGGCTCCACAGAGAGAAATTGACTTGGCAGTTGCATGGTGGACCTCCTAAGATGATTCTGATGTGAAAACCTGATTAGGTCCTAATACCATGTAGCATTCTTTCTCTTGTGCTAAAAGTACTTATGTTTTACTCATCTCTCTCACCAAACTCTGAACTCTATGAAGGCAGGGACCATGTTCTATTCTCCTTTGAATCTATCTTATGGTATTTTTAGAAGTGACGGGAAGTTCTTCCGCTGAGAAAGCCAAGGCTGGTGAATGTTAAATGACTTAGCCAAGGTTACACATTATGAATTTGTTTCACAGTTGCCAGTAATGCTCTGATCATCTCATTTCAGTTCACTGTTCTATTATTCCAAGACTGATTCTAAAGTTTACCCTCTAATCTTACAACATCTACACACCCTCTCTCTAATGGCAACTTTCCTGTTCCCTTCCAGGTTTCTCTGTCATCTTACTACCCATGGCATAGTGAAGATTATTTTATATAACCCCACAAAAAATATACTCGTGGTACTCTCCCAGAGGCCAGGAAAAACAAACATTCATCTCCTAAAGCTTTATAAATTAATAACCAGATTTTTCATTCAGTTCCTCAATTTCTGTTAAATTTTGCATGACTCTGTTCCTTGGCATGTAAAATAACACAGTTACTAAAATTCTAACGAGCTCTTTTTGATTTGTGTGAATTAATGTGGAAAGAAGCTTTATAATGACTGAATATTGAAGCATATATTGAGCATATGTGAAAGTGTCAGGCTAACAAATATATTTAATCAGAAAAATCCTCAAAGAATTAATAATTCTTGTGATTAATCTTCATTAGTGGGTTCAAAGCCTCTACTACCATATTTTTATTAAGTTATATTTTCAACTCATCTTTTGTGTTGTAACCCTGGATAGATGCCCAACTATAGACAATAACAGTGTTGGAAGTACATAGGATCAAAGAATGAAGTCTTCCTGTGTCCTTACTTGCCTCACTAGGGTCAAGATATCTCATATTTATCTCTAGTAAAACACCCATGACATTGTGCTACAAGTATTTGTTTTTATGACTATGTCTTCTACTAGACTCCAGAAACATAAGGGCAGAAAATGTCTTATTTATTTTTGTATTACTAGCACCTTGCTGATATTCAATAAATACATTTCAATGAACGAAAAGCATTTGATCTACAAGCATAAGATAAGTAATCTTACTCTCATGGAAAAAGTAGGAAGAATTGTACATGACTGTTCTCCCTTTCTCATTGAATGACCTCTTAATAGAAACAGCTTTGAATATATTATTCATAATGATTGTAACATTTATTGAAGGTTTACTATGTTCCAGGCGTATGTTTACTTGGGGATATTATGTCATTTATTTCTAGCAGCAAGCCCTATAAGGTAGATGCTATTTCCCCCCTATAAACATGATATAAAACAGGCTTAGTAAAGTTGAGTAACTTGCCATGGGTTGCATAGTCTGTAAAGAATGAAAATTAAATTCAAACCCAGCTCTGACACTGAAGACTATCTTCTCAACCACTGTGCTATACTGCCCTCCCTCTCCTGCCACCACCTAATTTTCCTGATTATCTTCAAGGACAATCTTAAGATAAACTCATAAGAATCATAAGTATTTGCTATAACAGACACATGCCTCATTGTGTTTCGGAGTACCAGGGTCTTATATGAAAATTCTAATTTCTCCAAAATACATTTGCTCGTAAATGTTTAAAATGCTAGCTAAAATTAAATTAGACTGTGTCTATGTTAAGAAAGCTGTACTTGCCAGAAACCATTGGAAAATTGTGGGCTGGGTGCCATTTATCATTAGAGAGTAAATACCCAGTCAATTTTGATTGATTGATTGATTGAAGCCTACCCATTTCCACCTTTTGCCTGCTCTTGTCAGCCCTACCATGTGCTGGGCAGCCATCAGCATTGCCTACACTCCTCATCATGGCACCACACTTGGACTGTAGACACCTCGTGCGTTAGCACCCCCTTGAGTGACTTCCATAGATGAGAATGCTTCACCCAAAATAATGACTTTTTTTCCGTGGAATTTCAGGAGATCACCTGGCTAGGTCCTCAGCGACATCATCTACTCAGCCAATATGGTAGGTAGACCAGGTTTCAAATCAGAACTTGGACTTGATGGTATGATTTGCATTTTTTATTATGTCACAAGCCAAAAAATATGGAACAATAGCCTTGAACTTCAGTTTCTTTGATAGCAAGGAGCAAATTTATTTTCAGTGCCTGTCCCTGTTTGTGGTAGAGTGGATGTCTAGCAGATGCACTGTCTTTATCATCATCAGTTTTCACCAACACAACTATTTCTAATCAGCCCTATACTGCTTTTGTATGAGGTCATATACCTAAATAACACCCTACCTAAACAATCCTGCTTTTCCTTCTAATAATTATTCTGGAATGCTAGCTGTTCTTATCTTGTATTAAAAAAAAGAATCAAACATTTTCACATTACTCAGACATCCTGCCTTTAAAGAGCTCTTTTGGAAAACCAAGCAAATGTGAATAAAAGTAGCATCTGAGTTAAAATGTTAATTTGATTATATTTTACACTCTGGTTAAATTCATGTTGCCTTGATATTAAAAACCTCTTAAAAACTCTTCCCGCAACTTCACTCTAAATGGTTTATGATGCCAGTAATTTATACTTCTCATTTTTACACGATACCCTGAAGTGTCTACTTTAGACTGTATAATAAAAAGGCCACAAGTTATCATTTGTTCAGAATTTGTCATTTCACCCAGTCAAGAGACTATAAATGATTCTCCATTAAACCAAGCTGTTTCCTCTGTTTTTCAATCTTCAGTTAATGGCAAAATATGAAGTGTGGAATGAAGTTCTCTGTTTTCGCACAAGTCAGAGAGTCTTCCATTTGGAAAAAAGCCTTGAAGCTCCTCTGTTCTCCAACCTTTGCCTCCTCACAGTGCAGCTGTCTCATCTTTAGAGCCCCTGAGGAATGGATCCCAAGCCTTTTCTTAGCACATATAATGAAAATGAAACCAAATCCACTGATGGGTGACTCAGGTTATAAGAAAAATGTTCATTTAATAGAGATTATATATATATATATATATATATATATATATATATATATATATACACACACACACGCACACACACACACACATATGCTTTCCTATTTCCACCAATTAACTGAATTCTGCCTTTAGAAGAAACACTACATGTATTTCATCTTTTTCCCCTCTGGCAGCCTTGTAGATATTTTCAGACTACCACATCTTCTTAAGGCCAAGCATTCTCTTACTCTCATTCCTCCTTCAGAGTCATGGTGTTCAGTATATCTGTCACCCTGATGATTCTCTGGATACACTCTATTTTGGTGAAAATATTTTTTGTTATTCCTTTTCTTATTTTAAAAAATCTAACAATATGCAATATGTAAAGTAGATTATAGAAACCTTTTAAAAACTTAACACTCTTTCCCCAAGACATAACCATGCAGTAATTTGGTGGATTTTTTTCTGGCTGTCAGTCTGTCTTAAACTACAGATTTTAACTGAGTAATTTTGTTCCCTTCAAGAGCTGTACCACCTGAGGTGTTTTTTTGTGTTTGTTTGTTGTTGTTGTTTTTGAGGGGGGTGGAGTTTGCCAGATCAAAAAGTATGGTGGTATTTTTAGTATTTTACTCACCAATTCAAATTTCTATTTTGCTATAAAAACAAAATGTTGCTCTTTCTTCAATAAGCTTTTCTCAATAGCTCTTCCTGATTTGGAAAAAAAAAGTGACTGGTGGGTAACATTCCCTCTCTTACTCAATATCATTATTTACTCTGGTCACAGCACTTTCCTCTTCCTTTAAGAGCTCCTCATCAAAGCTTCCCCTTTGTCTTTGTTAAAAAAAAAAAGGAATACTACAAAGTATTCTACTTTAATTTTGGTGTCAGTGAGAATGACATCCATCCACAAAGGAGCATGGATTGGAAGAGGCAGAGAATGAAATGATTGACATTTGCAATAGAAGGTTATTTTATAACAGCTTGAAAATATTTATGCTAATTCAGATCTCTTGATGTCTCCAAAGCAATACACGTGGACTTGAAAAATAACTAAGCCAAAACCGGTTTGGCTCAGTGGATAGAGCATTGGCCTGCGGACTGAAAGGTCCCTGGTTTGATTTCGGTCAAGGGCATTTACCTTGGTTGCAGGCATATCCCCAGTAGTGGGTGTGCAGGAGGCAGCTGGTCGATGATTCTCTCTCATCGATGTTTCTAACTCTCTATCTCTCTCTGTGAAAAATCAATAAAATATATATTTTAAAAAAGAAAAAGAAAAATAGCTAATTATGAAAAACCCCAGCAATTTAATAAGTTGACATTAATGTTAAGTATCACATCAAGTGAGATTTCTAATTATATTTACCACTAAAGTCCAACTTTATAATTCCAATTATACTTACCACTAAAGTTCAACCATAGAAAGTCCAACTAAGAAAGAGTTTAATTCTCTACTCAGAACACCATTACTTCAGCTGAACAAAAACATGTAATGTCAGTCCATTTCCAGGTGTTCTCATAGACTAACTTCATTAGGGGGCGGAGGCAGGGACAGGAATAAGCTGTGCTGCACTAAAAACCATAAAAGCCCTATGGTCTCATTAATTGATTAACACTTTTTGGAGAATTAGAAGAGAGAAAAATACACTTAAATAAAATTGTTCTGGAAATACCTGTCATATTTTTATTCAGAATCCCTTAAAAGAAATACTTCACTTTTTTATGTTTTATTGATTTTTACAGAGAAGAAGAGATAGAGAGTTAGAAACAACTATGAGAGAGAAACATCGATCAGCTGCCTCTTGCACACCCCCTACTGGGGATGTGCCCACAACCAAGGTACATGCCCTTGACTGGAATCGAACCTGGAACCCTTCAGTCTGCAGGCCGACGCTCTATCCACTGAGCCAAACGGGTTTCTGCTAGACTTCACATTTTTTAAATAAGTGTCTGATAAATGCTAAATCCAGGAAAAACTGCTCAAAGCAAATAGCAGCTTTTAGAGTTCCTAATCCTATTCAAGTATTTTAGCAGATAAGGGAGAGGAAATAGCAAGATGCCCTCTAAAAAATAAAATGCAAAACTGCTATAAGAATTTGAGGGTGGTAAACAGATAGTGTTAAAAAAAAAAAAAAACAGTCCATCTATATTACACATTTTTTTTTTTGATAAATAGAAACCTAACTACCTATTCTGGAGTGATATGTGATATAGGATCTTTTGTTGACTTTGAAAATCTTACTTTAATAATTTATTTATTGCCCTGGCCAGGTAGCTCAACTGTTTAGAGTGTGGTTCCTATACTCCAATGTTTTGGATTTGAATGGTCAGGTACATACCAGAAGCAATCACTGAGTCCTATCTAATAAGGGAATATGCTAATTGACTGCCCTCAAAGATGGCATGCCCACAGCCACAAGATGGTGGCACACAGTTCCCTCAGCCCCACCAGGGCAGCAGGTATGCTGCATGGCTGGGCTCGCCCCCAGGTAATCTGGCCACTCCGTGTGCCTGCCTCTGGAATCCCCCAGTCCCTTCAGCCCCTCAGTCTCCCAGGGCCAGCTGAGGCACAGGCAAGCCTCAGATGGCAGCCACCCAGCCTCCCAGGGCCGCCCAAGGCTCAGGTAACCAGGGCCGGCCAAGGCTTACACTGCTAGCAGTGGTGGCAGCAGAGGTGTGATGAGGGTGTCACCTTCCCCTGATTGCCAGATCACCTCCCAACCCTGAGGGCTCCCAACTGTGAGAGGGATCAGGCCAAGCTGAGGGAACCCCCTTCAGTGCATGAATTTTCATGCACCGGGCCTCTAATGTATAAATAAGTGGAACAACAAATCCATGTTTCTCTTTCTTTCTCTCTCCCCTTCTCTCCTTCCCTGCCACTCAATAAAAATCAATACGGGGGGAAATCCTCAGATGAGGATTAACAAAAATAAAAATAAATGAAAATTAATATTTTGCATATTACTAATTCCTTACATTTGGAAGTTGGAAGTAGCCTTATTGGGAATTCAGTTTCTCCAGGTTGGAAAATCAGAAACCTGAAACCCGGAGAAATTGTGCCTGACTCACTTAACCCTCAAATCAGAATTAGATATCAAGACCCCTGCCTTTCCAACTACCGTATTTGCCGGCGTATAAGACGACTTTTTGGCCCTGAAAAATATGCCTCCAAGTGGGGGGTAGTCTTATACGGCGAGTATATAACAAACTCTGTATTTTTTAGTGGAAATGTTAGGGGGTCGTCTTATACGCCCAGTCTCTTATACGCCGGCAAATACGTATTTTTCAGGGCCAAAAAATCGTCTTATACGGCGGCAAATACGGTATTCCTCTTTCCCCTGCACCATTATCTTTCTCCGTTGCTTTTTAAGAATTTTCTTGCTGGAACCGTTTTGACTCAGTGGATAGAGCTCAGACTGTGGACTGGAAGTTCCTGGGTTCGATTCCGGTCAAGGGCATGTACCTTGGTTGCGGGCACATCCCCAGTAGGGGGTGTGCAAGAGGCAGCTGATCGATGATTCTCTCTCATCGATGTTTCTAACTCTCTATCCCTCTCTCTTCCTCTCTGTGAAAAATCAATAAAATATATATTTTTAAAAAAAAGAATTTTCTTTAAGGATTTGCATAAAGTCTATGATATGTCCCTAGTTATGTTGAAAAGAATCAACCTTGAAAAGAAATTTGGAGATCAGTTTGTTTAAAGAATGAAGTAATAGCAATTGAGTATGACTAGCTAGACAATTCTAACTGTAGATTTAATTGAAAGTGTTACATGCATTTTAATGTTATTGACAAGTAAGCCTATTTTTAACGTGTGAGAAATAAGTGATAAAATAGGAGAGCTTTAAAACACAGAAGCAAGTAATCTGCCCAGAAAGTCCCCATGATAGGCTCCTTCACTTTACCCTTTAGAAACGAAGAGAGCCTGCTTTCCCTACTTCCAATTCGTGTCCTGAAACCAGCATCTCAGAATTGCCATACAGAGAGACGCAATCTTTTTGGAATGGGGCACTAAGGAATTCATCTTGTAGCCAAGATTGCAAACAACCTGTTTATATTTAGACTGTTCATTTTGAGTAGTTTGGGGAAGGGAGCTGATAGAGGTTCAAGTGCCTCCAATATCCACCCAATGCCCGGCATTAGTTCTTAGCTTTCGGACTGCCTTCCTGTCCAAACAAAGGATGGATTTGCCTACCTCACAACCATAGTGAACATAGGTCTTCCTCCCAGAGCAGACCTACTGATCCTCTGTCTTACTGGAAAGATTGCTCTCCATTTTTGCCATGAGTCATACTGTTTCCTGGACCATTCATTTCCCACTGCCCTTCAGCCAGCAATTTTATACCTTCACCTCCAGGTCCTTTGAGAAACAAACAAGCTATAGCTATAACTATAGCATGGATAAGGCTAACAGAAAAGTAATTAACTTTCAACACCATCATCTTATCTGCCACTTCCTGAGGATCCTTACTCTATATGTTTTAGTTTCTGACAGTCTCTCATTGGGTCAGTGTTCACAGTGAATCTGTCCCCAGATGTTCTCTTCTTACCTTTCTTGGGCTCTGGGCTCTAGCTCAATCCTCTATTTAACCAGTTGCTTTCCAATGACTCTTACTCTTATGAAGCACTTTAAAATCAAATGAATTAGTATGCCCCCAGCTTTCCTGTATTTCATGAAAAGAATCCAGCATATCATGGATTTATTCATTCAATAATTTACTAAACATCAAATATGAATCAGGAACTCCAATTCTAAGGATATAAGCACTCAGTTCTTTTTTTCTTTAATATATTTTATTGATTTTTTTTACAGAGAGGAAGAGAGAGCGATAGAGAGTTAGAAACATCGATGAGAGAGAATCATCGATCAGCTGCCTCTTGCACACCCCCTACTGGGGATATGCCCACAACCAAGGTACATGCCCTTGACCGGAATCGAACCCGTGACCCAAACCACGTCCGCAGGCCGACGCTCTATCCACTGAGCCAAACTGGTTTCGGCTAAGCACTCAGTTCTTGCCCTCAGGAGAGGGACACAGCATACAGAGAGGGAGGACTAAATATATTAAATAGATAATCAAAGACAGTGTGTGCTAGGAGAGGCCATGGGAGTATGTAAAAAAAATTATGTATATAACTTAGGAAAAATGATATATTGGAAAGTCTTCAACTTAGCCTATACATACCTATAGAGGTATATATGTCCTATGAGAGTTGCAAAAGATAACACTGAAACAAATGCTGCAAAAAGATTATTTAAGATATATTGGACAATAAATTTTCACCAAGGTATGAGTCTCATATTTAAAGTGAGCTTCAATGCTAATAGTATAAAAGACAAATAAGTTCATGTTCAGATATATCAAAGATAAAGAAACAAATCTTTAAAGTTAACACAGTAAAAATATAGAAAGATTATGTACAAAAAAATGACAATTATTTTAAAAACAGACTTCTCATCAACAGCAACAAAGACAATGGAGTAATATTAACATGCTGAGGAAAAATAAGTCTTAACATAAGATACAAAGCCTTATTCAAAAGTCGGGAGGAAAAGCATAATTCCAAGCATAAAATGACTAAGGTCCTGACTTTAAAAAGTAGTAAAATATATATTTCTGCAACTAGGAAAGATTTATCTGAAGAATGAGAGAAAATTATAACAAAAGATTGTCAAGATACTTTGGGGGGGGGGGGAGTAGAGAATGTGAATATAAAATAAGTCCTAAATTACTGGAGAAGTACCACAAGGTTCACAGTTTTCTTAAAACTAATCTATAAATATATTTTAATACTGATTAAAAATTGTATAACTTAAAAAAAGGAACTTGGCAAGACAACTATGAAATCCAAAGAAGAATAAGAGTAGAGGACAGCCAAGATTATTTGAAGAATGTGATTGTATTTATCCTACCAGCTATTAAGACTTATTTTAAAGTTGTAACAATGAAAACAGTGTGAAATATGCCTAGGAATACAATAATTAAAAGCAGATCCAATAATTGATGGGAACTACATATGTAATACAGATGGTGTTTCATATTAGTGGAGGAAGTTTTTTAGTAATATGAATATTTTTAAAATCTTTATAGTATGTATTTATCTCTTATGGTGTTACTTATATATACATTTGAACTTGGAGGAATGTAATAGGAAATCTGAGTCTTATCAAGCTACTTACTCTTATCAATGATTAACAATCTGATATATTGATTTCTGATTCTCTCATGTCTTGTTTTATCTCTCAATTCATTGAGAACTCAGAGATAGGGAAGGAAACTGTGCTTAAATATCAACAAAATTCTTAATATAAAATGGGAATAATAGTAATACTACTTCAATGAGTGCAATAAGATTCAAATGAATTAATCCATATAAGATCTCATTTAATACATGCCAAGATTTGTCCTAGCCTAAAAATTGAGTTAATACATATAAGATCTCAGTTAATACATGCCAAGATCTGCCCTAGCCTAAAAATTTTAGCTATTAGAACTGGCACACCACATTCCCTTGCTGACACCATTCTTTAGGAAGCTGTTGACCTGGAGCAGTGTCTAGTACTGCAGAGACATTTTTTACTCAGTGGGTAGGATTCCAACACAGAAGGAAGCAGTGAGACTGTTTAGCTGGAACAGTTCTCCTTCTGAGCATATTTGATAACTCCGGAATCACCAGCTCTGCTGATTTTTGTAGTTTACACATCGGTTAGGCTCAAGGATAACTATCCTGTAGAGAAGGTTTCTTCAAGTCAGAGTTAAAAATGTGTTGCCAGCCACCTTGGCTCATATTTTAAAAACCTCTGTAACTAAGAGAAGAGTGGGAGCTCCACCAAAGTCTTTGGTGTTTCACCCATGGAACTCATAATCTGGGAACTTCCCGCCCATTTAGGCTGTATTTCCTTTATATAAACTCCTCCTTGAAATATCCTCTTTGAAAAAAATCTATTGGTTCTATTATTCAGCAAATATTTATGAACACCTACCACGTGTCAAAGTGCTGGGGAAGAGGTGGTAAAGATAAGACACTAAAAATGCCTTCATGGAGACAGAGATGTGCCCCATCATTGTCATTGTGTGGTGACAGTAGGATACTTTGGGGCACCTAAATCAGATGGGGCCAGTAGGAGAAGGTGACAGTGCCACCATCAGATTTGTTTTGGAAAGTTTATTCTTTCTTGGGAATTTAAGTGGTTCAGAGTCAAGACTCATGGACACTTGGCTAATATTACCCAGGAAACATTAGTATTGTCTGCAGTCCAGGAACAGAGCAATGAGGAAAAATTCAAGATTCCAGGTTCCCCCTCAAAGTTTAGTGAGAGAACTGCTGATAGGGACTAGATTTCCTCTGATTATCTCCCTGAGTGGACACCCTCAGAACTGGAAATCAGAGCTTAATTTTTATTGTAGAGTTCACCACTGATTGAAGCTCTCCAATCTATCATATAATTTCCACCTGTGCCTCAGTTTCTGCATTGTATACACATGAAGCAACAATGTAACTACTGTGCTCATCCTATCTAATAAAAGAGAAACATGCAAATTGACCGTACCTCTGCTATACCCACAAGCCACACCCACAAACCAATCAGGAGTGAGTATGCAAATTAACCCAACAAATATGGCAGTGGCCATGGGGCTGGAGCCAGTTGGAAGCTTGGATTGCCCCTAGTGATGGAGGAAGCCAAGCTTCCCACCCACCCTGGCCTCCACTCAAGACTACAAAGTTTCAATTATAGAAGGCAAATAAATCCCAGATACCAGGGCCTCCACTTGGGTCACCAGGGGAGGGGGCATGTCTGGCCTGCAAACCACCACAGGCCCCTTGCTCAGGCCACTCCATACCCCAAGGGAACCCCCAACCTAATCCAAGACACCCTTCATGGCAAACCAGCAAGCCTCCACCTGTGCACCAGGCCTCTAGCCTATCTAATAAAAGAATAATATGCAAATTGACCATCACTCCAACACACAAGATGGCTTCCCCCATGTGGACACAAGATGGCCACCACAAGATGGCCAGCAGGGGAGAGAGTTGAGACGGACCAGGCCTTCAAGGGAGGGCAGTTGTGGGTGACCAGGCTGGCAGAGGAGGAAAGTTGGAGGCAACCAGACCTGCAGGGAAGAGCAATTAGGGGGACTAGGCCTGCGGGGGAGGGAAGTTTCGGGGAACCAGGCCTGCAGGGAAGGGCAGTTAGGGGCAATCAGGCTGGCAGGGGAGCAGTTAGGCATCAGTCAGGCTGGCAGGGGCATGGTTAGGGGGTGATCAGGTTGACAGGCAAAAGCGGTTAGGGGCAATCAGGAAGGCAGGCAGGTGAGCAGTTGGGAACCAGCAGTCCTGGATTGTGAGAGCGATCTCTGGCTGCCCAGACCTAAATGGGTAGCCAGACATCCCTTGAGGGATCTCAGATTGGAGAGGGTGCAGGCTTGACTGAGGGACACTCCCACCCTTTGTGCACAAATTTCATGTACCAGGCCTCTAATGTCTTAGATAAAATCCTCCCCCTGCTTTTCTCTTCCAAGTTATTAGGTTTTCCGTGGCCCACCTACACAATAAGTTCTCTTAACCTTGTCCCATAATTCAACCACCTCGTGTTAATCACTTGCTGCTGACATTTTTTGAATTCAAGCCAGGTTCTTTTTGCCTCCTTTGACATTGAAAACTCCATATTTTATTTCAAGTTATCTTGGTGTATGTGAGGGAAACAATCATATCCTTCTACTGTGCACTTTAACCTTTGTCTTAAACTTTCAGCCACCACATTTCATTATAGGACCACATGTAACATTTTTCTGTCAATGCTGTTAAATATTTTAATCTTTCCTAAAGATTTTCTTTCTGTTCAGTGTCTGCAAATTGAATTATCTAGCCCCTCTGCCTTATAAGCTAGTACTGTCATTAGCTTCTGTTGGATGATAAACTATCAATTATTTAATTTAAGTGGCTTTGTTCCCTTTTAGCTATGTCAGTGAAATTTATTTTTGTATTCCTAAAATATATTGTGAGTGGTAATAGGCAATTAAGGTATTTTTCCATGTGACTGTATCTTTATGAAGTGCTTAGAAAAGTGGGGAAAAAAATAGGCTGTCATATCAGAAAAACAACAGAAGATCCCATTAGGGAGATATTCAGTGGTCAGGGGTGTGGTTATGAAACACCACCAATTAAATTGTTTTTCTGGTTTAAACCCAGTCCTCATTATTAGCTAAGTAGCATTCACTCACCTAAAAACATTGCTGTTGATTTCTTTTATTTGATAGGTCCATTTTCAAGAAAACGATGATGATAATCAAAGGAAGAGTATTTAGTAAGAGTCTTTCCCATGAATGTTAATGAGAAGAGGCATTCTTGGAGGATGGGAAGATCTGTCCTTGGAGGTTTATTCAAAAAGAGAGGGGACAGGATTGCCTGGCAACTCAGTCATGGATATCTTCATGATTTCATTTTAAATAATTTATTTAAATGATTTCACTTTAAAGAATCAACAATAGGAGCTAGACAGGGCTTAGAAGTTCACTGAGTTCAGCTTCTTCCTTTTATAGATGAGAAGCCCGAGCTGTTGCTCTCTGCCCAGGTTACACAGTAGTCTAGGCCAGTGTTTCGCAAAGTGTGGTATGCGTACCCCCAAGAGTACGGGAAGAGTTTGGTGGGGGTATGTGTTGCACCAGAATTTGGTGGGGATATGCACTGCACCGTGCTTAGCTGCGCCTAATTCTATGCTCTCATGAGTCAAGTCAAGACAGTCTTGTGAGGCGTGAGATGGTCCGGTGTGCAAATAAATGTTATTTATAATATAACTTTTATTTATATTTTATTGTGAGTAATTTTATTTTTCGTTTATTATTATTTTGTGTATGTACCAAAAAATAAAAAATAAATATATTTTGATTGTTATTAAAATACATCCTTTTTTTTGACGAGGGGTACTCAGCGTTACGAAAATTATAGAAGGGGTACACATATGTCAAAAGTTTGGGAAACACTGGTAGGCCATAACCTGATCTTGAATCCTATGCTAAATTGACTAATCTTACAAAAACAACAATAACAACAACAACAAAAACAATCATGTAGCATTCTGAAACTATAGTTACAGGATGCAGGTACAGGAATCAAGACCATAGAATCATCATACCAAACTAAGTGAGGTGTTTTGTCTATTTCAAGTATACCATTTGACATTTCAAATTTCTAAGTCATGATAACTTTAGAAAGATCTAGTTAATTTGTTTACTTATTCAGTTAATGTTCACTGAAGACTCTGGAGCAGGCATTGTGTTTGGTACCTTACTTATTCTTATTAAATAATAACAAACCATACCTTAAATTTATTCCATCATTTAACTTGGCATCTTATTTAAAAAGTAGCCAATTAAAGTTTACATAAGACCAAATCAAAACTAAATTAAACAGTCAACCTGGAGAACTATCTGAAAATGAGCTGAACCGGAGTCCTATAACTAAGGATATCAAGAAGAAGCCACACAGAGACTGGTAGGAGTGGCAAAGACACAAAATGGGTTGGCTGCTGCCCATGAGTGGTGGTTCAGGATTTACAGAGATAACTCAGCTGCAGGGGTCCTCCTCCCCAGTAGTAAGGGATTCTAGCCCCTACAAAGTTCCCCAATCCAGAGCATGAATGCTAAGAAGAGGAGCCTTCACAACAACTGCCTGTAAAAATCAATACAGACTCGGTCTGTCCACACAGAAGGCTGCTGGAGACCCAGGTGTTCTCTTAAAGGGCCCACACACAGACTCACTGGCTTATAGGCACTCACCCTGGGCTCCAGTGGAGGGAAAGTGACTTGCAAAAAGGGGTTTCCAGACACTTACAGGGAGAATTGTGTGGCTTCAAGGCAAGGGCTGGAGGGACAGCTGCCATTGTCCCTGTGTTGAGCCCTCCTCCCACACAGGGAGCAGGTGGCCACCATCTTTTTGGTATTGAGCCCTCACTCTAATACAGCTAAATCTGAATCTGAAATAATCTGGTAAATACCACTTGCTCCTCCACCTTCCCCCCTGACTCTCTGAGATCCTGCCTTCCCCATCTGACATACTACCAGAGGCACTTTCAGTGGCTGGGCCTTAGGGGCAGCCAGCGGGTGGAGCAGGCCTCAGGATACCCTGAGCCTTTTGCAGAGTGGCCCAAGGCCCCGTATTGGTGACAGCGGGCCTCAGCTGGCAGCCTGGCCTCCCCTAAAGGCCTCTAGGCCCAGCACAGGGAGCTACTAATTGGGATTGCTTTGTAGCTTCCAGCATCAGGCCAGTCAGAGGAGCAGCTGACCATGGCCTTCATGGAGCCCCTTCAAAGAGTCTCTGGAATTGACACCCCCAGTGGCCAGCTTCAGACCACAACAGATTACCATGTGATTAGTTTACAAGCAGCACACCCAAAAAGTGGAATAAAAAAAAACAAATAAAATAAATGAACAAATTCACAGATGCAGACAACATTTCGTTGGTTGCAGGTAGGAAGGGGATTGGGGTGATTGCTGAAAGAGGGGAAAGGATTAAGATGTGCAAATTGTGAGTTATAAAACAGTCACTGGGATGTAAAGTACAGCATAGAGAATATAGGCAATAATATTGTAATAACTATGTGTGGTGTCAGATGGGTACTAGCTTCATATGGGATGATCACATCATAAGGTATATTAATGTCTAATCACAATGTTGTATACCTGAAACTAATATAATAATGTATGTCAATGGTAATGGAAAAATAATAAATGTTATTTAAAAAGATACAGACATCAGAAGAGAAAGCTTGTTACTATATACATCGCAGGGAGTTGCCGGTCTGTGAGTGTGTTCCCTGTGTGACCAGAGGTGTGGTCAGCTGTCATTTTTGTCAGTAGCTCACCCAACCAAAGCAGTGTGGAAACCCTGCTAGCAGTTCTCAACCTGTAGAGCCCAAGGCCATCAGAAAACACAGGTATTTACATTCTGATTCATAACAGTAGCAAAATTACAGTTATGAAGTAGCAAGGAAAATAATTTTTTGGTTGGGGGTCACCACATCATGAGGAACTGTATTAAAGGGTTGCGGCATTAAAAGGTTGAGAACCACTGACTTAGAGGGTCTTTCCAACCATCCTGTGGGAAAGGTTATCCAGATGAGCAGGATATAAGCAAAGTAGCTATGTGCTTCCTCTTTGGTCCACACTCAATGGGCTTCAATCCAGTGTAAATCTAATTTGTGCTATTGTTCCTTTAAATATAGCTTGTAAAAATTATTCCAGGTTTTATATAAGTTGGGATAGTTTTTAAATCTAGTCCATTATACTTTCTGTTTTAAAATATATAATGTTCCATGCTTGGGGAGATGAGTTAAGTGGATTAAGTTTCAGCATATTCTATCTAATAAAAGAAAAACATTTAAATTGACTGTACCTTGGCTACATCCACAAGCCACACCCACCAGCTAATCTGGAGCGAGTATGCAAATTAACCCAACAAAAATGGCAGCAGCTATGGAGCTGTACAGAGCAGGAGGCTAGGGTTGCCCCCAGAAATGGAGGAAGTCAACCTTCCTGGCCTGCTCTGGCCTCCACTCAAGGCTACAAAATTTGAATTATAGAAGATAAATAAATTCCAGATAACAGGGCCTCCACTTGTGTTGCCAGGGGGCGTGGCCAGCCTGCAAACCACCACAGACCCCTCACCTAGGCTGCCCCACACCCAAAGGGAACCCCCACTGTGATCTGGAACACCCTTCAGGGCAAACCAGCCAGCCCCCATCTGTGCACTAGGCCTCTAATCTATCTAATAATATGCAAACTGACCATCACTCCAACACACAAGATGGCTGCCCCCATGTGGTCAAAGATGGCTACCCTCATGTGGACACAAGATAGCCAGCAGAGGAGGGCAGTTGAGAGGGACCAGGCCTGCAAGGGAGGGCAGTTGGGGCAATCAAGCCTGCAGGGGAGGGCAGTTAGGGGTGATCAGGCTGGCAGAGGAGGGAAGTTGGGGGTGACTGGGCCTACAGGGAAGGGCAGTTGGAGGGGACCCAAGGCTTCAGGGGAGAGCAATTGGAGGAGACCAGGCCTGCATGAGAGGGCAGTTAGGGGTGACCAGGTCTGCAGGGGAGGGCAGTTAGGGGCAATTAGGCTGGCAGGGGAATGGTTAGGGGGTGGTCAGGCTAGCAGGCAGAAGCGGTTAGAGGCAATCAGGAAGTCAAGCAGGCGAGCAGTTGGGAGCCAGCAGTCCTGGATTGTGAGAGAGATGTCCAACTGCCATCCCTCAAGATTGGAATGGGTGCCGGCTGGGCTGAGGGCAACACCCCCCCTCCTGTGCACGAGTTTCATGCATCGGGCTTCTTGTATAAATATAAGTATATATATATAATATTTATAAATATACTAGAGGTCCGGTTCACAAAATTTGTATACAGGTAGGGTTCCTAGGCCTGGCTGGCAGTCAGGGTCGATCGGGACCTACCAGCTGCCTACCAGAGCCCTCCTTTGTTGTGTGCCACCCCCTGGTGGTCAGCACACATAATAGTAAGCATTCGAACTCCCAGTCTCCCAGTCAAACTCCCACTGGAACACTTTGCATATTAGCCTTTTATATAAGTAGATATGTATTTGTCTGTGTGTGTGTATTCCCCTTGAGCAAAATGAATTCTTTTTTCATATAAAGGTTCTTAAGCCTGTAGATGGTTTCCTCGTGTCCCTCTGATAATCACTGTTTTTCCTGACATCCTCTGGTTTCATAAATTGTGCCTTCTGTAAATGCTAATGGCTAAGCAGGAGATGGAGTTTATTCTCCACAATGTATTGCATACTGAGCTGCGATTTCTGTGAGTGGTCACTCTCATTATCACCTTGCATTTTCTAGAAAACCATCACTGTGCCCATTCCATCCCAAGCCTTTGAATGCACTCTGGCATCTTTAATAAATGCGTCAAACATTTGTGCAGTGATACACACTCATTTGCCCCCTTAACCATGGGGAAGTGAGAAAAATACACTTGGGTCTGTTTCTCTGTGGAAGAACAAAAAGAAATTATGGGAGGAAATTTTGTAGGGTTATCATCTTTTTATTGTGCCATGTATAGAATGATGGGTAGAATGGTGCCTCAGATAAAGAAATGCAATAAGGGACAATTAAAGTATTTTTCTAAGTCACTTAATATTTGTTGTTTGTATCCCAAGTGTAAAAAAAAGCCAAAAACAAATTATAGGCAGTTAGCTATTCCAGGAAAGAGTTTTTGGAACAGTCACTGTGATTTATGCTTTATGATTCACAGTATTATAGACTCATTCTGGAAAGGTTTCCTCCAGGCATAAGAAACTCCTAGTGAGTCCCCTGCTGAGGAGATTCTGTGGAGTTGCCTGTAATATGCCTGCTTCAGTCACAGTCCTTGTCACTTTCCATCCCACTTCATGAGACATTGGAACACTGGGATTGTGCATCCATGAGAGACAAATTCTGCCTCTGGCTGCCACATACACAATCGCCCTCTCTAGCCAGGATAGATCCTGCTATCACCTGTGGATTTGATGCCTCAAGGAAGCCAAGCCAGATTGTCTGACAATCAAACAGAACAACTGAAAACACTTTAAAGCCTTAAAAGTTTTTATATTATATTGTATTAAATCCCATTATGTCATATCAAATTATATCCTATCTAATAAAAGGGTAATATGCAAATTATTCATTACTTCATCACAAAGATAGCGGGAGGGGAGGAGGGCAGGCCTCTGGCCAGAGACCGGCCAGGGTGTGGGACACTGGTGTCATTGCAGGCTGGGCTGAGGGGAACCCCTCCCTCCCATGCACAAATTTTGCACACCAGGCCTCTAGTCCTATCTAATAAAAGAGTAATATGCAAATTGACTATCACTCCAACACACAAGATGGCTACCCCCATGTGGACACAAGATGGCCACCACAAGATGGCCAGCAGGAGAGGCCAGTTGGGACGGACCTGGCCTGCAAGGGAGGGCAGTTGGGGTGATCAAGCCTGCAGGAGATGGCAGTTAGGGGTGACCAGGCTGGCAAGGGAGGAAGTTGAAGGGCCCAGGCCTGCAGGGAAGGGCAGTTGTGGGAGATCAGGCCTGCAGGGGCGTGGTTAGGCGGGTGATCAGGCTGGTAGGCAGAAGCGGTTAGGGGCAATCAGGAAGGCAGGCAGACAAGAAGTTGGGAGCCAGCAGTCCTGGATTGTGAGAGGGATGTCCGAGATTGGAGAGAGTGCAGGCTGGACTGAGGGACACCCCCTATGCACAAATTTCATGCACCAGGCCTGTAGTTATATTATAATCCCCTATTTTGCACTCCTAACCTTGCTCCAGCTTTTCTGGTTTCCCATCCTTAGTATTGTGCCCCTAGGCATGATGGATGCTACTTGACTGTACCCACCTCCCAAAAGGGAGCACCCTACACCTTATCCTGATTTTATTTTAGGACCCTGCCCATCTGTTTCCTGGAGCATCTTCATTATTTGAGTAACTGAGAATCCTTAATGCATTTTGTAAGCATTCAAGAAGTCTACTGGACTAACTGAATTGTCTGATCTTTGCTTATGATTATCTCTTCCCCATTTCCAAAGATAAATCAGCCAGTGACTCAACATTGGCTATTGTTAATTGTCATTAGAATGAAGCATTTACTTTGTACTAGAGGCTTGGTGCATGAATTCTTGCACTGGTGGATTCCGGCAGGCCTGCCCTGATGGGGGCTGATGAGACCTGGCTGGCAGAATTGGGGGAGAGGGAGATGCAGGAGGTTGGTCAGCCAGCTCCACTCCTGATAGGGGTGCGGGGATGCCAATTGGGGCCTGAGCCAGCTGGGTGGGGGGGGGCATACTCCCCACCACCACCACCACCACCACCACCACCAATCAGGCCAGTTGACCAGCCCCAGTATGCGTCACAGTGACAGGTCATTCCAGTTGTTCCATTTGTTCCAGAGTTCTGGTTGCCAATCAATGTGATAAATTTGTACAGAGTATCTACCATGTGCACTGAACTGAGCTGGCACTGGGGGACATGATAGTGAGTTAGGACAGTTTCCATCCTCCTGAAGGTTACTATGTAGTTAATCTAGAGCTAGAGCTTGCTCACTGGGCATGTTATAGCTCTTGGGGGTTGAGAGTTAAGTCTCTTTACTAGTGGATAGGAAGATTTACAACTCAAAATTCAGCTTTTTGTAATGAGGTACTTATTTAAATAGTTAATTATTGATAATAGACTTGCTACAAATATAAGATCTTCCAATGCTCAATCCTAAATTAGAAAAGTGAGATGCCCAATGATGTGCTCACAGAGACCCTCAGGAGGTTTTCAGGAATTAAAACACTCACTCATCTTTAGTCAAAATAAGTTCTGAGAACATTTTCATGTGTAATAAACTCCTTTCAGCTGGCTAGTCATGTTCCCTCTGAAGTGCTGATATATGCAAATTATTGGTGACTATTTGTCAAGGCTCAGGAATACAGTCTGTCAAAGATGACAACTGCAG
Organism: Vespertilio murinus; assembly: GCA_963924515.1. Classification (NCBI taxonomy): domain Eukaryota; kingdom Metazoa; phylum Chordata; class Mammalia; order Chiroptera; family Vespertilionidae; genus Vespertilio; species Vespertilio murinus. Next base: position 36,127,816 of record OZ004712.1, read on the forward strand.
TACATGCTATCTTTTCCTTTGCCCAAACATTTTATTATGAATTTTTCAAACATAAGAAAAGTTGAAAGAGCTATGTAGTGATCACCCATCTATCTACCACTAGATTTTAGAATTGTTAACAAGTTTATGCTTTATCATATATCTTCCCACCTGTCTATCCATCAATCCATCTTACTTTTAATATATTTTAAAGTGAGTTGCAGGCATCAGTGATCTTAACACCTAAGCACTTCAGTGTGCATATCATTAACTATAGTTCAATATTTCATTATAGTGTGAAGTACAAATCTTAAGTCTACCATTTATTGAATTTTGGCAAACGCTATACCCCTGTAACTCAAATACCTGTCAAGATATAGAACATTCCCTTCACCCCAGCAAATTCACTCATACTCTTCCTAGTCAATCCCTACCTCTCCCCTCAGAGGCAATCACTGTTGTGATTTTTTTCACTGCAGATTAGTTTTACCATTTCTAAAACTTCACATAAATTAAACAAGCTCTCTGTGTAAGGCTTCTTTCACTCGGCACAATACTTTTGAAGTCCATTCATGTTGTATGCTTAGATCTTCTTATCGTTAAGTAGTATTCCAATGTATGGATGCACCCCATTTGTTTGCCCACTCTCCTACTGATAGATATTGTGGTTATTTCCCACTAATGAATGTTATGAATGAAGCTGTGATGAACATTCTTATATAAGTCCTTTGTGGATATGTTTCATTTCTCTTGGGTAAGAAGCTAAGAAGGGAATTGTTTGGTCACAAAGTAGGTGTATATTTAGTTTTATAAGAAACTGTCAGAACATTTTCCTAAGTGGTTGAACTAGTATTACATACACTCCCATCAGCAAAGTGTGAGAGCTCCAGTTGCTCTACATCTTCATCAACATTTTATGTTGTCAGTCTTCCTAGTTTTAGCCATTCTGACAGATGTATAGTGATATCTTACTATGGTTCATTTTTTTCAAATCCCCAAAAACTAATGATGTTGAGCTATTGCCATTGATATATCTTCTTTTATGAAGTTTTTATCCAAATGTTTTCAATTTTTATTGATTTGTTTGCCATTATGATTTAGTAGCATATTTTTAATGTTCTGTATATAGTAAGTGCTTTGTCAGATATATGTTTTGTAAACATTTTTCCCATTGTGTGGCTGGCCTCTTCATTTTCTTTTCTTTTTTTAAATATACTTTTATTGGTTTCAGAGAGACTAAGGGAGAGGGAGAGATAGAAGCATCGATGAGAAACATGGGTTGGCTTCTCCTGAAGAACCATATTTATTGGGGGCCCAGCCTGCAACCCAGAGGGGACCGGGAATTGAACCAGTCACCTCTGGGTGCATGGGTCGAGACTTAACCACTAAGCTACACCAGCTGGTTGGCCTCTTCATTTTCTTAATAGAGTTTTTTGATGAACAGAACTCTTAAATGTTGATAAAGATTAATTTATTATTTTTAGTATTATGCCTATTTTCTGTGTCCTATCTAAAACTCTTCCTAACCTCAATTTGTAAGGTTATTCTCCACTATCTTTTTCTAGAAGCTTTATAATTTTAACTTTTACATTTGGGTGTATAAATTAATTTTAGTGTATGATGAAGTTCATTTTTTTCATATAGATATACATTGCACCAGCACCATTTGTTGAAAAGACTTTCCCCCCCCCCCTATTAAATTATCTTGGCATGCCTATCGAAAAGCAAATAACCATATAAATCTGGATTTTTATCTGGGCTCTCCACTTTGTTGCATTTATCTACTTATCTATTTTTATGCCAGTATCACGCTATCTTGATTAGTGTATCTTGATAGAAGGTTTCAAAGTAAAGTATTAAAGTCTTTAACTTTTTTTTCTCTTTTTCAGATTGCTTTGAATATTCTAGATACTTTTTATAAAATTTTAAGCCAGCTTGTTAATTTTTACCAAAGTATTGATGGGATTACTAGCAGAACTGCATTGAGTCTATGACCAATTTCAGGAAAATTGATAGTTTACATTGAGTCTTTCCATCCAAACACATGGTTTATCTCCCCATTTACTTAGTCTTTCTTAATTTTCTCAGCATTTCTTTATAATTTTCAGTTGAGATGTCTGTATATCTTTTAAGTTTTTATTCCTCCTTGTAAATATCTTTTTAAATTTTATTTTTACACTATTATTATAATAATGGAATTAATACTTTATTAATTTATTTTCATTTTTAATGAAATTTTTAAATTTCATTTTTCATTGCTAATGTGTAGGTGTTATTATTTTTATGTGGACCTTTTATCCTGACAACTTACTGTGTTCTAATAATTCTAGTAATTATCTTTTACTTATTTTTTATTGCCTACTTAATTATGCCATTGATATATAGAAGCAGTTTTTCTCTCTTTTTAAATCTGTATGCCTTTTGTTCATTTTTCTTATCTTATTGCACTGACTTGGATCTCTAGAACACTATTAAATACTAATGTTGAGGATGGATATCCTTGCTTTATTCTTGATCTTAAGAAAAAAATATTCAGGATTTCACCATTGACTATGATGTTAGCTGTAACTTTTTCATAGGTACTCTACTGGATTGAGAAATTTTCTTCTATTCCTATTTTGCTAGTACTTATTATGAATGGATATTTGATTTTGTTGTATTTTTTCTGTATCTATAGGATTATTTTATATTCTAAGTTGCTAATATGATGAATTACAATCGTTGATTATTTTGCTAAGAATTTTTGGATTTAATATAATATTTTAATGAAACTAGATAAAAAACTTAAAATCATTGAGTAGCTGGTCTGGCATTTTTGGAGCCACTTCAGACAGGTAAAGCTTAAAGTACCTCCAAATAGGCTTCTCTGAAACATTGCAAACATCCATTTTCCTTCCTGTAGTCAAACATTTAAATAAAAAATAGAGATTAATCATTCGCTTTATTAACAAAGTTTTATCATTATTTAATTTTGTCCTTTAGTAATTAACTAAAATGTTATCTAAATGTAAACCAACTGTTAGGCCATTATTCAGTAGTAAAGTTCAGCTGTTATATATCAAATTAGAAGACTAATTAACAAAGGTAAGAAAGCCTGTTCTTGGTATGGAACCTTGAATATTTTGAAAGAATGTATTCCCTTAAAGAATATGCTTACATTACCACTTGAAAGAAATAGTAAAACCCAGAACTCATCAAAATAAAAAAAATATAATCAATAGAAACATAGTCATAAGAGAAAAAATTCACTGGTCATAATGATCCACAGGATAAACAGACATCAGCATAATAGCTCAGTGAACCAACAAATCTAAATCAAGTAGAAAGTGTTGAATAAATTTACCAACATAGGGGGCATCTGCAGAATTTTTTTTGGTTTATGTTTTTATATGTTTTACATTTACACAAAGCTTCATGTACAGACATGAAGAGTGGCCATTCTATCACACTGCGGTCCTTCAGTGGCACCTGAGCCTCACAGGTTTCTGCCGTGATTGGGACTTTTTCTTTCTTGGATCCTCTCTCCTTCCTATTTCCAAGACTTCTGTGTAGTCTTCCATCTGCTCTCCCTTTCCTCCTTTTACTATCTGCCATCTGTCTCCCCTCTGCCATGGGCATGCCAAGACTTCTTGTGCATCTGGTGACTCTCACAGGAGCTACTTTGCCTAGGAGGATGTCTATGACTACCAGGATTCTACTCAAGAAAACCTTTTAACTTTTGTTCCTCTGGAAGATATTGACATATATCATGAACAAATTTTGCTTTTGTCAAAATCTGCATAGAGCTCTTCAGCATTCTCCATCATCCCCCCTCATTATTTCAACCCATAGACACCTCATTTGAATGTGATACAACTAATAATGGCAGTGGAACCAGACACTGAGGAAGAGACAAAACACACACACACACACACACACACACACATTAACATGCCTTTGTCCCGGATAAGTGTTGAGAGCAGAAGTTTTTGCATGAGGAGGGTTTGGGCAAGCTTCATTGTTCTACAATTTGTCAGTAGGCAACTTTTGCTGCCTCCAAATCATTGTGTTTTCCCAAGTGAAGAACCTTTGGCCGAGTGCTAGAAATATACATGCTCCACATAAATGAAAAGTTATTAAACCAAGACTGGAGGGGAATGCAGAGGGATGCTCTGTTTGCAATTCCGAGGAAACAATTTAGAGCACACTTTTTAAAGCTTAACAAAATTACTTAAATCTCATAGGGAAACAACCAGCCTTTTTAAAATCTTATCCCCAAGGATTTTACTCATCTTTTAGATCTAGTTACTGCAAAATACCGCTAATGCACAAATTCTGCAAAGTGTTAAGTCTGCATCTACTAGTGACTTGCCAAATTAATCAAATTACCTTAAAGTTAATTCAGTTGGTGAGAAGAGTTTAATAATATTCAAAACCTTCATGGTAATAATTACCAATGAAGAGGGTCAGTCAGTTGAGAATTAATGTGAAAAGTGAATAGAATGAAATTCTGAATTAGGATATCACTACGTGCATAAATTGTGGGAAAGGTGAACCATGAAAATAAAATTCATTTACCTTCATTTGGAAGGAGGAAATAAAAGAAGGTGTTTAAGGAAATTGAACCTAGGGAAATTTTAAGGATTGGACAGAGTTAATGGAGAAAAGAAAGAAAAGTTAAGAATGGTTAGGAAAGCAAGTTAGAGAAATTTGAACATTATTTTTTCTTACACCTGCTTCTTTCATTTTTTAATGTGCTGAAAACAACTATTATAATTCCCTTACCATTTCCACCCACAAGATTCTTTTCCCTAATGGCATCTGTACACACACCTTTTATTTCTCCTCTGTATTTTTAAGGGAAGAGATATCATAGTGTATACATTATCCTTCCTGCTCAAAAAGATAATTGACTGTACAAAGCATTAGAAAAGAGAAAATGGAGATGAACTCAAGTAAAATACATTTTCTTTTCATTCATCTTACCTTATTTAAATGCCCTTTTTTAAAAGTTGGAAACATATTGTTTTATTAATGGAATTTATTTTAAATATTATTTTAAGATTTCTAATGGGTGAAAACATCTTAAATATTTATAATTAGCATTACCTACCCACTGCATTATTATGAAAGGTATAGTAACTTTTTTTTAAAAAGTGGTTGGCTCAATAAACAAATGTGGCATGATTATAAGACTTCCTCCTTTAGCAGAGCACATGAACCCAATCTGTATGCCTCTAACAAATGACTGAGAACTTTTTGAGAGGCCAATAGACATTTCTAGGAGCATGTGAAGTGTTGAACAGGCCCTTCTCTCAGATGTAGTCTGTTGAAAGCTTGTATCCATGCTCTCCTCCAGCCCTGAGACATAAATTAGGAGTTTAGGATGTATAAGTGTGGAGGGTAAAAAAGACAGAAATTTTCCCTATTGTAATGTCAAAAATTAATGAGGGAAATGCTCATTGAGTTGTTCATTCATTCATTCATTTAGTCTGCTTTTACTGAACATTTCCCATGTTACAGACACTGTGATATGTGTTTGAAATACAGAAATGAATATGAAGGTGTGGTCCCTGCTATCATGGAGGCACCCATCAGGAATGCAGAGATATCTATACCAAGAAATGCAACAACATATTTTGAGTGCCACGATAGAAGGATGTATAACAGCATAGAGAGAGATGAGGTCAGAGATGTTTTTCAGAATCAAGTCTTACAACTGAATGAGTGTCCAACTGCTTGGCAGAAGAAAGGAGGCAAAGGAGACAGGTGCAGAAGCAGCCTGGGCCACTTGTGGAAAGTGTAGGAACAAAGTTTAGCAGAGTCACATCGCTTTAGAAGATGATGAGTCAGAGAAATAGATAGGTTCCAAATTAAGAAAGCCCTCTCAAACTCTATAAAGGATGCGGACACTATCTACAAGGCATTTGGGAGTCCTGAAGGTTTTAAGCAGAAGTAATATAACTAGATTTGATCATTATAAAGATTAGGTTGATGGAAGGAAGCAGGGCTTAAATATATTTTATTTTTACCAGAAATTAAACATTCAGCAATTGCATCATGAAAGTCATCTGAGTGGCATGGAGGGCAGGTCATAACAACACCACAGAGGGCAGAAACCATTCTTCAAGCTGGTCCCGTTGTCTCCACCTATTAGCTCAAAGGCCGTCTCCACTTCTGTTGCTTCTTCACCACCTTGCTCAACAAATGTATTCATTTATTCAGTTATTCAGTGAGTGCTCGTGTGCCACATCTTCTTCTGATGGGCTCTAGAGATTGTGAGGCAAAAATAACTCATCTTCTCTGCGTTCAAAGTATTCACTGGACCGTGGCCATCAGTCTCTCTGGAACCTGACATGACTCCTGAAGAATCATCTCATTCCTTCTCATGTAGCCACACTTGACCTTTCCCTGCTCCTTCCCAATATCAAACTCATTGGTTGCATTCACCACCTTCACATGCAAAATACAGAGTGAGAAGGTGCATTAGAAGCAGCAACTGTTTGATTTTGAGAATTGCCATAAAAGGAAGGCTGGACGGATTGAGTAAGAGAGTTCTTGAGGTCTAGTATTGAATCAAAGCCTCGTACACCAGTTTAAACATTTAACAAGCTGACTCCGCTTTGCACAAGGTTGGTATATGTGAACTTGAAAAGGTTCTATGTATTACTCTGTCACTCAAGGAATCAAAACTGGTTCTGCAAATGATCAGGAGCAAGCCTTCCTGAGTTCCCCGCTACTGCCAGCAAGAGCTCTAGCCAGTTGCTGAGGCAATGTCCATACATCAAATCAGACCTTTCATTTTTATCACATGGGGTGCAGTCTCCCTGCCTAGGACCTCCTCAGGACTCACAGAGGTGTGTGTAGTCAAGATGTGCCAATGAAGACCGTCACTGTGAACTCCAGTCCACGATGAGCCCACGGTATATTTAAATATGTAAAACTGATGTGTTGAGACAAATTTTTCTCAGGAACAGCAGCATTTTCATGAAGTAGTTTTCTCCATTTGTGACTTTAATCGCAGTATGATTGATGGATAGCTATATGTCTAAGTGAGCATTTTTTAGCTCTTTGTCCAACATGAAGTAGCAGTAACAAATAGTAATTCTGCATCTCTTTGGATATTATTGAAAGTTAGGAGATTAAAATCACTCCACTCATATGTGTTTGTTTCAAGATAGATTAATAGCACACGAACAACAAAATGTAGCTAATGACAGAAAGCTCATTGGTCTGCTTTTGGTAATCCTATATTTACTACTGTAGAGTGGGGAATTCACTGAAATACCTGATAATGCAACTGAAGGTTTGCACTAGTAGACTTGGCCAGCTTTCCTCCTTATTAGCATCCCGTGTTCATTGCCAGAAGATGAGTGGCTAGACCTTTGAACTCCTTATTAGAGTGACTAATGAACTCTAAATCGTTATCTTTTACATGTTCATCTTTTCCAAGTGACCATGAGGGAATTAGTGACCCTGTCTTATTCATCTGCTTTATCCCCCAAGCACTAAACCCTGTGTCTGACCCCTGCCTGGGTGCTGAATAAGTGCTTGTTAAGCAACAGGAGCTCACAAACACCAACTCTTCTCTTCCTCCCCACTGAAAGCAGCTGTAGTCATCCGCCTCCCAGATAAATCGACGCAAAGTCTCTTTCTAAGTCACATAGCTGTAGAATGATAGATGGGTGTATAAGACTTCACAGCAATACTACTTTGCCTAATAGGAATAACATTCTTTTATTACCTTGTATCTATAGCACATTAAGGCATTTCTTTCCATTTGAAGTCCTTTTTGGATAATTGTTCTTTCTTTTTGTCTTTGGCATTCTACTTAATTCGATTCAGTTGTTCTTCCTGTGAATATTCATTAAAGCTGCCTTTAGAGCCAACTACAAAATAAGGTTTCTGTTTCCACTCCTTGCATTTCAAGCTTCGATACAACTGAATCATTAAACACTTTAGTTAAGACTTGCAGGTGCCTCGTTAAATTGATCCCATTTGATTAAAGCTAGTTTGCAGGCTTCTGATAGTTCAGTCATATCAGAAAGAATTAAATGCTTATTATTCTCATTAGTCTACTCTACTATATAAATACACAAGTAGTGTCTGCCTCTATTGAGATGTGTGGTTTTAAAAAAATGTGGTTACTTACTTGCAGCAATTCAGGAAAAAAATGTAATCTTCATTAAAGTCTGAAATAGACTATATTTTAAGGAACTAGAATTATCTTTGCCAAAATTTTGACTAGAATTATTTTCCTTTCAATCAATATATAAAATTGCTTTGTACGACAATATTGGTTTCTTCTCTTAAATAAGTAAACATTCTCCCAACTGTGTCCACTTACTGCTTTTATAGATAACAGAGGAGAAATTTTTATTGTGGCTCTCATCTGAATGATCACAAGTTGAGAATTAGTGACCCAATTAAGGAGTTATTCCTATAGATTTCTCTAGTTTAAGTGATTTTTAAACCCATTCATGTAGAATAACTATAATCACCATTAATTGTCTCTATTCCAGAAGTGTTTTATACTTAATTTCTTTACATTTTCATTGGGATTAAACTTGGCCTTCAAGTTCCATTTTGGAACCAAACTTTTCTTGTAAGCATATTGAGTTTCTGGGACTGGCTATAATGGGGATAGAAGTGATAGGGCAGAGTAATGATGTTAGGTGGTCCTTTATTGGTCAATGAATCCTCTGTCCTCTCTGTACAGGAGAAGCTGCATTAGGCTTTGGGAGTGAAAGAACACACCAGGTATTTTATCCATCCCTTCCCTTGTTTGTTCAACCCACTTAGTACCTTATTTATGCCAGGGACTGTCAGCAATGGGATATGAGACAACAATGTATCACTGTCTAATGAAGGAGACATCCAAAATTAAACAGTTAAATACAGGAAGATCCATGATGCAAATGTGCCATCAGCATGAGGGAAACCTCACAGAAGGACCTAAACTAGGCTTCTCTTCATGGCAGCAGTGGTGAGGAGGGGGGCAGAGACCTGGCCTCTCTAGTTTTCCCGTGCAATGAACCAAAGTGCTTCTACCAGGCAAATGTCAGCAGTGGCTGCTGTGAGGTCATTTGACGCCATGGTCTGGCTAATCAGGCAATTCTGAGCTATACTAGCTTATAACTTTGTAAACGCCCTAAAGCTCTGAAACCCGGACATCACCCACGGAGTCCCTCGCCCTACAACTGCAGGCCCTCGGAGCACTGCAGCATTGGCCCTTTGGCTCCATCCCAACCAGAGTTGGTGACTCCAGTTCTAGGCCAGGAGCCCCAGATAAGGACTGAGATGTCTGTGTATGGTAGTAGTGCACCTGGTCATCCTCACCACTCTTATTTTGTGTTTAATTCTTAGAACTTAACCTGGGATACTCCTGGACCACTGACTCACAGGAAATATTGTGGAGTGAGGGACAGGGGAAGTATCGGAACTCAGAATAGAAGAATTCTTAAGTAGGTTTTATCATCATAGCACACTTCACTATCGAATACTTTCTGAGCTGGCTACTTTTTGAGAATTAATCCTTCAATTTTTTTTTCATTCAACAAATATTTATTGAGATCTAAGCCCTGTTCTGTGGAGAAAACAAACCCTCAGGAGTATAAAGAACTAGCATTAATTCTCCTCAGGAGTATAAAGAACTAGCATTAGCTCTACATACTTTCCACATCACCAAGCTGATCTACGAATGAAAGATAATTGTCATGCAGGTTTTACTGTTCATTTGAGCTGTCACCATAGCTGTTAGAGCCATCATTTTGATGTTGATGACGGTGATAAAAAGTTTATGATTCATGATGCTTTCCACTTCCACAAAATATTTCCAAACTATTGCACATTTTATCTTCACAGTAAAGAAGTAAATAACGCTGATAAAATCCTTTTTACCAATATAGAATTAGAGGCACCTAAGACTTAGTCACTTAGCTGGGGATAGAGCCAGCAACAGAAAGTCCCATGCTTGAATGACACTCATTAACTCATGAGTAGCTATACAATGTTATTTCATTTGTCCTTCAGTGTTCCTATGAGTTGGGGTCACCGTTCTTTAACAGATAAGGAACCTGACATACATAGAGGTGATATAGCTACCCAAGAGCATGCATATTCACATTCAGCTAAGAGTTATTAGGGGCTACTTTGTACCAGGCACTGTGTTGAGTGCATTCATATGTAACGTCTTATTTGCTAATAATCTGTGAGGTAGCTTACCATTACCCATATTTGATGGAATCGTCAAACATTAATCACCCCAGGTCTCCATTTCCTGGTAGTAGAGTCCATTCTTCAACTTCTTTCCAATGTTCTTTCCATTAAGCCAGAGATTCTGAGCTTTTTTCCTCTCTCTAATCCATTTACAAGCAGAGCCACTTGTTCTTTGATAATATCTATTCTTAAACAACAGAGGTTTTTCATTTTAAAAAAAATGTTATGCTTCTCAAGAAGATATATCATATTCTGCTGGGAGAAGAACGGGGAGGGAAGAGGGCCTTTCAGGAGAGAGGATAATTTAATTGAGAACTCTTCTCTCCAATTAGTGACTAAACTATATCTCTTAACCCTTATAGATGTCTTTTTAAAAAGAATCCAACTTTATCTCTGTGTTATCCTTTTAACAAAAATTTATTTAGTACCTACATGTGCCAGGTGTATTCTAAGTATTGAAGATATAGCAACGAACAAAATCAATGAAATTCCCATACTCATGATGCATATATTCCAGACAGTAATAATTTTTCTGAATGAAGGTAAGCAGGATGATAAGACACACATATGAGCGAGTGGCTGCTGGATAGCATAATCAGGGAAGTCCTCCCTGAGGGGGTAGCATTTACATCAAGACCTAAATACCAAAAAGGCAGCCAGCTAAGCAAAGAGCTGGAATCAGGTCTTGGACATTTTTCTTGCCCACAGTGGGCACAGACACTGCTTTCCCTTATCACACAAAAGTACCAAGCACAAATTCAGCCTGCTTGACTCCTAGCTTGAGCCAGAATGCCAAAAGCACCAATCAGGGCCTGATCCCCACCAGCCTCTCTCTATGCCAAATTCTGGAGCTGGTTCTGGTCCACATGACCTGGAATCACTGCCTGCCCTGTGCTTTGTCCCCTAGTTACCCAAGTCATAGGAGTACTTATTCCATCTTCAGCAAGGGTGAGGTCCTACACAGACAGAGCCCCTGACTCACATGAGAGTTGACTTTCAAAATGTCAGTCCTTTCAAAACTGAAACACATTTATATAAGCATTTTATTTTTTATATACACAGTTTGTCTTTGTTAAGGGCCCACATTCTTTCCTTTCCCTGCTCTATCTAAGACACTTACCATACAAATAGGAGACAAGGCAACTAGAAGAGTAGGTGAGTCCTGGAAGATTCTGGAAAGCAATTTAGCTTATGATTCCTTGCTTGACATGATTATACCCCATGTTCTGTAACTTTTAAAAATAAAAGTGACTGGCAACCAGATTTCTATTCAATATTGATTACAGAGGGAGGCTGACTGTGGGTAATTATAGTGACGTTCCCGTAATTAAACCTCAAAGACACAGAATCAATGGTATTATGTTAGTAGGAGTGTTTCATACAAACCAATCACTGAAATAGATAGGTCTAGGACTTACACTGAATGGGAACCAAGTTTATGCTTGCATAAAAGTGAAGAATTACCTTTAAAATCTAACCTTGCCCTAACTGTTTTTGGCTCAGTGGATTGAGCATCGGCCCAGGGAATGAGGGGCCCCAGGTTTGATTCTGGTCAAGGGCATGTACCTTGGTGGCGGGCAAATCCCTGGTGAAAGGTGTGCAGGAGGCCGCTGATTGATTTTTCTCTCTCATTGATGTTTCTAATTCTCTATCCTTCTCCCTTCTTCTCTGTAAAAGATCTTTCTCCCATGTCAAAAATGATGGTGCAGATCCTGGAGATATCAACCCTTTGACAGTTGTCATCATACTCTGCCACTCATGGTCTGTTTTGGAAGAAAGAAAGTTCTGGAACCTACTAGAAAAGAGTTTCTACAAAACCAACCTTTCAATAAATTATAACTTGTAGAAGCTATCAGTTCAGGCTCAGAATTTGCACAGCCTTTGCTGATGACCCCAAGTTAGAATTAACACACTCCCACCCTCCCACAACACGAGGTATGTTTACAGTGGAATCTCTGTATTATGCTGTACTTACCTGTAATCATGCTGTCGCTCCCATCTCAGTGTGAAGACAGACAGATGTCTTTCATCTTTATAGGCTCACAGTGCCATGTACAATGATGCTGAAGATTTGTTGAATAAAATTTGTATTCAGACCCTGAGACATTTCCTAATTTTGGGGGGTTAATGTGTTTGGTCAAAATTCTGAATTTCTAAGATAAGCTTCTTAAGTAAGAGTTGGACTATAAACCCATTTATTCATTCTTTCAGCAGGCATTCATTCTCATGTGCTACGCTGATCAGCTTACCTCTCAGAGATTTTCAAATACATATTTAAAAATAACATTTACCACTTTTGAAATCTGTATAAGTCCTGATGATTTAATTTTGAGATCTCTGTAACTTCAAGTGCTTAAATATCTAATTTGAATCTACCTGAGTTGGCAGAAACTCTGAAATAAGCTTTTCCTGGATAATAGAATAAACTATGTCTGTCGCTGGGGTATGATTTTTTATTTTATTTTTTTACTTTTAGGGAAAGCAAATAGCAAGGATATCAAATTCCTGCAATAATGGATTTTTCCACTCAATTATTCAGCTGTGGAAGCTGCTGGGCCATGTGGAACTGGTTTTAAAACTACTCCACTGCCAGATGAAGCTATCAGGGTTGTCAGTCTTTGGGGAGCCTGGGAATTGTTTCAAAATGGCCACAAAGGACCATCGGAACAATGTATTTTATTGGGGAAGTAGATATTTTCCTACTAGAAGTTACCACTATCCTTTTCATCCTTCAAGGTTCTGAAATGACTCTCAATGAATACAGTTCTGTCCTTTTCAGCTGTCAATAGAAGATATCTGTAACTAAATATTCAAGTAACTTCGGTTTGGGTAGTGTAAAAACATCTAATTTTTTTTAATCCATAAGAAAACTTCTTCACTTTAAAATAAGGTTCTTAAGACTTTGATAATTCTCAACCAAAATAATGAGTTTTTCTTATTTCATAAGAACAATTCCTTAACCTCCCTCTCTTTTCTAATAATCTGAATTTCTGAAGAATTGCCTTCTTACTAATGGAATAAAAGAAACGAAGTTTTTATCCTATTAAAGCATTAGATAATATGTTCGATTTTTCTTATTTTCAGTGACATCAGTTGGTATTTATTTTAATTTTTCTTAATGACTATCTTATTGTCTTTGATTAAGTCTTTCAAAATTATCCTCACTCATTACTGCTGCAGTAGTACAAATTTATAACTTAAGACTAGTAATGGATGAAAATACTTTATCAATATGTAACTATAAATTACACACAAACATGCACATACACACTCAGAAATTCCAAGCTGTACTCTGATTTGTACATGCCAATAGTGAGATTATAAACTCACAAATATCATGAAGTTTTATGTATATACGTGTGTGTGTGTGTGTGTGTGTGTGTGTGTGTGTGTGTGTTTATATGGCTAATATGCAAAATGTCCCCTCAGAAGTTTGACCGGGAGACCCGGGAGTTCTATCAGAGTACAAGCAATGACCACCAGGGGGGCGGCACAGAATGAAGTCCCCAGCCGGCAGCTGGGGAAGGGAGGCCCTGGCTGACAGTCAGAAAACTCCAATGGGCCCTGATTGCTGGCCAGACCTAGGGACCCTACCCATGCAAGAATTTCATATACCGGGACTCTGGTTTCTTATAAAAGCAATCTTTACTTTAAGAGCATCAAGTCATATTTTTTGGTGACTCAGTTTCAGATAACTTTCAAGAACACCCCTGTTGCATAAAGCAGTGTTTACCATTGTTGACACCACTACAATAAACACACCAGACTTATCCCCATAGTACGAGGGCAGAAAACTCAAGTCCTTTGTGAAGCTGGCCAGAACCAAAATGATAGTTTCTAAAAAACTATCTTTTAAAACAGTGAAAAGTTACTGCAGATTTTGACAGGTTCTTATTTTTAAATATAGAGGTGTTGGTTAGAGCCAACCAAGAAGACACATTTAAATTGTAGAACTTGAAAGCTGATGAAACTAGAAACTTGTAATATCAACCACACTCCTGTCATCATTATCCATCTTACTGATTGGACTTCAATATGGTTGGCCCTTGGCCAGATAGTAGTGAGTGAGATTTAGAAGCATAAAAAAATAGAGATATCGGAAACACTATTGTTTTTTTGGTATGTTTTTTTGTGTGTGTGTAGGTTTGTTGTTGTTGTTGTTGTTGTTGTTGTTTGGTTTCCTTTGCAATTTCATCATTTGGCCATGTCCATAGACAACTAGCTTTGTTGTGTTGAACAGCGTGGCAGGTATCCAGGGCTGATTTGCTTTGACTTTGTATTTGAAATGCTCCAACTTTTGTGAGCCTGGATAATCATTTATCCTCCTTGAACCTCAGGTTTCTGTAAAAATGTAAAAAGGAGAGATAATGATTATACCGCTCCTGCCTGCCTCAAAGGGTTGGGAGGAAGCTGGAGGAGATCTATCCGATAAAGGGGCTTTGAAAACCATAAAGTGCTGCACAAAGGTGTGGTGTCTTCTGATGTTCTCAGAAGAGTTGCCCGCCTGACATGTGTCAAGCAATCCTGAAAGCTTAACCATGTGTAGAACACTGTGTTTAGATCAGAGTGGCTGGTAAGTCTGTCAAAGGCTTTGCAAAACTCCCTGTGTGATGTTCCCTATGCCAACCATCACCATGTCCAGGTCCAGCAAGACTGAAAATTCAGGGCTCATTGCAGAGAGTCAGCACGCACAGGGTGATAAGCCTGATACCAAAGGCACCATGCCTGGCATTTAGGAGTATGCCCTCATTCCCTTGAGGTGAGAATGAGGAGGAAAAAATACTGATGCTGTTCTAGACATTGTGTCAGTACCGTAGGCCTTACTAGGATAACGCTGGCAAAAATCTGTTAAGCAAGTGGGTTCAAATCCAGACATAGTGATTAAGTCAGTGCAGTACAGAGTTCAAAAAGTGGATTCTGCTTGATTCACTCATGTGTGCAAGTTACATACCCTCTCTGTGCCTCGGTCTTATGATTTGTACAATGGAGATAGTAACAGTGCACATCTAGTGAGGTTGTTTAAAGGATTATATGAGGAAATAAAACACAACAGTGCCTGAAACATAGTAATCTGTTGATAGAAATTAGATGCAATTAGTTTTACTTTTCATTGTCTTAATTGAGATTTAACTATTATTTGTCCATCTATAATCTCTTTATGTAAAAGCCAAGTGACCAGAATGACCGATTGCTATGATGCACACTGTGGCGGCCAACCAGCCCAATGTGTGTGTTTGTGGGGGGGGGTTTTATTGGCCCTACCCAACTGTCTGTGACCCCACCCCCTGGATGGGCCCACTCTGATTGAGGGTGGGGCTGGCCAGCCAATTGCCCATGCCCCCTTCCCCATAGCTGGCCTGGCACAATGGGTCTCCATGGGGGGCATGTCAGCCATATCCCACCCATGCACAAATTCATTCGCCGGGCCTCTAGTATAAATATAAGCAACAACCCATCCTATAGATGCAGAGAATCTTTTTCTGTAATTGGGGTAAGTCTTGAGATATATGTGTAGTTATTTTTACTTTGAAGTAAATAAATTTCAAAAGAAATATTCTTTTTGGTTTAAGAAGTTGGACACAAAAAGGGGTCTCAGCTTATGTGCGGGAAGAGGTACAGAATCACCGGTAATGAAAATGATTCAGAGACTATAAAACCCCAGTAGAACAGTAAAGTACATTTAAAATGACAATATTTGTATTACACAGTGCCCATAAAACAGCTAAACATGCAGTTCTTGCCAAGCTTGTTTGCCATCATTTCCTACATTTGGCTGGTGAACAAGGAAGACATCTGGAAAAAATAGTTAAAACAAAACAGTGTCTATTTAGTTTTTAAATCTTTTAGTTAAAAAGTACAGTAATTAAATAATGCAATTCTGAGGGGATATAAGGAAGTGACTATTCTGGGAAGACACAGTATTGCATTTTCAGACACTGCAAGTAGAGAGACACTTGGGGCTTATGAAGGGAGCATAATTATTTCTCCTTTAATTTTTCATTATGAAACTACTCGAACTAATACAAGTACCAAAAAATAATAGAAAACACCTTTTTTTATATCACTACTTTAGCTAGACATCAATATATTGTCTTGATTCCTTCACCTAGTTATTGCTAAAACCAAATTATATCCAATTATTGTGTTAGCTGGTCCCCATTCTAGTATTGACTCCTGTTGGCTATGTTACTATTTCCTGTGAGTATAGATTCAATACAGTAAACTAAAACTTGGGAATAAACATTGGATTCTGAATCATAAATTAAAAATCCTCTCTATACCCTTAATCTTCTAAGAGACTCACTAAATATCTGGGCATCTCGGATTGAATTAGTCAGGGTTTTTTTAAAATTAATTATAAACAAGGTCAATCCTCTACATTAGTTGGTATGATTTAAAGCTCCGTGGAGATTCCACTTAATATTTTCCTCATCAACTTGCCAATTCCCCTTTTGGTCAATGTATTCTACTCACAACTCAATCCTATGGGGTCTGTATTAGTTTGGGTTTTCCAAAGAGAAGAACCAATAGGAAGGAGATACATAGAATAGATATAGATGTGGGGATAGAGATGATAGAGATAGAGATAAAGATATTTACTGTAAGGAATTCATGGCTGCCCTTCAGGGATGTCTCAGAAAGGAGCTATAGTGCTGTTGCTATTGACTTCCAGATAATGCCTGCATATCAGTGAAGAGGCATCTCTAAATCCAGTTTAACTCTGCAGCTCCTGTGGCACTCCTCATGACACCATAGGGGCAGGCTGGGAGAGAGGAGGCAGTGCAGCAGGTATGGAGACCATAGGCATTTGGACCACTTTTTCATGTAACTCGTGCTTTCAGAGCCTGCTCAAGCCCAATCACACATGTGCCACTTACATTTGATGGTGGAGTGATGTTGTGCATGCCCCATTGTATCGCTTGACAGTGCACATAACACCCAGTCGTGATAGCAGCTCAAATCACGTGATAACCAGGTAGTGCATGGTTTATCCCCTACTACAAGTCCCCACTGGAAGGTCTGGCCTGAATAACCAAGCTAGAACTGCCCTCAAAAGAAAAACAGTTACCTGCAGAGAATGGCAGAGCTTTACGCCAAAATCCTAAAGGCCCGTGCTGTAATTCACCTATAGAGGCCTGCCAACAGCTCCAAACAGCTTCTCTCTCTGCCACAGACTCTTCAGGCACCATTGGACCTGCTGGATCCCACAGCCCAAGCAGGAGAGCAGCTTGCATAGCAGCCTGGACCTACTGCAGAGCCTTCTCTTGTTCTCTGCCCCATTCAAAACAGCAGCTTTTGAGGTCACTCAGTAAATGGGCCAGAGTAATACACCCAAATGAGGAATACGTTGCATTGGTTATAGAAGAGGCCAGGTGCAACAACTTACTCTTCACCTGACAAGGTGAAGGGGTACCCAACATGCCTCTCACTAGTGGACCCCTGCATTTTTCATTGAGGTGGGAGGCCTCTAAATTTTTCCAGATTTGTTTCTCACCTTCTGTTACACAGAGGTCTTGGTAATAAGTCTACAGTGGTTTGTACTTCTTGCTCACTACATCTGTGCAACGTATTTCATCCATGTAATGGACCAATGTAATACCTTATGGGAGAAAAAGGCAATTAGATCCGTGCAAGCTCACCTAAGGCTGTGGAATTGATATACATCTGAAATGGACAGTGAAAGTACATTGCTGGCTTGGCCAGTTGGAAGAAAACTGCTTTTGGTGGTCTCTACTAACAGATATCAAGGGGGTAGCATTGCCAGATCAATAGCTGCATGCCAGTTCTCAGGGAATGCATTAATTTCTCAAGCAATGAAGTATTTCTTCTGCAGCTGGAGCCACCACCTGGTTAAGCTTACAATACCCAGTGTCACTCTCCAAGACCCATCTGTCTTCTGCACAGGCATTGTGATGGAATCACCACCACTTGCATCTTTCAAATCTTTGATGATGGCAACTAATCCTCCAGTGCCTCCAAGAATGCATATTGTTGTGGTGGTTGTGTAGGGTTTTTTGTTTGTTTGTTTGTTTGTTGTTTGTTTGTTTGTTTGTTTGTTTTTGGGGGGTCCCCTCAGCCCAGTCTGAGACCCCTTGCAGTCCTAGAGCCCCGCGATCCATCGCCCACAGAGGGATGGTTGGTTGGCCTGGGCCTCCCTCTTTGGGGCGATCTCAGAGCCATACCCCCTCCCCAAATTGATCTGCCCACTGATCAGTGGCCTGGCCTCCCTCTGCAGGGCAATCATGGGCGATGGTGGGCCCCCCGACCAATTGCATCACACCTGTCTTGGCTGGCCTGTTGCCAGTGGGTGTCATAGCGTGGTCGTCTGGATGATTGTTCCTCTGTTCAGCTGTTTGGTTGATTTGCATATTATGTTTTTATTATTATAGATTTTCCTAGGTAGTAGCAGTACTATTGCTTTTCACTTGGCCTTTTTCACCATCATAGCCCTCATTCCGAAAGTTAGGAAGTCAATGTGGGCATTCTGCTAGGTGCTAAGTATATCATGCACTTGGTATACTTAGTTTTGATTTGGCAATTAGAGAAAGGGTGTGCTTGTTAGAACACTTGAAAGTGTCTGAATCAAAGGGTAAACAAGGGAGACGAGTTGGATGTTTAGCTCAACTCAGAGAAATTGGCAATAAGAATAGTCGATGCAGCAAATGAAGAAAAGGAAGGGGGAAAAAGCAATAGAATCATCTTTGCTCAAACTTCCCATTCCCAGGTTAAAATTAATTATAGAGGAGAATAAGAAACGGTGGGTCAAAAATAAGACAGTTGGTTAAAAGTCAGAAAATAGTAGCATTAAAGAAATTCAGATGCGTTTCTATGTAGGAATAACAATTGAATAAGAGTAGTAACAAGTATATCAATTGCATCCCAAGTTAGGTCATTGAAAGAAAGAAGATACTATAGAGGTGTCGTGCTTTGTATAATAGGTAATACAATCCTCGCCTGCCTTGTACACTTCAGGCTGGTGTGTAGGCTCTTAGGTAATATGTCATCCACTTCTGACATCCAACTTCTTTTTTTTTTTTTTTTTTTTTTTTTTTTTTTTTTGAATTTTTTATTTTTTTATTTTTTTATTTATTTATTTTTTATTTATTTATTTTTTTTTAATAAATCTTTATTGCTCAGATTATTACAATTGTTTCTCCTTTTTCTCCCCCATAGCTCCCTTCCACCTTATTCCCACCCCACCCTCTGTCCTTACCCCCTCCCCCCACTATTGTCCTCATCCATAGGTTATACAATTTTAATCCAGTCTCTTTCTGCACCCCACACCCCCTCACCCTGATAATTATCTATCCACTCCCTTTCTTTGCCCCTAATTCTATTATATTCACCAGTTTATTCTATTCCTCAGATTTTTAATTCACTTGACCTTCTTCCTCTTCTTAAGTAATACCTTTCAGCATTTCATATAATACTGGTTTGGTGGTGATGAACTCCTTTAGCTTTTTCTTATCTGTGAAGCTCTTTATCTGCCCTTCAATTCTGAATGATAACTTTGCTGGATACAGTAATCTTGGTTGTAGGTTCTCCCTATTCATCACTTTGAATATTTCTTGCCACTCCCTTCTGGCCTGCATGGTTTCTGTTGAGAAATCAGCTGATAGTCTTATGGGTGCTCCCTTATAGGTAACCAACTGCTTTTCTCTTGCTGCTTGTAAGATCCTCTTTTTGTCTTTTACCCTTGGCATATTGATGATGATGTGTCGAGAAGAATTTTTCTTTGGATTCCTCTTGTTTGGGGTTCTGTAGGCTTCCTGTACTTGTAAGTCTATTTCTTTCACCAGGTGAGGGAAGTTTTCTGATATTATTTCTTCAAATATGTTTTCAGTATTTTGCACTCCCTCTTCTTCTGGCACCCCCATAATTCTGATGTTGGTGCGCTTGTAGTTGTCCCAGAGGCTCCTTACACTATCTTCAACTTTCTGGACCCTCTTTTCTTCTTCCTTCTCCAGTGGAGTGTCTTTTGGCTCTTTGACCTGATTCTTGTGTTCTTCCATTCTGCTGTTGGATCTCTGCATAATATTTTCCAATTTAGTCAGTTTATCTATACTTTTTAGTTGGGTCTCATGAAGTTTATCGAGCTTTTCTAGAATATTGTTGCATAACCTTAGAACCGTAGTTCTGAACTCTATATCTTCCATCTCTTTTGTTTGAGATTTATTTCCTTGTCTCGGCATTATCACTATTTTTCAGAGTTGGTAGGATGGCTTTGTGTGTTTGGTGTCCTATATAGCACAATGGATCAACCTCCTCAGTTACCTGAGGTAGACACTCTTGGTGCTCCCCTTTGTGGACTGCGTGCACAGCTTTGTTGTAGCTAAGTCTCTATTGTTGTGAATTGACCTTCAGGCCAATTGGATGTGGGTATCAGCTGTGTCTACTCTGGGATAACTTCTGTATTGGAGACAGTCTTATAGGATCAGACTTGAAAAACTGCAGAAGCCTCTGCTCAGCTTGGATGGGGCGGAGTCTCAGGGCTGAACTGACAGTCTTGGCTTCTGCCCTGCCCTTGTGCACTCGCCTGAGTTTCCGCCTGACCGGCCCAGTTTCCCCAAGCAAGAGCGTGGGTGCCGCAGGGGCTCACCCGGACTTGGGCTGGTCTCTGTAGTCTGGAGCTTCTGACTCCTTCCGCTACAGAGAGGCCGCCATCTTGTACATAGAGGCAGCGGCAGCCTCTGTGGTCAGACTGGAGCTTCTGACTCCTTCCGCTACGGAGAGGCCGCCACCTTGTACAGAGAGGCGGCGGCAGCCTCCGCGGTCAGACCTGGAGCTTCTGACTCCTTCCGCTCCGGAGAGGCGGAGAGGCGGCGGTCAGACCTCAGCGCGTACTTGCTCACGCGCGCGAGTCTGTAGACCCTGCAGACTGCGACTGCGGCTCCCGGTCCCCGGTCTCCCAGTCTCTGAGTCTCTGAGTCTCTGGGTGCCTTTCTCTACAGTCCAGACCACCCGTATGAGCCCGGGACCACGGAATTTCAGCCGGGGCTGGGGTTCAGTACAGTCCGAAAGGGTTCCGTGCAATCGGGGATTCCTCCCCTCCCGCCAGGCAGGTATTCCGCGGCCGCGTGCGCGAGCGTCTCCTACCTCAGCGCTTTTCTGCTCCCAGTCCGATCCGTGAGCCTCTCTCTTTCTTTCTAGTTGTAGCTATTCCACTCCGCCAGCTTTCCTGCCGTTTTGGTGAAGTCCTTTTTGATTTTAGTTGTTTTATTAATTAAATTGTTGATGAGGCGGCAGCTTAGGAGACTGCCTAGGCCGCCATCTTGGATGTTCTCCTACATCCAACTTCTGACACAGCAATTTGCCTGCAGTAAGTTCTCCCACATTGACTTGGACGAATATCACAAAAACTATTTTTTCTAGTATTAGGAAATGGTCCCATTGTGTGTGTATTTTCTTTTGGAGTTATGTGGGTAGGAAACATCAATTCCTTTTGGAATTTCGAGACCAGAGATTAAGAATAGAGACTTTGTGGTCAAACCTGGTTTTCAATCCCAGGTCCTCCACCTGCTAGATCTAGAACTTTAAACATGTTATTAAATCCACCTGAGTTTCCATTTCCACATTTATAAACGCATGCTGATTAAAGCCATCTTTCAGGTTGTTGAAGATCTAATACAGTGTCCAGTATTATCCTAATACCTCAGTAAATAGTGATATGGATGGATGGCCAAGAAACAAAACCAAACAAAACAGTGAATGCTTCAAAAAGAAATGAGTGCACTTATGAATACCCAAGATTTGGAATAGAAAAGCCCTATTGATTTTAAGAGCGTACCACCACCTCTGTAATAGCTGCTAGTAGTTTTAGAAGTATTTGAATGCCCACAAGATTTCTTTGGGCTTCTAAAATTTGACTATGAATTAAAGGTCTTACAAAGAGCTCTTCAGGAAAGCCCCACAGAGTCCTGGGCTGAGCTTTAAACCTTCACACATCTCAACTGATTAACTGTAATTGTGAGCAGATACAGGGAGGTGGAGTGCTCTGAAGGATGATGGCACTGCTTTCCTCAGAGAGATTGACATTTCATTTCCCTAACTGCCTTTCCAAATGATTCTCTTCCTTCTACCCCACAGACTATCTGAACATCCAAATGTTATGAATTAAGCTATGGCATTAATCATAGCTTCCTTGTTACCAAAATTTTTCATATCAGTGTTTCTCCATGCTACACTCAGTGCTTATGACTGAGAGGTGGAATTGGAGTAATTCATTTGGAAACAAATATGCAAAGAAATGTATTTAATAATCACAGCCCTTGTAATGAAGGCTTCTCACTTATATGTAGAATCTAAAATTGTCAGACTTATAACAAAGTAGAATGGTAGTTGCCAAGGGGTTGGGGGGTGGGGGTAAATGGAGATGTTGGTCAAAGGGTACAGACTTTTAGTTATAAGATGAAACAGTTCTGGAGACAATGTACAACATGGTGACTATATATATAAAAGTCTAAGTGACCATTACAACTGGACGACTGCCCGTGATGCTATGATGAACACTCACCACCAGGGGGCAGACACTCAACGCAGGAGCTGCCCTCTGGTTATCAGTGTACTCCCACAGCCAACCTCCCATGGTCCCTCCTCTCTCCCCCATGGGTCTGGCTGGCCAACCTCCTGTAGTCCCTCCCCCTGGCTGGCCAGGTGGTCAGCACACTCCCACAGCTAATCTCCCACAGCTGGTCGACTTCCTACAGTTCCTCCCCCTGGCTGGCCAGCCCCAATCGGCCTCATTAGTGACTGGGTGAGATGATCCTAATCAGCCAAGAGGGACCCCACTTGTGCACAAATTCATACACTGTGCCTCTAGTAGTTAATAATAATGTATTGTATACTTAAAATGTGTTAAGGGAGTAGATCTCAAGTTTTTTTTACCACAATCAACAAAAAAAAAGTAACTTATAGTAAACTCTCAATTTTGCAGACCTCTATTTAACAAACTTCAGATTTAACCCACAAAGTTTTCTGTCTATATGTCATATGTGAAAATTAACACCCTGTTAATTTTAAAATGTTTTTAACCAAGATTTGCTTAAAATTAAATGAACAGGTATTTTTGTTATTAATTAACTCTTATTTTTTTAACAAATTTTAGTGAGTAGGACATATGTTGGGGAAAACACCATAATAATTTAATCAACATAAATAAATATTACATAACTACAACTGTAGTCTACATATTTAAACCCGAGTCACCACTCAGAAACAATGTTCAGCAAAAGATTCATACAGGATTGCACTGCATTGCACATGGTAATTGATTCTATTGTCGTGCGGCGTGACTTTCTGTAGCAGTTGTAATCCGGGCCAGTGATGTTCCCATTTGTGATAAGCCACACCCTAGCCGTGTGCATTTGTTTACTCACAGTGACTGGTGAATGCATCCATTTACTAAACCTATTCAGAATAAATTTAAAATTACAGTTATACTTGTAGAAAACTTTTCTGTGAAATTAAACTTTCCATACATATTTTCTTTTAATTCCACAAATGTGTCTATATAAGTAAAAACAGGTAAACCATTCAGAAAACCTACTTCGTTATATAATGGACTTTCAGCTTTAACAGACACCCCCTCACCTGAATTAGTCTGTTATACCGAGGTTTAATGTATGTGAGTGGTGGATATAGAAATCTTGATTTTGATAATCATTTTACAATGTGTATGTATATCAAAACAATGCTTTACACCTTAAATAATATATACAATTTTTATTTGTCAATCATATCTCAATCAAGTGAGGGCGTGGGGTGGAGAGGGAGTCAGTACTAAATGATGCCAGAGCCTCAGACATTTTTAAAGCTCAGTGCCCGGATGCAAACTCCTCAGATCAGCTTAGGGCAGATCTACTTTGAAAGCAACTTGAACTACTTAAGAAGAATTTAAAGAATAATAACTCTATTGCTTTGAATCCTAAAATTCTTTTCCTGTATAATTACAAATAGTCCTCAATGCCTTTTAATTGCTACTGTCAAAGAAAGAAATCAAAGGCTTGGAGAAGAATCATGCTTTTGAAATTACCTCTTCAGAACCTGTAGGATGATGAATGATGGTGATAAACAATTTATCCCTTCTTGCTTTGCACACCCCATTCCTAATACCAACCTGCCCAGCCTCCTCTCATCCCCAGATCATCATTTTCCTAGATAACGCCAACTTCAGATCTTGGCTTCATCATTACTTCCTCTGTGAAGTGACCTCAACACTCTGCCACTCAAACGAAGTTAGGGTTGTCAAGGAAAAATTGCATGAGACGAGTTAAACACACAAGGAAGACTTTATGTATGATTAGTACAATAGTGAAGAAAAACTAAACTATTTTGAAAGAAATGGGCTGAGAGTTTTTAAGCCCTGGGGTGAGGTAATGGTAAAATACTGGAGGACATTAGAGGGGAAGTTGGTCAATGAGATTAGGCCATCTATGTTTGCTAACTGGCACTCGAATTAAGCTCCAGCACACACACACACACACACACACACACACACACACACACACACACACATATATATATATATATATATATATATATATATATAGAGAGAGAGAGAGAGAGAGAGAGAGAGAGAGAGAGAGAATGGAAGATAGGGGTGCTATCTTTCTAGATTATAATACTTTAAAGGATGGCTCCCTGGTCCTTGAGAAAGATTTTCTGTTATATAACTAGCAAGTGATCTACATCTCAAAGGGGCAGAGAAAGAATGTGCAATTCCAAGTTTTCTAATGTAAATGCTCTAAGGAAAGGAAGGCAGGGGCCTATAATCAGAAAGCAACCTGTCTAAAGTCTCAAATTGAGGGAAACATTAGAGACATCTTGGCCAGGTCCTCCTGCCTGTAATATGCTTGCATGGCACTTTCCTTACAGTTGTTCCAATTATAATTATTTGTTTGGGCTTCTAAATTTTGACTGTGAATTTCAAAGCTTATGAGGACCCCTTGAGGAAAGCTTCAGAGGTATTTGCATTGAGGGTAACTGATTTGTTTAACATCTGCCCATCAGGGCAGGAACAATGTCTCTGTTTTTACCACTGCGTCTTTAGTACACAGTACCTGGCACACAGTAGGCTCTCATTAAATATTTGTGGAAAAGGAAAAAGGTTTTGAAAGAACCGTTTCTTCAGAATTCCTCCATATTTTTTTCTTTTTTCTTTTTTTTTTTTTTTTTTTGTATCAGGGTTAAAAATTCAGTTGGATATTGGGTAAAATGGAAGAGGATTATATCCATTAATTTATAAATAATTATTACCATGACCACAGCACTGTCTTGCCCAAACAGCATGTTTTTTTACCTGATTTTAGATGCTTTAAAGAAGACAAATGACAATGTCTCTTTAAACAGTTATTTGGAAACATTTGTACTGATGTCATTTTTCTCCTCCCAAAAAGCATTTACAAATCACCCTGTTGATCATTCTTTAGTCATTGTAGTTTTATAGACATTTTAAATCTTTGCTCAAGTCTAGCCTTGGCCGAGCAGAATTAGTTCTAATGAAAGAATGAAAGTGTTCACAAAACCTGGAACACAGGCTCCTCCATAAGGATGGTTCCCCTAAACTCAGTGATTCGGCGGCCTTTTAAATAAAATGGCAATGATTGTTAACTGAATG
This sequence comes from Vespertilio murinus, assembly GCA_963924515.1. Lineage (NCBI taxonomy): Eukaryota > Metazoa > Chordata > Mammalia > Chiroptera > Vespertilionidae > Vespertilio > Vespertilio murinus. The sequence continues at coordinate 36,153,608 of OZ004712.1, forward strand.
TTAAGCTCCATTTAAACAGACTTTATTAACAATGAATCTAGAATTTCAAAATTTTTTTCAGCTACCAAGAACCTCTTGGCTTTTCATGCATGACCTGGGACAGGAGCACCTTTAAATCATAACACAAACTAAAGGCTTTCATTTCCGACAGGACCTCCCTGTGGCGGCACTGTTAGGACAGAGACAACAAGAGCTACTTTATTCCTTTACATATTTCATTGGTCCCTTCCAAAGTTTCAGAGTTGGGAGAGTTTTAACAATGGCATCTTACATTTCTTTTATTTTTTCCTAGATATGATTCACGTTCACATAATGCTAAACCATCCAGATACAAAGAGAAAACCTAATTAATGGACTTCTGTTTTTCCTAGGTGATATCTAATGTCCAGCTACTTCCAGATGCCTTGATCACAGAGACACATAGTTGTGAACAAATAGATTTGTGGGGTTTTCTTTAGCATATGCATGACAATATTCATGACAGTAGTAATTCCATAGTTTGTTGAGGACAAAATCAGAGTCCATGTCTGTGTATCTAGAGGAAATTGGCAATCTGTGCATGCTGTATTGGTTACAGTTCTTGCAGCTGACAAGTAACAGAAAACAGGTCTTTAGCTTCAATAATAAGAAATCGATTTATCGCACTGAGAACTCCCTGGTGGGGCACTTCCAGGCTAGTTGAATCGGCAGCTTGACAGTATCATTCCTGTACACTGTTTCTGCTCTGAAGTCTCCCAGGTGTTTTCTTTGTCCTCAAAACTAAGAGGTAAATGCCTCGGCTCCAGGTATTGTGTGTTGAAGAGAAAGGACACCTTACTACAGGTTTGTTTTTATCAGCCAAGGAACCTTTCCCAGCAATCTTTCTATTATACTGTACTATTTACTCATATGGCCTAAATCAGTCATTCGAGACAAGAATGAGACTATCATGAAAGACAGAATAATCAGGATTTCCCTACTCAGATGCCCAACTGAAACCAGGTTCTATAGCCAAGGAAGGAGGGAATGCCTTTGGGGAGGTAACCACTAGGATATTCTGAAGTCCCTACCGCTCATCCAATCATTTACTCATATGCAACTATGTTCTGAGTTCTTACTTTAGATCCTAACAATAGAGCAGTGAGCACAACCAACTAAGCCCTGCCCACATTAAGCTACAGTCTAGAGACCGAAAATATTTTTAAAAATAAAATAGAAACAAAAAGCAAACAAAGAGATAAGTACCATGGAAGGTGGTCCTGAGGGCAGTGTGTATAAATGCCTGTGTAGAGTGTAAAGGGTAGAGGATATGGGGCAATTGGGAAAGATATCACTGAGAAGGTATTATTTGAACAGAGTCTTGGTATGTAATTCTGAGTAAAATGAGAAGACATTGGATCTGACTTACATTTTTAGAAAATGGACTCTAGGTGGGTAAGAACCATAGGTACATAGAAATGCCATTGTCATATTCCAGGTGTGATATGATGAAGGCCTGACCCACATATTAGTGGAGGGGGTGAGAAGTGGTAGCATTTGGGATACGTTTTTTTAGATAGAGCAAACTGGATCTGTCAATTGAGGATTGGACATGGTGTGAGAGAAATAAAATGAAAGATGACTCCAGAGGCTTTGGACTATGCAACCAGGAGAATAGATTCACCATTAACTGAGATCAGGAAGGTGGATTGGGGATCAGTCTCAAAAATAGAGACAGGTTTGTACTGACCACTGGATTTGGCTACATGTAGATCACTGGTGACCTTGACAATGAGAAGAGTCTTTTGGGGGTAGAATGATGAAAATGGACATCTTATTTGGTAATGTTGGTAGTTGTTGTTTTGACAGGTATTCCATTTTCCCCAACATCATGAACAATTCCAAAATTCATTATTTTTTATAGCCACCCATTTAATTCACCAATGTATCCCAGAACCTAGAAGAGTGTCTAGCACAAAGTATGACTTCAATATATATTTATTGTTTGAATACTTGGGTATTTCACAACAGGATCACCAGGTATGACTATACAAAGGATTATGTTCAGCCCTTGGTTATTAATGTTTTAACTGTAATCTCTCTCCACACTCACTCCTTAAAACAGCTGCTCCTTTTTAAATGTGTGTGTGTGTATGTGTTTTATTGATTTTTTTTTACAGAGAGGAAGATAGAGGGATAGAGAGTTAGAAAATCTATGAGAAAGAATCATTGATCAGCTGACTCTTGCACACCCACTACTGGGAATGTGCCCACAACAAGGTACATGCCCTTGACAGGAATCAAACTTGGGACTTTTCAGTCGGCAGGCCGATGCTCTATCCACTGAGCCAAACCAGTTTCGGCTGCTCCTTTTTTTTTTAAATATAGCTAGAGACTTTTTCACTCTGGCTGCTTACTGCAATATACAATACTTATTACTCTACTTTGATAGTGTGTTTTATTGCCATTAAAAAAAAAGTAAGGATAGAGAAATTCTTTTATGAAGAAAATAATATTATCAGGGCTTCAGTAAGCAGGTGCTTGATTAGCAGCCACCACAAACTTGCACAGTGCTTACTACAGACTTCATAGCACCTACTCATATAGTCCTTACCAGAGCCTTGTTGGGAGGTACTATTATTTTTGCCCCTGTTTTAAAAATGAGAAGATTAAGGCTTAAAAGGATAAGTGTCTTGCCTCAAGTTTCATGGCTGGTAAATGCCACAACCAAAATTCAAACCCATGTAGTCTGGCTCTGGAGTTCACGTTCTTTTCTCTTTTTAAAAAATACATTTTTATTGATGTCAGAGAAAAAGGGAGAGCAGAAGATAGAATCATCAATAATGAGAGAGAATCATTGATCAGCCGCCTTTTGCACCCCACAATGGGGATGGAGCCCACAACCTGAACATGTGCCCTGGCCTAGAATAGAACTCTGACCTCCTGGTTCACTAGTCTACACTCCATCACTGAGCCACGCTGGCCGGGCTGGAGTTCATGTTCTTAGTGGCCAATCTCTGCTGCCTCAATTTACCCAATTTTAAATACCTTACCCCTTCCATGATCAACTGTGGTCTAAAAATATTAAATGGAAATTTTTAGAAATAAACAGTGAATGCATTTTAAATTTTGTGCAGAGCATGATGAAATCTCTTGCCATCCTGCTCTGTCCCACCAGTGTATGCATACTGTCTTCACTCCCCACGCGTTACTCACTTAGGTGTCTGAGTAATCAGATCACACGTCATGGTATCACAGTGCTTGTATTCAAGTAACGCTTATTTTACTCAATATGGCCCCCAAATGCAAGAGTAGTGACTTTGGATATGCCATAAAGTGCCTCCTTTAAATGAATAGGTATCTCTACATATAAATGCCTAAGTGACCAGCCCACCAGCTGACCAGGCCAACTGTTCAGTAGCTATGATGTGCACTGACCACCAGGAGGCAAACGCTCAATGCAGGAGCAGAAACCACAGGCGTGGAACATGGAGTGGACTGATGAATCTCAGAGGGAGGGGAGGAGAAGGAGGGTGGGAAGAGATTAACCAATGATCTTATATGCATATTAGAGTCCTGGTCCTTCAGCCTGGCCTTCAGGGATCAGGCCAAAACCAGCTCTCTGATATCCCCCAACGGGTCATGGATTGGGAGAAGGCACAGGCCAGGCCAAGGGATCCTATTGGTGCTTGAATCTATGCACTGGGCCTCTAGTGTATGTATATGGAAAAAATAGTATATGTAAGGTTTAGAAAGGGAAGAGTAGCGTAAAAATCACTACATTCATATTATTTGGTTGAAATTGGAAACTAGGAGATCCAGAAAGGTCACATGACTTAGCCAAAGTCTCCCAGCCCCTTAATGATAGAGCGGGAACTAATATACGTATATCTTGCCAGCTGCTTAGCTGAGTTTGGAGATGATACCTGACGTTCAAGATGACATATAATGCCCTTTGCACTAACAAAGTAGCTCACTGGAATGCAGGGCAGGCCCCTTTATGGCTTCTCAATTCATCTCCCACCTAGTAATCTTTCACTCAGCGATCAAACAGAACCATTAGTTGTGATTGTATCAGGAACATTGCTCAGGCTTGACACCGTCTCTTTGGACTCCATGAGAAATGAGACAGCACGCCTTGTTCACTGTGACAAGTGGGAAACTGGGAGAGCTTTTAAAAACTGCACAAACTGGTTTCTTTAGATATAAATGACTTCAGTAAGACTAATATACAATTTCTCATATATTTTCTCATAATGCTTATTTCTGATACTATTTTTGGACCACAGTGTGGAAAATATCATTCATTCCATTGCCTTTCTTTATCCCTTCTCTGTATTTCCACTATTTTTCACACATTCCTTTCACTGTGACTTATTTTTAAATGTTTAATATAATGCCACTGGCATTTTAAGGTTACATACAAGCTTATAGTTATGGTCCCTTTTCTTTTTGAAAATATTTATTTTATTGATTTCAGAGGGAGAGATATGGGCACTTCAATGATGAGAGAGAATTATTGATTGCTTGCCTCCTCCATGTGCCCACTGGGGATCTAGCCTGCAAATGGGTCATGTGCCCTGACCACATTGGCTGGGCAATAGTCCCTTTTTCTTGTTTCAGAAATTTCTTGCCAGTGTTCATCATATTTCTTTTATATAATTCAATTAAAAATTTTTTATTAATTTAGAATGATTTGGGTGAGATATATTTGGTTAATAGAATAATATATTGTTATAATTAGTAGAATATTACTTAGTTATTCAATCAATGTCTGATATACCAATTTTCATATCACTCAAATTAAATATACTTAATCAGTTAATGCTCATTAATTGATTCTTTAAATCAGAAAACATTTATTATTTGGATCAAGCAATGTTCTAGATGCTGGGAAAATAACAATGTCAAACTCCCCAGGGAGTTTGTGGTACACTTGGAGAGAAAGACAAGTATCACTCAAGACTCATGATGAGGTAAAAACACAGTATGTAGGGGACATTTACACAAACCTGGGACCAGCGTTGGGAAATCAGAGAAGCAGTGAATCTGGTTCACCCTAATTTGATTTTGAACAATTTGGAGAACACTTTGGGGTGCTTTAGATTTGTTATTGGAAAAATTATTACTCTACTATAGTTTTATAAAGGTACTGGACAAGAATTTTAGGTAGAATGATGATGAACAAATCCTTTAATCTATAGAGTTTATATTACACTAAAGGCTAGGTGCACAAAATTCATGCATTGTGTGTGTGGGGTGTCCCTCAGCCCAATTTGAACCCTCTCCAATCTGGGACATCCCTCTCACAATCCAGGACTGTTGGCTCCCAACTGCTCACCTGCCTGCCTGCCTGATCACCCCCTAACCACTCCCCTGCCAGCCTGATTAACACCTAACTGCTTCCCTGCTGACCTGATTGCCCTCAACTTCCCTTCCCTGCCAGCCTGGTAACCCCCAACTGCCCTCCTCTGCAGGCCTGATTCCCACAACAGCCCTCCCCTACATGCCTGATCACCCCCAACTGCCCTCCCCTGCTGGCCTGATCTCCCACAACTACTCTCCCCTGCCGGTCACCTTGTGGTGGCCATCTTTGACCACATGGGGTGGCCATCTTGTGCAAGGACATGAGGGTCAATTTGCATATTACCTCTTTATTATATAGGATATTTTAAAATGTATTTTTTACTAATTTCAGACAGGCAGGGAGAGGGAAAGATAGAAACATCCATGATGAAAAGGTTCATTGGCTGCCTCCCCCATTCCAGCCACTGGGAACCAAGCCAGCAACCTGGGCTTGTAACCCAATGAGGAATCGAACCATGACCTCCTGGTTCATAGGTCTGTGCTCAACCACTGAGTCACAGCATCTGGGCTTCAAATTTTGTTGCTTCTACCTCACTTTTGCCTCATTGTCAAATTATACAGCTTTTGCTTTTCATTTATCACTGCATGGCAGTCTCTGCTTTCTTCCTCAAAAGCTGTAATTCTTTGAATACTTTCATAAATCAACATCCATTTCATTCCTACAAGAACTCTTTATCAGTGTTAATCCTGTCTAAGCTTCTAGGGTGGTCCTTTGTTCCACACAACAACTCTAGCCAAATGGAAATACTTTCTATCTTTAGTGCAGCATTTTTTTTCCTCCAGTGATTTTTCACTCTAGGCACATAATGGCCTAGAGCTCTCTAACTCAGCACTGAATATCTTGAAATGGCAATAATCCCTGTGTATGGGAGCCCAGTTAGGGCGGTTATGATGAATAAGAAGGCTAAATGAACTACCCAACTACCTTTTTTATAGCCATAGTACTGCTGCCGATAAGGATGTCCTGAGGTCATGACTGAGGCTGGCCTTCAATGACATGAGGCTAGGGAACTGTCTCATTTCCTTTCTCGCAGAGAAAGCCTTTTCCTCAACCTTTTACAATATAAATCTCGCCCCCCTTAGGAAAACCTCCATCCCCTATTCCTAGGAGTTGGCTCTGTTCGGACATTTGTCCTATGCAATCCATGGGGCAAAATGAAGACTCATATTTTCACATTTCTTTGCCTCCCAAATCTGTGGACCCACCCCCAGGCCTCCCCATTTTCAGTCTCCAACCCTACCCGTAAGCCCATGACGCCTCTGCTGCCCATTCAAATGTTGAAGAAGATCTGGACCTGAAAATTTTGTTGGCTCTTGAGGTTTACTTCAGTTGGCCTTTCCCTCTTAATGGATTAGTAGAAAACTCCAATGTTCTATGAGAGGTTTCACTAAAATAGCTTGCCCTTCTAGAAATAAGCATACGTATGTTTTTGTGTATGGTCTTTCCTAAAAGCAGAATGCTAATATGTGATTTCCCAGACTGAACACGTTTGCAATCTGAATTACTGCCCACTCCAGCAGACTCATACTGAAATACAAGCAGCTGCAACTGAAATGAGTGACAAAAACCTCTGAGGAGTGAGCAAGAGGGGGGCCCAGAACTTCCAAACAGAGGTGCTGACATTGACACCTTTCCCTCCATGCTACTGGCAGATCACTTAATCTTCTTACCATCTGTCAAGATGATGACAAACCAGGGAATTGCTATCTCTTTCGAAAGGGGATTGTAATTGGCTTTTTAATTGCACCTGCAACCAGGGAGCTGCAGCATGTACTCTTGGACTTCAGTCCTCTCCTTTTATCATAGAATTGTTGGGAGGAAGGAGGGCAGGAAGGGGGGACTCCTCCACTAATAAACAGAGGTTACAAAACTTTTACTTGATGGCAACTTTGAGCCATACATTTTTAGGTCTCCAAAGAATTCAACAAACAAATAGACCTCTCCTTGTCTAGACTTTTGGTCTTTTATTAATCCAAATTGTTGCCGAAAAAAAGAAAAGAAAAAACAACATATTGGTCCACTCATCGAAAAATATTCTTCTCATCTTAGAAGATAAAACACATGTACTTACAATCAATTAAAAGCCCTTGATTTATATTTATTGTGGCATAAACAATGAATCCTCTGAGTGTGGTAGGTTGTGTTTCCAAAGATGACTACAATAATATCCCAAATTTCCCCAACAGCTTTATTGAGATGTAATCCACAAAATACAAAATTCACCTAAGAATACAGTACATTCTTAGTATATTCACAAGTTGATTCACAAATCGACCACAATTGATTTTATAAAATTTTCATTACCTTCCCAAAAAAACCTCAAAGCATCATTCTCCGTATTCCATCTACTCTCTCTGCCCCACAACCCTAGGCAACCACTAACCTACTTTTTGTCTCTCTACATTTCCCTAATCTGGCCATTTCATATTAATGGAATTGTATAATATATGTTCTTTAATGAGGGATTTCTTTCAATGTAACACATTGGTTCATCCATGGTATTGCATGCATCAGTACTTTATTCCTTTTTAATGCCGATCAATTGTGCGGATATATCACATTTTATTTATCCATTCATCAGTTAATGGATATTTGGGTTGCTTTCACTTTTTTGCTATTATGAATAATGCTACTCTGAACTTTCATTCACAAGGTTTTATGCAAATATGTTTCCATTTCTCTTTGGCAGATACTTAGGAGTGGAATTGCTTAGGAGTGGCTGTATCACTTTACCTTCCCACCAGCAGTGAATGAGGGTTCCAATTTTTCCACATACTCACCAACACTTGTTATGATCATTCTTTTTTAATTACAACCATCTTAGTGGGCGTGAGGTGTTTTCTCACTGTGGCTTTTATTTGCATTATTTCCTTGATGGCTAATAATGCTGAGCTTCCTTCCATGCATTTATTGACCATTTCTATATCTTCTTCGGAGACATGCCTATTTCAGTTGTTTGCCCATTTTATCTGCTTTTTTTATTATTAAGTTGTAAGAGTCCTTTATATTTTCTAGATAGGAATCAAATATATGCCTAGCAAATATTTTTCTCCTCCCTCTTGCTCTTTTGCAATGTGATTTTGGCATTGCTCTCTCAATCTGGGCTGACCTTTTGGTCTATTTGATCAAGAATATGTTGCCAAAGTGACTCTGAGTAACTTCTGAATCTGCATCTTAAGAGGTCTTCAGATTATGCCTTCAAATTTAGAAAAACGTATTTTTCTTGGAATCTAACTGCCATGATGTGAGAAAGCCCAAACAGCCACGTGAGAGATCCACAGGAAGGAGACTGAGGCCCCTGGCCAACATTCTAACTGAGCTCACAGAGAAAAAAGGATGGGTTGATGATGGATAGATGGATGGATGGATGGATGGATGGATGGATGGATGGATGGATGGATAGGTGGATGGATGATAATTTTCTTTGAGAGATGACTTAGTGGCGGTGTCCCTTCAACTCAAAAAAAAAACAACCCTGAAGCATTATAAAAAATAACAGGTTGGTATTTGCTAAGGGTATGCTTTTCTTCTTTCCCTTGTGGAAAAAGCTGATTTGTCTTTGGTTTATCATATCGGAGAGACCTTTATTTTCAGAGAATTCATTAAAGAGTAAACCTGGGTTTAGGTATAAAAAATACTTTCTGGTCATGTTTAAATCTGGGATGTTAAACATTGAGATGGCTTATAGTTTATAAGCATCACGCTTTCCTCTCCTTAAAGACTATGAAGAATTAGATATTCATCTATATTCTTCTCACAATTGTTTAGATGACACCTGCCAATGATATGTGGAGAGCCCTTTCTACTTCTAATTTTTAAAAACATCTCTGCAGTCATACATAGTCAAATGCACTCTTCACTGAGAAGGTTTTTGCAGTAAGTCTGCACCTGGATAGTTTAAAGTATTTTGCAATTATTTAAAAGACACCAATTAAATTGGATAACATTGTTGTCCTGCACCAAACAAAAAGTGTGAAAAGAAGGTGGCCATTTTGTATTAATTATGACATTTATTTGAAAACAATTACTGCAATTGCACTTGGCATTTTGGAACCTATCACAGAACACAGCCAGCTTAAACAACAAACTTACAAATTAGCCTTTTTGTTCTGCAAGCAAAATGTGGCTCATCTCATTTCCACAGTATGTGAGACCCAAATTCTCCCATTAATGAGCAAAAACCAGGCCGCAGTAACAAACATGACATTCCAGCAGAGAGAAGTGACACACGGCATTGTCTGTCTTCAAGGTGTCTACCGCAGCCCCCTTAACTCTTTACCTCTATATCTTACCTGTAAAGGAAAGATTAAGGCCATAGTATCCTTTTAATCATTGGTCTTTCTGTTGAGACTAATACCACCAATCATTTGTGATGTAAACCCTAGCCTCCTTTGCTCATTGGCTGCCCTCCACCTCCAAATTACAAACAGCTTTCAGTCACTAAGTGGGCAATGGCCCATCTAAACTTCAAGAGGAAATTTTTACCGATTTGTGAACCCTCCCCTGGAGGCTTTCAAGCACTAAATGTGAATCTACCTATGAAATATAATCATGGTTAACCTGGGAAAGATGGCAATGTTTAAAATGTTTATGTGGTATTCACATTGTGAAACTCATCAAAGTTTCCAAAATAAAACCCCATCTAGCCAGCTGTCATCTTCCCGCCCATTTCCATGTCAGAGCCTATTTGCCTGGCAGGCCTTAATAATCTCCAGTCTCACACTTGACATATACTTAGTAAGAATAAACAACATACACTTGCCCTAGCAGGTTTGGTTCAATGGATAGAGCATCGTCCTGTGGACTGAAGGGTCCCAGGTTCGATTCTGGTCAAGGGCACATGCCTGGGTTGTAGGCTTGTTCCCCAGTAGGGGGAGTGCAGGAGGCAGCTGATCTATGACTCTCTCTCATCATGGATGTTTCTATCTCTCTCTCTCTCTCCCTCTCCTTTCCTCTCTGAAATCAATAAAACACACACACACACACACACACACACACACACACACACACACACACATATATATATTTTAAAAAAAGAATAAACAACACAATGCACTGGAGTCATTTCTATAAATAATGTTAACATTATTGGGGGGACCTCTCCAAACCCATGTAATTTTTTTTCACTTTAATCAAAATACACACAGCTTCAGAGCCTAACATTTTGGACATGAGTGCCTACTCTTTCCAAGACTGCTTTCTAGAGAAGTTGGTGTGTATGACTTATTATCAACCCCAAAGACATTTAGGTTCTGAACATCAGACTTCTTGTCTCAAGAATCCAACTCTTCACAGTTACAGGTGTTAAGAGGCAGAAGGTTTTCAACTTGCATTCTTTTCTTTTCCTTTTTATTCTTTTAGTTTCCCATATAGGAATCTACAATAAACTGAATTGCTCTAATTTGCATAATGTCCTTTCTTTGCCCTCTTATTTAAACACTTTAATACTTACATTAATTCTAAGCACTTTTATGGCCCCCTTGTAGTGACCTCATTTCCTGATTCTAGTATACAGATCCATGTAATTTAGGATTTTTGACATATGGATACTGGACATTGTGAGGATACAAAATAATTTTAGTTATTATGAAGTCTTGGTTGAGAATATATAGAAACTAAATTATTTAATTGACTAGAGGCCCAGTGCATGAAATTCATGCACTAGAGGTGTGTGTGTGTATGTGTGTCCCTCAGCCCAGCCTGCATCCTCTCCAATCTGGGACCCCTCGAGGGATGTCCAACTACCCATTTAGGCCCAATCCTGGTGAGCAGTCGTGCATCCCTCTCATAATCCAGGACTGCTGGCTCCCAACTGCTTACCTGCCTGCCTTCCTGATTGCCTCTAACCACTTCTGTCTGCCAGCCTGATCACCCCTAACCACTCCCCTGCCAGTTTGTTTGCCCCAAATTCCCTCCTTTGCCGGCCTGGTCACCCCTAACTGCCCTCCCCTGCAGGCTTGATTGTCCCAAACCCCCAACTGCCCTCCCTTGCAGGCCTGGTGCCTCCAAACTACCCTCCCCTGCTTGCATGATCACCTACAACTGCCCTCCCTTGTTGGCCTGGTCCCTCCCAAATGCCCTCCCCTGGAGTCCATCTTGTGGTGGCCATCTTGTGTCTATATGGGGGCAGGATCTTTGACCACATGAGAGCAGCCATCTTGTGTGTTGGAGTGATGGTCAATCTGCATATTACTCATTTATTAGATAGGATAGAGGCTTGGTGCATGGGTAGAGGCCAGCTGGTTTGCCCTGGAGGGTGTCCTGGATCAAGGTGGGGGTTCCCTTGGGGCATGGGGCAGCCTGGGTGAGGGGCCTGTGGTGGTTTGCAGGTCAGCCATGCCTCCCAGCAACCCAAGAGGAGGTCCTGCTATCTGGAATTTATTTATCTTCTACAATTAAAACTTTGTAGCCTGGAGTGGAGGCCTAGGCCAGACAGGGCTGCAGAAGCTTGGCTTCCTCCATCACCTGGGGGAAACCCTAACCTCCTGCTCTTCCAGCTCCGTGGCTGCCACCATTTCTGTTGGAATTTATTTACTTCCTATAATTGAAACTTTGTACCCATGAGTGGAGGCCTGGGCCCGCCAGGGTGTGTGGAAAACTTGGCTTCCTCCATTGCCAGGGAAACTCAAGCCTCCCTCCTACTCTCTGTGGCCATAGCCATCTTGGTTGTAGTTAATTTGCATAGTTGCTCTGACTCGCTGGTGGGCATGGCTGTGGGTATAGCGAAGTGATGGTTAATTTGCATATTATACTTTTATTAGATAGCATGGAAATGGCTCCCCTTGCTTTTGTAACCAAAATATGGCGTGTAGGCTGTTCTGGTGATGGAAGGGACATTTTCAGGAGGAACTAGAAGATTCTGCCATAGCAGACAAATTTGGGGTGATTATGCTTATCCACAAAATTAAGGCTCTTCCTGATATGTTCTTCCAATGCAAAAACCCACCTACTTTTGTTAGGTTCCTATGAAGATAAGATCCCTTTCATTATTTGTACCGAATGACCTGAATAACGAAGGAAGAAGAGTTCAGCACCTAAGACAGTTCTCTGCAAAGTATAGCTGCTCTGTGTTGAGAATCTGATATTAGAACTCTGAATTTCTAAAGTTTGATCCATGATCAAGCTGCTGAATTATTCTGCCCCTAAGGCAGAATCCAAAGAAAGTACTTTTGACTTATTATGTGTTATTATAGGGAGAGAGTTATTAAAAATTATAGCATTTTCCTCTGCCATTGACTGCTGCTCTTGTGATAAAGGGTATCAGGAAATAGCCGTAACCCTGAATTAATCAAACCAAATGACTGTCTTCCATTAAAAGTAGTAAATTATGACCCTTTTTTCATCCTGAATCATCAAGGGGAGCAGGGTTTCTAACATTCCTCTGGCGTCAGGGGACCTGTGCCCACCGACAACTCTTGAGAGCCTTTGATGGAAGGGCTTGGAGAACAGACAGAGGGAAACACAAGTCCAAGGTGTATGACAGTAACAGCTGCCCTTTGTCCACTGACAATCAGATACATGTGGCCCACTCCTGTTTTACATCAGTGCTGGTAATTGTGCATGGGTATGGAATCTCATTGGAGGTAATGTATTAGGTATATTACCAAGCAAGCCTTAAATGGAACAGTATTTTATTGCTGCAGCTATTACCCTACACTAAGCCTTCCCTGAACCACTGCCATATTCAGCTAAGATAAAGCACCATAATTCAAAATACAGCACTTGCCTGGCATACATAATCCTCAGACACTGGCAAATAAAGCTGTAGGATTTGACAAGCAACAAAAATAAAATGCTCAGTGATTTTTTTAATCTGATGATTTACCAATGATTCTTTTATATTTACAAAATATATCTTGGGGAGGTATCAGTTATGACATTAATAATATTTACTTTGAACCTGCTTGTGTTGTGGGAATACTAAATTTGGTAATAAAATCTCCCTTGTTGTCCTATCAGGTGAAAACTGTCAAGGATCTTACTGCATGTACAGAATTGCTAAATTATTACAACCAGTAACGGAATTTTCTGACCACTGGAAATAAGTGGGAGTGTGTGTTTGTGTGTGTGTGTGTGTGTGTGTGTGTGTGTGTGTGTGTGTGTAGGGAGAGAAAACAAGATTAATTGACAGATATTACTAAGATTCCTTAGAGCTAAATGGGTGGGGGGGAGATTTTTCAGTTAAAATTAAGTATACTACTTCTATAGGATTTTCCTATGTAATTTTATTTAAAAGTTATTTTAAAATACTTTCCCCAATTCCTGCCTCATTGATGAATAACAATGCCTTTGGACATTTGGGCCACAATTTGGGATGTTACACCTTACATGGGGAAGTTTTTTTGGTGTCGGATATGAAGCAAATGTCTCAAATCTAGGGGATCAAGGACTGTCCTTGGCAGAAGTCATGTCAACCATTAACTTTAAGATAGCTTGGAAATGTTCTTTGCCAAAGTATCTGAGGATAGTGTCTGCTAATTAAAATACCATCTTTTCTTCTATCAAATAAATTGTTTGGGTTTTATTCTTTTAGTTTAATTGTGATACTACCACCAAATATATTTTTCATGTGGTACCAGCTGATGACCAGAAAAGTCCTTCTCTCCTTTATGGTCTCACTGTTCTCCCTTATTTCTTCTGAAGTATTAGACCTGTCTCACTTGCTGCCCTTTGTATTCCTAGAAAGAAGCTGTTGATATCCCTGATGCTCATGTGCTTTCCTATGGTGATAAAGAGTGATGATGGGTCAGAAGCTCCCCACTCACTATGAATCTCCTGGAAAGTCAGCTGCTCCTGGTCACTGTTCACACTTCTGCTTCTTTACTCTCCAGAATTTTGTGGTCCCGCAGATCAAAATGATTCATTTTGCCTCTCCAGGCCACAAGCCAGTATTTATAGTATAGGTAGCAACACCTTAGGTCTTCCCCAAGAAGTCTTCACCACATTTCTTTGTCTGCTTTTTCCATCTCCACCAGAAAGCTGGTTAGCAGGCCTTCTCTTATCTGTCATTGTACATTCCAACCCTGCAGAGATAATGCTGCTCAAAGCCTGGCTTCAGTGCTGATGCAGTGGCTGTGTTCCAGCTCACTGCTCGTGACCCAGCCTTGCCAAATGATGCATGGGAGGTGTTGAGAAAACTGATTAAGAAGCTACTTGCCCTGGCCAGCATTGCTCAGTGGTCAGAGCATCAGTCCATGGACCAAAGGGTCACAGGTCAAGAGCACGTACCTGGGTTTCAGGTTCAATCCCTAGCTCTCACATCAATAGCTCTTTCTCTCTCTCTTTCTCTCTCTCTCTCTCTCTCTCTCTCTCTCTCTCTCTCTCTCTCTCTCTCTCTCTCTTCTTTCCCCCTTCCTCCTTCCCTTCCCATCTCTCTAAAAAATCATGAAAAAATGTCCTCAAGTGAGGATTAAAAATAATAATAATAAATTTAAAAACAAGTTACCTATAGTAACTACAGCCAGCCTGTGTCCCAGCCATACTGATACTTAAACATGGTCACTACTCTGCAACCTTTAGCTAATTCTTCACCTTGACACAGTGTTGATACCGCCTTGGCAGGGTTCACTTGTCCACTACTGTTAAGTAGGAAATGTATAAACCATACCATGTGCATTTTTTAATGTCACTTATGCCTCAAGGGTATGGATATGTCTTCGTGAAATTTTATTCTCCTGCAGCAGTTGTCAGCACATCATTTATCAGATGACTGACAAAGAACTGAAGCTTAGCTGTCCCTAGTGATTCAGTTAACTCCAGCTAAAGAAGAAGCTCCCATGAACATAGTACCAGGTCCCTCAAGGACAACATACGGTAGAAATGAAAGACAAGGTTCCTGCTTTTGAGGAGTTAGTGATTTACTCTCAGAGTCACAACAGACTTATAAAAGGATTTCCGAACATTTAAAATGCATGTTTTAATATTTCGTGTGTACATCAAGGCCACAGAAGTGCCAAGGGCAGATATAGGACAAATAAGCAAATAGTATGTGATTAGACTCATCTAGAAAGATTTTTTAAAGGAATATTAAGCCAGATGGTAGGACTTGTTCAGAAGAGGAAAACAAGCATTCAAGAAAGAGGTAATCACATGTGGAACAGGCATGGGTGATTGTAAGAATATAGGTCGCCTTGTAGAAGGCAGCATGCAAATTTGTCTGGGTAACGAGTGCTGGCAGGAGGAAGCTAGGAACTGAGATTTCTAAGACGGTAGAGCAAGATGGAGAGCACCAATGGGAGGCCAGGAACACCTGCACAGGAGGTGACTCTAATAACTTTGCACCAGATGATGCAAGAGTTGCTCCACTGCTTTGTTTTACATTTGCCAGACACTGTGGAGTTAGTTACTTACCTGATCTTTAACAGTTGGACCAGTTCTTTCTCATGGTTCTTGTGGACAGTCAAGGTATAGCTAGGAGATAAAAACCACATAGTAACTTGAACAGGGAGAGTTAAATATAAAGAATTACTAATTATAACAGGGGGATTAAAACAATGAGAGACTGGCCAATTAAAAATGAAAGAGCTCTAAAGAAGAAAAGAAAATCATATATAAGGAATAGCTACTATCTGTAGAGCTTGGAATGTCCAAGGGAAGAGGCTTCCTGATCCCAACCTGGGGACTGAGTATGAAGAACAATGACTCGCTGAATGGCAGAAAGTCATTGTGGTACCGCAGTGGCTGAACTTGGTGGAAATCTGCCCTTGGGTGCCAGAAAAAGCTGTTTACAGGAGGCATTTCATCTCCTACAATATCTCTGCAACACCCTTAGCTGACAAAGTTTAACAGCACACTAGCTGACAAAGGATCTGTCTCAATTTTTGCAGAGCAGGTGATGAAGCATGATTTGTAACTGAGGTAATAAATTAATGACTGGGACACCTGACTTCTCATTTCTTGAATTTACCAATGTGCTCTTTTAAAAAATCATGAAAAAATATTGAACATGCTTTTTAAACTAGTCACCAATTTCCTACCCACCCACCCAACTTCACTTTTCCAGAGATCTTGATTGATCCTTAGAAGAAGCTTGACCCATCATTGAGAATCAGTGGTCTAACCTAACATGCTTAAGACTATCGATCATCTTTATATACAAAGAATGGAGAAAGAATGAGTTTGTCATTTTCTGTGAAAAAGTTGTGGGGAAGAAGGGGTTAGTTTGCTGTAAATACACTGTGACCATAATTTCATGTGACCCCTGAAAAAACACAAATGCAATCTTAGGATGCATTAGTAGGGTTAAGAACAAGAGATATATTGACCTCGTGTTTAATCTGTTCAGCTTTTGCTATAGCTAAATATTGTTTTCAGTTCCAAGAACCTCCTTTTAAAGAAAGACGGTGAAGTACTCCCGCACCTCCAAAATAGTGTGACGAAGAGACAGAATGATGAGAGGACCTGAGGATGTTAGCCTAAAGAAGGGAAGGCATAGGCAAGACCTGGTTACAACCTTTATAAGTGCTTTCATATTGGAAGATAATTTAAACTTAGTCATGACCATCCCAGAAGGCAGAAGAGGGACCATGAGGACTAAGTGATGGGACAGAACCTGAGATCCAATCTAAGAAGGACTTTCCTTCTTTTTCTGGTTCTTTATAAACTTCTATGAACAGGTCACAGTAGTCCTGCTTATCCTAATATTCCTTCGAAGAGACAGGCTCAAACATCATATTTAACTCATCCTCTAAGTTATTTGTGCCTGATGACCAACATCTCTTTAGGAAGAAAACAATGAATAACATCCCAGTCCTAGAGACCCAAATAATTAAATTCCTGAACATAATTAACTTGCATTGTACCATTCCTAATACCACTGCTTGAATATGCTTTTCAAGGGATAGAGAGTATTATTATAAATAAAAGGAAAGGACTTGATGATTCATTTTAAACTGTTATGTGAATTCTTAGCATAAAGGTTATTACAGTCCTATAATGTGAAGTAATTTCTAATATATAACTATTATGAAATAACTTAATTGCATTTTACAAGGTGAACAATGACTATTTTACCAATGTTATATCAGAAATTTGATTCAGTCCTTCTAGTTTTCCATACAGATAAACCTTTTAAAGTAAGTTAGTGTTATATACAATGCAGGACACCAACACAGATGTTAAATGATAGGGATATAGATATGGAAACTATGAATATTATACAGCTAATTGGATAGTCTCAATAATGCTTTGAGTACCTCTGATAAGTGTTTCTCAGTAAGTACAAAGGATGATGATGAAGATGATGTCTATAGTCAATATTTAGTGCTGTGAGAGACTTTTGAAACCTTCCTAACCCATGCTAGTGCTTCTATTTTGGTCTCTTGAATGTTATTCGGTTTCTCAATGTCAGATACTCCCTGGAAACATCAGTCAATCTTGAGTGCTAGTTAAATATTTAGAGCATAATTTAGTGGTTTGTCTTTTATTCCAAGTTCCTAGATTGTATTCAACAGATATAACTTTCTAGGGAAAGAACATTCATTCTGGTCCACAAATGATAAATGAACACCTATCCTATGACAGGCATATTTCTTGTTTCTAAAACCAACCATAATTTGGAAATAAATGAGTCCACTTGTGGTGTCTGGTCAAGATGGCTACATAGGTAAATGTTGTACTTGCATACTCCAACAACAACATTCCCATTGCAACTAAACTAGAGACCAACCATCATTCAGAATTGCCTGATATCTTACAACTATTATATAAAGCAAAATCCACACTGAGACTTGCAGGAGGTGTAGAGAAATAAAACAAGCTGGTCCCACACCCACAATTGCTGGTTAAAAATTGGAAGGGATATCTCAGCTACGGAGGTCCCCCTGAGGAAAGAGTTGGCTCATTCCCACAGTAGGGCCCCAAGCCAACGGATCCAGTGCCAAAAAAAAAAAAAAGAAGTCCCCATACCTCTGTAAAAACCAGTGGGTATTGTGGCTGGGTAACACTGAGGGCTTCTGGAGTCCCAGGGCTTCCTTTTAAAGGACCGGCACACTGATTTACTAGGCCTCAGTCACTGAGTAGTAGCACTGGGGCAGCACCACACAAGGTGTCCGAGACATACGGGGAGCAACTGAATTGTCTGGCATTGTGGTGAGGGCTGAGGGAGTAGTTTCCTGTCTGACAGAATTGCTGTCAGAGGCCATTGTTTCTTTGCTGAGCCCTCTCATCACAGAGCCCATAGACTGTCACCAGACCTGAGGTCTCCATCAACCTAACACTGTTAGCCCCACTCTGGTGATTGCCTGAGACCCCCACCTCACCCAAATTTTAGGCCTACCCAAACTGTTCCAATGACTTTCTATAAAAATGGCTGTCTTGGTTCATGCTGCAGACTTTCCTAAAATCTAACAAGCAGCATCAGGCCTCTGAATGCCCCATGCCTCCTGCTAAGTGGCTCCAGGCTCAGCACTAGCAGCATCCAGCCCTGGTTCACAGCTTGAACTCTCCCTGGCACATCTAGGCCCAGCATAAGTAGCAGCCACATGAAGATCTCTTTGTAGCTCATTCTGGGTGACCCTGAGCAGGGCTCAGGTGGAGGCTGACCTTGGCCTGCACATCCTGGGAGGCCTCAGAGACAGCACACTTGGTGAACAGTTTCATACCATACTAGAGAACCACGCAACCACCTCCATGAGTGACACACTCAAGGGGTGAACTCAGTGGGTACCATATCCCCACTGAAAAGAATCCTACTGGATGTAGTTAGCCCTGGTGCAGCAGATCCTCCACAGTGGATTATTGTCCTGGGATGAAATCATTCCAGTTGACATACTGACAGCAACTAATGCTAAACTACAATAGGAGGGTGCACACATTCCACACAAAGGGGTAGGGTCCACTTGGAGCACTCAGCTGTACCACTGGGCCCTAAAGGACCCCTACTACGTAAGGCAAATCTACCTAATACATAGACACAAACAAAAGGAGGCAGCCAAAATGAGGAGACAAAGAAATGTGTCCCAAATCAAAAAAAAAAAAAAAAAAAAAAAAAAAGAAGAAGAAGAAGAAGAAGAAGAAGGAAGAAGAAGAAGAAGAAAACTCCAGGAAAATAACTAAACAACATGGAAACAAGCAATCTACCTAATGCAGAGCTCAAAACATAGGTTATACTCAATGATCTTAGTGAGAACTTCAAATAGGAAGCAGCTATAGCTGGTTTGGCTCAGTAGATAGTGTGTCAACCCATCGACTGAAGGGTCCTAGGTTTAATTCTGGTCAAGGGCATGTACTTCAGTTTTGGGCTTCATCACCAACCCTGGTCAGATGGATGTGGGAGGCAACCAATCAATGTGTCTCTATTACATTGGTGTTTTTATCTATGTGTCTCTCCCCTTCCCTTCCACTCTCTAAAAAATCAATAGGTCAATGGAAAAATATCCTCATTTGAGGATTAACAAAACACAAACTAACAAAAAAAGAGATAGGAAACATTAAAAAGGATATAGAAATATAAAAAAGAACCAGTCAGAAATAAGAATACAATAACTAAAATGAAAACTACATTATAGGAAATTAACAGTAGACTAGATAAAGCAGAAGATGAAATCAGTGATTTGAAAGATTCAGAAGCAGAAAACATCCAATCATAACAGCAAAAAGAAAAAAGAATTCTAAAATATGAGGATAGTTTAAGGAGCTTCCTAGACAACTTCAATTATACCAATATTTACATCATGGGGGTGCTGGGAGGAGAAAAGAGAGAGCAAGAAATTGAACATTTATTTGAAGAAATAATAACAGAAAACTTCTCTAAGTTGGTAAAGGAAAAAGACACACAAGTAAGGAAGTGCAGAGAGACCTAAACAATATGCACACAAAGAGGCCCACACCAAGACACACCATAATTAAAATAGCAATGATAAAATTTAAAGAGAGAATCTTAAAAGCCACAAGAAACAGCAGTTAGTTACCTACAAAGGAGTTCCCACAAAATTTCCAGTTGATTTCTCAACAGATACTTTGCAGGCCAGAAGGGATTGGCACAAAATTTTTTAAGTGATGAAAAGCAAGGACCTACAATCAAGATTACTCAGCAAAGCTATCATTTAGAATTGAAGGACATATAAAGAAATTCCCAGACAAGAAAAAGCTAAAGGAGATAACTACCAAACCAGTATTACAAGAAATGTTAAAAGATCTTCTTTAAGAAGAAGGGGAAAAATTATATATATTTGGCAGTAAATGCATATCTATCATCAATTATTTTAAATGCAAATGGATTAAATGCTATAATCAAAAGACATAGGTGGCTGAATGGATAACAAAACAAGATCACTACATATGCTGTCTATAAGAGACTTACTTCAAATTGAAAGATACACACTGGTTGAAAGTAAAGGGATGGAAAAACATATTTCATGTAATGTAAACAAACAAAAAAACTGGTGTAGAAATATTTACACTAAACAAAATAGTCTTTAAAACAAAGGTTTTAGGAAGAGATAAAGGAGGATACAACAATTCCACTTCTGGGTATTTATTTTTTTTTAAAAACTCAAGACACTTAAGTCAAAAGACATATGCATTCATATGTTTATTGCACTATTTTTTTTAAATAGCCAAAATGTGGAAGCATCCTATGTGTCCATCATGAATGGATAAAGAAGTGGTGTGTATATACAATGGAATATGACACAGCCATAAAAAATAATGCAGTCTTACTATCTGCAACAACCTGCTGAGTGAAGTAAATCAGACAGAGAAAGACAAATGCTAGATGACTTCACTTATATGTAGAATCTAAAAAACAAAATAAACGAACAAGCAGAACAGAAATAGATCCATAAATGCAGAGAACATATTGATGGTTCTAGAAGGGAGGGGGATTAGGAGAATGGGTTAAAAGGGTAAAGGAATTTAGAAGTTCAGAATGGTAGTTACAGAATGGTCATGAGAATGTAAAGTATAGAATAGGAAATGTAATCAGTAACATTCTAATCACTATGTATGGTGTTAGATGGATACTAGATTTATAAGAGCTATCACTTAGAAAATTATATAAATGTCTAATCACAGGGTTGTATACCTAACACTAATGTAATATTACATATCAACTGTAATTGAAAAATAAAAATCACATAAAAAGAAAAAATAGCAGCCTACTTGTTGGCCTTCCCATAGAGCAATGAGTACAAGTGGCCCCTATGCCCTATTAGTTTGGCTAAATGTTACAGCCAAAATGAACCAGGAATAACATTGTTTGTATGAGGACAGAAACCACCTAAGATTACTATCTTTTAGAGTTTTCTTCATAAAGCTTAATATTATGAGTAACCACATGTTCATTATAATACAGTAATGAAGGATCATTTTTAAATATGAATAATTTGTTATTATGTTACATAATTGCATTAGTGGAGGCTATTTATCTTTTTAATTTTCCCAAAATGTAAAATTTCTCACTTGGGAAGAATTTGCCATCTGTACATATTCATCTTTATTAAAGTTATTGCTAAAGTTGTCAACATTAAGCTAACTTCTTTCAATATGGGGTATCTATATTTTTCTCCCTACCTACCCTCCACCAATTTCTCTGGCACCAACCTTGTAGATCCATCCCACTTGTGACACCCAACAGCTGGTGTTAGATATAAAGACTACTTTGGTAGTGTCAACCACCCATGCTACTAACATAGTTCAGTGATTCTAATACTGCACTGGTTAAGCACCTTGATCGTCCTAAACTTGTATAACAATATATAAAAAACTAGAGGCCTGGTGCATGAAATTCTAGTATTTTGGAACCATAATTTAGTCCCTAGGTGTCCCTTAGCCCAGCCTTCACCCTTTCCTATTGGGTTGCGGGCTCAATCCCCATGTGGGGCGTGCAAGAGACAGCTGATCAATGGTTCTCTCTCTTTTATGTTTTTATCTCTCTCTTCCTTCTTCTCTGAAATGAGAGAAAAAAATGGTTTTCCTTGAAGAGTATTGGAGTTCTCAATAGAAACATTGGAACCTGGAAGACAATAAAGCAATGACTTCAAAATACTAAAAGAAAATAAACTGTCTTTAACTGATAATTCAATATCCAGTCAGACTAACATAAACAGGAAGGTAGAAAAGTGCCTTTTCAATCATGCAAGCACAGGAAAAAAAAATTGAATTCTGTGCACCATTACTCAGGAAGTCACAAAACCAAAGGAGTGAACCAAAAGAGGAAGACAAGAGGAGATCTAATACAGGAAAGAGATGGAGGAAGCCTCCAGTGTGAGAGCGAAAAGAAGTCCGAGCTTGACAGCTCTGCTCCAGGCCAGCACAGCCAGTCGAGATTGGAGCAGAAAACTAGAGGACCCAGGAGGTATGTCTCCAAGAGAGAAACAGACCAATACATTAAAGGACAAATGCGACCTTGTAGAAAATCATACTGAGAGACATTTTATTTAATTTATCTATTTTATCAAATTTATGGGGTGACATTGATTAATAGGGCCACATAGGTTTCATGTGTACATTTCTATCATACAGCGTCTGTATGTTGCATTGTATGCCCATCACCCTACATCAAATTATCTTCCTTCACCGTATATTTGTCATTTATATGAGAGGCATTGTGTAGAGCTATTGGAGGTTGTGGGAAAGACTTAATCAGATGTTCAAAGAAAGGAGTGCATTAAAAAGTCAATTATTAACTCTAGGAACAATAAAATGTAATTCAAGAAGGGAAATGGCATCATATCAACTTTCTGACTCAGCAGTGAATTATCCTTCTATACTCATTGTAATGAGAACACTGAATATGTATGGACCTAACCAAATTGGAAGTATAATTATATTAGGAGGAAGGGAAGAATATTCACTTGTCATAAAGAAAATTAAACCTTTTTACTGATGGGTGTCTGAAGCAAATGCATTGAAGTAGCAGAAGATGTATATTACTGAGAAATAGAGAAGTTAATGCCAAAAAACCCAGCTCCAATTTCTGAGGGGTAGGGAAAAGATAAGGCAGGATACCAAAAAAAAACTGCTATTTTTATTATAAGACTTGTAGTTCTGTTTGACTTTTTGAAGTATTTGCACATGTAATATATTTATTAAAGTAATATTTTATTTTTTTTGAAAATTGTATAAAATTCTCATTTCATATACAGGGTAGTATTGAGGGATGGGATAGAATGTTTTTTAAGCAGTGGGATGGAAACTATCATTTGGTTCTTGGAAGGAGACCAAGAACCACACACATCAGTGATTAAAATTTACTTATCTATATTTCAAGTTCATGTGAGTTGTCATTTGAATTGACATATATAAAACTACTGACATAAAGTAATTACTCAAAACTGTATATTTGGAAATGTACTTGAATTTTCCATATGTCGGAACTCCTTATTCTATGATATTTTTGCAGTTTTAAGTTGTTGGGGGAAATATTTTAGATTATAGTCTCTCCTCTCTCCTCTCTCCTCTCCAACATACTTGGAGAACCTGCCATTTATAAATGACATGGGGCTTTGTGTAGAAACAGAGTTCTTGAGAATTGTACATATTTAGGAGCAATATACTACTATGAATTCCAAAGGAATGTGCATCCTAAATAATGAAAATTTGAACAATTACCTTAGGCACTTGATATTAACTCTGGATTAATTCTGCAAATGGGGAAAGCAATTGCCCAGGTAATCTAAAACATTGAATGAAAAAATATGTATGTTTGGTTTTGGACCATAGTATATGATTTTATATGCATATTAATTTACCCCTTATATGATGCTTTCTAATGTAGACTCATATAAAAGACCTGATTACTTTTCCCAAGAGAACATATCCTGTGGGTGGGGAAGCAAGAATAAATAAGGCACGCTAGGTTGAGAGTAAGACAGGAAATAAGTAAGAGTATGTCAACTGTGTTTTGGTACCACATTATGTCCGAATCAGTCTCTCTTATTCCCAAGGAGGATGCCAAGTAACTTGAGCAGAATCAAAAGTAGTAAAAGTTTGAATGTCAGAATAAACCATGTGTTCTTTTGGTCACCCAGAATGCACATGATACTGAAAGGTGGCAAAATCAGACTTTACATCATCAACCAATGAGTTAAGTTAGCTTCACTTGAATGGGACCATGCTACTCCTTCCCTTAATGCACCGTGGAAAATAGAACAGCCGAAACCGGTTTGGCTCAGTGGATAGAGCGTCGGCCTGTGGACTGAAAGGTCCCGGGTTCGATTCCGGTCAAGGGCACGTACCTTGGTTGCGGGCACATCCCCAGTGCGGAGTGTGCAAGAGGCAGCTGGTCGATGTTTCTCTCTCATCGATGTTTCTAATTCTCTTTCCCTCTCAATTCCTCTCTGTGTAAAATCAATAAAATATATATTAAAAAAAAAGGAAAATAGAACATGCTCAATAAATTATATAGAGAGGATAATTTTGTTATTAAAGAGGATCTGGCTGATCGCTCATGGAATAATTATCTCTCAGTAAGTAGCCTTCATTTGTTCCATTTTCATTAGGGTCTGTCAATCAGTTTTGACTGAGAACTGCAAGGCAAACAAAAGCTTTATTTGAGGGTCTTAGGGATTGCAATTTTGGAGGCACAGATTTGAGTAGAAACTCTAACTCTGAGTGCGAAAGAGACAGTTTATAAAGACAAAATGGGGAGTTTAAGAGATCAACCAAAGAACTTGTATGCATACATATAAGCATAATGAATGGACACAGTCTGGGGGGGGGGGCGCATGTGCCAGGGGGTTGGGAGGCCTGGGGGAGGTCTTTGGGGGGGAGGAGACATATGTACTACTATTTGTAATAGTTGAAACAATAAAAATAAAAATTTGAAGAAAAAGAAAAAGGGGAGCTTCCAAGGAGATTACACAAGTTGCTTTCAAAGAACTGTGGTTGGTGCTGGTGAGCAAACTTAACTATGCTAAACACGATTAATTGATTATTTCCATTGCTAGGTGAAGATGTTATTTTTTTTTAATACTGTGTTCATTGATGCAGAGCCAGTTCCAAGATCTGTATTAGGATGTAGTCACTTGGTGTAGCCCAATTCAAAATTTCAGTTTTGCCTAAAGGGAGAGCATTAGCTCACCTTCTCAGAGGCCTCCTAGTTCCATTTTAGATTTCTCTCTTGATAATACCAACTTTATTTTGCTCTTTTTTTTTTCACAAGGTAAACTTAGGAATCAGAACTGGTTTATTCTGGAGAACATGTAGTATCCAAGTTACTTCTCTTTCTTAGCAGTTTCCTTTAAGTAAAATATGAGATGGTTTCTCTGGTGGCTAAATCACTCCTTTTTGCTGATGTACCTATGGTTTTAGTGACAAAAACCTTAAATTGAGTGGGGAAAGCTTTATAGTAAGGGAGAAATAAATGGGAGAAATTATAAAATCCCAACGTTAAAATATTTACAACTATTCATTCATATCCTCTGAAAATTAGGTTCTAATAGAACTTTCTCTTATTTTCAATGATGCACTTCTTTTTTTATTAAGATATAATTAGCATTCAATTTTGTGATTATTAGAGCTTTTCTATTATTTACATTAAAAAAAAATACTTTCCCGAGCCCTGGTGGGTGTGGCTCAGTTAGTTGGGTGTCATCCAGTGCACCTAAAGGTTATTGGTTCCATTCCAGTCAGGGCACAGGTTTCAGGCTAGATCCCCGAGGGGTGGGCGGGGGGGGGGAGGGGTAGGGCATGCAGGAGGCAGCCAATTGATGCTTCCTCTCACATCGATGTTTCTCTCTTTAAAAATATTTTTACAAAGACTTCCTCATGAACATGATAGGTATCAGTTTATCTTCACCTTATTACGTTAACCAGTGTTTTTAAAGTAATACATAAATAATGAGAAACAACCAAAATTTTATAACCAGACATAACAACATAGACTCCAAGAATAATAAATCTTTTGGTTATTGCTCTTAAAGATTCCTTGGAAGCAATATGTAAATTGCTTCACACGAAGATTTTCTAATGGCCCATAACTTTAATTTCACAAATTGATTTTCTATTCCTCCCCTAGAGTAATCTAGGATAGAGATCATAGTACAAAATATGGTGGAGAACATATGATAGACAAAATATGCTATAGAACAAACATAAGTAAGGATGTTTCCAACTGCAAAGTTTTGTTTTACTTCCCCCTTTAATTTCCACAGCCTAGACATCTCATCTTCACAAAAGAAAGCCTCTCACAAAATCTCTCTCTTCTTTCTCCTTGTTAGTCAAAGGTAGAGGGTTTGTCTCCCTCCATGGGAAAAGAAAAGACACTTTTTAACCCTCCTCCCCCCCATTCTTTCCCATAACCTGGGCCCCCACACTCCCATGTGGGGCGTGACAGGAGAGGATTAGAGAGCGGCTTGTTCCCATAGGCCGCCAGACCTGATTATGGCATCTGGTGGGCTGATGGTTTCCCCTTTACCCGCTGGCATTCTGAATGCTAAAGGATTGCCCAACTATAACCTGGCCCCTACCTCGTGAGCGCTTGCTGTTTTTAAAATCTTAAAACACACAGTGATTTCCCTCCTTATTTTTCTCCAATTCTATGAAGTTAAAAGCTTGCCCCCTTTTTAACCTCCCTTCAGTGATATTTAGCTAAGGGAGTGTTCAGTTCATGACTTATTAGCTCTTTTGTCTTAGAGATGTTCCAAAAAAAAAAACTCAGCTTGCAGAAGGGGCACGAATGTCGCAAGATCTGAAGTCTGAACTTCAGATAAAATTGGCTCATCACAAATCTCTTCTGTGGTAGAGCCTTGACTCCATCTGGCTCTCTCAGCCAGCGGGCAACGCCCCCCGGCCTCATTTCTTTTCTTTTTTTCTTTTTTAAATATATTCTATTGATTTTTTTACAGAGAGGAAGGTAGAGAGATAGAGAGTTAGAAACATCGATGAGAGAGATACATCGACCAGCTGCCTCTTGCACACTCCCCACAGGGGATGTATCCACAACCAAAGTACATGCCCTTGACCGGAATCAAACCCGGGACCTTTCAGTCCGCAGACCAATGCTCTATCCACTGAGCCAAACCGGTTTCGGCCCCTGGGCCTCATTTCTTTCTGACACCCTTCTCTGTTCCTGTGAAGGAAATAGAAAGGGAACATACATGATAACTTCTCTTAGCCTTCCTGTAGACTCCTGCAGCCTTCATAGCCTCCGTTTTCTTATTTGTAACATTTTTTACTTCGTATAGTTTCTCTTATGATTGATTGAGACAATCCATAATATTAGTTATTGTTGTTATACCCTTAACTACTTCTACCACTACTACAGGGTCTGTTATAGGTAGAATCGTGTACACTCTGTATACATTATTATCCTAGGAATTAAGGTTCTTTTGTATAGATGTTCTTGAAACGTTCCTAGGTAAGTTTACATTTATTTCGCAGTCTCCAGGGTAAAGCTAGAGCAGGGGGAGAAATTAAGTGCCCCAGGGAGAGCAGTAGGTTAGAAGTGCTTAATCTTGGTTGCACATTAGAATCACCTGGAGAGCTTTACAGACTA
The DNA here is from genome assembly GCA_963924515.1 of Vespertilio murinus. NCBI lineage: Eukaryota > Metazoa > Chordata > Mammalia > Chiroptera > Vespertilionidae > Vespertilio > Vespertilio murinus. The sequence continues at coordinate 36,181,372 of OZ004712.1, forward strand.
CTGGTTCCTGGACCCCGTCCCCAGAGCTATTAAATTATTGGGTCTGGGACACAGCCTGGGCCTTTGAAAAGCTCGATGATTCTCATGGGCAACCAAGGCTAAAAACTACTGTTCCTGTTTAAATTTAAACTACCTGAGCAAAATCTATTGGGCAGGGGCTGGGACTGGGGGCTTTATCTTCCGTGTACAGCTTCCTTTTGTGGGAACAATTGCAGGATTTTTTTTGCGGGGGGGGGGGGGCTGGCTATGGGACTGTCACTTATCCTTGAGTAATTCTGAGAAGTCCATTAATGAGCTCCTATATGTGAACATAGTTCAAATCCCAGGGTCATGAGTGGATGTCAGCTACTGGTTCTCTACTTGGAGACTATAGCCACTGATAAAACATTTTCCAGTTTTTTAATTAATAGTAGTCAAAATAACATATTGATTTTACAGAATAATCAAAACACTAATTACCACGGCCCTCCTTTCTCACCAGAGAAATGTTTCACTGATGCAGTCATAAATTACAATTGCAGTTTCTCAGTTGTCCTGAGAGACTCTGAGCCCTTTCCGTAGAATGGTCAGTTCTGTGGCTGTGGGTGCAAGCTTCGTGCACTTTCCACATGCTCTCCTCCAGAAGAACTCTTGTTGAAACGCCAACCCAAGCGCAACCCGCCAGCCCTGGGAGAGTTCTTGACTGACTTTCCTTAACCCATCAGTTTCCAAGGAACCTCTTTTTCACACACTGCCTGTAACAATGGCATAAAATCATATTGGGTGATTATAAGAAAGATGACACACAAGAAAAAACATGGATTAATTCACAGCGTGTATGCCCACTCTTAGGAAAGCCACATCTAGAATCAGTTGTAATAAAACCGGATTCGTAGCATTTTCTTCTTTTGCCAGGCTGGGCACTTTATGGTGCCAAAGACTGAATTATTTTGGTAGACAGGGTCCTTGATATCTGATAGTGTGTGACTTCCCGCAGAAGTGATGGCTTTATCCTTAGCTGTTTCAGTCCAGGTCAGAGCTGTGAGAGAGACCGGGGGAAGCCTCCCCTCCCTATCAGTGCCTGCTGCTCCCTCCTGGGCACTCCCTCTCCCCCTGCCCTACCTCCCTCACGCTGTCATCTATTGTCATCTATCACAGTGGTTTCCCAGCCCTGGCTGCACAAGAACCACCTGGAGGAGCTTTTAAATTAGAGAGGCCCAAGCTTCATGGCAGATCAATAACATGAAACAAAGCAAAACAAAAACTCTGGGTATTGATGTCTTTTAAAAGCTCCCACAAGGTTTTGATATGTAGTGAGTGTTGGGAACCCCTGACCTGGGTCTCCTGTCCATTACCCACTCCTCTCCACCCCGCTGCCTACCCACCTTCCCTCCACAAGAACTTGTCTCAGCTCTGATCTCTCTATAAGGTTTGCACCGTAACAAAGAGGCAAGCACCAGGTTTTTTCCATTGGATCTGGATTCTCCCCGTTGCCTTGCCCATGCAGACACAGCCTGTGCTTTGCTGCTTCCAAACCTGCAAGAGCAACCCCAGTTACTCTTCTTTTCCCAAAGGAAAGCAGGGCCCCCCCAAAAAATGAATTATGAGCAAAATTGGGACACGGAGCATGGAGTGCATGTAATCCAGACCTTAGTGAATGGAATTCGTGTTTGAAACAAGAGCTGCAGCACAGAAACAGCCCTCAGCCTACGGCGCGCAGCAGAGGTGACTGTCGGAGGATGAGAAGTCCCCGAGGTACAGCAAAGGCTTGTTTTCCAAAATTTATTTCTAACATATTTTGTCAATTTATTCCATTATATTCAAGGTAAATGTGGTGTGCAACACCTGAGACACAGAATCAGGTATTTGTTTGAAAGGAAAAAAATAGAACCGCAAAGCTCTTTCACCAATATTAAACAGTTACGCCCATGGCATAATTTCTGTATTTAGAGTTCAGGCATTTGAAATTGCTTTCTATTTCATTTGGCCCTGTTTCTCAGGATGTAAGCCAATTCCTTATAAGCAGTTCTTCAGCAGAGCACAGTATCTGGTGTCCAAATTCTAATCTGGGCCTTCTCACTCAGCCACGGGCCGGCGGGGCACTGGCTCTGCAGGAAGTGCATGGTGATTCTCATTCTCAGGCCTACTCCTCTGCCCTCCACGCTCCCATCAGAGAGCTGCCCGGGTGAGCGTGGCAGCCCAGCTGGGAAAGTTTGGGCCAGCTTTGACCGCGAGCTGCTTAAACTGTCCCACTACTTCCTGTGAGGCAGCATCCGTGTGTGAGGCAGGGTGGCTCACAGGCGCTGCCTCAGCTTCTGGGTTTCAATCTTGACTTTCTCAAAACTGGGAGCAGGCAGTTTCCTTGGCATCCTTGCAACTCAGCATCCACATTATAAAATAGGATGGACTCGTTGTGGGGACTGACAGATAGAGTGTTTTTTAAGTGCTTAAATTCAATACGTGGTAAGCATGTGAAAAATGTTCGTTATTGCTATTGTTAGGTATTTAAGAGTATTTCTCAATTTGGAAAGTATTAAAGGGTGTGTTTTTTTTCCATATTATTATGTAATTGGGATCGATCATTTTACATGGAGGCACTGACTGGCTGTATTAGTTTACTTTTGGTTGCTACGAACAAAAATCAACTCTGGCTCTCTTAAGCAATTTGGATTATTACAGGGATACAAATATGTTTAATGGGATCCACAGGTAGGAAGGCAGCCTGGAAAAGGCTAAAGCCAGAGACCTCTCTGCGATCCCTGTCTGTGTTCTCATTTCATTCTCTGTGCCACTGCTTCCATCTTCCCTTTCTAAGCCAGCTTTGTCTCCTCCTCAATCACAAAAACTTGTTCTCTCAATCCCAACTCTAAACTTCTATGTACAGGTGTCAGATTTTCTAAAGTCCAATCTCTGAGGCCAGGGTGAAGCAATGTTTTATAAAATGATCATTGAGCACCTACCGCTGTATATGGGTGAGGGCACGTGAAGAGCCACTAAGGAATAGTCGAGGAGGGTCATTAAGCAACTTGGAAGACACGGCTAAGTCTGTAGTTTCAATGATGATGGTTCACGTTATGAACCAACTAAATGGTAAAGAGAAAATATTTCCCATTCTAATCAAATGCAACCCCTTAGAACTCACACTTTCCTGATGAAGGTTTGCATACCCTCAGGGATGATTCAGAAATGTGACTGATAGTGGTTTCTCCCTGGAAGCACAATTTTGCTAAATGATTGGAGGTGGGAACTAATTTTATGTAATATTAGAATAGACATAGTTATTTATACAGATGACCAAGCACACCATGTTGTGTGTAGATGGGAATACTCAAACATCATAAAGATGTCAATGTTAAGTCTGTTTTCAAATATAGCCCAAACAATAAAGGTTTTGAGAGCAGTCTCTCTCTCTCTCTCTCTCTCTCTCTCTCTCTCTCTCTCTCTCTCTCTCTCTCCCCATTCTTTAACTAGACAAGTAATTAGGTTGACATAAAGAAATAGACAAGCAAGAATAGTCTGGGAAACTCTGAGAATGAACAATAATGGGGTACTAGCCCCCACTAGATTTTATAACATCATAAAGCCTTACGTAGAATGGTGTGACACTGGTCCCTGAATAAAGTATCAGACCAATGTAACTGAGTAGAAAATTCAGATATAGACCTCGATATAGATACAATTTTATATATGACCAAGGTACTATTGCATATCGGTGGGGAAGGACTAGTCCAGTGGTCAGCAAACTCATTAGTCAACAGAGCCAAACATCAACAGTACAACAATTGAAATTTCTTTTGGGAGCCAATTTTTTTTAAACTTAAACTTCTTCTAACACCACTTCTTCAAAATAGACTCGCCAAGGCCATGGTATTTTGTGAAAGAGCCACACTTAAGGGGCCAAAGAGCCACAAGTGGCTTGTGAGCCACAGTTTGCCGACCACGGGACTAGTCAATAAATGGTAATGGAATCACTGAATGCAATTGGGGGGAAAACAAAATTTGAGTCATATGTTACACCCTGCATGATTATAAATTGAGGAATGAAGCCATGAATATATAAGAAATTATGGAAAGAATTTTTATATACTATCAGAGTGGATAAAAAGCCTTTCTAATGATGACTTAAAATCAAAGAGCAATATAATTAAAAATTGGTATCTTCTAACATATAGAGGTCAAAAAATTTCTAAGGGGCAAAAAAAGCCCCACTTTAAGCAAAATGAAAAATCAAGCAAACTAGGAAAATATTTCTTCCTCACAGACAAAGAGCCAAACTTAATTATGTAAAAAGCTTCTAGAAATCAATAAAGAAAAAATAGAAGCAGAATGAAAATGGGCAAAGGGTATTTAAAAAATAGGTCACAGAAAAGGAATTACAAAAGACTTAAATGAAAAGATGTTCAATCTTACTCAGAATAAGAGAAATGAGAATTCAAATTGCACTTAAATACCATTTTTCACCCATCAAATTAACACAAGTTTAAAATGTTGGTAACCCATTGTGTTGGTGAGGCCTTGGAGAAATAGAATTTCATATGTAGCTTATAAGGAGCAAATTGGCTCATTTCCAATGAATGAAATATGGCAATATCTGTCAGATTGTAAATGCATACATATCCCTTTGACCTAGCAATTGAAGTTCTGGGAATTTATCTTACAAAATGCTTGGAAGTGTACAAAATGTACATACAAGGTTATCTTTCCAACAAAAAAAATAGGAAATAAATGTCCATTAAATGGGGACCAGTTCAATAAATTTTGGTATGTATATATACAACAGAATACAAAGCAACTGTGGGGGGCAACGCAAGGTGCAGAATAAAATATAAAACATATTGTGAAGGGAGTTAAAGAATGTGTGTGGGCCAAAACCGGTTTAGCTCAGTGGTAGAGCATTGGTCTGCGGACTGAAAGGTCCCGGGTTCGATTCCGGTCAAGGGCATGTACATTGGTTGCGGGCACCACCCCTCACCCTTGGTAGGGGGTGTGCAAGAGGCAGCTGGTCGATGTTTCTCTCTCATCGACATTTCTAGCTCTCTATCTCTCTCCCTTCCTCTCTATAAAAAATATTAATAAAGTATATATTTTTAAAAAATGTGTGGTGTGTGTGTGTGTGTGTGTGTGTGTGTGTGTGTATACACGGATGCACGCACACACTCATACACACAGTATTTACTCATTCTAAACGTTCCTGAAAGGCTAGACAGTGACTAACACTTTCTGTGACCTATTTAGCAGGAGGATAGCAAGTGGAGAGAGGAGGAAAGTGGTGAGGCATAGAGATTTCACGTTAACCTGTTTAGACTTTTTAATTTTTTTATTTCTAACCCACATGAATGTATTATAATCTGGTCAAAACTTTCAATATATTATTTTTAATAAACATGTTAGGCTAAAATACAAAATTTGCCTAAAATTTAAATATAAAACAGAAGTCCTTTTTTATCATTTAATAGTTGCCTCAATCCCTTTGGATAGCCTAAAACCTCTCAAACTCAGTTCTCAGTCTTGGAATCTTTACAAATCAGTACATCCTTCATTTGGTCATATCCTCTATAATAATCTATAATAAAGAGGTAATATGCAAATTAACCCTCACACCCTCACAAGATGGCTGCCTATGAACACAGTGGCAGGAGGGTTAGTGAGGGACGACCAAATGACTGAACAACGGGCTGTGTGGGGAGCACAGGCCAGCAGGAGGGGGGGGGGGCTGTGAGGAGCAACCAGGCCGGCAGGGGGATCAGTGGGGGTAACCAAGCTAATGGGGAGGGGGTACAATTGGAGGTGATTAGGCTGGCAGAGAGGGGCAGTGAGGAGCAACTAGTTTTGGGGGGTGCAGTTGGGGGTAACCAGGCCAGCAGGGAGGGCAGTTAGGGGTGACCAGGCCAGTGGAGGGGGAAGTTAGGAGTGAGTGACCTGGCTGGCAGGGAGGGGGAAGTTGGGTAACCTGGACAGCATTGAGTAACAGTTAGGGGTGACAGGGGCGGGGGGGGGGGGGGGGGTCAGGTGAGTGCTTAGGAGCCAGCGATCCAGGATTGTGAGAAGGATATCCGACTGCTGGTTTAGGCCCAATTCCTGGTTTATGGCCTAAACCAACAGTCGGACATCCCCCGAGGGGTCTCAGATTGGAAAGGTTACAGGCTGGGCTGAGAGGACCACCACCTCTCCCCCTTAACTCCCCCATGCACGAATTTCATGCACCGGGCCTCTAGTTTAGAAATAAGAAACTAGACTGAATAACATCTAGCCTTACCACTTGAAATACAATTGCGCAGTGAAAAGAATTTTAAAATAATTCCTTGGTGAGCCCGGGCCATTGTGGCTCAGTAGGTTGGAGCATCGTCTTATGCACCAGTGAGTTGCTAGTTTGATTCCCTGAATTCTGATCAAGGCACATACCTTGGTTGTGGGTTCAATACCTGGTAGAGGTAGGAAAATGCAACTGATCAATGTGTCTCTCATACACCAATGTTTCTCTCTGTGTGTGTCTCTTTCTCTCTTGCTCTCTGGATCTTGCTCTTTCGCTCTCTCTAAAGTCAGTAAAACATATCCTTGGGTGAGGATTCAAAAATAAAAAATAAAAATCCTTGGTGAAATGCTGTGTTTCTTCAAGATATTTCATTTTGTTCCTGGCAAAAAGAGAATGTGAAGTAATTCTGTGAAAGAAATCATGCATAAGTATAGCAAAATGTTTCTAGAGGAATCATGTCTAACTGCTGAGGCACTCTCCGGACACTGCTGCCCTGTGGGGGTAGATTTTCCACACTGCTGCTCTTCGGGGCAGATTGCGTGGTCAGAAAGCAGAGCTGTGCCTCATGGAGAGTTTCCTGTGCCCCCTCCAGACCCTGTGGCCTAGGAGGACATGAGGCTTTACCCCAGACAGGCCTGGGTTTGGCCGGAGTCTCATTTTCCCTGGTTACAGAACAGAGGGGTAATACTGCTGTTGGGGAATAAACACTTTTCCTATATCCTCCTGGGTTCAGTGAATAGGAATCATGACTGTAACCTGCAGTAGACATATTAACAGGAGAAAAAGAATAAAAATGTATTGATATTTTTACTTACACCGGGGTTCACAGAAAAGAAGTGAAATTCAAAGACACAGACTCAGGAGCTTATAAACCCTTCTTAACAAAGGAAAGATTTGAGCTTTAAGAGATGGTAAGATGTAGAGACGTGACTAGAAAACACAGGGGTGTACAAACGTACGTAAATAAATTAGTAATACAATAATAAATAAATAATAATTCAAGAAACTGTTTTTGCATGCTCACAACTGTCAACCTACTTTTGCCCACCCCTGTATATGGGGGAAATCATGGAAGGTGAGGGTTACTTTGGTAAGATTTGTTTATGCAGACTCATCGCAGTGCAGGCTCTCTGTTTCTAGTGATAAGGATCACTCTCCTCATGCCAGTACAGAACGGGGGTTGGGGGGAGGATTTGTGCCCAGCTTTTAGGCAGTGAAGGGGAAGGCAGAGAACTCTTCCTGTATCTGCTGATTCTTATTTTTTAATTTAAATTCTTTTTTAAAATATTTTTATTGATATTTTACAGAGAGGAAGGGAGAGAGATAGAGAGCTAGAAACATCGATGAGAGAGAAACATTGATCAGCTGCCTCTTGCACACCCCCCACCGGGGATGTGCCCGCAGCCGAGGTACATGCCCTTGACCGGAATCGAACCCAGGACCTTTCAGTCCGCAAACCGACGCTCCACCACTGAGCCAAACCGGTTTCGGCTACTTTAAATTCTTTATTGTTTTAAGTAATACACAAGTCTCCTTTTCCCCCCATTGACCTCTCCCTGGCCACTCCCACCCTCCAGCACCTGCCCTCACCCCCTACTATTGCCTGTGTCCATTGGTTATGCTTATATGCATGCATACAAGTCCTTTGGTTGAACTCTTCTTACTCCTCCCCCCACACCCTCTTGCCTTCCCTCCAAGGTTTGAAGGTCTGTTCCATGCTTCTGTGACTCTGCTGATTCTTAATTGCCTTTAGTTCAAAATGATCCTTATGTCAAAAGGCCTATTTTGGGGTGGCATATCCTGATCTTCAATGCCAATAGGAGGCTTAAGTAAATTATGTATAGCAACAATTCCAATGCTTGGTGCATTGTAAGCAGTCAATAAATTTCTTGTTCAATTTGCAAATGTGTATTTTAAAATATTGGTTCACTTCTATGTGGGTTGCTGGTTGTTCATTAAGAACTAAATTTTATTTTCTGTAGCATAGGCTGTGTGCCATTACATTCTTTAAATGATCATCAACATTGTAAGCAAAGAAAAATCGTCCTATATGTGTGTGCAATGAGGAATCATGATTCAGAGTTTAATTCTGTCAAAGAGAATATAAAAATTGGCAAACAGAGATACAAGAGATCTGAAACCTTTTTGGCTGCATTATCTGGTTTCCATTTGGGAAAATATATTCTAAAACTCAGTAAGAAAATTGTTTTAACTAGAAAGTCTCTCCAAGTTTATTTCTAATGTGTGTTGTACTAAAGCAGATTAAATGGGCAGATACAAATTGTACTTGTCCTAACAAGCATAAACATAATTATAGGATACTGCTTATATAACCTAAATCATTAGTTACTAAGTTGATTTCTACAAGTGCAAAACACTTAGAATACAGCAATGAGATCTCAATTACCAACTCACTGTTAATATAAATTGTTTATTTATTCAGTATTTACCAAACTTCTATTGAATGTTATATTCTGTGCCAAGTGCTGGAATACCAAGATGAACAAGCACAGTGCCTACCCCATCCCCCACCCCCAGGAGCCTCTGTGGAGCTGGCCTTTCCATTCAGTCTGTCCAATACCATGGCAGCCATTAGAAACAGACATTGATTATCTCAGTCACATCCTATGCCCAGTGAAAGATATCAGAAATACCTTTAAGAAACCTGGAATTCTCAGGGGATGTCTCCCTGTTTTTTACAATTTGTGGCATGGTTGCTAAAGTGTATGAGTGTTTCAGAAGGAGGGAATTCCTCTCTTTGAACCAACTCTGGAAATCTTCCTTCTTAGGTTCATAAAGTCTCACGTCACCCAACACCCCATTTCAAGCCAGGCTCACTCCGGAAGCTTAATTTGGCTTGAACAAGTGATTCTTGCCCAAGGAAAGTATTCATTCAGCCTCCAAGAAAACAAGTTGGAGCTGTTGAACAGTACAAGGCCATGCCACCTCCTCTGGGATTCCCCCAGGCAAGGTTGCTTACACCCTTCTCTTTGCTCCCACAGTTTCCAGACAGATCTGTTTTACTTTGTTCATTTGCCAGTCACTGTCCCCCCAGACGCACCCTCCAGACGATGAGTTCTTTAGGGCCCTGCAAAGCGTCTTGTCATTCCAACCATCAACCCCAGTGCCTTTCAATGCCTTTCAAGTTAGTGCAATAAAGCAAATTCTGCTAGCTAACGTATTTGCTCTTCAGAACAGTCAAACCCTCTCTCAGCACTTAGATCAAAGGGATGCTGTCCATGGATCACTATCCTGGAACACAAGGAGTGAAGAAAGAGGGAGGAGGAAAGTATTAACAAGGTCTGAAGGCCAGAATGTGTCCATAGAGTTCCCTGTGGTTTGGACTGGAGAGTAGACACGTCACATCAAATACAACAAAATGAATCATTCCCACGGGTTACTCTGAGAGGCAGTATCTCATGTGATGAAGAGTATGTTGTCTGGTGTCAGACCCCCTGGGTTTACTCTGAGCAAGCAACTTGGCTTTCAGAGCCTGGCTTCTTGATAGGACTAGAACTCACTAGTACTAGTAGTCATAGGGCAGCTGTTGGTAATGGGGCAGTGAGGTGAAGAACCCTAAAGAATGAAAGAGCATGGAGAGTTTGTAGGGTCCAAAGGACAGAGTCTGGCCTACAGCAACCTCTCAGCCATATTGGCAATTTAGAAGGTGATTAGGGTGAAGGAAGGGGCAGGAGACCAGCCCAGGAAGATAGACAGGGACCAAACCATGATGTCTGCTAGATTTTGGATTTTAACAAACTAAATGCAAGCTCCTGTTGAGAGGACACAAGACTACCAAAGGCACTGAAGTCCAGGCAGAAGGATGGGTTTTTATGCAACTAGTGCTAGTAGAGATGTGTGAACTGATGGGGCAGCAGGAGCAGGAAAAGTTTCTGTCCATCCCTAATTGGAACATGGGTTTTGGGGAGGGATCTCCTTAAGATGCTCTGTCCACAAGTGTGCACTCAGCTGTCCCCATGGCTGGCTTTTTTCTTTTTTGTGCCACCAGAATCCATGCCTCACTCAATAAGACATCCTCTCTGGCCAGTGTTCTCAGTGGTTAGAGCACTGGTACACGCACCAGTGGGTCTCAGGTTCCATTCTGATTAAGGGTTGTACCTGGGTTGCAGGTTCTATTCCCAACCCTGATCAGGGTGCATGCAGGAGGCAAACAATCCATGTGTCTCTCTCACATGGATGTTTCTCTCTCTTCCCCCTTCTCTCTCCCTCCCACTTTCCACTTTCTCTAAAACCCAATGGAAATAAGTGTCCTCTGATAAGGATCAACAACAACAGCAAAAAGAGAGTAGGGCATCCTTTTGCTCTTGGTTTCTTTTTTCCTTTTTTTCTTTCTTTTTAATATTAAATTCTCAGGCATATCAAGGACAGCTCTGAGGCGGGGCAGTGAAAGGGAGGGCACTGCCACCCAAGATGGCAGCAACCATCCTCTGCTGCCACCTGAGCCCCCCCTCACTCGCCCCCGAGGAGGAAGAATGAACAAAATAGGAGATTCCATCTCTTTGGAGACAGTGTGTGGCCAGATTCAGGGAGCCTTTCCCTCTGGGACTATGGGACAGTTTGGGGGCAAAAGCAGAAAGGACAGTATACTCCATCCCCCGGGCAAGTGACTTTTTTCCTCTTTATACCAGAGCAGATCGGTCATTGCTCTCAACACTGTTTATTCCAACAGAAGCAGCTGGGTGTTTTTCTCACCTCTGTGTATGTAGATAGAATGACTGTATTAAAGAAGCTTGACTTTGTGTTAAAGGAATATCTTGCAGGGGGTGGGGGGGAATGCTATCACAGCATCTAAATCTATCTAGTACCTTATCCTCAGAAGTGTGGTCAGTGGTTCACACTGACAGCGCTGGGAGCTTTTTAGAAATGCAGAATCTCAGGCCTCGCCTGAGATCTGCTGACATGATCTGCATTTTTTATAAGATCCTCAGGTGACTCGTGCCCATTGAAGTTTGAGAAGCAAGGCTCTAGGCTCTGGTACAAAGGGAGAAAGAAGAGATCTTTACCAAGGGGCCTGTTTTATTATTTTTATTTTTTTATTTTTTTAATATATTTTATTGATATTTTACAGAGAGAAAGGGAGAGAGATAGAGAGCTAGAAACGTCGATGAGAGAGAAACATCGACCAGCTGCCTCCTGCACACCCCCCACCGGGGATGTGCCCGCAACCAATGTACATGCCCTTGACCAGAATCGAACCCGGGACCTTTTAGTCCGCAGACCGACGCTCTACCACTGAGCCAAACCGGTTTCGGCAAGGGGCCTGTTTTAAATCCCATCCAACAGTGGGTCCCAATAGAAGGTCTTTACATGAGGGAAGATAGTAGTTGTTGTCCAAGTGAGAGCCAACGGGGAGCCCAAAATGCCGGGATCGGATGCCACCTGCTCGGGCTCAGTGAACCGGAGGAGCTGTATATAGTTACAGGCCGCCATTATGTGGAGCTCTGGCTTCTCCAGGATCTGACTGCACCATCCTCTGTGCGGGCAGGGGGTGCACACACCCCCAGCAGCCTCAGAAGAGAGTGGAGAACCCACAAGGGGCAGCAAGGAGAGGCACTTCGTCAAACATCTCCCAGATAATAAGGGTAAAATCTCACTGCTTCTTCCTCTTTAGCAAACAGCCCCTTCTAGCAAGAGTTAGCTAGTTAAATGTTCTTAAGACTTAATGAACCTGGAGTATTAGACAAACATTTCTCACACAAGACTGGTAATGACAATGCATACCTATACATAATCAAAAAATAAATTATTCCATTCAGATTGATGAATTCTTTGCTGAACGCACTGTTTTCATCACACCTGAGTGCTCCTAGAGTTTGTAACCTGCAGAAAGCTTTTTACAGCCCGAAGTAAAAGAGCACTTGAATGCACAAGCTGCTGATTACCCTTTTTTCTCATTTCAATACAAACTTGGGGCGGGGGGGGGGGGGGCGCAAGGGGAATCTCTGGGCTCCTTATTGCCATTCTTCTAAAATAAAGATCCAATTTGGATCTGTGCAGAGGTGACTGGGTACTTTAAAAGAGAGAATGATGCATGGGGGCAGGGGTTCCGGTAGCATCGGGGAAGTAGACTGGGCCCTCTGGGATTTTTAACTTTGACCCTTATCAAAATTAGGCTCCCGTGGTCCCAGAGACTGAGATACAGGTCCTGTCTTCAGGTGTTAGCTGGAACACATAGTAAGTTATTTTAGCGGCCTTGAGCTTTCTCAGGCATGAACTTAAGAGGGGGCAGGGAGGTGAATGCAGACACATAGGTCTGAGCTGTTAAAAGCTGTGCTGGAGTTTGTTTGAGGCTTTTAGTGGAGTGGCGGGGGTACGGTCCTTGTAAGCCAAGGTTGAGGCCTCGTCTAGAAGAGGGCGCAGGTGAGCCTGCATTTGGTCAAGGAGAAAGTCCTTATCTGAGGAAACACAAAGGTATTTTTAAGCTGAGTAGAAGGATCCAAGAGAGAGGAAAGCTTTTTACCAGAACAAGGTGAAAAGCACAAGTGGTCAAACACCCAGATTGGAACCATGCGGTATGGAGGGGCCCTAAAATCCCATGTGGCAATGTTCAAGCCAAGGTCAGGGAAAAAAAAAGAAAAGAAAGAAAGAAAGAAAGAAAGAAAGAAAGAAAGAAAGAAAGAAAGAAAGAAAGAAAAAAGAAAGAAAGAAAGAAAGAAAAGGGAAGGGAAGGGAAGGGAAGGGAAGGGAAGGGAAGGGAAGGGAAGGGAAGGGAAGGGAAGGGAAGGGAAGGGAAGGGAAGGGAAGGGAAGGGAAGGGAAGGGAAGGGAAGAGAAGGGAAGGAAAAGAAAAGAAAAGAAAAGAAAAGAAAAGAAAAGAAAAGAAAGAAAAGAAAGGCTGGATAGTAAATATTCTAGGCTTGGCAGGCCAGATATGGTCTCTGTTTAATATTTTTTCTTTTTTTAACCCTTTAAAATGCAAAAAAAAGTCATTCTGTCATAACAAAACAGACCGTACGCCTGATTTAACCAGCCACCACTTTCCAACTCCTTTTCTAAGCTCTGGCTTGACTCCATGTATGTGTTGAGGTCACCCTTTTCACCCCTCAGATTTACTTAGAACACTTTGCCATTCCACCTGCCTGCCTATGGGGACTTCCTCAGAACATTCACCTGCAAAATTTCATCCCCTCCTCCCAGCCAACAAAAAAGAAATTACAGCCCCATCTACTAGATGCAGAACTAATTGTTGCTTGGCAGTCTCCCCAAGTCCTGAAGCCCGATTCATTCCATCAGGCAGCCTCCGTTCAGAGCCAGGTGATGGTGCCTCCCTGGAGACAGCACTTTTTGGCTCACTACTTAAGCCTAATTGGGAGCAACTTCCTGCATGACAAAGCTCACATTAAAAATATCGTAGGATGGTACCTAAGGTCTGACCATTCACTCCCTGCCAAGAAATTCCTGGCTTGCTTCCAGAGAGAAACCATAAGTAGACAGTTTGAGGTCCCCTTGGACTACAGTTTACAAGCAATTTAATGTATAGGTTTCTTAGTCAGTTGCATTATCCAAGAACAGAAATAGGAAAGCAGATGTGAAAACTGTCCATGGTATCATGCTTCTACCCCCTATCACGGGTAGAAAATCCGAAGGATGACCAAAGGAATTTGCTCCTTTCAGTTCATGATAGTGTAAAATATTTGTCTGTCTTAAATACTTGATCATGTTTCCAGAACCAGAGGACCGAGGTGGGCTACATGCAGACATGATCCCCTGGCTTGTGTGCCCTCTGAAGTGCACCTCTGAGAACAGCAACAGCTATAGTGGGAATGTTCTGATTTGGGAATCAGACTTAGATCTGAATCCCAGATTCAAATAACTGTGTGATCTTGAGCAAGTTACCTAACTTCTCTAACCACAGACTTCTCATCAGTGAAATGAGGATAATCCTGCATACCTTACAGGATTATCATGAGGGTTGGACATAATACTCATAAACTGCCAACTGAGCCATCTGGTGCCCAGAAAGCACTTAGGAAATGGTTACAGTAATATTTGTAAGGTCATAAAGTCTCTTTTGAGAAAATATAAAAATAAAGGTACCGTATTATATACCAATGGTGTGGACAATTCATCTGCCTGAAGATGAATGGCTGAGCAGTATAACTTTTTCTTTCAAAGTCTCTTTCAGTCCTAATTCTGTAAGCTCCAGATTCCTAGTCACGTGCCTCTTTACCCCACCCGCCCCTTCTTACACTGCAGCTTACACTCCAGGTTCGAACTAAGCAAGCCCTGTTATTCACAGGCACTCACACAATCACTTGCTTACACCAAGTAGGAACTGTTCTCTTCTGCCTTCAAACACTCACGCCTGCCACATTCCCTACCTCAGGGGCTTCCTCTGCCTCTTGGTCCAGCTGGTCTAGAAAACCAGCCCTGAGTGATGACAACTTACATTCCACTCACTCCCTCTTCCCCACATCTAGCACTGTGCAGCTAACTTTGGCAAAGTACTATTCCTGTGTTTTCTCTTGCTATTTTTCCAGTGTCTTTCATTTTTTTCATTCTGTATATTTGTTCTGTCTCTTTGGTTGTCTATTTCTCGCCCCAGGGTTCTGCATCTTGTTTCCTCTATCTTTCCTCTGGGTCCAGGGCTGCCATCCTATGGGTGTGTATGGAGACTTAAAATGGAGAGAGATGATTGTGTAGGCAGATATTTGAGTACGCATCATGATAGTTGGAGTTGACAATGTTGTATTCCAGGAAGGATAACTTGGCGATCACAACAGCAAATAAATATTTTGTCAGGAAATGTCTGGTATGTACTTTGGGGTGACAACCCTTGAAAGCAACATTGGGGAAACCCAAAGGGGTCACAGGTAGATGAAACATTAACTGTCTTTTAACACAACTCTGTGGACTAAGACCAAAAACATGTGCTATTTGTGCTGAATTGTTGGTAGCAGGAAATTTTGTTACAAAAAAAAATCAGCAAAATGCAAATAGAGATGGTATTTACAGGATGCTTTGGCATTGTGCATCTTTCTTCACACTGGGATTTAACCTATGTCGCATTATCTTCCCCCTGCCCCTTCTTATCTTCCTTTGAAAGAGTCCCAGTGACACCCAACTGTTCATTGTTAGTTTCCTTGGTTACCAATGACTTTCAGTTTTTCATTTGCAGGTTTCTGGTGTTAAACAAAACATCTCTGTGCTTTTGTGCTGCATTGACAGAGGTTTAGAACTAGGGATTGTGCTTTTGTCTCCAGAAAAAGCATTGTATTTTGTTTTCCCAATAAAATGACTACAACAACAAAAGAATTGAAAATGACTCATGGACGTTTTCTTCACTGGGGGATTTATTTCTGTTGTCACAGATTTCAGAATTTTGACATTTGATTTAAAACTCTATATAATCAATCTGGTTATAGAAAAAATACTTTGAGTTTTCCACTTAAATAAATTAAACAAAATTACTGCTGCTATATTTTTTTTTACTTCCCTCCAACATCCCTGAATTGGCTATATGTGTTATAGACTATTCTAGGAATAAGTAGGTGAGATGGGTGTAAGGTTTGAAGGCGCAGGAGACAGACCACCAAGGAGTTTTAAAGTAAAGTTTATTCCCCAGTAATGAGCGGGACTCATTACGGAGGTAGAGAAATAAGAATTGGAGGAGTTGGGAGGGGACAGGGGACCCAGCCGGGCTGCCTCCTGGACATGGAGGAGCAGCATCACGTGGCTGGTCTGGGGGTCCTTTTAAGGGGAGGAACAGGAGAGGGTTGGACCCAGGGCAGAACAGGAAGGGGTGGGCTCCAGGACACTTTGGCACATGCTGATTGGTGGTTCACTGTCTTGGAGATGTCTCTGTGACAGGTGCCAGTAATGTCATAACTCCGCCCACCAGTTGGGAGGAGGGAGAACCTTATAATGGGAATTAGGGGGTGCAGGTGAAAAGCCTGTTTCTATATATCATGCATATATATATGCATGATTACAAAGTATGATTCTCAGTAACAGTGAATTCAAATAAGCTTACCCTAAGTGAATCCACTAGACTACATGTCTAATTGGGAGGTTAGACATGTAGTCTACATGTAGCCCACCTCAATCCTCTGGTCCTGGAAACATGATCAAATATTTAAGACAGATAAATATTTGACATTATCATGTAGTCTAGTGGATTCACTTAGGTTAAGCTCATCTGATGCAGGCCACGGAGGAGGCAGACATGAACTGTGGTGGGTCTTGCTAGGAAATAAGTGTCTATGCAGCCTGGGTGCTTTCAAGGATATGACACTGCTGACTTGTTGCTCACACCCCTGCTTCTCAGTTTCCCTCCACAGTGCCTAGAACCTAGTGTCCATATCTCTTGGCACAGGCTGATATACGATCCTGAGTTAGGGAGACAACATATATAGGCAGCCTCCCTTTCCGGCTTTCTGAAGAGGGTGGATCTTAAGGACGTTGCTTAACCAGAGAAGGCCCTCCCCAGAGGAAATCCATAGCCCATGCACCACAACATTACTCAGATGGCCATCCTCACAGCCTTCTCCCCACACCTTTCCAGGACCCCATGGGCTGAGGGGCCGTGGGCCTGGCTGGCTGGCTGGAAACCTGCTGTTTATAAGACCATTTGCAATCATATTTTATTGTCCTTTTAAGACTTCACATAGAAATTCTAATTCCCCAGGTGAGCATCTTCACATTCTACTGCCCTTTTAAAGAAAGGTCATGGGTGTCTACCGTTTTTCTTTGGAGCCCTTGTTATTTACATTTTCTGGACTTGTGGCTGGAGAAAAAGCCGTGGACTCCCATTTTCTTCTGTTTAAAAGGCCCGATGACTAGGAGCTTGGCCTGACTCAATTTCTCCACCTTCCCCTTTTTGTTTTTTTAACATGTGTAACCTGAGAACTCTGTGTACATACCAGTTGATGTTATGAATCCCTCTCCAACTGGTTTATAAGCATCAAAGTATTCTAGAGCCAACATGCGTTCCGACTGTGTTTATAAAATCAGCAGCTGTTTATACAATCTCATCTTTGACGAATTCAGAGCAAATGAGTTGCTGTGGAAAGAAACCCTGCTTCCCAAAGGCACTCTCTGATAAGCCTGCCCATCAAAGGTTCAACTGCTCTCAGCCTGTGTGGCTAATGAGATTGGAAAGGTAGAGTTTATGTTCGATTCTTCAGACACCAAGTCAATGGCTGAAATTCATTCTGAGGATTAAAAAGAAAGTGTGTGTGTGTGTGTGTGTGTGTGTGTGTGTGTGTGTGTGTTCTAAAGTTGTAGATGCACCTGCGTTTAGTTTTAATAGTTATCTCTTGCTTAATGTCCAGTATCTGCTGAGATTGAATCCTCATAGCAACCCTGTGACATAGACAATAAAATTCCCACTTTACTAAAGAAATCGAGAATTACATCACTAAATTAATTTGTGAAGTACACGAAGATGCCTGCATGTGAATACAAGTCTGTTTCCAAATTCTACTCCCTTTTCAGGCTCTCTCAATGTACATTTCATTCCCACCCATCCCTTTTACTGCCGTCTCCCTCCCCTGGAACTTCCTTCCTGGCCTACTTCAGACTGAACCTTCCCAGCTCAGAAGTCACAGCTTTAAACTCTCTTTTTTTTTGCATTGTATTAGAAACTTCCACAATCAACTTGAACTATACTAATGATAGTAAATACCAACTCAACAATTGAATAATATCTCATTTTATTTGGTACTAACTTGCCAGTAGAAAGCAATTACAGTGATATGTAGGCCCACTTAACCAGGTATTTTTTCATAGATACTAGTACAGTTATTTTCAGTGCTAAGCCTTTGAAAAAAGGCTTTGGCAGAAAAAAAAAATAGGTCATAATGTTAAATCAAAGTACTCATTAAAGAAAATAATATATGATTTCAAGTAAAATTATGGAGCGATTTCAAATTTCTTGCTGCACTGCAGTTAGAATTGCTTGATATTTAATGCTGACTTGGTGAAATAATATGTATATAGCACTATATGCACCATTAAATGCAGTATCTGTATATATATTCTTGCAAGTTCTCAGTCCAGACTTCTTTAAGTGCATTTCTATATAGATCAAGACAAAAGACTCAGGGGAAATATCTCTTCCCAGTATGTGTACACATACATCATTCTTTTTTTTTCCCACTTCAGTCTAACTTTGAAAACATGCTGACCTAGTCTTTTCACTACACAGCAGGTCTGTGAAATCAGTTCAGTTCACCTCTGAGTTGCTCAGAATCTCTATAGACGTCACCAGTGGTTCTCCATCTTTAGTACCGAAGTACTTACTAAAAAGTCGCCTTCTTGGGCTGAACCCCAGATTAAATTCAGGATGTCAGAGCTGGGGTGCAGTAATATGGATTTTTGACAAGCACCTCAGATGACTCTGTCACAGGTGATCCCCAAACCCTACTTTGAGATAAAGGAACTAGCATAGTGTCACCTTATTGAATTCTTAGGACAGACCTCTGTGGCATAAATTTACAGTGGAAAATCTGAGGTTATGTGAGGTCCTACCACCTCCACCATCTGGTTTCCTAACTACCCCATGTACCTTTGCACATGAATTGCCCGTTTCTCGAGCCCTCTTTCTTTCCTCGCTGGCTGATGAAACCCCACTGGCCCTCAGAGCTCAGGTCTGAGTGGACAGAGTGCATCATCCTGACCTTGCTCACAGAGCCTCTGACTTGCTCTGATCTTTTGATAGCTACGATGTTGAAGATGGCTGATTCTACACCTGTCTGTGTCCCACCAGACTGTCACCTCCTCCATCATGCGCTTCATCTCAGGTACCCAATGCCTCCCCTGGTGCCTTGAACTTTGGAGATACCTCCTAAATATGGCACCCAGATTATAGAGCCAGGCTTAGACCTCCTCACAGGGAAGTCCAGCTGGCCCAGCAGATCATGCACTTTTACCTGCCTTCCGGAAGGGTCTGTCATACACACCATAGCCACACGCTTCTCCGGATGCTCAGGAATCTAATTCTTTTTAAAATATATATATTTTATTGATATTTTACAGAGAGGAGGGGAGAGCAGTAGAGAGCTAGAAACGTCAATGAGAGATAAACATTGACCAGCCGCCTCCTGCACACCCCCTACCAGGGATATGCCTGCAACAAATGTACATGCCCCTGACCGGAATCGAACCCGGGACCCTTCAGTCCGCAGACCGATGCTCTACCACTGAGTCAAACCGGTTTCGGCAGGAACCTAATTCTTAAAGTGAAATCTTAGCAGGAATAGGGGAATGACTTGAGAAACTGAAACAGACCAAAGAGACTGTTTTTTGATATAAAAATTAAAATGATTAATTTGGTATGTTAGTGCAGTGTTCTAAGTAAGAAACTGAACTGAATGATGGAAGGCTTTTACATCATTTTCTGCTTCCCAAAACTGCTCAACCAATGAAATCCAGGAAGAAGCTGGGCTGCTACCACAGGAAGCTGTCTTGCTTTGGTAGGGTTTAGGCAGAGACTCTCTTTCTGAGGCAATTAGCACTAATATTAAAAATATTAATTAGGCCAAAACCGGTGTGGCTCAGTGGATAAAGTGTCAGCCTGCAGACTGAAAGGTCCCAGGTTCAATTCCGGTCAAGGGCATGTACCTCCGTTGCGGGCACATCCCCAGTGGAGGGGTGTGCAGGAGGCAGCTGATGGATGTTTCTGACTCTCTCTCCCTCTCCCTTCCTCTCTGTAAAAAATCAATAAAATATATTTGTTTAAAAAATATTAATTAGAAGTGGCCTCTGGTAGACCCTGCTGGCCCTCTGCCCCCGGAGAAGGGTTCATTGTCACTTCTTTCCTATCATTAATGAGGTGTTCCAAATTATTTCTTTGTGGCCCTCAAGTTTCCCACAACAACGCTTTTTGCTTAATTGAACCTGATGTAAAGCAAGTGATCACTTTATCATTTGCATTGTTAGCACAACCAGCTCAGATATGCTCATCTCCAATTCCAGGCTAAGATCTCTTTCCGATTAATCATGGCTTGGACAAAATAAAGGAGAGGGGGGTCCCCTCAGTCATTGTGGTCAAGAATGTTGTCATATAGTGCTACCCATTTGGACTCTGCCAAGTTGTCTATTTCTGTCAATTGGATACAAATTTAGCAGAAGGTACATAATTTGCATGTCACAGTGGGTTAGAAAGTTACTGTAATAAACAACCCAATGTGAACTTCCTAGTCACCTTCTGTTGTATGAGGAGGCAGAAGGAAACAGATGACTCTCTAGTCATTGTCAGTTAAATCACTCTTGAAGACTTCCATCTTTGTTTCGAAGGATATATTCTTAGCCACATTTGCATAGCTCTTTGCTTTTTCAAACATTTCCACATTTGGCTTAACAACCTCCCTTTGGGCATCAGTATTCATCTCATCTTGAATAACACACAGCTATCAAATGGTTTTCACAAGGTTACATGCTCTGTTGTATACTGTCGTGTCTGGTCTTCTGCTCATTACAATAGAGCATATCCCCTAAAAGTAGATGCCACACATCCTCATATTATACATAAAATATAAATTTGAGTGCACTTGAATCTTAAAACTGGGTGCTGCTGGCTGGCAAGGTGGTCATGGAGACGCCACATTATTGCTAGTGGTACAACTTTCTTGTTGAGATGGTTGCCTCTGTATTGAGATCATGTGAGCACTATAACAGGCTTAGGGATGGTGCAGCAATTGTCCATGAGATTTCTAGTGTCAGAGCACAGTGAGCTTATGTAAGATGGCATGGAAGGAAATGCAAGTCCTCATGAGGCAGTGATGACAGCTGGATATAAAGATGTAACCTTTGCATAGACTCTCCTTGGCCTCTGGAAGCATTGCTCTGCTGGCTGAGGAGTGGGAAGGTGGCTGTCCTGTCCATTCCACCCACGCATCTTCTTCCTGGAGTCATTTCCCCAAACAGTTACAATGCCTGTGGCAATATCACTAACTAACGGAGCTGACTCATGTAGACTACCATCTGAGAAAGCCGGCCGCCTGCACTGCCCTTCTCTAAACAGGCAATTAAATCAGGAACCAAGAATGCCTTTGCCTCCACTCTTTTGTCTTAGTTTACTTGGTGGAGAGGAGAAAAAAGATATTTTTTATGTTGTTTAGAGATGGGTACAAGGAGAACTATTTGGTAAATGCAAAAATGTGTTTCCTTTATAATACATAGCTTGTGATATTTTATGTTTGAGCGGAACCATTTTACCGGTACTTATTGTAGCATTATGTTATTACTCACTATTTGCCTTCACTGTTCCAGGAATTTTTCATAGAGAATTTCCTTTAATACTCCCAAAGACCCAGTGATGTAGGAATTTTTACTACTTTCCATTTTGCAGATGAAGACGCTGAGCATGGCAACCTTTAATAACTTGCTCAAGGTTACACAGCTAATCCGTGGAGATGCCTAAAGTCAAAGTCAGGCACCGTGGCCTCAGAGCCAACTCTCCCTTTATAATGCTGTGCCCTATGGGGTGTGGGAGGCAATACCAAGCTCCCAGAGCAATGAGGATGCTTTACGGGCACTTAATACATTTGTTGGATGAATGAGGGAACAAACAAACGAATGAATATTTAACAAGCTTTCCAAAAAGGAAACAGAGCATTGTGGGTAATTACTAGTACTGTTGATGGAAATGTACTCCCAAGTATTTGATTAAGATAGTTTAATAAAAACAATAGCTCTATAGATTATCATTAGATTGTCAGTTTTTACAGTTTTAAATAAAAATGTGTGGTTTTCCAGAAACACTTTTTAGACATTTTGTTGTGTGTTTTTTATTTGTTTTTTAATTTAGACATTTTAAACTGATTCTCTCATACTTATCTGAGTTTAAAAATACTTTTCCTCTTCACCACAATTTATTTACGTTCCAAATTCTTATGTAGCCTTTCTTCTCAAATCTGACCAGACTTGGCTTTTTTAAAAAAAAAAAAAATATATATATATATATATATAAAAAGAATATTGTGGGTTTCTCCCTTTTCCTCAACACCTTTGGGCAGCCTGTGGAGCATTTCAATCAGAGTTGACCTTTTACCTGAAGGGAATCAGCTAAAGAAAGCTATGCATTGCTTCTGGCTGGAACTCCATCCGCAGGAGGAGCCAAGGCTCACTCCTCCTTCACTGAGCTGCCGATTACAAACAGAGCATTCTCCATCTGGTTAGAGAATTCACACACACAGTGCAGAGCCGTGAAGACTCCACTCCCTGCTAGCAGCCTTACCGTCATGGGTAAACCAAGGAGAGTTAGGGTACTTGACAAAATTCTTCAGGTTACTGTGTGGAAGAGCAAGTTTGGGAAACTATGTATTTTTATGCTGAAAGAGAAATACGGAAAAACTAAAAGATCTAGGACTTTATTGTGTATTACAAAGGTAAATTTGTACTTACTGCCACAAAAATCCCATGATTCTAAAATTGAATCCATGTAAATCCAGTCACTCAGGCCATATTTCTTTACCTTGCCTAGGAGACCATTAAAACTTTGGAATAGCCAGAAGATATTGCTGCATGTATTTTAGGGTTGGATGTCATGCTAGCTGGGAATTCTCTGATACATTAGGAGTGTGTTCTTTTGTTTGAATTGCTATGGTATTTACTGTTGCTTAATAGATAGATAATGACTTCCAAAAACAACTGGTAGTGATGGAAATTATTCTTGTCTGATAGCGGTCCAGTGAATTTTGTCCAGTGGTGATAGAAATAATTTCTGTCCCATAGAAAAGATAAATCAAAGGCTACATTTTTATTGCCCTGGGACATTAGCCAGTTTTGTAGCAAATTAAATTTTATTCAAGCATTCTTTCAGCCATATAAAACTTTGGCTCTCCGATTCTCTTTGAATATACACTAAGGCAATACAACCTTTAAAAAAAAACAATTAAGTTGCCTCAAATGCAGTTCATTTCTTTCCCATTCCTTCAGATCCCAACAGGGTGTCCCTCACCAGGCACTTGGCCACATCATAGTGATCTAAGAGCCCAGGCTCCTTCCATGCTCTGTCTCCAATATCCCCCATGGCAAGAGCTGGAAGACATTGTCTTTAAAGGGCCAGAAAGTCAATATTTAAAGCTTTGCAGGCTACAGAGTCCTGGCACTTTCTCAATCTCATAGCTGCAGTGCAGAAAGCAGCCAAAGACAACTAAGCATGCCTGTCTTCCATGAAATTGTATTCACAAGAACAGGTGGCAGGCTCAATTTGGCCCACAGGCTGTCTCTTGCTGACCTATGACCTTGGGCTTCACAATCTTCTCAGAAGAGGTTGAGGATATGAAACTCTTTACTGAGTCACCTCGCACAGAAAGTGTCACACGTCACTTCCATTGGTGAAAACTAGACTCTCGGCTTCCCCTAGATGCAGGGGTGCCTGAGAAATGTAGTCCTTGGCTTGGAAGCCACTTCCCATCAACACCTCTACATTACGGAAGAGACACATGAGCCCTTGGTAGACATTTAGCAACAATTCTGCTAAATGGAGGAATGCATGTTGAAATTCAGATTTCTTAAGAGCAGTACTATTCGTGGAGATGAATTTTAGTACACTAATGTACTGGTTATGAATTTCTTGATCCAGATTGCTATTATTATTAAACTAGCTTTTGAAAGAAATCATTCTACGTTAGAAATCATATGTCATGTTTTTATTGGAACATTGTTATCTGCAAGTATAACATCTACTGGGAAGTGGTGGCTTTTCATCAGAACACTCAGCAGATGCGTCCATCCATGAAGACCAGACTTGGAATTGTTTCTATAGTTGAAGTGCTTTCTTTAGAAGATGGGGAAAACATTATTCAGATTTAAAAGCCAAGTTCTAATTACAATAATCCATTCAATTAAAAAAGAAAACCATATTGAATTTTTTAATTGTAAAAATAAAAAAGATTACAGGAATTTCTGAGCTGTAGTTTCCACAGTAACTTTGATTCTTCTGTGTTTATAAACCCTTCTTTGTATACAGCAATTATAACAAGAGCCAGTTGTGTTTAAGGCAGCAAGAGCTATGATTATGGACACTCTAATGCACATATTTACCCTGTTTGTAACTTGTCTGAAAGAGAATGTGACTTTTTTTCAATGAAGCTTTACATGTTTTATCTCTGCTCAAAGCTGTTGTTTTAGATGCATGAGGAAAGAATGATCTATCTCTAATGGACCTGTGGATAAGGAGATAATTGATCTTCTGCTTTGTCTTTAAGTTACAGGTGTCTTCATGATCTCTGAACTATCAGAGGACTGCCTAACCCACCTCCTACTCAGTATTCTCTCTCTCTCTCTCTCTCTCTCTCTCTCTCTCTCTCTCTCTCTCTCTCGGCAAAATCTTGCTTTACCTTTACAAATCTTATTTAAGATATTCCATTACAGCTCTTAAATTGTGTGGAGGGTTTTTTTTGTGTGTGAAACCTTTTAAAAGTGCAAATTCCTAATGCAAACATCCCTTCCTATAACTATCCCTTTTTAGTGGGGGGAAAAATTCTTAATTGACTTGTATAGCACCTGGTATAAATGAAAACATAAAGGTGTTTTATGATGGCTATGCTCACATTCTTATAATCACAACTCACTTTCATGCTCCCTGCCTGTATTAAATATCACATGCTTTGGGCCATTGCTATAACTTTATAGATTTGACTTTTCAAGGCTCACAGCCCTGCTTCCATCCCACTGGGTGCCTCTGCCTGTAATTTAAATTAGCTGCCCCAGCAGGATCGGTGTCATCTGGGTGATAAACTTGTGATCCGCTTAGCCAGTCTTCCCATAAAGCCTTGTAATTGGATCACATGTTAGCATAAGTAGTATTAGTTATTCATTTAGTATACAACGTTGAACTTGTCAAAACAGCTAAAGAAAAAGAATAGCTAAGATTAACATTCTATTATATTTACAACTTACAACTTAGAGGAGTAATTAAAGTAACACACGGAAAAATTATAGACTTTTCACTATATGGTCATACAGTGATATCAACTTCTGGCTTCAACAATAACTAGTTATGTAAAGTAGTAATTAACTAGCAAATTACTTAACCTCTTTCAGTCTCTGTTTTCACATTGTGGGAAAGACATTAACAGTCCCCATTTATTCAGGACTCTCTAGGCGCTTAAGCACAAAAATAGCTGCTCTACATCTGTTATTCAATTAATTCCTAATAACAAGCCAGCAAGGAATGTTATCATTCCCATTTTATAATTTAGTTGGGGAAAAAATGGTGTTCTAGAGGTTTTTTTCTCTCTACTACTTTCAACACCCCTATTTCTTTTGAAAGAATTATTCTTTCCTTTTATTACTTCTGTAGATTATTATGATAGTACTAAAGAGCTATTGATACAAGCAAGAGGGTAGTGTTTAATTTTTCTCTAATATCGTTTTGCCAGAAACCAATTCCTGCATGTAATAATTACAAGAGTTTCACCAAAATGTTGGTGAAGCTTGGGCAGCTCAACGAAGGTGAGCCACATATGTAATTTACCTGTTGGGAATGGCTAAACGCACTTCCCCAAACCTGAATAGGACTAACTGCCAGACAGCTCAGGGCATTTTATTGCCTCCTGTTGGCCAAACATCTGAAGAGCTGTAGGCTATTCCCCAAACTGACAATGCTTCTGTACCCTTTGAAACCCTTTGAAGTGTATTATCTCTACCTTTCCTTAGGACAAATTGTGTTAAATAAATAGCATGGGGTCCTTAGATGAGATGAGTCTTCAGTTCCTTTAGCTGAAGATCCTCTGACCCCCAATGCCTTTCAAAGTTATCTCTCATCTTTGAACTCATTTTTAATCATCTACTTGCAGGCCCTTTCTCCAGAATGCTGAGCCCTTTATAAGGCTGGGAAAAGAACCCCAGCATCTTTTCCCTTCTTAGAAAATTCACTTTTATCTCTTAGTGTAGTTTTTGTTGTTGTTGATGCTGCTGCTGCAATAATTACTCATGAAAACTGACTAACTTTTAACCAATTGGCACAGGCAGGGCTGAACTAGTAGATTGATGGGTGGTTTATCGTGGCTAGATCCTTTTTGACCAGGACCATATTAGCTGAAATGTTAAGTATTCTGAATTTTAACCCATGATAAATGATCTCTGCTCAAAGCTGTTATTTTAGATAACACCCCCTCTCTGCTAGTTGAACTAACCATCTTGTTTATAATTTATCCGACATGTGTCCCCCTTTTAGACAAACACTTCTTGGGGCCAAAGTCCATACCCTAACTCATCTATGTGTTCTTGGCCCCAAACACAGCGGTTGGCATAGTGAATATGACCAATAAATGTTTGGATGAGTGAATAAGTGACTACATGAAACCAATTCACATAGAAATGACTAATCACCCCCTTCTCTACTTAACTATTGTTAGGTATCACCATCTTAAATGTTCATTTCCATATCACAACTTAATCTAGTCTGAGCTAGTCAAGGAAGCATACCTTTCAGTTCACCCTGAACCCTTGTGGAGTTCCGGTGGAGTTCCTTTACCTGTCTTCCTCTCCCATCATTTTAGTTTATCCTAGGAATGGCTTCATATTGCTCTCCTATACAGCCACTGAGCAATCAGGGTTCCTGCATCTTTTTTCTCTACCCTATTGGTAAAGGAAAAAAAAATATGGTCATTTCCCTGCATGACTGTCTTAAGACTGTTTTCATTGCTGATCTGGATACAATAATGTTCCTTCCTTTCACTTAACCCTGGATGTCTATCCTTTGCAGTGACAGCTCACTTACTGATTAATTTACATTTATGTACAAATCCATTATGACATCCTGCAGAGCCCCTGCAAGTTCACAGCCTGTCTCCTATGTAGGCTCTTATCTTTAACGGCTGGGAATGACTTGAAATCTGAACTAAATCAGAATTTAATTTTTAAACAATTGAGCAAAATACAAAAAGGGTTCATACACAGATTCAAAGTGACTTGGCCACACATAGTATAAAGTTCTTAGGAAACAGTAAATTAGGATTATTTTGTTGATTTGCCTTAACAATTGTCAAAATAGAATATTAAATATAAAATGATTTTCCATTATCCGTGTTATGTCTTCTTATCTTTTTGGCCACTGATTTGATGTAATCTTATGATTAAAATGACTGATGCATAATCAGAGATCTTGGTAATCAAAGGCGACACACAGGGACCCTACTCCTCATCTTTGCACCTTCGCCACGTGTCCTGTGTGAAATCTTAGCCAGATGCAATGCCTTCTTGATGTCTTTCAAAAGCAATGTGCATTAGATTGAAAAATTATACTTTGGGAAAATAAGACATGACAGGGATAGAACATAAGAAGACAGTATAGAAGAGAGAATATGATGGAAGGCAAAATTGCCTGCTAGAGACCATGGGTGCCACGTGAGTGTACAGACATTGCTCATAATAAGCTGTGCATCTCATGGCTTGAAGCCAAACCATCTTCATTTAGTGGCAAGAGCTCAGAACTGAATGAGAACAATCAAGACAGATGTTTGTGTTGAAGGTGGAGCTTCCATTATACCTGGGAGTGCAATGCAAGCACAGCCCTTTTAACGGCTCTATGTTGGAGCTATATCTATGTGATACTTGTTGCCCATCTGCATATTTCATCAAACAGTATTGCTCAGCCTGTTTAAGAAGAAAGAAACTGGGTTTCTGAAGAGGACCTCTGCAGGACTCTCCAGATCCCTGATGAGAAGAGACCAGCTAGACATGCTCAGCCCTTCATCGGGCCCTGTCTGACCACATGGAGGCTTTTCTAGAATCAGCGTCAAGAGGGGAGAGTCCCCGTAACAGGGACTCTGGCATGTTCTGCTTTGACCATGATTAGAAAAAACTCAGAATACATGCTCTTTGGAAATATAGTCATGCACCACTTAATAATAGGGACACATTCTGATAAATGTCATTAGGTGACTTCATCATTGTACGGACTTCATCATAGAGGGCACTTACACAAACCTGGGTGGTATAACCTACTACACAAGTAGGGTATATGGTATAGCCTCTTGCGCCTTGACCAAAAACCTGTATAGCAAGTTACTGGACAAAAATAACGCGATATTAAACCAAGCACGAGAGAAAGTGATGCAATCAAGAAACACAGTAAACACATTATGAGGCTGATGCCGGTGTAATGTGGCATAGTGTTTTACAACAAACTTTTTTTTATCAATAAAAAGAGTACACTATAAAACATAAAAAATATAGCATAGTAAAGACATAAACCAGTAACATAGTCATTTATTATCGAGTATTATGTGCTGTACATAATTGTATGAGCTGTGCTTTTCCACGACTGGCAGCACAGGTTTGTTTACCCCAGCATCACCACAAACATGTGAGTAACATGTTGCACTATGATGTTACGATGGCTACATCACTAGGCAATGGGAATTTTTCAGTTCAGTTCTAATCTATGGTACCACCTTTGTATACATCGTGTGTCATTGGCCAAAACATCATTATGTGGTGCATGACTATCTCAAAACCATGTGTTCTAGAATCTCTGATTTCTTCATCCAACTCAGCTCTCACACACTTCATTGTTACTGTCAATCACATTATATAGCAAAAAGATCCCAGAGAGATTGAAATTTTTAAAAATTTTAAAACATTCTACAAGAAAGTATGTGTGGTTACTTTATTAAATTTGAAATAGGAAAGGGACTTTATAAGGCAATAAAGCATGGAATAACCTATGGGGGGAAATATTGACACACAGGACAATATAAAAATGTAATATATCTGTACTTCAGAGGACATCATAAATAAAATTTTAATGAAAATCAAAACTAGGAGAAAATGTTTACAGCAAAGGGTAAATAATCCCAAATATAGATCAGCCTTGTAAGCCAATAAGAGAAACACTAAAAACTTGAAGAAAAAGGAATCAAACATCTGAATGATTCACAGGGGAAGAAATACAAATTTATTCATTAAGAAAACACCAACTTTGTTGTCAAGATACTCTTCTAGGTGACAGAATATATAGAAAAGACTGAGTTTCCACCTTCATGGGGGGAAACGTTTTTTTACATGAAAAGACAGGCAATAAGCAAATTTTTAAATTAAGTAAATATATGCTATGTCTGAGTGATAAATACTTTGCAGAAAAATAAAGTAGAATATACATCAATAAAAAAAAACTCCAAAGGTTAGAAAGCTCTGTACCTAAGAAGGTGACATTTGAGCAGAAGGAAATGATGGGACTTGCCAATTAGCTATCTAAGAGAAGAGCTTTCCAGGAGAGGGAATAGCAGATACAAATGCCCTGAGGTAGAGAATGCTTAGTGTCTTCAAAATAAGAGCCACCAGTGTGGCTGAGCACGGTGGGCAGAAAGGAAGCATTGCACAGGAGGTCAGAAAACCAGCAATTTGGAGCCGGTTGTGCAGGCTCTTTCCTGCCACTCCCTGCCTTTGCTCTGAGTGAAACATGAAGCCCTTGGAAGTTTTTATCAGAAGAGTGACATGGCTTAATCTTGGTTGCTGTGTGGGAAAAGGGTAGAGAGAACAAACGGTAAAGCAGAGAAAGCAGTTAAGAGGCAACTGCGACAATCCAGGTAGGAAATTAAGGTAGTTTGGACTAGGTGATAACAAAGTCTGGGCATATTTTGAAGGCAGTCAGCTGGTATTGCTGCAGGATCCAAGGTGAGATGTAAGAGAGGAGTCTCAGATGACACCTGGTTTTTTGACCTGAGCAGCTAGAAGGATGGGTCAGTGATTTGCAGCATGGGAGACAGTGGGGACAACTGGTTTAGGAGGAAAACTCAGGGGTTTTCCCTTTTTGACATGTTATATTGGAAGTGTCCCTGCAGAGCTGTTGGATATGTGAGTCTGGAGTTCAGAGGAAAGAATGGGACTAGAGAAAGACATTGGGAGTCCTCAGTATAGGGATGCTTGGGCAGGTCTCTGTAATTTTTTCAATTTTTCAATTACAGTTAACATATTATATTATTTATATTATATTATATTAATTATACTAGAGGCCCAATGCATGAAATTCATGCAAGAGCAGGCCTTCCTTGCACCAACTTCCCTCTGGCACCTGGAACCCAGGCTTCCCTCGCAGCCCCAGCTTCATCTGGAAGGTCGTTTGGAGGGACGCCTGGTCTAATTAGGATATTATGCTTTAATAATTATATATTATATTATCTATATTATGTTATTTTATATTCAAGGGAACAACATAGTGATTAGACATTTATATAACTTATGATGTTAGCACCCCACTAAGTCCAGTGGCCATTTAACACCAGACATAGTTATTACAATATTACTGATTATACTAGAGGCCCAGTGCACGAAATTCGTGCACTGAGGAGGGGGAGGGTCCCTCAACCTGGATTGCTAGAGGGCACAGGACAGGCAGAGGGACCCCACCAGTGCATTATAGGGGCCAGGGAGGGATCCAGGGCATGTGCAGCCTGTCTTACTCAGTCCAGATCGTCCAGACCCCAGCAGCAAGCTAACCTATCTGTCAGAGTGTCTGCTCCCTGGTGGTCAGTGCACATCATTGTGATTGATGAACCAGTCAATATCTGCCCCCTGGAGGTCAGTGCATGTCATAGCAAGCAATTCAGTAGCCTTAGCTATCATTAGCATATTACACTTTGATTGGTTGAATGGCCAACTAGACACTTAGCATATTAGGCTTTTATTATTACATCACAGGCTCAATGCACAAAGTTCGTGCAAGAGTAGGCTTTCCTTCCCCCGGCTGCCAGCAATGGCTTCCCTGGCAGCCAGAACTTCATCCAGAAGGCTGTCCAGTCTAATTAGCATATTACACTTTTATTATTATAGATTCCCTGTGCTGTACATCCCCATGACTAATTTTATAACTGGAAATTTGTACTTCTTAATTCCTTCCCCTTTTCACCCACCCCACAAACCCCCTGCTATCTGGCAACCATTAATTTGTTCTCTATATTTATGAGTTCATTTTTATGTTATTTATTTGGGTTTTTTGTTTTTGTTTTTAGATTCCACATGTAAGTGAAATCATGTGGTAGTTGTCTTCCTTTGTCTAGAATGTTTCACTTAGCATAATACCCTCTAGGCCTATCATGTTGTCACAAATTGAAAGATTTCATTCTTTTTTATCGCTGATTAATATTCCATTGTATTTATGTACCACATCTTTTTTACCCATTCATCTATCAGTGGACACAGGTAGCTTTCATTACTGTGGCGATTGTAAATAATGCTGCAGTGAACATAGGAGTGCATATATCTTTTTGAATTAGTGTTTTAGGTTTCTTTGGATAAATATCCAGAAGTAGAATTATTGGATCATATGATAGTTCTATTTTTAAATTTTTTTAGAAACATCCATATTGTTTTCCATAATGGCTGAACCAATTTACAATCCCACCAACAGAGTATGAGGGTTCCCTTTTTTCCACATCTTCACCAGCACTTGTTTGTTGATTTATTGATGATAGCCATTCTGGCAGGTGTGAGGTGGTATTTCATTGTGGTTTTAATTTGCACTTTCCTGAGGATTAGTGATGTTGAGCATTTTTTCATGTTTATTGTCCATCTGTATGTCCTCTTTTAAGAAGTGTCTATTCAGGTTCTTTGTCCATTTTTCGATCACATTGTTGTGTGTGTGTGTGTGTGTGTGTGTGTGTGTGTGTGTGTGTGTTTTAGTAATAAGTTGTATTATTTACTTATATTTTTTGGATATTAATCCCTTGTTGGATGAACATTTGCAAATATCTTCTCCCATTCAGTAGGTTATTTTTTGTTTTGTTGATGGTTTCCTTCATTGTGCAAAACTTTTCTTGATGTAGTCTAATTTTTTTTTGCTTTGTTTAACCCCTTGCTCAAGAAGACATAACCAAAAAAGAAATATTTCTAAGAGCAATGTCAAAGATTTTATACTGCCTATGTTTTCTTCTAGTTTAATGGCTTTAGCTTTTACATTTAAGTCTTTAATCCATTTTGAGTTTATTCTTGTATATGGTTTAAGAAAGTGATATAGCCCTGGCTGGGTGGCTCAGTTGGTTGGAGTGATGCAGTGTATAGCAAAAGGCTGTGGGTTCAATTCCCAGTCAGGGCACATACCTAGATTCTGGGCTCCATTTCCCAAAGGTAACCAACTGATGTTTCTCTTTCACATTAGTGTTTCTCTCTTTCTCCCCTCCTCTCACTCTAAAATAAATACAAACATATCCTCAAGTGAGGATTATAAAAAAAAAAAAAGGCCTGGCCATTGTGTCTCAATTGGTTGAGCATCGTCCCCTGCACCAAGAGGTTGCTGGTTTAATTCCTCATTCAGGCACATGCCCAGATTGCAGCTCAATCCCTAGTAGGGAGCATGCAGGAGGCAACCAATAGCTGTTTCTCTCATTGATGTTTCTATCTCTCTCCCTTCCTGTATCACTAAAAAAATAAAATTAAAATAAAAAGAGATGTGGTTTCATTTTTTTGCATATATCTATGAGCATATGGATATATACATTTTTTAATCCTCACCTGAGGACATATTTAGAGAGAAGAAGGAAGGGGGTAGAGGGAGGGGGAGAGAGACAGAGACAGAGAGAGAGAGAGAGAGAGAGAGAGAGAGAGAGAGAGAAAGAGAGAAAGATCAATTGTCTGCTTTCCTCATGCTTCCTGACTGGAGCGTTGAACTGTGATCAAATCTGCAATTCAGGCATGTGCTCTTACTGGGAATTGAACCTGCAACCTTTCAGTACACAGGACAGTGCTCAACTAACTTAGCAAATGCCTTTTGCTATGGCTGGTGTGGCTCAATTGGTTGAGCAATGTCTGGTGCACCAAAAGGTCACTGGTGGATTCCCAGTCAGTGTACATATAACAATAAAAACATTTAATAAATAAATGGGCTTATTTCTGCCTGCATGTTAAAATTACATAAAACCCTGTCTTTTCTGATATTTTGTTTTGTGGTTGATGCTTTAAGAGCTCTTTCTTTCTTTCTTTCTTTCTTTCTTTCTTTCTTTCTTTCTTTCTTTCTGCTTTATGTGTATAAAAACTTCCAAAAAATAAACTGTTTTTAACTAGAAGATAAAGGCACAATTTTTAATTTTTCTTAACCAGTATTACTAAATTAATAGCACTTAAGGTGATGTAAGTGCTAGACTCTGATGGAGGAATGATGTTTTAAAAATAATGAAATTATGGCAGAAGCATTTAGATGTAATTATATAGCCATAATAAAAATTTCAATTAGGCTTTCATTACATTGCAATTAACTCTGCATTTGAACACTCACATTAGTGTGACCATCCATTTCACTTGTTTCTTGCTTTTAAAAAATACCATCAAAAGTTTTTTTTGTTTTTTTTTTCACATGAGAAGACTCCTGGAAAATGTAATCAAAATTTAAATAAATTTTCTAAAAAGTAAAAGGAAATATACTTCAAGTTATTACAGTTCATAATTGTACATTCAGATGTATTCATTATCTATTTCTGTGTGATAAATAAAAACTTTGCAGCTTAAAACATGTGTTAATCACAGAGTTTCTGCAGGTGAGGAATTCTACAACAGCTTAGTCAGGTGGTTCTGGCTCAAGGTCTCTCATGAGATGGCAGTCAAGCTGTCGGCCAGGGTTGCAGTTGTCTGAAGCTTTAACCTGAGCTCCAAGTGGAGGGTCCACCTTCACTGTGGCCATTGGAAAGAAGTCTCTGTCTTTTCTGGGTGTTGGCAGAAACAGAGGCCTCAGCACATGGACCTCCCCAAAGGGCTGCTTGAGTGTCCTCTCCACAAACCACTTGACTTCTTCCAGAATTAGGAATCTGAAAAAGAAAGGCTAAAGCCTCCGTGTCTTTCATGGCCCACCTGGAACTCACAGAGCAATTCTTCTGTCTTATTCTGTTCATTAGAAGAAGGTCACTAAGTCCAACTCTTGTTGGAGAGGTAGGGAATGAGGCTCTGCTCTTGAAGGCTGTAGGACAGTATCAAGGTGTGTGTGTGTGTGTGTGTG
This sequence comes from Vespertilio murinus, assembly GCA_963924515.1. Classification (NCBI taxonomy): domain Eukaryota; kingdom Metazoa; phylum Chordata; class Mammalia; order Chiroptera; family Vespertilionidae; genus Vespertilio; species Vespertilio murinus. Next base: position 36,215,501 of record OZ004712.1, read on the forward strand.
TGTGTGTGTGTGTGTGTGCTTCCATTAAGCCAAAATACATGGAATGCTTTGGACTGTGAACTACCTTGATTGGTGGTGTATGTTTATTTTACTAGAGTCAAATTGGAGAAGGCAAAGCCATGAGTAGAACTTAGATGCTGAGGTTCGTAGCCAAATGTCAGATTTACAATACACTTTTTCTCCCTGTGTTTCTTGGAGTTCTGTTGTGCAGGGATTGTTATTTGATGGCTGATACATTTTCCCCACTAATACTTTTGATCTCTCCTTGAGGGATGAAAAGTCAAAAACTGCATACTACCCTGCTTTCCTAAATTTCTACTAGGCTTGTTATGAAAGAAGAGCTCAGGGAAAACTCAGGTGGTCTCTCAACTCTGAAGGAGAAAGGTGGAAAGTATAATAGTAGGTGCAATGCAGCTTTGCTCTCACAGGTGGAAGACATTCTGTTTGAAATAACTCCCTGCTTTTCCCTATCTGCTTTCTTTCCCTGGGTGACTTCATGCAATTCAATGAGGCTCAAATTTTTATCTCCAGCCCAGACCTCTCCCTGATCCTCAGACTTGTATATCCAGCTACCTACACAACATCTCTGCTGGAATGATTAATTGGGTCCTCAAACCTACCATGTCCAACACAGAAAAGTTCCTCTAGAGTCACAGGAAAGGAAAAGCCAGTGAGATAAGCATGCAGAAAACACTGAGAACTACTTGCTTCCCCTGAAATTTGGCTGTTTCTGTCCATGTGGTTGTGACTGTGATATGTATTATTAACTGTGTGGTTTAGGCAAGATACTTAATCTCTCTAAGCCTCAATATCCTGCCTACCTACCCCATAGCTTGTGCTGCTCCTTATGCTGAGGATGGGAGGAATTGTGTCCCAGTTCTCTGGCTGCAAAACAACAAAAAGATGGTAATATGTGAGGTGGAGAATATGTTAACTAGGCTTACTATGGTGATCATTTCTCCATTTATATCTATATCAAATCATCATCACTTGAAGCTTATATAGTATATCAATTATATATTAATAAACTAGAAAAATATGAAGGAATAAAGGGAAGGAGGGAGAAAGGGATGGAAGAGGTAAATGAGGAAGGGAGGAAGGAAGAAAGGAGGGAAGGAAGAAAGGAAGGAAACTATCACATTTAATCCTCACAGGACCTTGTTATTTCTATCTTACAAATAAGGATAGTGAGGCTTAGAGAGGCTAAGTATCTTGCCTAAACCATATAGTTAACAATGGACATGATTCTCACATTCAACAAATGTCATTCTCCTAACCAAGATGGCTGCGGCCACAGAGAGAGCATGAGTCTTGGGTTTCTCCAGCAATGGAGGAAGCCAAGCTTTCCTTACACCCTGGCAGACCCAGGCCTCCACTCAAAGCTACAAAGTTTCAATTATAGAAGATAAATAAATCCTAGATATCAGGGCCTCTGCTTGGGTTGCCTGGAGGTGTGGCCAACCTGCAAACCACCACAGACCCCTCACTCAGGCTGCCCCACACCCTAAGGGAACCCCCCCACCCTGATCCGAGACACCCTTCAGTGAAAACCAGCTAGTCCCTACCCATACACCAGGCCTCTATCCTATCTAATCCTATCTAATAAAAGAATAATATGCAAATTGACCATCACTCCAACACACAAGATGGCCGCCCTCATGTGGTCAAAGATGACTGCCCCTCCTCTGGACACCAGATGGCCAGCAGGGGAGAGCAGTTGGGAGGGACCAGTTCTGCAAGGGAGGGAAGTTTGGGGTGATTAAGCCTGCAGGGGAGGGCAGTTAGGGGTGACCAGGCCAGCAGAAGAGGGAAGTTGGGGGTGACCAGGCCTGCAGGGGAGGGAAGTTGGGGCAACAGGGGAACAGTTAGGCATCAATATGGCTGTCAGGGGAGTGGTTAGGGTGTGATCAGGCTGGCAGACAGAAGTGGTTAGAAGTAATCAGGAAGTCAGGCAGGCGAACAGTTGGGAGCCAGCAGTCCTGGAATATGAGAGGGATGTCTGACTGACTGTTTAGGTGGGATCATGCCCAGATGGGCAGTCGGACATCCCTTGAGGGGTCCCAGATTGGAGAGGGTGCAGGCTGGCCTGAAGGACACACACCTCCGTGCATGAATTTCATGTACTGGGCCTCTAGTGAACTACATAATTGCCAAAGCATTGTGATTAGCAGCCTAACTAGTTAAGAAAATGATTCATGTAGGCATCCTAAAAAAGATCATGTTTCACTTTATTTAAAAACAGCCAAAAGAGTAGAAAACTACTTCCACGCCCATACTTTACTAGCTGTGTGACTTTGGACCAGAGCTCCCCCTCTGTAAACTCTTGCTCCTCAAAGAGTCCTCTGAGGACCATAGTGCAGGTTCACCTGGGAGCCTGTGGGAAATACAGACTCTGAGGCCCGGCTCAGACCCACTGAATTAGAGTCTGCATTTTAAGAAACCCAGCTGACTCAGAAACTGGATTTTGAGAAGCACAACTGTAACCCTTAGTAACCTCATCTGGTAAAGTATGAGAATTAAAATTCCCTATGCAAGTGCCTGACAGTGCTCAACAGGATTATGTTCCTTCTGTCCCAACCCCCTACCATAGGGGTGACCTTGAAACCTCTGGGGATGACACAGATGTTCTGGTGCTACAGAGTCAAAGTGAGGGCCTGGCTTTAGAGGGTGCTGGAGCAGGACTGTGCCAACTGGAAAACAATCTTTTGGATAAATAGGCCCCCTCCCTCTTCTCGAACATGTATCGGCAAGTTTATTTTTATCCTCTCAACTGCTGAGCCATTATTAGGTTTTGATTGTATCATGTACTTTGACATTAATTTTAATAGGCAACAGTTTGAATTCAAGCTTATATTAGATGGAATCTTTTTCCTCATAGTGCTTATTTATATCTGACTATAAAAGCAATGCATCCTTATTGTAGACAAGTTAGAAAACAGTGGTGACTGCTGCTGGCAGGTGTGTTTCTTGTTAGTCTTATAATAAACATAGCATTATATACTGGTGAATTTTGTGACCTAATTTTTTTTACTTGTCCTGAACACTTCCCCACATTATGTGATTTGAAGATAATTAGATGGATCTCTACTATTCTCTTTTGTGACTATATCAAAATTTAACCTTCTCTAATAAAAAGTATATATAGTTTCTGGACTTATTTACTATTTAAATCAAATTATGATGAACATTCTTTTTTATAAATATTTATCCATGATCTATAATAACTTCCAAAAGTTGCTAAGTCAGAGGGTATTTGATTCCTTAACTTTGACACATGTCAGCTTCAAGAAAAACTCCAATGCATGGTCCCCAAAGCAGTCTAAGTACTAATCTACATACAAAGCAAACTAACCCTGAAGTTAGTGTGTGCTTTAAAGTTTCTTCTGTAACTGAGAGGCAATATATTGATGGCAATATAATTATTCTGATTTGCATTTGTTAGTAAACTTCAATAGTATCACTCAGTTACAAAATCAAAACAATAATCAAAATTCCACATTCCTTTCATCAATTTGGGAAGAATTGATGCTTATACAATTTTTAGTCCTACTAGCCAGGAACTTGGCATTCCCCTCCATTTATTCAAATTAGACACCTCAAGCCTTTTAGTTGGCTTTAATATATACAATAATTGCTAGAAAACCAATTATCTAATGTTTGTGAAAAGGCATAGCTACATGTTAGAGTAGAAATTGGCCCTCCTTGTCTTATTGTAAAGAAAATACCAGGATTACTTTTAAAGCTTTAGTTCCTGAAATATACATTAGTGCTACCCTTGTTACCTCACAACTCTGGATTTAAGTATTGCTCTCTATTGATTTCCTTTCATTTCCCATATTATTGTGGTATAAAGTTAAAACATGTTAAAGAATTCTCTCCTGTGTAAATGAGATTCAAGCTGAATCAATCAGTCCTCATATAAATAATGAGGTTATATTAGTTCAGAGTTTGTCAGAATTGGGGCCCTAAATCCTCCTCTTCTAAGGGAACGTCTTTGGTGAAGAAGAGGAGGAGGTGTATTCTGGATACCCCTTCTCTGACCAACCTTCAATCTCCCCATCAACCAGATCAAGCAGCTCAGCGTTTTATTTGTTTTTCATACCATGTTTCTGCTTTAGATTTTCTTTGAACAGAAGCCTGTGTGTAAAATAAATAAGCAAAATGAGGGGATGGGATGGGATGGGATAAGAGGTGGAATAGAATGGAATAAAATACAATGCCACTTGTCTTTCCAAGTAGAAAAATTGAAATCTTGCTCTTTGAAACATCTTTAATATTTCTCTGAAGAATAGGTTTGACAGAGACATTTTCAATGAAGCTTATATATACATATATACATATGGGGTATACATATGCCACTTGTCTTTCCAGGTAGAAGAATTGAAATCTTGCTCTTTGAAACATCTTTAATATTTCCCTGAAGAATAGGTTTGATGTATGTATATTTTAATAACAATCGAAATATATTTATTTTTTCTTTTTTTGGTACATACACAAAATAATAATAAACGAAAAATAAAATTATTCATAATAAAATATAAATAAAAGTTATATTATAAATAACATTTATTTGCACACCAGACCATCTCACGCCTCACAAGACTGTCTTGACTTGACTCATGAGAATGTAGAATTAGGCACAGCTAAGCATGGTGCAGTGCATATCCCCACCAAACTCTGAAGAATAGGTTTGTCAAATCCTAAAAAATCCTAAATAGTCAAATCCTAAAAAAAATCTTCCATTTTACAATTTAGTAGTATAACGTTGGTAGATTTATTTTTTTTTTTTTTAGAACTTGCCGCTTTACTAGTTGGTTGAAATTCTATCATACTCCACCTTACCCAGAGATGGCATTTGAATATAAGAAGGCACTTTAAGCCAATTCAAGAAAACTTATGTAAAAGTCTTATTCCACAACACTGATATAATAAACATTACATTTATTTTACCTTTCTGAATCCAGTTTGGTTACCATTAACACCAAGTGGTGGGAAATTTCACCTCAGTCATTATGGGGCTCCTCTCAATTATCTAATGAAAATCCCAAAGTTTCTTACAAGGCCCAGAAGTTTCTCCAAGGGCTGTCTAGTCAAGGAGTCAGCATATTTTGTAACAGGCCAGATAGTAAATTCTATATCTTGGGTTTTTCTGGCCAAACTGGTCACTATTGCAACTATTCGATTCTAACATTGTATAAACCAGCTATAGACTATACATACACAAACAAATGAAAATTAGGCAGCAGACTATATGGTTTTCTGACTCCCACTCTGATCTGTTCACACTGGATGCCTCTGATAGGCTCAGGGCAAAACCCACCTACTGACCAGAAAAAAGGCAGCTGGTGAGTCTGGAGCCCAGGCACCCACTGCCAAGCACCCACTGCCAGACACTCCACTCTGCTGGGGGGAAGTGCATCCAGCTCAGATCTGTCTGGATCCTACTTCTTAGATAATTTTTATTCTTTTTTAAAAAGTCCGAATTTAGGATACTTTTGGTCACCAGCACTCAAGGCCCCATTTTCCCTCTTTTGGGTAAGAGGGGGGAAATTAGAGTCATTCTATTTCTTTGTCATCAGTAAAATCAAAATATGAATTAGTCATCTCACATTATCCTGCCTTCATGGGATGCTTGAGATATTCCTACAGGTGCCATCACGGGAAGCCTTCAGAATGTGTAACCAGGTACCTGTAGTCAGAAGAGGCCAAGCATCAGAACTACAGGACCCTCACCTGTGTTTTCAACCAGAGACTCTTCATTGCATTGTGTCACGGAGTTCATGATACATTTATTAATAACTAGAGGTCTGGTGCATGCGATCCATGCACTTGTGGGGGGGGGAATGGCCTGTGGGGATAAGCCCACTGTGGGAAACTGCTCATCCTGGTCAGCTGAGCGGCTGTGATCCTGACCTCCTTGCAGCTGTTCCCGTTGTGGGAGCACCACACATCCCGGTCAGCTAAGCAGCTGCTCCCACTGACCACCAAGGACAGCTCCTACATTGAGCTTCTGCCCCCTGGTGGTCAGTGCACATCATAGCAACTGGTTGAGTGGTCATTCTAGTCATTTCACCATTCGGTCACTGGGCTTTTATTACATAGGATGGTCACTTCTCAGACCTGTCCAGAGAGGTTGTAGGAGTGTTCCCACATGAAGATCAGCTGCTCCTTGAGACTAGTCATTTAAATGTCTCTGAAGACTTGAACCAGGTTCTGAATGGGAATGGTCATCATTATCCTCTTAGCCTCAGTTTTGATACTCCAAGCTCCCCAATTACTTGACCCACAGAAAGTCTGTTTCTTCCTGGGTTGCCTTCCAAATGTTTCTAAGAATGACCAGGTGCAAATGGAATCAAGTTGGTCCTTCACCATCATCTTAGGCCCCAGTCTGAGGGGCCTGTGCTTCCAAGTTAAAAGTCCAAATAGTAGCACTGAAGGTTCTTGGAAGGGAAGAAAGGAGGAAGGAAGAAAGGAAAGGGAGGGAGGGAAGGGAAAGATTCTTAGGTGGCTTATGCATTTCAGATATAAATGGGCATACCTTAACTACACTCACTGAACACTTAACTCTCAAATTGGTGGGACATGTCTTGCCCTGTTGAAATAAGGTTTACTGATGAAAACATGTTAAGCATGGAAATCATATAGGCAGAAAACTTAAGAACTAGTCCTTCAGACAGAAGTGGAAGTGTTGGTGATAAAAATCTATCTAAAGCTTTGTGCACATGACATCAATTTAGAATGAAAAAATTAGAGTTCTATGGTGCTTACACCATCATCCCACCCAAAAAAAAGAAAAAGGGAGTATTTTGTCAGGTTTTCAATTGAATATGAATGAATTAACTATGTTGATTCAATATAATGGCCATAGATGAGCCATCTCTATCTAACCAGATCTAAAAGTGTTATAATAAAAGTTACTAAGCAACAAGGAAGCAAGAAGACAGATGAGACCCTTATCAAAGGGGTACAACCTTATCTGTTGGGTCTCTGATTTTTTTGAATCCTCAGGGTTATGGTAAGAACAATTAGCTGGCAAGAAGTGCCATATGAACAGGAGCAAATATCCTAATTTGTAAACAAGGCTAAAAAAGCTACTAAGACTAGGAAAAATCAAGAGCTTTGCATCTGGGTATTTCAGATCTAGAAGATTTACGCATTGTTTGTTGTGGGTAAAGTCCATGTGGATGATGTTAAGCGACCGGAGGAATGGAAGGTGTCCAGAGGAAACTTACCACCTCCCCAAGCGACTAGAAGCAGGAGCAATACATTTACTATGTCTAGCATGCACCTAACTTAAATGGACAACGGCAATAAGCAATAAGTAAAAGGCCTGGAAGTTGTGCAGAAAACCAGGGACAAAGCAGTAGGCTCTAGCAGAACGAGAGAACAGATTTGGCTCACACCCTCTCTAAATGTGAATGACCTTTGTCAGGTGATTTCAATTCTGAGCTTCAAACCTCTCATTTGTAAACCAAGATTAATTCCTACTTGCAAGAATGTTTTTGAGGATTAACTGAGAATGCATGCACTGCACAACACCAGTGTCTGATAAGTGTGCTCAGCCGATGGGAGTTTAAATAAAGAGGTGAGTGAAAGTATAAAAGGATGAAAGGGAAAGAAAGATAAAATGTCACTAAGCTGTGTTTGTGTGTTCACCGTTTGTAAAATATATCAAAGTTCACCTTATAAAGGGTACTGAGAATGTGGGTTATCTTAGCTGTAGGAGTGGGAAGGAAACGTCTTAAATAGAAGGGAAGATATAAACAAGTGTAAGTCCCTGCCTTGTCATCACTAGAGAAGAGGACTGCTCGCAGCAAAACTGAAAAATTCAAGGTCATGCCACAAAAGATAAGAAGACGATGGCTCTGAGGATTTTTTTTAGAACTCCCTGCAGAGTTCTACACCAGGAATTTGCTTGGGAGTTGGCATTTGAGCTGCTTTATAAAAAAATAAATGTGTAGCAGCTTACAGAATCCTTGGAAAGGGGATTGGTTGCACACACACACAAAAATGAACTTGCAAAATGACACTACTTAGGAAAGAGTGAATATGAAACATGCTATCTAATAAAGAGGGAATATGCTAACTGACTGACCCACCCTCAAAGATGTCAGCGCCCACAGCCACAAGATGGCAGCCCAGTCCCCTCAGCCCTGCCAGGGCGACAGGCACACAGCACGGCCAGGCCTGCCCTCAGGCAGGTCCGGCTGCTCTGCACACTTGCCTCCAAAGTCCTCCAGTCCCATCAGCCCCTCAGATGCCCAGGGCTGGCACAAGGCACAGGCAAGCCTTGGATGGCAGCTTCCAGGCTGCCCAGGGCCCCAGAGCCAGCCCGAGGCACAGGTAACCAGAGCCAGGCTGAGGCTTGCGCTGCCGGCAGTGGCAGCAGCAGAGGTGTTATAGGATGTTGCCTTCCCCTGATCACTGGGTCGCCTCCTGCCCCTGAGGGCTCCTGGACTGTGAGAGGGGGTAGGCCAGACTGAGGGACCCCCCTCCTCCAGTGCATGAATTTCATGCACCAGGCCTCTAGTCAGAAAGTAAAGATCAGTGTGATCTAAGCCATATCAGCTATTGACAATAAAATAAAATTGCTCATTATTGCATCTGTTTGTTAGAAACTATTCCCATCAACAGGTCATGGAAGAAAACAAATTAGTCGCACTGGGTAGGATTTCTCTGTTCCATGTCAGAGAGACCTTTGATACAATAAGAAAACATTATCTTCAAAATTAAAGGCAAGCATTAACCACTAGTAAGAGATGCTCAGAGAAAGGGCTTAGCAAACAGTTCAAGTTCTTTGAGAATCTATGTGAGAACCTGCAATTTATTTTAAATTGGCAGATATATGAGGAGGGTCATATAATTTATTTGTTGCAAGAATCCATAAACAAGGATTGAGGAAATATACTGCCTACAAGAATTAATAGCACATGAATTAAAAAAAATCAATAAACTATAGAGTGATGTTTCCTGCCAAAAGGAGGTTTATAGCCTTCTTTGAAACACTAATAGAACAGAAATTAGATTCACTGCATATTAGGTCAAAGAATACAGTCTAAGTATAGTAATTCATTTGCCTTTTTTAAAAAATAAATCTTTATTGTTCATATTATTACAAATGTGTTCCTCTTCTCCCCTCCCCTTAAATTGCTCTCCTCCACCAGGTTCCCACCCCACCCTCTGCCCTTTCTCCAGCCCCCATTGTCCTCATCCGTAGGTGCACAGTTTTTGTTCAGTCTCTTCCTGCACCCCCACCACTACCCTTTTCCCCGAGAATCGTCAGTCCACTTCTCTTCCATACCTCTGATTCTATTATATTCACCAGTTAATATTGTTCATCAGATTTTTTGATTCCCTTGATTTTTAGTTTCACTTGCTGATAGTTATATATTTGTTGTTCATAATTTTTATCTTTATCTTCTTCCTCTTCCTAAATAACCCCCTTTAGCAATTCATATAATTCTGGTTTGGTGGTGATGAACTCCTTTAGCTTTTTTATATTTGTGAAGGTCTTTATCTGGCCTTCCATTCTGAGTGATAGCTTTGCTGGGTAGAGTATTTTTGGCTGTAGGTTCTTGCTAATCATCACCTTGACTATTTCTTGCCATTCCTGTCTGGCCTGAATGGTTTCTGTTGAGAAATCAGCTGACAATCATATGGGTGCTCCTTTATAGGTAACTATCTGTTTTTCTCTTGCTTTGTCTTTTGTTGTTGGAATTTTAATTAAGATGTGTCTTGGTGTGGTCCTCTTTGGATTCCTTTTGTTTGGGGTTCTGTGTGCTTCCTGGACTTGTAAGTCTGTTTCTTTCCCCAGGTGGGGGAAGTTTTCTGTCACTATTTCTGGTATCTTGCTCTCTCTCTTCTGCTGGGACCCCCCCCCCCATAATTCTGATGTTGGTTTGCTTGAAATTGTCCCAGAGGTTTCTTATACTATCTTCAACTTTCTGGATTCTCTTATCTTTTTTGCTTCTGCGGTGGAGTGTCCTCTGGCTCTTTGTGTTCTAAATCTTTGTCTTGATTCTTGCCATCTGCCAGTCTGTTTTTAGGACTCTGTGTAATATTTTTTATTTCAGACAATGTTTTCTTTATTTCTAGTTGATCCCTTTTTATTTCTTGTTGATCCCTTTTCATATCTTCATAGGTCTCATTTATTTTATCGGCCTTTTTTAGAAAATTCTTGAAAAACCTTATCACTGTAGTTTTGAACTCAATGTCCATTCTTTTCTTTTCCTCCATCTCCTTCCTTTATGTCCTGACTCTTCTCTGCATTTTAGTTGTTTCCCTGATTTCTCTCTCTTTTTTTTTTTTTATTTTTTTTTTTTTTATTTTTTTTTTAAATAAATCTTTATTGCTCAGATTATTACAATTGTTTCTCCTTTTTCTCCCCCATAGCTCCCTTCCACCTGATTCCCACCCCACCCTCTGCCCTTACCCCCTCCCCCCACTATTGTCCTCATCCATAGGTTATACAATTTTAATCCAGTCTCTGCACCCCACACCCCTTTCACCCTGATAATTATCTATCCACTCCCTTTCTTTGCCCCTAATTCTATTATATTCACCAGTTTATTCTATTCCTGAGATTTTTAATTCACTTGACCTTCTTCCTCTTCTTAAGTAATACCTTTCAGCATTTCATATAATACTGGTTTGGTGGTGATGAACTCCTTTAGCTTTTTCTTATCTGTGAAGCTCTTTATCTGCCCTTCAATTCTGAATGATAACTTTGCTGGATACAGTAATCTTGGTTGTAGGTTCTCCCTATTCATCACTTTGAATATTTCTTGCCACTCCCTTCTAGCCTGCATGGTTTCTGTTGAGAAATCAGCTGATAGTCGTATGGGTGCTCCCTTATAGGTAACCAACTGCTTTTCTCTTGCTGCTTGTAAGATCCTCTTTTTGTCTTTTACCCTTGGCATATTGATGATGATGTGTCGAGAAGAATTTTTCTTTGGATTCCTCTTGTTTGGGGTTCTGTAGGCTTCCTGTACTTGTAAGTCTATTTCTTTCACCAGGTGAGGGAAGTTTTCTGATATTATTTCTTCAAATATGTTTTCAGTATTTTGCACTCCCTCTTCTTCTGGCACCCCCATAATTCTGATGTTGGTGCGCTTGCAGTTGTCCCAGAGGCTCCTTACACTATCTTCAACTTTCTGGATCCTTCTTTCTTCTTCTTTCTCCAGCGGAGTGTCTTTTGGCTCTTTGACCTGATTCTTGTGTTCTTCCATTCTGCTGTTGGATCTCTGCATAATATTTTCCAATTTAGTCAGTTTATCTATACTTTTTAGTTGGGTCTCATGAAGTTTATCGAGCTTTTCTAGCATATTGTTGCATAACCTTAGAACCGTAGTTCTGAACTCTATATCCTCCATCTCTTTTGTTTGAGATCTATTTCCTTGTCTCGGCATTATCACTCTATTTCAGAGTTGGTAGGATGGCTTTGTGTGTTTGGTGTCCTATATGGCCCAGTGGGTCAGCCTCCTCAGTTACCTGAGGTAGACACTCTTAGTGATCCCCTTTGTGGACTGCGTGCACAGCCTTGTTGTAGCTAAGTCTCTATTGTTGTGAATTGACCTTCAGGCCAATTGGATGTGGGTATCAGCTGTGTCTACTCTGGGATAACTTCTGTATTGGAGACAGTCTTATAGAATCAGACTTGAAAAACTGCAGAAGCCTCTGCTCAGCTTGGATGGGGTGGAGTCTCAGGGCTGAACTGACAGTCTTGGTTTCCGCCCTGCCCTTGTGCGCTCGCCTGAGTTTCCGCCTGACCGGCCCAGTTTCCCCAAGCAAGAGCGTGGGTGCCCCAGGGGCTCGCCCGGACTTGGGCTGGTCTCTGTAGTCTGGAGCTTCTGACTCCTTCCGCTACAGAGAGGCCGCCACCTTGTACAGCGAGGCAGCGGCAGCCTCCGTGGTCAGACCTGGAGCTTCTGACTCCTTCCGCTCCGGAGAGGCGGCGGTCAGACCTCAGCGCGTACTTGCTCGTGCGCGCGAGTCTGTAGACCCTGCCGGCTGCGGCTCCCGGTCTCCGGTCTCCCAGTCTCTGAGTCTCTGAGTCTCTGAGTCTCTGGGTGCCTTTCTCCACAGTCCAGACGCCACCCGTATGAGCCTGGGACCACGGAATTTCAGCCGGGGTTGGGTTCAGTACAGTCGGAAAGGGTTCCGTGCAATCGGGGATTCCTCCCCTCCCACCGCCAGGCAGGTATTCCGCGGCCGCTTGCGCGAGCGTCTCCCTACCTCAGTGCTTTTCGGCTCCCAGTACGATCCGTGAGCCTCTCTCTTTCTTTCTAGTTGTAGCTATTCCACTCCGCCAGCTTTCCTGACGTTTTGGTGAAGTCCTTTTTGATTTTAGTTGTTTTTTTAATTAAATTGTTGATGAGGCGGCAGCTTAGGAGACTGCCTAGGCCGCCATCTTGGATCTAGTTGTTTCCCTGATTTGATGGAATAGTTTTGTGTGCTAGGTGTTCTGGTAGAGCCCAGTAGCACAGCCTTCTCAGTTACCTGAGGTGGACAGTCGTGGTGTAGCCCTTTGTGGGCTATGTGTGCAGTCTTGTTGTTAAGCCTTGCTTATTATTAGTATCACTGGGAAGCGTTGATCTCCAAGCCAATTGGCTGTGAGGATCAACAGTATCTCAGCTAGGAGCGCTTCTGTACTCCACTTGGATGGGGCGGAATCTCGGGGTGGTACAGACAAGCTTTGATTCCCTGTCAGTCTCACCTTAGGAAAGTCCTATTCATGGTGAGTCCTGCAAGATTGGTTGCAGGTGCACGCACCTCTTTGGTAAAGGCACAGACAAGCTTTGGATTCTGGTCAATCCCTCCTTAGAGAAAGTGAGCCTCCAGGAGAGCTTCCGTGCTCTGATTGGATGGGGTGGAGTCTCAGGATGGTGCAGACAAGCTTTGGTTTCCTGTTGGCCCCTCCCTGAGTCACGCAGTAATGGCCACTGACTTCACACACCTCCGAGAGATCTCTGCCCGCTGCCTGACAGTCCGGCCTCTCCCTGACTGGGGCCATCTATCAGAGCAATAGGGTGATTCTGTTTTTCTCCCGAACAAGAAAGCCAGCCGCGCGTTAGCTGTCCACCCTCTCCGCACCCTGGGAGTAAGCCAGCAGTGAACTTGGCTGCTCTCTCAACCTGCCAATAGTAGGCCACTAGCAAACTCTGAGGCTGCCTTTTCAAGCGCGCACAGTTCTCCACACCTTCACAGTTTCTGAGGCTCAGCGTGCCTTCTCTCCCCTTCCCAGATGGTAGAGCGTCCTCTCAGCCAGTAGTCTGGTGCTTCAGGGCAATGTTTCTCCTGTTTTCCAGTTCTAAATTCAAAATTGTGGTAGGCTGCATTTGGTGTCTACCCTATGCCATCATCTTGGTTTCTCCTCATTTGCCTTTTCAAAAATAATAAGTAATGTACTCTGAAAACAAGAACAGTTTCTCCATATCTGATTTCAGAAGTACAACAAAACTATAGAACACAACTTTTATTTTGAGCTTTTCTCTAGCTTGTCTTTATAATTGAGTTTTGTCCTGGCGCTGGTACAATATTTATGTTCTTACATATAAAGGGACAAAAGCCAGCTTGTTCTTTAAACTTGAGCCCATGGAGTATCAGCAATAGGGAGAACATCCAGTTAATGAATCTGTGTCCTAGAAACCTGGTGGAAGGCAATGAGTGTGATAGCACATTGATTCCTTCTGAAACTCTGGTTTGCTTTTAATGGCTTTCTATTTAAATTCCCATCTTTACCATGGTTTATATTACAGGTTTCTTTTTTCCTTGTTTGATGGTTTTCATGTTCTTCAGAAGGAAAAACAAACTAACCTAAATAAGTTCCAAATCTTCATCCAAATCACAGGGCCTTGGTGTATAACTCCAGTACCGAGCAAAGTGCACTCAGGCCAGGTCTCATTTCAGACAGGCTCTGGGTGAGGAACATTATTCTATCAAAATTTTCATGGGCTCTTATTACATTTTACTAATGAATTTTCTGTCATGCTTTTGAGCAAGGGTCAGAAACATATACACTAAAATTCAGATGTGCAAGAAAAATAAAAAATTAAGGTTTATTTTCTATAAATGATCTGATATGCAAATATTATTTCTCTTTCTGTGAGTTCATGAAAGTTTCTTTTTTGTATATATATATTATTGGTTTGTGGTTTTTTTTTCACAGAGAGGAAGGGAGAGGGATAGAAAGCTAGAAACATCAATGAGAGAGAAACATCGACCAGCTGCCTCCTGCACACCCTGCACTGGGGATGTGCCCACAACCAATGTACAAGCCCTTGACCAGAATCTAACCTGGGACCTTTCAGTCCGCAGACCAACACTCTATCCACTGAGCCAAACCGGTTTCGGCAGTTCATGAAGTTTTATCTTGCTTTAGAGCTCTCAGTAGAAAAAAATAAAAACAAAAAAGACATAAATTTATCAATAAAGTTAACAATTTCTCTTTATATCCATTAAGCTTTGATTTAGACTCGTTTGGGTCTCAGTAATTTAGAATGTAAAACCAAAAGACCTAAAAGCACAAGCAACCACAGAAAAAAATAGGTAAGTTGAGCTTCATCAAAATTCAAAATTTTTATGCATCAAAGGACACTATCAACAAAGTGAAAAAACAATCCAATAAATGGGAGAAAATATTTGCATATCAGATATCAAAAGGAATCGGTACCCTGAATATATAAAAAACTCCTACAAATCAAAAAAATGATTTTTTTATTCTTCCTGATTGAATTTTGGAAGGTCATATTTTTGTAAGTATATGTTCATTTCTTCTAAGTTGATCAGTTTGTTGGAATAGAGTTGTTCATAGTATTGTATTTTTTTACAATCTTTTGTGTTACTGTGGGGTCTATTATTTTTTCACCTCTTTCATTTCTGATTTTGTTTATTTGTGTCCTCTCTCTTTGCTTCTTGGTGAGCCTGGCTAGAGGTTTATCAATCTTGTTTATCCTTTCAAAGAACCAGCTCTTGATTTTATTGATCTTTTTTATCATTTTTGGTTTTTTGTTTGTTTGTTTGTTTGTCTCTATGTCATTTATTTATGCTCTGATCTTTATTATTTCCTTTATTCTGCTCACTCTGGGCTTTTCTTATTGCTTTCTTTCTAATTCTTTAAGTTATAGAATAAGATAATTTATTACCAGTTTTTCTTGTTTTTTGAGGTAGGCCTATAACTTCCCTCTCAGGACTGCTTTCACTGTGTCTCATAGATTTTAGATTATTGTGCTTTCATTGTCATTTGTTTCCAGGATATTTTTATTTCTTTGATCTCTTTGGTAACCCAATCATCCTATCTAATAAAAGGGTAATATGCAAATTAACCATCACTCCATCACAAATATGACGACATCCATAGCTACAAAATTGTGGCACCCAGTCCTCTGAGCCCAACTGGAGTTCCCCAGTCCTAGGGGGAGGGAACAGCCACTGAGAGCCGGCAATGGAATGCCCTGGAAGCGTTCCACCCCTGCTGCACCTCAGATGGGTCTCTGGCAAGGCCTGGGCGGAAAACGCTTGAGTGGTCACCCTGGCAACAAGGCAAGGGTTCCACGCCCAGCTGTGGATGTGTCTCTGGATCACGGAGAGCCTCTGAGCTGCGGGTGCAGAGCAGCCAGGCCTCACAGAGAACTACTGACAGATTCATGCTCAGGGCTCCTACTTGTTTAATAACATGCTATTTAGTGTTTAATTTCTTTTATTGTTTTTATTGTAGTTTATTTTTAACTGGAGGCCTGGTGCACAACATTCGTGCATGGGTAGGGTCCCTAGGCCTGTCCAGTGATCAGGGCCAATCTGAGGGGCAACCGGCAGGGTAAAAGAAGGCCCCCACTTGCACCCGCCTTGGCCTAGCGCTGCCCACTCACCTGCTCCACCATCATGCCACAGCCACACTCTCATCAGGGCCCATCAGGGATGGCAGCACCTCCTCTGCCACCCACTGCCAGCGCCACATTGCTGAGGCTCACCATGTTCCGCACTGCCCCGTGGTGGTCAGTGCACATCTAACTCCTGGTCGGTTGAACACCCACCTGTGGGGACAATTTGCATATTATCTTTTTATTATATAGGATATTATGCCATTGTGACCTTAGATGATTTCAGTCTTCTTGAATTTGAAGAGACTTTGCCTGTGTCCCAATATGTAGTCTATCTTTGAAAGTGTACCATGTGCACTTGAGAAAAATGTGTATTCTGTAGCTTTGAGATGAAATATTCTGAACATGTCAATTAAATCCCTCTGATCTAGTGAGTAATTTAGGATTGCTGTTTCTTTGCTGATTTTTTTGTCTAGAGGATTTATCCAGTGATGTCAATGGGGTAATACAACTATGATTATATTGCTGTTGATCTCTCCCTTGATATCTTCTGGAAGTTTCTTTATGTGTTTGGGTGCTCCTACATTGGGTACATATGTGTTTACTAGAGTTATAGCCTCTTGTTGTAACAATCCCTTTAGTATTATGAAGTGGCCTTCCTTATCTCTTGTTGTGGCCTTCACTATAAGGTCTTTTTTGTCATATATAAGTATTACTATCCTATCTTTTTTATTATTTCCATTTGCCAAAAAAAAAAATATTTTCCATCCCTTCACTTTCAGTCTGTGTGAATCCCTTGTTCTGAGGTAGGTCTCTTATAGACAGCTTATATATGGGTCATGTTTTCTTTTCCATTCAGCCACTCTATGTCTTTTGATTGGAGCATTTAGTCAATTTACATTTAAGATTATTATTGATAGGTACTTGTTTGTAGCCAGAAATCTGTACTTTTTTGTGAACCAATATTACCCCCAATAAATTCTATTTAAAAATAAAAGTGGGCAAAGAACTTGAACAGACATTTCTCCAAAGAAGATATACAGTTGGCAAATAAGCACATGAAGGCAATTATTAGGGAAATGTAAATCAAAACCACAAACTCACCTCCCACCCATTAGGATGGCTACTATTAAAAGCACACACAAAAAAATAAACATTGGAGATGATGTGGAAAAATTGGAATCTTTGTACATGGCTGATAGGAAGGTAATGGTATATAGTCTCTGTGGAAAGTGGTATCTTTTTCACACACACACACACACACATACACACACACACACACACCAAAAACAAACAAACAAAAAAAACCAAACAATATTAAACATAGAATTACCATATGATCCAGCAGTTCTACATCTGTACCAAAAAGAAATGGGAGGGGACAAAAGAAAATAGAAACTCAAACAGATATTTGTGCCTCAATGTTCATGACAGCACAATTCACAAAAGGTTGAAATAACCCAGGTTTCCATTGGTGAGTGAATACATAAACAAAATATCATACAATGGAATATTATTTAGCCTAAAATGGAAGTTTTCACACATACTACAACATGAATGATCCTTGAAGACATTATGCTAAGTAAAATAAACCATCCACAAAAGAACAAATAGTGTACAATTCACCTAACATTAAATTCCTAGAGTAATCAAGTTCATAAAAACAGAAAGTAAAATGGTTGTTGCCAGAGGCTGGAGCAATTGGGGAATATAAAGATAGTATGTAATGACTATAGTTTCAGTTTGGGAGATGAAAAATTTCTGGAAACTGAAGTTGATAATGACTGTAAAGCAATGTGGATGTACTTAATGCCACAGAACTTTACACTTAACATGCTTAAAAGGGTAAATTTTGTGTTTTGAATATTTTACTGCAATAAGAAAAAACTGTCAGAGCTGTTTTCCTCACTTCCCATACCTCTCCTGCTGCATCCTCCTTCCCAGACTTAGATATCTTCATATAATTTGGGCAAGGCCCTTGGTTTTTGTGCTGACATCAGTTGGGGTGTGTTGCCCCATAAAGGCTCTAGCCATACTATCTCCAGCATTTTATCTTTGGTTTGTTCTTCCAGGGAGTTTGCTATCTTCCTCTCAGATTAGACCCCCACCTCAGCCATCAGTCCTCACTGATCCCCAGAGGTTAGCTGTGATCTCCATTTATTTCCCAGTCTGAGAATCCAAATTTCAGTCCTTGGCTGTAAGGTCACTTCACTCCTCGCTTCAATGACCCCGCCTGGGAAGATCACCAGTCAGCATCTTTAGGCATCTTCCAAATCACCTACATGTGAGGACTTTGTGGGATCTACAGGCTACGGAGGTGTACTAAGAGTTCCCCCACATCTGCTCTTGCCATAAACATGCCATACCACTATTTCATTTTCTCCTCTCCATTCCCGGTATTGGCTCAGAGGGAGTTCTTATCCTTTCTGGGGGTTTTTTGTTGTGTGGTATTTTTTTGTTTTTTGTTTTGTGTGTTTTGTTTTGTTTTATTTTGCTTTGCTTTGCTTTTCTCTGAGCCTACCTGAGGTTTCCATGATTGCTCCACGCACCCAACCCCTTTGGCCAGTGCCCAGATTGGTGCAGCCACTAGATTCATGAGGGACCCAATCAAGATAGTCATTCTTTTTAACTCATTGCCCATGAATCTCTCCCTCCCCTGATTCCACCAGCATGACGTGCTCTGCACTCCTTTCATGAGGTGGAGGGTATATGTGACTTCCTTTTTGACAAATCCTGAAAGCGCAATTAATTCATCTCTTCTTTGTCCATTGGTTGACTGTACAAGTTGAAAATGTCTGAACAGCCTTTACATGAATATGGCCTGCAAATGTGCGTTTGTCTTGTGTCACGTAGTGTGTTTGATTATATTACCTTCCTCTATGAGTGACTTAAAGAATATTTTTAGCATTGAGGTTCATGGATTCACTTTTATTACATTTCATCAGTTGTTTAAATTCATGCCATATTTTAGTTTACAGTTGAGAATTTCCTAGTTTTAACTGACTTCTTGTCTTGCATTATTTAACTTTATCCTCTATTTTTTGCCATATATAATATTTTCTATTCTGTCAAATCCTTCTTTTCTAGAACCCTTCCTTTCATTATACAGTCTGTACCAATTTGTCTCCAGGTCTGCTGAACATTCAGTAATTGTAAATCTCCTGTGACTGCTCTCCTGGTTTGGACCTACTCTTTCAGTATTCTATGCCTTCCTTTTTCATTGTTTACACTCCCACTTTGCCAGAGTATGTCCTCAAATATCTCCTAAGGAAGTTGTGTGGGTGGTAAAATTTAAGTCATGTGGTCTGTGTCTTTACTCTGTTCTTTCACTTGATAAAAAATCTATATCATGCCAAAACCAGTTTGGCTCAGTGGACAAAGCGTCGGCCTGCAGACTGAAAGGTCCTGGGTTTGATTCAGGTCAAGGGCATGTACCTTGGTTGCAGGCACATCCACAGTAGGGGATGTGCAAGAGGCAGCTGATCGATGTTTCTCTCTCATCGACGTTTCTAACTCTCTATCCCTCTCTCTTCCTCTCTGTAAAAAAAATCAATAAAAATATATTTTTTAAAAAATGTATATAGTATTATGGACTGCAAATTCTTCTTCCTTAGAATTTTTAAGGAACTGCTATATTGTTTTCAAGCATCCAGTGTTGCTGATAAGCCTGGTGTCAGTCTTGTGCTTGTCTTTTTTACATGACCTTTTCTCTCTCTAGAAGCTGTTAGCATTACTTTCTTATCTTTGACATTCTACAATTTTACAATAATGTGCTGTCTAGTTTTACTCATCCTGCTCAGCATTTAGTGAGTTTTCTCAATCCACAAATGACATCTTTCAGCTTTGGGAAATTCTCTGTTTCTGATATCTTCCTTTTGTTCTGACTCTTCATGGCATTCTGTCCTTACTCTTAGAAGATATTAAAAAGAAATTTCTGTGTATATCAAGGGGGAGTTGTAGGATTGTGTTTTGATTTTTTTCTATATCTGTTCTTTTCCTTACATTATTTCTTATACCTTCAGTGTCATGTTTTTTAGTCCATTCTCATGTCATAGGCTTTCCTGAAATATCTACTAATCCTTAATTTTCCATTCACAATTCAGAATGAGGTAAAAACAAGCTCATTATGAAACTGCATATCTAAGGCTTACTAACTGGTAGACTTCACTTTAGGACGAGCAGATAGTAAGCTGCCTTCAAACTAAGTAACAAAAATACCTAAACAGGAAGCCTTCTTCTCTTGAGAACCATTTTGAAAACTGGCTGACTCATTCTTCCCAAACAGTTAATTTTTTTAGAGGAAATTCTCCATTTTTGCCTTTGACATAAACTCCTGACTGTTGGGCATTATGCACCTGGGAATGGAATGGGGCCACTGTTCCATATAGACACCTTCAATTAAACTCTGTTTTCTACTTCATGTTTCATCCTCAATCCTAGTGTCCACAGGTAGGGTCTCTCCTCTGCCCCTGCTTCTTCATCTCATATTCTAAGCTTGGCCTCTTCCGACTTGTGTGATCATTTACTACTCCTCCGTCTGCTTTCATGCTTCATTATAATTCTGGTAGGTCTCAGCTGCCAATATCAATCCTCCTCTCCCATTTACTGTAGGATTCTACCTTTATTCCTATATAGTCAATTTAATTAGAATCTCAGAACAGTGAAACAATCGTGATCAGTCTGCTATCTTGAAAGGAAACTTTGTTCTAAAACTTTGATATAAAGAACCCTCCTTTCCAGATCTATTTATTTAACTTCCAAGCAGTTTTTCTGGTCATCTTTTTATTGTTGGTTTCTAGTCTTTTCAAATCAAGAGGTAGCTTCTAAATCTCAACTTGGATAAATTTACTTAGGCTCTTCATCACCAAATTGATGTTTTTAAGTGTTCTATAGGTTCAAATTATCTGTTCTGTTTGTAGAGTAAAAATTATACAAATGTCAATTAACTTGACCTTGTTGATTATGTTATTCAAACTCTTTAGTTTGTTTTATTTTTAGACTTTTATCTGTCAAGCTCCAAAAGAAGCTTATTAAAATCTTCCACTGTGGTTTATCATTTTCTCCTCAAATTTTTAGCAACTCTTGTCTTTATGTGTATGTCTGCTATGTTTGTACATAACCTTGTATGCAAAGGTCAATGACTATGTTTCTCCAGGTATTGTCTTCAGCTCTATATTATCCTCTTTGTCTCATTAAATGCTTTTGTCTTTGAATTCTGCTACTCCTGCTTTCTTTGTTCACATTAACTAGGTTTATCTCTGCACATACCTTTATTTTAATCTTGATTTGTCACTTTATTTTAACTGTGATTGTTGTTAGCATATTGTTGGATTTTTGTCTAATTGAATATGATCATGTAATTTGATAGGGAGATGCAGACTTTTCACATGTATTATGATAACTAATATTCTTTATGTTATTCCTTCCATTTATTTTATGTTTAATATTTAACATACTTCATGTTTTCTTTTTCCCTCTTATTATTTTTCTTCCTAAATGCCTCTCAGTCCCCCTCCCTCCCCCCCCCCTTAAATGGACAAGATCATAGAGGGGGCTGCGGTTGGGTATTTTTCCCTTCTCCCAGGTGGATTAGGCTCTGATAAAACCCAGTTGGTTAGGCTCTGGTAAAACCATTTTCCTTGGCAGGCCTGGTTAAGAACAGATGCTCTGATGTATTTAAAAATGACTCCTTTTCCCTTCCCCCTGCTGGAAGCAAGAGCAGATTTTTCTCCCACCTTCACAGTGAGGACCTAGCAGAACTCCAGGAAGTAAAACCCACAGAAGTGTGGGGGCCACTCTAGGACTGCCTTCCCCTGGAGTTTTTAACTCTCAGACTTGTCCTACTGAGCCTCCAGCAACTCATCAATTACAGTTCAGGTTTTCCTACCTCAGCGCTGGTTCCCCAGCAGGTTTCTGCTCCGCTGATTTGTGAGCCTCTGTACCCACATCTCTGTCTCTGCAATTTGGGGGGGCAGCAGTTTGCCCTGTAACCTCACTGCCCTGACAGAGCTAAGGAGAGCTGTTGAAATTTTATAGTTTGTTCAACATTTCACTTATAGATAGGAAAGAGTCCTGACTTCCTCACATGACAGACAGGAAACTAGAAGTCCCGGCTCCTTAATTTTCTGGTTTGGTCAGTTCTCTGTTCTCAGAAACGTTTTCTCCCTTTTAAAAAAAAAAAAATCATTTCTCCATCTATTCCTTTTCCTCTCTCAGAGCTGTTAAAATTTATATTTTTAAATGTCTTTTTATTGGTTTTAGAAAGACAGGAAGGGAGAGAGAGAAAGAGAGAAACTGATGAGAGAAATATCGATTGGCTGCTTCTTGCACAGCCCCTCCTGGGAATCAAGTCCACAACTCAGAGAATGTGTTCTGACTGGGAATTGAACCAGCAACCTTTGGGTTCATGGGATAATGCTCAACCAACTGAACCACACTGGATATTTTAAGTCTCTAACAGATCTCTTGTTTGTTTTTTTTTTCCCTCATATCTTTGGGATTTTGTTTTTCGTGTGCCATTTTTTCTACCAGGTCTTCCAAGCTACTACTTCAGTTCTCAGCAACAACCATCTTCTTCAGTTGTTTGTTCTTTATAATAGAGGCTTATGTTTAGCTATAGGAAGTCTTGTATGTTCTAACTGCATCTTTTCAAAGAGCATTAATACTCTGTTAGCATCCTCACCCACTTCCTTCTTCAGTGTTACGGCTCTGGGAGCACCCGGTCCAGTTCAGCTATTTTTCCCTTGGCTCTCTGATGCCCCTTAAACAAATGGTAATTTTTTTTTTTGCCCACTCATGGTTTATTGACCTTCAGCACCCATTCAACCAGAACTTTGAAGTACCCCAAACCACGATGTTAAGCATGAAAGTATATGCTATGTCAATGCTTAAGAAATTGTGCTGAGGTAGGAAGGAGGCCTCTCCAGGAAAAAGCAGCAGTTCTCTGCCCATAAGGAACTCAAAGTAGCCCCGCCTACAGAAATATTTCTCCTCTAACCCATGAGGCCTGAAATCTTCTCCCTGAAGCACATGCAGCCCATAAAAACGGTCTCCTGCTTCTCTGTCTCCCTCGAGAAGCAGGAAATATGGAGTTTTTGCCCCAAAATAATTAACTATGTATCCAGTGGTTCTCAACCTTTTTAATGCTGCAACCCTTTAATACAGTTCCTCTGTGTTTCCCGACGGTCTTAGACGACACTGCTAGCAGTTCTCAACCTGTGGGACGACGGCTGAGAACCGCTGCTGTAGAGCCTAAGACCATCAGAAAATACAGGTATTTACATTACGATTCACAAAAGTAGCAAAATTACAGTTATGAAGTAGCAACGAAAATAATTTTATGTTTGGAGGGTCACCACAACACGAGGAACTGTATTAAAGGGTCGTGGCATTAGAAAGGTTGAGAACCCCTGGTATAGACCTACAGTCTAACTCTGTTTCATGATTTTAGTAACTGAACATTATCAGACCAAAGATACTGGTCATTACCTCAGAAAATCCAGGATATCAACTGCTACCAGCCAGTAAAAACCGCTGGCAGGTGAACCAGACAGGGATGTCAGTCATAGACAGACATCAACAAGGGCACTGCTACATAGTGCCAAAGTGACTCATCATCCCAAAGACCACTGGGTAAGAGGATCACCAGCACAGCACCTCCATACATTGTCAAAGCTAGACCAGTTGTGCCAGAGGAGTAATGTCCTCAATTTCCTGACCATCAAGGTCTCACATGTAAGACAGTTGGCATCCACCATATAGCTCTTGCTCCAGGTTGAGGTAGAGTCTAAATGTAGGGTCAGTAAAGAGTGCATCCCAGAACCCCATTGTTTGAGGCAGTGTGAACCTAGGGTATATGATTAGGGTAGCAAAAGTTATAAGGATTAACCATTCAATGGAAGTCAGTGTTCAGGTTGGTAGAGCATATCTTGCAAAACGCTCTATGATGGCCTCCTCATTTATTAAACTTCAATTATATGGATGGTGTTTGTCTCAGTGATGAAATATCAATGGTCATCACTGATTTTAATATCGTTTTAGGTTATATGGCCAAACCACAATTCTCATTCTTAGCAACATCTTCAGAAAACAATAATTGGCTAACTTGAGTGGCTTTAATCATGAGACTCCCAGAGGAGAAATGGGGTGATAACTACAACATCTGATGCCCAGGTTGACTAATATATGATGCTGACCAATATACTAGCTCCTCGGTGCATGCTGATGGGAAAACAAAAAGAAGCCTTATATCTTTATTCTAAATTTAACACCCAACATTCAACATCTCAGGTGCACCAGAGGAGAAGTTGCATTATCACTCAACCACATCTAAAGCACTACCTCAGTCAAACCCAGTATATGAATGTGCTTAAAAAACAGATGAATGGAAACCCAAGTTCATGCACCATTAGACTTAATCCACTCCAGAGCTCACCATTTTCCCAGGGTACATGGTACTCAGTCAGGGAAGCACGAGAAGCTTAGAGTTTCTAACCAGTTCACTGAAAAATATAGGATTTAGGATTGTGTCAGCCTGAGATAAATAAAATAAATATTCCCAGCCCCTATGCCCCAGGTGCGGAAACTTCACGATTAAGTTGACCTGCAAAATTTGGACCCTGTAAGAACCATGAGAATACAGTGGCCAACAAATAAAATGAGAATAATCTATAAAGTTGCAGTAATTGATATCATGGGAAAACTAGTCTGCAATAGTCACATGTAACTAGAACCTCAGGGAACCTCAGTTAAGTTAAGGATTTAATCATCCCTGAAAGAGGTCCTCCAGGCTCCACAAGGAGGATGTTCCTTCTCCTCCTCTGACCCATGAGGAATTTGGGATACAGAGCTGTGTCTTTTCTTTTCTCTAGTAGTTTTTTTTAATGTATTTTTATTGATTTCAGAGAGGAAGAGACAGATAGGAACATCAATGATAAGAGTCATTGATCAGCTGCCTCCTATAGATCCCCAATTGGGGATCGAGCCTGCAACCCGAGCATGTGCCCTTGACTGGAATAGAACCCAGGACCCTTTAGTCCACAGGTCAACACTCTATCTACTGAGCCAAACCAGTTAGAGCTCTAGTATGGGTTTTTTTTTAAAAAAATATATCTTTCTGAATACTGGCTTCATTATGGTAAGTTCTCCATTGATTGCATCTGTATGACTGAAAACACTTCCTGCAGGATTTGAGCAGCCAATGTGCTCCCCCTCCCACCACCCACCCACCCAAAGCAGGAAGGAAGATGCATAAAAGAAGAAAAGATGAAATTTGAGAGGGCATATTCAGTCATGATACTACTAGCCAAACCAAGCAAGAGTAATCTAAAATCATTAAATGATACTTAATTCCTAAAATAATGATAGAGAAGTCCAGAGGGACATCAGAGAGGACATCGAAAACCTGTAGTTCAAAAATAAATAAAAGGTGAGAGGGGAACAGGAGTCTAAGTGCCTAGAACTCTCCTCTCACTTCCAAGGGCCAGCATGGAGGGCTGGTAGAAACAACCAAACACGCATCATCAGAAAGACCCAAGAGCGAGGTTCTCATCAGCTTTTACAGTCCATAGATTGCTCAGGTCTCTAGGCACCATTCTAAAATCTGATACTGAAAAAATTATATAAAGTATTCTCATCCCAAATACGGTAATAGTAAATCATTTTTCTTGTTATTTGGACTCTTTCAAGGAAACATAACTTTCACTCTGGAAATATCAAGCGCTGATATTTACTATGCTTCCAGTAAAAGAGATGAATAATATACCACAGTATTGATGATAGAAGGAGCATAAGTTTTAATCTTATTGGAATATAAAAGAGACATTCCCAACTCCCTCAGCTGGAGACTATAGGCCAAGTTCACCATCCTTTTGCTGGAATGATTACCTTTTGAAAAATTTCTCTTGCCTCCCTGGTAATTTTAAGTATTTTGATACTGGTTACCTTCCTATTCTTAATAGTTATATGTATATCTAGATTTTAATACTTACATGCTATAATTTAAAAATCATGCCCACACATACTGTTTTACCTCCCTCCTCCAATTCTCAGTCCTCTGTGCCCCAGTCCTCTTGCAACTCTTGGATCTGGTTGAAAGAATAGTGGGTCAGGACTAAAAATCTTTAATGTTCCCTTTCAGTAAATTTTTTGCAATTCCAAAGCATTACACTCAGTAGTCTATATTTGCATTTTTGTTTTGTTTCTCATTTGGTTACTCATTACAGCAGATAAATTGGGTACTTTTTAGGTTACAAGTCCATTGAGAGAAGAATTAAACTTGACTTGATCACCACTATCTCCAGACATGGGGCATATGTAATAGTTACCTGACTGAAAAGGCTATTGGATATGTAAAATGGCTTCATTTCTGGCCATACAAAAAATGTCATCGCTTAAGACTCATCAGATGCTGACAGCAACTCCCTTAACTAGGAATGTTACTCTAAAGTTCAACAACAAAAATCAGTGAAGTTTCTGCATTTTAATTTACTGAGACTTTGTTACCAGTTATTTCTAGAGATGTCAATTTGACAACTCAGAATGCCAATACTTTGAGATAAGTTGGCCCATTTCTTAAAGTTCATGGGAACCCTTATATTGTTCCACCACAAGACCATTTCTCAGCAATGGCCTTCTAGCCATGTACTGCAACACAAATATTTTTATATTTTTCCAACCTGCTTTATTTAACCTTAATTATTGACTCTATTTAATCAGGTCAAGACTGGTCTTTTGTCAGATTATCTACATCAGTTTCACCAGTTGTTATGTGAATATGTCTTTTTTGGTGTTTAATGTTACTGTGAGAGGAAAGGTATCTATTTTCCTTAAATAGCAAAAGTTAAACTCTGTAATTTTATAATGGTTAAGGGATATAACCGCAGTCATACAATCCAAGCTGTCAATCCTGGTACCTAATTTACTACTGGTACCAGTGACATTCTTCAAGTTTCTTACGCTCTCTAGTCTTATTTCAACTTGTGTAAAATAGGAGTAATATTAGCCCCTACTTCATAGGGTTGGAATGAGGTTTAAAGGAGTGGATTCCTATAAGAGAGTGCCTGGCACAAATACTCAATGATGTTAGCTATTGTTTTTTATATAATCAAAAAAAATTTTAAAATAAAGGCACTGCTAGTTGTTACTACAATTTCCCTGACAAATACTTTTTTTAACATTTGCTCAAACTACAAATCTCATTGGGGATTCTGGGCTCTCAGACACCTAATTTGATGGCTCTGGCTTTATATAAAAATACTACCATCAGTGTTCATGGATCAGCACTGATAACATGGGCATAATGGATAAGAACTGAGGTACTGAGCTCCTCCTTCACATTCAACCCGTAACAAATTCCACCTACATGCAACTACACCTGGACCTTTGAATGTGTTGCCTGTCTTTGTGAAGCTAGATTTGAAGGTTGAGGCCACAGATTGAGTGCATCAGTACCCAGATGTAAGGGGCACAGCCCAGCTGCAATCTTACTCAAATTTCCAAGTGTGACAAATGGCAAAAGCATTAGGAAACTTTACTTAGCACTGTCATTCTGCAGATAGCAGAGATATTGAGATTGATCCACTCGCATTTTGAGGGAATGAAGACAATATAGTCGTTGGAAACAGCCTCCATAGGACTGGGGTTGTTGAGATGGCCTTGTTTGCGGTGGTCTGGATGGGTTCAGGCAAATAGCATGCTGTTTGGGAGAAATAGCAATGCTGAAAGGGAGAAAGTTTGGACTAGCAAGTTTGGCCTTACACAGAGTCACTAATGGGAATAGCCAGTATTCAGTCCCAAAGGATTCCAAAGATAGGCTTGATTCAAGCTGAAGGCAATATCCAGGTCAGAGAGGTGAGCAAGCAGTGAATTGGGTCCTGCAGGAAGAAGGCCCTCAAGTCGTGGCCTTTATGAACATCGCTTGCTTTGGTCAGGGTGATCCAACCTTAGCATATGATTCAAGCTTGTCTTTAAGGGTTTAAGAAGAAGAAAAAAATGTTACACAAGTCAAAGCCAGAAAAGATAGCAGGCTTCAGACAAGCAGGCTAAAAATAATATCAAATGTTGGTCCCACCCTGGCCAGTGTGGCTCAGTTGGTTGAGCACCATCCTGTGCTGTGTACCTAAGGAAGCCCCAGTTTCTCTTTCTCTCTCTCTCTCTCTCTCTTTCTCTCTCTCTCTCCCTCTCCCTCTCCCTCTCCCTCTCCCTCTTCCTCTCCCCCCCTCTCTCTCTCCCCCTTTCCCTCTCCCTCCCTCTCTCCATCTCTCTCCATCTATCTCTCTCTTCCCTCTCCTTTTATCACTCTCCAGAAAAAAAAGTCAATAAAAACATATTAAAAGAAAATGTTGGTCCCAACATGAAACTGTAAAGCTAAAGCAGGAAACCAAGAGAGAACCATGTCACAAGCTGAGAAAACCCAGCGGAGATCCCTGGGGAAACAAACTTGGGAAGCACAGATGCTCAGTGTTTATGCCACACAGGAGATCTACAACTGACTTTATTCCCCTTGATCTGGGCCATTTTCACTGCAAATCAGAAATCAGGAACAAGATTATATAACACACTAGTTTTGTGTAACATTATAGGGCATGCAAAATATTTCTTCCTCCCCAAAAGATGTCTACACCCTAATCCCTGGAACCTGTGGGTGTGTTAAATTACGTGACAAAGGGCAATTACGTTTGCAACTGCAATTAAGTTTGCTAATCATTTTTACCTTGTGATGGGCAGATTGTCCTGGATTATCTGAGTTGACTCAATCCAATCACACAAATCCTTAAAAATAGAAGGGGAAGAGGCAAAAGAGAAGGTCAGAAATGTGGTTTGTAAAAAGGACGAGACTCATTGCAGGCTTTGGAAGCTGGGAAAGGGTCACCAGCCAAAGAATGCAGGCAGCCTCTAGATAGAAACTGGGAAAGGCAAAGAAATGGATTAACCCTGGTGCCTCCATGAAGAAATGCCATCCTACCAACACCTTGAATTTAGCCCAGTGAGACCCATTTCAGCATTCTGATCTTAGGACAATAAGATAATAAGTTTGTGTTGTTTTAAGCCACTAAGTTTGTAGTGATTCATTGGTGTAGCAATAGAAAATGAATACACATTACAAATGAGGAAATGTCCCATCTAGATTGCGTTTGACTCTAGAATCAACAAAATTACAATTTGACCCAAATGATATTTCTTTTATATATAAAAATCAGCTTCTCTTTGAAAACTACTAACAATACCGTAACAAGGGAGAGCACCAGTGTTGAAGGCTGGATAATGTGTGTTCATCTCTCTATCCCCTAAAGCTGGGCTCATATAAAAATAGGGACCAGGACCAAGGCCCAGATCATCATGACTGCTCTAGACCAGTGGTCGCCAACCTTTTGGACCTCATGGACCCCCAGGATCCATACTGTTCTTAATTTCCATTCAGAATTTTTAAGTACTCGTGGTCATATATTGGTCTCCAGTAAAAATTAATATCCCCTACCCTGCCTGCGTGAACAAATATCCCCTACCCTGGGTGAACATCCGACTGGTATCTGGATTCAAGTAGCAACAAAACAAAACAAATAGACAAACCTGAAAGAAGCAAAGAAATTCTTTAGTGAAACTTTTGAACAACTGTACTGTCCTATCACTGTATTAAATGTTTCTAACTAAGCAGTTTATCAGTAATTTATATGAGCATCCCACCCCAGAATTTCAAATGCTTTAGATCAGCAAAGTACTATATTTCCATCAGAATACCTCAGCCTCAGATATAAGAGTGGTAAATAAATTACAATAGATTTTTTTTAATACCAAGAAGGAACCTGGGGCCATGGTTTAAAAATGAAAGTACAGGGCTTTGAGTGGAGAAAAAAAATCCCTAAGGCAAAGAGCAAAAGCCCAAGCTCCCTGTTCAGTTTCTAGAACCTTCCCCACAGCTACTCTAGGGCTCATGTTCAAAGCTAACATATCTTCTGGGCATTTCACTGGCAAGTTAAGACTGGGTTAAGTTTTATGTTAGCCAAGAGAAGCCATGTTCTTCAGGCATTTTTCTTCAAATGTCATATTGATCAAGGTTTTATCTATAACGTTTTGGCTACTGCTGTTAGAATTTGAAGTTGAAAGATGTGTGAAAATCTTTTGATAGAACGTTTAACACGCTGACTTCTCTCACCATCTTTTGAACTGGATTTTGTCCTATACCTTTTTTTTGATAACTACTGACAGTTCCAATTTGGTTTCTCTGGGAACACATTCTTGGTCTGAAGCAGCAGCATTCTCAATAAAAATATAAATTACTGGAAAATTTTATGGTAGATTGGTCATAGCCTAACATATCTCAAATTATTTTCCCAAGTCTGAATAAATAAATTTTTTCAAAGAAGCAGCAAAGAGAATGGAAGTCTGGGGGGGGGGGGGACCCTAACATTTAAGGGAAATCTGATGAGGGCAGGAAGCAAGAAATTTAAAAACTCAAATAATGGTATTTTACTTTAGTAGTTTTTGTTTTAAATGTAATAAATCAGTTCCCTGGCATCCATGTAACCTTGATCTTATATATCCAAGGGACGAGATGTTTAGATGGAGGAAATACCTCTGAAGAGGAGCACATTAGGCATAAGGAACAGTCAACCCCAAAGATTTGCTATCCAGAGCCCACAGTGCTGTGCTGCTCTTTTCATTTCTAGATCGTGTCTGTCCTGAATGATATCATAAGCTCTCCTTGCAAGAGATTGACAGCACCCCATCCCTTATGCAACTTTTCTTTAAAAATAAGGACCAGGACTGGGGTAGAGGGAGGGAGGGAGGGAGGGAGGGAGGGATGGATAGATAAATGATAGATGATAGATAGATAGATAGATAGATAGATAGATAGATAGATAGATAGATAGATAATCATCCAAATTGTGAGAAAATGTAACCTGGGAGCCTATTAAATATGTGAAAATATGGCATCTGATGCCTCCTTGAAAGTAAAGGTGATTGGAGAAGCACTCTTTTCCTGAACTTAGTTCCACTCTAGTATTTTTAGTGTATTATATATTTTCCATGTGTTTTCTTTGAACAGTTTTTGCCATCTGAAGTTTCTAAAGCATTAAAATATTACTTCAAAGGCATAAAATTAAAAGTGATCAACCTGTGTAAAAGAAAACTGTGCTGCCACCATTGGTGCCAAATTCTGTTTCAGGAAAGAGTCTGCAATGGGCACTCTATTCCTGGTGACTCAATCCCATAGTCAGATGATTCAATCATCTGAGAAGGAATTCAATGGCTCCTAAGGCCACCCCTTCAACTGAGAAATCAAATGCTGATAAATTAGCTTGAGGTACCAACCTTGTCTAACTCTAGCCAACAGCGCTAGAGTCCCATGGTGAGTCAGAGCAGAGAGCAAGTGAAAATGCTGCCTAAGTCAAGGGCTCACCTGCAAATTTCAGACATGTTTGTGACCTGCCAGGACTTTCAGTTGTATGTTTATTGAGATGTTTTTTAAAACACTGTCTTTTGCCGAAACCAGTTTGGCTTAGTGGATAGAGTGTCAGCCTGTAGACTGAAAGGTCCTGGGTTCGATTCCGGTCAAGGGCATGTACCTGAGTTGTGGGCACATCCCCAGTGGGAGGTGTGCAAGAGGCAGCTGATCGATGAGTCTCTCTCATCGATGTTTCTAACTCTCTATCCCTCTCCTTTCCTCTCTGTAAAAAATCAATAAAATACTTTTTTTTAAAAAACAGTCTTTTGAAAGAAAGAAATCTTCACAAAATGTAAATAGAATCTAATTGATTCATGAATGACCTGAATTTTTACCTTAAGCAGGAATTATTCTACATACTAGAGGACCAGTACATGAATTCATGCACAGGTGGTATCTGGCTGGCCCTCCTTGATCGGGCCAGTTGGGCCAGGCTGGCCAGGGGGAGGGGCCACAGGTGGTTGGCTGGCTGGCCCCACCCACAGTCGGGGTAGGGGAGCCAATCAGGGGCAGAGCCAGTCAGGGGAAGGGACCTTTATAGCCAACTTAAAATCTCAATCCAAAAGATAGGGATGAATAAATAAATGAATTTTTTTCAAAAGAAAAAAAAAGATAGGGATTATTTTCTTGTGACATGTATAAAACTAAATTACATATATTTATGCAGAAAAACCTAATTAATTCCCACACACTTAGAATTTATAAGTACTCTAATGTTCTTGGCACTACATATAAGATGAAATTATGTTTAGGTGAAATACTAGTATAAACAAAAGAAATATTTATACATACAAAACCTAACAGCTTTCTAAGTGTTATTTAAGTAGTAGCTCTTATACTCAAAAAAATAAATGTCTAACTTATAAACAATATGTTAAGCACTGCCAAGACTGAGAGTGTTCGTAAAACTAAAACTAATACTCTAAAGTGATTATAGCAAACGTCATTACTCTTGATAAGTAAAGGATAATAGCATCGATTGTGTTAAAACCAAAGGTTCCAAAGCTATACTGCCTGAATTCAAATCCTGGTTATACTGTTTGGGGGCTCCTCATCTGTACAAAAATAATAATGTTGCGGTTGGTGGAAAGCAATGAATGACAGCCCTCTATTCCCCCTATGCAATGGCCTAAATACTTACATTCCCCAAAAATTAGTAGGTTGAAACACTAATCCCAGTAGTAGGAGCTAGACTAGAGCCTTTGGGAGGTAATTGGGTAATGAGTGTGGAGCCCTCATGAGTGAGATTAGCATCTTTGTACAAAGAGGCCAGAGAGCCAGCTAGCTCTTTCCACCATGTAAAGTTAGGACAAGAATCAATCTTCTATATACATCCTAGAAATCCTAGAAGAGTTGCCTCCCCCCCCCCCCCGCCCTGGAATGGACAATGCTGATATTTCTGATCTCAGACTTCCAGCCTCCAGAACTGTGGAACCCTCTCAAGCTCCCTCCCAAGCTCTCAACCAGATGAGAGAGAGAAGAGCCGCAGATGATGCAGACCAAAATATCCCCTTTATTAGGAGAAAGGCTGAAGACTATGGATCTGAGTTTCTAAGCCAAAAGGGCTTTCTAATCTGCACCCCCAGAAGTTGGCTTACTTATCTTCCTATTCCCTAGCAGCACTGGAAACCCAAGCCCAGGCTGTATAAAATCTGCCTCCCGGGGGAGGGGAACATAGGTTCCCACAAATAGCTCCTAAGCTAAAGAGAGGAAGGGGCTCAGCTGGTACTCCAGTTCCTCTCCACCAGATATTCCTTGGGGAACTCACCCCATCTCCATGGAGATGAACAAGGAATGAGATAAAGGGTCAATGGTATTTCAGGAAAAATCTCTCTTTGTAAAAACTAGAGGAGCCAGGAAGAAGTGTTCTCATGCTGCCCTTTGCTTTGTTTGAGAATTAAATGAGATGGTGTATGGGTGGTTCACCCCATCCATGATGAGTATTATTGTCATTATCAAGATGTCAATGAATTTTATCTGAGACATATATCAAATGCCAGCTTGTAGCATTCTAGAGATCAGAACTGCATTGTATTTTTAAGTTCTAAATTCTGATTTGTATTATATTTGGTTATTAACCCTCAAAGTTGGAGCAAATTGGCATATTTACAATTGAATGCTTCTCTTTGTGTCTGGTATCTATACTAATAATAGAGGAATATGCAGATTGTCCAAGATGCCATCACAGTAACAAACAAACAGCAGGTTGCATAGGGCAACAAGGCCAGCGGGGAGGCAATTGGGGGAAACCAGGTCAGCAGGGGGGCAGTTGGGGTGACCAGGCTGGTGGGCGGGGGGCAGTTGGGGGCGACCAAGCTGGCAGAGAGGGCAGTTAGGGGTGATCAGGCAGGCAGGCAGGTGAGCAGTTAGGAGCCAGTGGTCCCGGATTGTGAGAGGAATGTCTAACTGCCAGTTAGGCCCAATCAGGCCTAAATCAGCAGTCAGACATCCCTCAAGGGGTCCCAGATTGGAGAAGGTGCAATCTGGTGGGACCACCCTCTCCCACGTGCATGAATTTCACATGGATAAGAGAGAAACATCAGTCAGCAGTCTCCTACACACACACACACACACACACACACACATACACACACACCAGGGATGTGCCCGCAACCAAGGTACAAGCCCTTGACTGGAATCAAACCCCGGACCCTTCAGTACGCAGGCCGACGCTCTATCCACTGAGCCAAACTGGGGAGGGCATTGTTCACCAAGTTCCCTTTGAGTATTTCAACAGCATGAGGCAGTTTATCATGCTTTTTGTGCAACAGGGCATAGACTTTTTAAAGAATGAATTTAGACTTCCTCTTCCTGTCCAAAAAATAAGCAGTTCTCAGGCTCCTGACATTAACAGTCCTGTTGAGGACAGTTGGACCAGCAAAATCAGGAGACCCAAGTGACCCAAATCATAGGCCCGCCCCCTGTTGCTTTTTTTCATCTCACTTCATTTTCCTTTTGAGAAAGACCCAATAAAAACATTTGTGGGTTTTTCTAAGGATGTTTCCTTCACAGAGCTTACATTCAGCTCTTTGAAGGGAAAAAAATTAAAAAAACAAATCCCTGAGCAATTAGTGGCTCTGGGGAACCACTAGCTATTTGTGTCCTATTTGGTAAGAACCCATTGTGGACATTCATCTCTACACAGAGGTTCCCTTCAGCATGCAGATGCTTCCTAATCATTTGGAATTTGCTTAAAATTGCAATCACAATCATGCTTTCACAAGGATGCCTTTATTATGTATTTTAGATTAGAAGATGTCATGAAATCATACAGTAAGGACACAGTTTTATTTTCATCCTTCTTCTCTGCTCACCTCCAAGTTGGCTCTCGTTTCTCTTTAACATTCAAGAATATCCCTCTGATATACTTGCAGAAAACCTGCTGCCAAAATGAAGGAATATATATAGCTGCACGTAAGGTAGTCATTCCTAGGTGACATTCTAATAAGAAACCCATTTTTGGATAATAGCCCAATTGGAACTAATTCTCCCGTATCCCTCATGGTCAGAAAATAGCATGTCCAAATTCATCAAATGTTCCAGTGCTTTGTATAGTCTACTGTTTAGTGTAACTATGGTGTTACATCTCATAGGATGAATAATTTGTAAAGAATTAGAAGCAATTAATTACAAAGCCAAGAGGAATAGTATTTAATTTTTTATTGACTGAGACATTAGCCTAGGATCTTGCAGGTACTTCTTAGTCGGGATTAGGAACAGCTGTTTGTTTTCAGTGGCTGTGCAAATCGTAGGTTAATAAGGTTCTGGCTAATCGAATGCCAGAAAACAGAATTTATTATAGCATTCAAGCATTAAGGCAGAGCATATAATAATACCTTTCCAAAGAAACCAACAGAGCCTAAGCTATTTTAATGGCTTAAATTAATCTTAAACACACTGTAACTTCCGGGGGCCTCAGCCTTTCAAAAATAAAACAGCCAGGTAGAAGTCTGGATAGGGAAAGGAAGAAAACGTATATTTTGATAATACATTGTCAGAAAATAAAATGTGTCATATAACAGTTATCTAGAAACAGCTTTAGAAAGGATAGGATTTGTTTAACAACTGGATTTTTATCGAGATTTCGCTTACGTTTTGGACACTTTTTAATGCA
Source organism: Vespertilio murinus (assembly GCA_963924515.1). NCBI lineage: Eukaryota > Metazoa > Chordata > Mammalia > Chiroptera > Vespertilionidae > Vespertilio > Vespertilio murinus. Next base: position 36,250,878 of record OZ004712.1, read on the forward strand.
ATTGTTTTATTTTTCAGTACCCTATTATATACTATTATTCAGATTTTCCAAACATATAAATTATAAAAAATATTATGTCTGTCACTCTCAGAGAAGGCAAAGAGAAAGGGGGTAAAGAGCCCAACACATATTCCAGTGCCTGTGGCCAGAAGGACATCTGGAGCGCACCGCTGCTGGGGGCGGGGGAGAGACCTAACCCTTGGCTTGGTTTCCCCAGGAGACCAAACCCTGACCTTGTTAGCCCAGTTTTTATATTAAGATTTCTCTGAACAGCCAACACCCTTAGACTATGGAAAATAAGAACTTCATTTTTAAAATTCTAATGTATAACAACATAAAACTAAGCACAGTTGTATATTATGTCTTTTTTTTTTTCCAGATTCTTCACTAAAATAGACTTTGAAGATAGGATCAAGGGATTGCCATTATTCTACAGTTTTAGTTTCAGAGTGCTAATTCTGCCTCTGCTCTTTTTATCCCAATTTCTAAGTTTCCATAAATGGAAACTTTTAAGACAGTCAGTCTACCCTGAGTGCAAAAGAAGATGTCTTTGAGAAAAGATGTCTTTGTTGATGTCACCATTCCACAAACATCCTGTTCCGGTGAACTTGTCCTGTGATGTCCAATAATTTGCTTGAGCTAATCAATGGAGATTTCTATTATGTTTACTAAAGCTATAAGTCATTTGCCAAGGGATTCCCATTCATAAAAGAAAAATATTTCATTTTTTCTTTATAAGAAACTAATTTTCTCATAGATAATATTATTTTATATGTAAAAAAGCACTTAGAATATTTTTTAAGTATTCCAGGGAACATAGCATCCCTAGAGATGATTTTTCTGAACCATGGTTTGGATTCAAAGATCTTCTATGTCTTCTCAAACAAAATGAATTTTTGCTCATGAAAGCCACATATTTTTAAAATACACACTTGTTATTGCTAGACAATGCCTTAGAGAGAATGTTGGTAAAGAGTGCTGAGAGATTCAAAGAGAACAGGAATTTGAAAATATTTTATATTATTAACTTCACTTTTTTCTAATTATTCTTCTTTCAAGTACTTATAATCTGATGCCTAGTCATAACAAAATTGTCTCTGTAACTAGACCTTTTATAGTTTTTGTGACCTTGAGTAGTTGTGATATTGACTTCTATAAACTATATTTAGAGTATGCTATCTATCCATTATAATTCATATATTCATTCATTCACTCCCCCATTCAAAAGTATTTTAATGCCAACAATGTATAAGGTGCTATGAATATGATGACTAACCAAAGACCCTTTGCTCAGAAAGCTTATAGTCTATTAATTGAGATAATACTTGCAAATAAATAACAAATATAAAAAGGAACAGGGATTCTAAGGTAGGTATAGTCAACAGCTATGGGAGTTCAAAGAGGGACAATTGTGATATTGTGATTTATAATAAGAAACATGTATTTATTTAGTCTTCCATTGGTCCTGGCATAGAGCTTCTAAAAGATGGTTCTTGCTATGTGAATAAGGTGACTTTAGGAACTCACCTAAAAATAGGGGTTGGTTGCCAGGAGAACCAACATGTGATTAGAGGGTTGGAACTTTCAGTTCCAATCAATCCCCAATAGCCAACGTCTTAATCACTCATGCCTAGGAAGCCTCCCTAGAAGCCCCAAAGGATGGAATTGGGAGAGCTTCCGGGTTGGTGAACATGTGGAGGTGCTGGAAGTGGTGCACTGGGAGAAGGTGTGGAAGCTCTGCTCCTTTCCCATGCCCTTTCCTACACATCCGTTCTGGCTGTTTCTGAGTTAAATATATGCTTTTGTAATAAACAGGTAATCTATTAAGTAAAATGTTTCCCTAAATTCTGTGAGCTGCTCTAGAAAATTAACTGAACATGAGAAAGGGAACCTCTGATTTATAGCCAGTGAGTCAGCAGTACTGACCTAGATTTCCCATTGGCACCTGCATTAGAGGGGTCATTGGAACCTCCAATTTGTAGCCAGTTATCAGAACACAGGTAATAATCTGGGATTGAGACTTGCGTGTAAAGGGGGAAGCAGTCCCTTAACCTGTGAAATCTGGTGCTATCTCTAAGTAGATAGAGTCAAAATTGAATTGAATTGTAGGATATCCAGTTGGTGTCCTAGGTACTGTTTGTGAGGTGGTTGGGAAACCCCACAGACATGCTAAAGATACCAATTTAGCAATATTCTAGGTTAATAATTTGAGATGGCTTGCTTTATGGAGGATGTTGCGTTTGACTTGGATGTTAAAAGATTTTAAGAGTGAACTTTTAAGGACAATCGTGGGAAATACTCTAGGCAGAAGAAAAAAATAAAGAGATTCAAAGCCTTGGTGTGTGAACAGAGTCATGTCTAGTTCAACCCAAGTGGAGAGTACAAAGAAAAGCGGGGCTGGATCATGGGACCTTTGAATTCCTGACTGAGATGCATGTTCTTCAGTACCAATGGGGAGCCAGCAAAAAGGTTTGGAACATGATGGTCTAAATCAGTGGTTGGCAAACTCATTAGTCAACAGAGCCAAATATCAAAAGTACAATTATTGAAATTTCTTTTGAGAACCAAATTTTTTAAAATTTAAACTTCTTCTAATGCCACTTCTTCAAAATAGACTCCCTCAGGCCGTGGTATTTTGTGGAAGAGCCACACTCAAGGGACTAAAGAGCCACATGTGGCTCTCAAGCCTCAGTTTGCCGACCATGGGTCTAAATGGTAATGTATAATCTGTATTCCTGTGAGGGTATACTGAAGGTTGAGGGAAGTTAGGGTACCCTTTAGAAATAATAAAGTTTTCCAGTACGAAAGTGTCAATGGCACTATAGGAGATACTCAGTAAGTAGTTGTTCACTTAATGAGTGAATAAATTAAGGAATTAATGAATGAACCCACCTGTTCAGAAAGCTCTCTATAACCTAAACTGTTATCATTTACTACTAAATAATTCAATTAAATATAAAGAGAATGGCAACAATAGCCACTTATCTTCTTTATTTCTAAAGTAACATATTCTTTAAAAAATAAAAAAAAGCATCCATATAATTCCCACACTGATATTTAGGAAATAGAATACAAGTATTATCCTTAAATTTCTGAATTTCCATAAATTTCTGAATTTCCATGGTGCCACACCATGTTGCAGTGCTTTTCAGCCTTTTAAAAAAAATTAAAAAGAACAGAGAATAGGATAGACAATATTAGAGTAAATTGCATGTAGAAACTTTTTAGGGTGTGCGTGTTTCAGAGATCACAACATAAAACTATATTTTGCTGTGACTCAAACTCAATATACTCTCTGGCATTGTCCATGTTATCCTAGTCCCTTATCTGGCTCTGTCATAGCTCTTCAAAGCCAGAATTGAATTTTTCTTCTGCGATGTTATGATTTCTTCTGCATATGATTCCTATTTACAATGGAAGCCTTAAATAAATACACACCAAAATTCAATTTTTTTTAGTATTTTCTTACAGATCAACATCCTTTCACTTCTCTCAGAATGCCTGGCCTCACTCTGAAATCCATTCCTGCATCTCCTACAGAGTGCTGGGCTGCTTTAAAAAAAAAACAACTTATCTTTATTGTTGAAAGTATTACAGATGCCCCCCTTTTAGAGGCCCAGCACTCGAAATAGCGCATGGTAGCCTGCCACTGCTCACTGCACGAGCCACCCCGCCCCGCAGCAAGAGCTGCCCCATCCCACCCTGCCACACTGTGAGAGCTGCCCCACCTCACCACACCATGAGAGCTGCTGTTCGCAGGCCAGGGGAGGTACCAAGAGGTGTTCAATGCACCTCATAGTGACTGGTCATTTGGTCATCCTGGTCATCATGGACACTGGCTTTTTATATATATTGTTTTTATTGATTTCAGAGAGGAAGGGAAAGGGAGAGAGAGATAGAAACATATAAATGATGAGAGAGAATCATTGATCAGCTACCTACTGCATAAGCCACTGGGGATCAAGCCTGCAACATGGGATCCAACCATGACTTCCTGGTTCATAGGTCAATGTTCAACCACTGAGCTATGCTAATCAGGCCAGATGTTTCTTTAGGGGAGGGCTGCTTTTAAGTTAAAGTGTGGGGGGGTGGGGGAGTTGAGAACAACCCATCCCAGGTAAGATGCTAAAATAAAATGTATGGCCCTAGCTGTTTTGGCTCAATGGATAGAGCATTGGCTTTCGGACTGAAGGGTTCCAGGTTCGATTTCAGTCAAGGGCATATTTAAAATGTGTGTGTTTTTTTAATTTATGTTAACTCCTTTTGTTTTCTTTTTGTTTTTGCCCTCTCTCTCAGCGGCCTGCCTTGTGCTTGGCTGTATGATCTTCCCTGATGGCTGGGATTCAGAAGAAGTAAAACAGATGTGTGGAGAAAAGACAGACAAGTACACCCTCGGGGCTTGCTCCGTCCGCTGGGCGTACATCCTGGCTATTATTGGGATTCTGGATGCCCTGATCCTCTCGTTTCTGGCATTTGTGCTTGGTAACCGACAAGACAGCTTGATGGCTGAGGAACTTAAGGCTGAAAACAAAGGTAAGATTGCTTTGGAGAACTCTTACCTGGACGTCTAAACACAAAAACAATACTTTCTATTATTTCCTATCAAGTATCAGTGCTTCTCCTGTGGGTCTAATTTGCTATATCTTTTAATGCTGTCTAGTTTCCCCCCAGACTCAACTACAGAGTTTTCCACAATTAAAATATTTCATTTTTACATTTACCCTTCTGAGGCTCTCTGAGTCCACTATTATTATTTAAATACATTTTTTTCCAGTTTCTTCTCTTCCTTGAGTTAATGGCTATGAATAAGGACTTTGTTTTGTCTATTTGACTAAACTGTTCACAATCACTTTATTTGAATTCAGACTCATTCTCTCAGAGAAAAGTAGTAATACTGACCCCAAAGTTACAGTTAGGTATTTAAGTCATTACCTAATTAGCTGAATTTTTTAAATGTGTTATCTGGATAGTCAAAAGTCCTCAGATTTCTCTCAAAAATAAAATACCTTCTGAAACACAAAGAAACTAGGATATAAAACTGGACATTGACTAGTGGATGATACAGAAATATTATAGTAGGCCAATAAGGTATCAAGTCATTATTAAAGATGAATCTTTTCACTTTCTCAGATTTCTAAACCAATTTCTTGGGACGGAATTTACTGTCTCTGTATAGACTTAGATTCATTTAACTGTTTTCTATTTCTATTATCTTTAACTTTAACACTTTAAACTTATATCAATACCTTCAATTGAGTGCTTCCTTCTTCTGGCTTTTATTTCTAATTGGGAACTAAATCCATCCTTGAATTATGAAATTTAGCTTATTTCAAGTAGTTGCCAATATCAGAGACTCTTCACTGCTTCAACAAGCCTCAAGCATAGATTAGTGTCTATATGAATATCTCATATAGTGATAGTATAACATGTAGGCCATCATTGTTTATGCTTATAAACTATGAACTATGAGGAGAGAAAATTGAGAAGTCTGGGGAAGCAGCAAGGTTCATCCACAAATGCTTCATCTCCCTGATTTATAGACAGAACACATATTAGTTTACTTGGCTCTGTCAAAAATATTCTAAACACAAAAAATAACCTTTACCTAGGCAAGATACTTCTTAAAAATGCAACTACTTTCAAAATAAAAAAAAAATGATAATGTGAAGTTAAGTATTGTACTTTATAAAGCATGTGGCAAATTTAAAGTGCTCTCATTTGTGCTCATTAATTTGGGGACCTTCTCTGTTATCTTTGGACTTACTGGATGTACACAAGTCTCTGTCCAGTAATGTCACTTCAAAGTGAATAAGGACAGCTCAATATCCAAATAAGTTACCTTGCCCTAGAAAATGAGTTAAAGAAAACACCACTTTGTTCCACAAACTCTTGATCTCCACCATCCAGTAATGTACCAGAATGCTCTTTTTTCACTGCACAGCTCAAAGTTATATTGAGAACCTTCAACTTTCCAGACATCCTTGGACCACAAATTAGGAGAAAAAAATTTCAGAAAAGAGAAACAGGAAGATTTTTTTTTTACTTGGTGATTGGGAATTCTAACTCCTGTCCACATGTACAAGTAACAACAATTCTGAATTCGTGCTTTAGAAAGGAACAGTTAGCTTGATAGGATAACACTCTCCAGTTTTCAAAAAGGGTCTTTTCTTCTGGTTGACTCAGTTAAATGTTGATTTTTTTTAATCCTTTCTGTTTCAGTTTTTATCAAAGAAAGCATCATGTCCCATTCAATGATATATTGGAAACACTTTAGTAAAAGGGTTGATGGAAAAGAAAGTTACTAAGAGGCCAATAAAAGGTTGAGGGACAGTGTATAAATTTTCTGTGTTCATGATCTTCTCCATTGTGTGTATTACATTTGCATGTATCCGTAGTTTATTCCATTTGGTTCTGAAGGATTAAAATTAGTAATGGTATCATCAAGTCAGATTTAATAAACTAGCAGAGAGTATCCGGCCATACAATACTGCCACTGTGCTCACCAGCCAATAATTGTGTGGCCGGATACTCATTTAATTATATCTAATTAAAAGTGACAGAGCCATTCAATTGTACCACACTTTTATTTTCACAACTAGAATTCCTTTACCTGGAACTCTGTGAAGATACCAGCTGCTCTACTCTGCAGGCAGCTCAGGTCTTTGTATAATTGGCTCTGTATGCAGTGAGACCAGAATTCTAAGCCTTGTAGAAAATCAAATGTGCATGTTTCTGAGAAATAATGTAAGATTTATAGTTGCTGTGCAAAGTAGCATTTATTATTTGCTATTATTTAAACACTTGTTCCATTTGAAACTTCCAAAGTTAGATTTCTTGAGGAAAGATCATTCGGTGATTTTGTATGTTTGTTCATGAACTTAGTTTCACTAAACAGTAATTTCATGGCTTTCAAGTGCATGTGATAACCCAAACTAAATGCCATTAATATTCTATAGATTATAAAGGAAGAAATAGCTGTAAGATAAGAATAATTTGTAATTATGAAATTGATTACAAATGGGTGTGTTTACAATTTGCATGGATATAGTAAATAACTTTTAACTTATTAAGGTATTCTTTTCCACTATTAATTTTTTCTGATAAATCTACAAAGATATCCCTTGGTCATCTAGGCCTCTTTTGGGTTCCAAGGCAATGCAGTGAGATAGAGGTAAATCAAACTCATAAAATTTTAGAAGAGTTTTGTAACTCCATCATGCTTTCTGGTATCATGGAAGCAAATAATACCATATCTCAAGCCTTGATGCAAAAGAGTAAAACATCATGCATTCTTATATACATTACTAGGGGCCCCATACATGAAGATTCGTGCACAGACAGATGGGTCCCTCAGCCTGACCTACACCCCCTCCAATATGGGAGCCCTCAGGGGAGTCCTCTCCAATCTGGGAGTTTCTGTCTGTCTTTGCAATCATATGAGCAAAATGTCTGAGACCCCAACCCAGTTTGGTTTGTTGCTCACAGAATAATAGAGACTTTTTTTTTTTCTTTGCTTCATTGGTGGAGATTTCCTAGAAGTTTTAGGATATCTTCCGTTTAATTTTTCCTAGACACTCTGATTTTACTTATGCCACCAGAACTACTATTCCCAGAATTCCTGGGGCTTCTCATGCTTTTAGTGTTCCCTTCCTGCTCTGTCTCCATCCCTTTGTCTCCCACTCTGCCAAGTCCTCCAAGCCACCAGCTCTCCTCTCTTCTCTCGGTCCAGCGGCTTGGGAAGCCAAGTTCCCCAAGCTGCTCCACCCTCTGCCAGCTCTCCCGATCTGCTCTCTGCCCAGTGCCTATTGCATGCAAATTAACCAGCCATCTTTGTCGGGTTAATTTGCATATTCATTCCGGATTGGCCAGTGAGCATAGCGGCAGTATGGTCAATTTACATGTTTCTCTTTTATTATATAGGTTATCATCATACACACTGTAATATTTTTTATAGTCTTCCAGTTTTATGGTCTGTTGATCATCCTAACTTATCCTATATAATAAAAGTGCAATATGCAAATAGACCAAATGGCAGAACGACCAGTAGGTGGGGGGTGGAGCCGGCGAACAAGCATGTGTCAGAGGGCAGAAAAAGAGGATGGAGATGGGGGTGGGGAGGCAGCGGCAACCAGTGGAGGTAGAGGGGTGATTGGGGGGAGGGGCCAGCACCAGCCCCTGATTTTCCCTCCCAGTTGCCTCCCGCAGAGGGAGGCCAGACTTCAGCTTAGGCCCACTCCCCGCGTCAGTTGGACATCCCTTGAGGGCTGCTGGACTATGAGAGGGCACAGGCCAGGCTGAGGAACTTGCCCACCCCCCACCGCCCCCCCCCCCCAGTATCCTATAATAAGTAACAGGAGCATCATAGAGAGAATAAACCTACAAATATTGCATATGCCCCTGATTCAAAGAAGTTTGTCTTAAGTGGTCTCATATCTTAAGTGGTCTCATGTCCTAAGTGGTCTTATGTCAAGATCATATATTCTTTTTGTGGTTTTTGTAATTAATGTAGCAACAACACACTTTCCCATTTATCTGATGAAGCCACCAAATGCGTTCAGGTTTCCTAAGCAAGGATATTGCTTAGGTTGATGAGTCCTTACCGACAACCACCCAATGGACAAAACAAGAATCACTGTTACATGAGAGAACTCAGTTCTAATTGAACAATTTTCCACTCAGAGTCTTAAAATGAAAGGGAATATAGGATACTGCTGAGCCATAAATTAACCATCACAGAGATGCTATTCAAAGGGAAAATGAGGGGGAGGTACACTGTGAATGACTCCATCTGTACAGACCACTGCTCCTTCAGTGAACTCACCCCAATACCATTTCAACGTCTCCCTTCAACACCTCCCACAGCATTCTTTAAGCCCTCCTTTTCCAGGAGTGCAAAGTTAAATTAAAAGCGGTCTTTAGCTGAAATGTATCCTAAAATGTGAAAATGGCAAAATTGAAATGAGTTTGAACACACAACAACAGAAAGCAACAATTTTGATGATGCAGTATTGTTTTAGAAGGAACTTCTGTAAAAGATATAGCTAATAATCTATGATGCTTCTTAAGTCCCAGAAAATTTTCTCATAAAAGAAAACAGCCCTGAAAAACAAAGAGAAATGAAAACTCTTTAAATATTCAACTAACTTTACATAGGAGCTGATGCATGCAAACTCAACTGCCAACTCTGATTTTGAGGAGTTACCCTAAGGACTGTGTGCTGCCCCTGGCTCTGGGGGTAACAGCGGACAGGCAGGCATTCATTCTTTTTTTCTTTTAAAAAAATATATTTTATTGATTTTTCACAGAGAGGAAGGGATGGGGATAAAGAGCTAGAAACATCGATGAGAGAGAAACATCTACCAGCTGCCTCCTGCACACACCACACTGGGGATGTGCCCACAACCAAGGCACATGCCCTTGACTGAAATCGAACCTGGGACCTTTCAGTCCGCAGGCTGACACTCTATCCACTGAGCCAAACCGGTTTCGGCTGGCGTTCATTCTTGTTTGGGAGTTCGGCAGCGTGATTTCTAAATGAGCCAACAACAGTAGGCGTTTAACCCTGAAATGCTGCTTCATTGCACATTTTAACACACTGAACTGTGAAGCCAATTTAATTATGTAAAATTAAAGTTTCATCCAGACACAAAGGATTTGAAATGAAAGCTTTATTTCCAACTTCTTGCATTCGTTGTAAATAATTACATTCTCCGTAGTTTCTGTGCCACAAGTATCTCTTACCTTGTCAGACAGCACTTTTAAAGAGGTCTGTTCTTCACTGGTGCATGTGGTCTCCGGAATTGTTATCAGATAATTGGGCCTCTCCCAGCCCTTTTAAAGTCACTTTATCTTCTCGCACTTACACCGCAAATGAGAAAACATGATTATCCATCAAGAGGTGACTCCAGCTACCGTTTATTTAGTAAGTGGCTTAAGCTCTTTTTAATGCTCTAATAAAGGGAGTTAGAATAAATTTATTTTACTTAACTAATTGAGAGAGGCTTCCGGAACGTGTGCCGTGCCAGGCCAGGGCCCCCTGTGAGCGGGAGCATGGTGCAGTGGAAAGAGCTTGCACCACCCAGAGCTAGTGCTCTCTCTGACAGACTGGAGGAGCCTTGCATCCACATCTTAATAGCCCAGAATTAAGCTCCCTCGATGCAGACTGTCTAAATGGCTTCTGAGGTTTCTCCCGGCAGTAAAATATTTCAATCCGGGGAATACCTTCCCAGGTGTCCTGGGAGTACACTCCGAGCGTGGGGAGAGCTCCTGGCCTCGGAGCAGTGCACACACTAACGGCTCTTTGAGGGACTTGTTGGCAATGCGTGGGTGACTAGGGAAGGGAAAGATAAAGTGCAAGCAGAAGTCTGTCTAGGGTTTTCCCCTCAACCATATACCTACCCACCGAACCGTGCTGTCACAGCCCCATTCATTCACATCATCACGAGTAAAACGATCCCGGCTGCAGTGGCTCAGAGGTTGAGCATTAACCTGTGAACCAGAAGGTCGCAGTTAGATTCCTGGCCAGGGCGCATGCCTCGATAGTGGGCTTGATTCCCAATGGGGGCCACGCAGAAGGAAGCCTATCAATGATTCTCTCTCATCATTGATGTTACTATCTCTCTGATTCCCTTCCTCTCTGAAATCAATAAAAATATATTTTGGGCCATGGCTGGTTTGTCTCAGTGGATAGAGTGTCAGCCTGTAGACTGAAAGACCCTGGGTTCGATTCCGGTCAAGGACACATGCCTGGGTTGCAGGCTTCATCCCAAGTAGGGGGCGTGCAGGAGGCAGCCAACCAGTGATTCTCTCTCATCGCTGATATTTCTGGCTCTCTCTCTCCCTCTCCCTTCCTCTCTAAAATCAATAAAAATTTATTTTTAAAAATGTATATATGGCGGGGGGAGGGAGTAAAATTAGTCAAATTTAGAAACCCTGGCCCACAGCAGAGGAGCCTCCTTGCCTCACTAGATTCCCATACCATGTGGTGTCCATGCGGACACCTTGACAATGAATGGAGCCCCAGATTAGAGATAAAAACTTTGTTTCTGACCTCAACTCCAGCACATATGAGTCACATGACTTTGAGCAAGTCCCTTAATATCTCGGAGCCTCTTCACCATCTTTAAAATGGGAATAATAATAATACCTAGTCTTGCCTCCTCCATAAGGTTGGAAGAGTCCAACAAAAGCATGTGTGCGGGAGCAATATATAGTCAATATGTACCGTATATAGGATTTACATTTATTTCATCTAACCCACGATATTATTTTACCTCTTTTTTCTTGTTGTCTATCTTCCCCCAGAAAAGCTTCACGAGGGCAGGGGTTTTTGCCTCTTTTGTTCACTACTGCTAGAACAGTGGTTTTCAACCTCTTTCATCTCATGGCACACATAAACTAATTACTAAAATCCTGTGGAAAGTATAATATATTTTTGGCAATCTGACCCCCCCCAAAAAAAAAAAAGGTATGAGTTTGATTCATTCACATCTGATGGCTATTGTTGTGTTGACTATTGTCTTTTTTAAAAATATATATTTTATTTATATTTTACAGAGAGAAAGGGAGAGAGATAGAGAGATAGAAACATCGATGAGAGAGAAACATCGACCAGCTGCCTCTTGTACATCCCCTACCAAGGATGTGCCCACAACCAATGTACATGCCCTTGACGGAAATCGAACCCGGGACCTTTCAATCCGCAGACCGACGCTCTACCACTGAGCCAAACCGGTTTCGGCCTGTTGTCATTTTTTTATTTGACGATCTAAGGGGAAAGATCCTTAGTGCCCTAACTAAATAGTCAGTTATTGCATGTTTAAAATTTTCTTTCCAGCACACCAGCTGAAAACCACTAGCCTAGAATAATGTCTAGCATGTATGGGAGCTCAATAATGATGTGTTGAATGAGTGAATTATTGAATGAATGAATGAATGAATGAGTCTATTCTAATGTTTTTCTGATGAGGTCATTTAATTGTGGCACAGATCTTAGAGAGTTCTTGTTTCCTTTACGTTGAAATATGCCTGCTTTTAATGTCTACTCATTGCTACTCCCTCTTCTACCTTAAGCTATTGACTTCTTTAGAAGCAGATATTGTATCTATATAATGGTTAGTTACACATTTATCAAATGGCATCATTTCCATGTCTTGTTGGGCATCTGGGGCCCCCCGTGTTTTCAGTATTGTGCACTACTCACCCGAAGAACCAGGGTAGAGCCCATCCCTGGTGGTGAAGAGGCAGAGGGAGAGGACGTACAAAGGAGTGGTGGAAAGAAGAGATCTTTACAAGAGTCCTTCATGGATGTGTTGCTGGAGATTATCTCCCTCAATTTACCCAGGCCTAGAAGTAACCTGGAGAACATCTGGACTTCTGAGACTGACTATGGTCCATCCAACAAATACACACTGAGATCATGAATGCTCCAGGGTGCACTCAATGAGGGGGCTCTCTCTTTGACCTGTACCCAACCTCAAATGATATCCTCGAAGTCAGTACCTTCCTCCCAGCCTTCCCCAATGAGTGGAGTTAAAGTCAAATGTGGTTTAGGAATCTGAAGGCCAAGTCAATGCTGATTTGAATGGCTGTCACATGCTCTATTATTCACTCTACTTCAATGGCCAAAGTCGTTTTGACATTTCAATGATCTTTTCGGTCCTTGAGATGAGGATTGATCTTTTCAGTCCCTGAAAAGGGGTCTCTGGGTAAATATCAAACCAGCTAGAAAAAAGCAAGGTGGAAGGGATAAAAGAAAATAAAAAAGTAAAAAAAACCTCATATAACCAAGTCATGATGTTCACGATTTAGCCCTACCAGTAAATTTCCAGTCAGCCTTTCAGCATAACTTTATGAAGCCGGGTTCGTCTCTCACCTCTTCCATCTCTTGCCTGTCCGTTTTAACAGAATTATCATAAGAACTGAAAACAGGGAGTATCATGACCTTCATGAAACACAGCCGGGATTTACATTATTTCTTACTAAATTACTCATCTGTGGCCAATTCCTTTTTCTTTTATAAGACTGAGTCGAATTTCATTTCTCCACATTCTGCATAACATTGGTACATGCCTCAGTATTTGAAGTTAGTTACTGATCAATTATGCCTTTTGAAAATTATAGTTTTTATTTTAATAGGCAATACAAACTTGCTTTTGATTTCAGGGCAAATCTGTCATTTCTATTATTTTTTTTCATCTACACATTTAAGCTTCTAGACCCCAAATAAACCTATAAAAAATGTTCTCCCCATCAATACTCCAAAGTAGTTTATTTTCTTCATGCATCTGGTTAGTGTCCCAACAATGAACCCCTCTAGCTTCTCTCCTACTTACCATAGAGTCTCTAGTTTTGTCCAGGTTCCCTATTAAGAGAACACCTGCTATGTGAAATCTTAGTCTTCTTTATTTTAATTCTAGTTAAATCTCCTTAGGCCTCAGCTTCCCTCTCGGGTTTGTTTTTTATCATACATAAAACTTTTTTGGCAGAGTGGATCTTTACACTCTTGCTACATGTTCAGGGATGCCATTGTGATGTCAAAGAACACAATGAAAATGTAACCTGTCACTTCACTTACCTCTCGCAATGTAGAAACCTGTCCTAAACTCCTCGTAGGCTGGTAAGAACTCAGTGCCCGGCAAAATATAGCTGATACGAACGTGTGGAGGCACTTGTTGGTGTCACCTCTGTGTAAAATGAGTGAATGCCATTCCCTGGCAGCTAATCTACCCCAGCATCAGTGAAAGATGATGCTGTAATAAGCAAAGACTGCATCCCAAGGACAATTTGACATAGAAGGTTTCATCTGCCGGAAGGCCTTAAAAAAATCAGCTTGTGGGGGAAAACAGTATTAATATTAAACAAAGGAGAACAAAACTATGAAGAAATGAAGTATACAGTAAGTATGTGTGGCATGGGGACAAGGAAGACTGATAGGAGAGAGGAGGTCCTCTTATTGCTAAGGCATTCGTTTTAAAGTAGCCTATTTAAAATTTAAACTCGAGAAAATGTTTGGTGGAAAAGTCACTGTAATTCCGGCGTTATCACTCTTGAACCATGTCTTCACAGTCAGTTGGCCAGCTCATATGCAGCAAGCGCTGTATTTATTCATTTCCCAGATTTATTTTTTCTTCCTGCTTTCCTGCCCAGGATTATCTGGGCCTTGAATCTGGGGAGAACAGTCAGTTTGGCCTGAGTAGATATCATCTCTGTAACCCAACTTCAGCATGTCACCTTTGATGATGTGCCTGGAATAATCAGGAATTTAAATGTGAATCCTGGCAGCTATCACCACTCGATGCTGTCTGCAAGTCGATGTGCTGTCAAAACCCACAAAGGCGAGAGTGACGATGTTGTCAAGAGATCTGGAGGGCAGAACTCAACCAGGGAGAAAAGCAGCGGTGGTGTTAATGTCTGTCACCCCAACATATGTTCTGAGAAAACCACTAGCTACATGGGTCACCGGAGAGAAGCCCAGGCAGGAGGTGGATAGAGCCCATCATGCGGCAGGTGGGGCAGCCGCACTCCCTGAAAGCACGGACTGACGCAGGGCCCTCTTTAGGGGGCGGCTTCCAAAGAAAATCTGAAGCAGCTGTCCCTTGTCCCAGAGAAGGCGGGAAGCCCAGTAGGCACAGAGCAAACTCCATCTGCTGGCCTGATAGTTCTCCACCAGAGCCTGGCCTTTTGTGCCAAAGTGCAAACCGAGCCAGACAGTCTGTGACTGTCCAGGTAAGAGAAATGCAGTTGGTCTCTCTGTTTCGAGTTCATCCATGTCACAAGAAAAAAAGTCTGTCCTAACCTTGGTGAGTGGGGCCCAACGATGCTATCTAGGGTCAGTACATGGTAGCAGATGAAGCTTTTTGAAGTTCCTTCTTCAGGAAAATCTTCTAAAAGCATGGAAAGCTGTGTTGTTGTTTCTTTAGGGAAGGGTCAGCCTAGAGAAAAATCTTAGTGGTGAGCTTAATTACTCTTCGGATGTTGGGGTGGTAATGGCCAACTCCCTCCTCTCATCTCCACTGAGGATCAGGCGAAAGGAATGTTGAAGGACAATCACAGAGTGATGACATTTAGAGCCAGAAATCATTTTGTTCTTCACAATCACCTACGGAGCTTTAAAGAAAGGATTCCAGCGCTTGATCACCACCCAGAGAGTCTGGTTCAGTCGGCGGGAGGTGGAACCCGGTAGGGAAACTCCCCAGGAGGTTCTAATGTGCAGTCACGGTTGAGGACTCATTTGAGTGGGTTCACCCAGTGCAAATCAGGAAGTTGAGGCACAGAGAGGAGAAATAAAAGAACACCTCAGTTTGAATTTTTATAATTAGAAACTTGACACACAGTCAAGTTTCATTCAATAATAGACTAAATAGTCATCTTTCTGAAATAGCTCCATTGCTGCCCTTTACAGAAGCAGTGCTTGCTGCCAGCTCTGGAAATTGATTGTTGCCACCTGCTAGCTCTGTGAACTTGGGCAAACCTCTCTACGCCGCAGCATTCTTGTCTGTATGCACATTAATAGAACCTGCCTCGTAGAGATTTTGTGAAAACAACATAAGATAACGCATGTAAACTGTCTGCCACGATTTCTGGCACGTATCAGCTGTTGCTATTTTTTAAATATATTTTTTACTGATTTCAGAGAGGAAGGGAGAGGGAGGGAGAGAGATAGAAACATTAATGGTGAGAATCATTGATCAGCTGTCTCCTGCACACCCCCTGGGGATGGAGCCGGCAACCCAGGCATGTGCCCTTGGCCAGAATTGAACCTGAGACTCCAGTCCACAGGACTCCAGTCCACTGAGCCAACCTGGCTAGGGCAGCTGTTGCTATTTTTAGAGCTTTGATTTTACTTGGCAGACACATATAGTGTTGTTTACATGTCATGCTTCGTGTGGCACAGAGCCCATGCCCCAACAACTTGGCCGTGTTGTCTCCTTTTGTTCCTGCAACTCTGCATTACAGTGGAGGCCACATGGAGATCTAGAAATTGCTCCCTCTACATGCTTAAATATGATTTTTTTTCCTTCTGGTACCTTTACAAATAATTTTAATAAGACTGGTGAGGTTTTGTTTGTTGGTTGAGGGTTTGGTTTTGTTGTTAGCAATCTTCCTACAAATGCCTATATCTTGGGATTAGTAGCATGGTGTGTGGGGAGAATTCCATCCAGAGAGCTCAAACTGTGAAGCTGGCTCTATAAATTCGGTGAGACACCAAGGAGAGCCCATGATCCTTTGATGGGCCTGGGACTTGCACCATACAAAGTTACTATTTTCAACCCAGCTAAGAATTCTGTCACGGCACAGCTGGACAGATGAGGGACAAGCCTGAGCCTTTAAAAAATGTCTCTGAGAGGTGTCCTTCAAAAGCAATGGAGAGAAGGGACTCCACCCAGGCAGAGGAGGCAGTAAAGACGAGAATCCCCTCAGTGTAGGAGGATATGATCGCTTTAACTCTGTAGGGAGATGAAAATTTAGTTTCACGAGGTTGTCGTGTTTTGGTTAGAACACATCTTTATTTTTCTCACCGTAAACATGGCAAATAAAATTCAGGTGTCAAACAAACATTAGTAATACAATTATTAGAAGTTGAAATAAATCACAGGGAACTCTTCCCATTGTTCAAAAACCGTTTATTCAGGTAACAGTGATGCAATTTATTTGAGGATCATACTTGAAGCAACACTGCTCTAGGTCATTTATAGTCAGTAATACGGTGATTCTGGTGTAATGAGACTGAGGCCAATGGTCAGAGCCAGACCAGAACTGTGACTTCAGAATTTCTTTTCGTAAATAACCTGGCAATGTTCGGTGCATAAATAGACTCTATTCCAAAAGTTCACTTGTAGGTTGTGTTTTGGAACTCACATCACATATTTTTCTTAGAAACAGTTGATGCATACAACAAAGTTCTTGAATCTGTCCACCAAAGCACATTTCACTCTCAATGTTATAGAAACAATGTTATTTCAGCAATGCATTTTAAAAAGAAGCAATAGAGCCCTAGCTGGTTTGGCTCCATGGATAGAATGTCAACCTGCAGACTGAAGGGTCCCAGATTCAATCCCCAGTAGGGGGCATGCAGGAGGCAGCCGATCAATGATTCTATGTCATCATTAAGGTCTCTCTCTCTCTCTCTCTCTCTTTCTTCTTCTTCTTCTTCTTCTTCTTCTTCTTCTTCTTCTTCTTCTTCTTCTTCTTCTTCTCTCCTTCCCTCCCTCTCCCTTTCTCTCTGAAATCAATAAAAATTTTAAAAGGCAATGAAAGGACTTGTATACATACATATAAGCATAACCAAGGCTCGCAAGACACTGGGGAAGGGGGATGGTGAGGGCATGTGCAGAGAAGGGGAGAGGGGGAAGGGTAGGCTGGGGAATATCAATGGGGGGGAAAAGGAGACATGTACTACTATTTGTAATACTTTAAACAATAAAATAAAATTTTTAAAAAGAAAAAATAGCAACTAAGCTTTCAAAACATAATAGGAACTGAAATGCACAATATATGTCACAATAAAAATTTATATACTGTATATGAGATTCCCAGAACCATAAGAAATGCAAAAACATCCACTGTTAATGACTCATTCTTGAATTTCCCCCCTTAAAAATAAAATTGCCCCCCTATGGGGCGTGTGCCCCACGTTGGGATCTCTGTTTTAGATACTTTTTTATTGGTATACAATTTTGACTTTAACATTCCAACTAAATGCAGAGATTTGCCTGGGGATATTTGACAACCTCTATTTTACCTGTTTTGAAACTACTGTGTTCTGGTTTTAAGCAGAAATTCTAAGAACTGAATGTCCAGTGAATTTTAAAATACTGACTTTACAACTATGGCACTAATGGACAATTTCACTCTCAAGGGTTTTATAATACTGAAAATGTTCAAGAAATCTCCTCTTGTTTCTTCTGATTTATGATAATACTAGAAATCATTGAAGGTAAAAAAAAAATTTAAAAAGAAGCAATAGTAATGTAAACCCATGGAGTCAATGAGACCCCAAAAAATGTTTTTTTAAAAACTTTGACAACTGAAGTATGGTAGAATTTTTAAACAAAACTTTAAAGACATAAACCAGAAGGCAAAAAGAAACTAAATATATAAATTGAATTACATCAAAGTAGGGCTTTTGTTCTCTGGAGACTTTGGTTACCACCACCACCATCACCAGAATCCCCAGGGCTTTGGACTTGGGGCCAACTCTCTTAGGGGAGAGTTGAGACCAGAGTGGGGTACTGCTCAAGGAACTTGGCCAGCTCCTTTGAAGCCAATGTGTTAAACCATATAAATAAAAACAAAATCTTCCCAAATCTTTTTTATTTCATTTTACATTGATGGACTCCTGACAGCAGAGTTTTTTTTTGGAGGCGGAAAAAAACTCACTTATTGACGGAAGAGATGAGAACCATGGGCTTATTAATGAGTGTGTGGGTGTGCGGTGCCTTCACAGGAATTTAAAATCTCCACCCTTCAAGAAGGAACTGTACTTGCACAAAAACCATAGATTATCATCCTTTTGCTTAAGTGACCTGCTAAATAAATGAGAACCTTCAAGGACTGAGCAAGGCAGACCATTCTCAATTATGTTTTTGATTTATGTCCAATTCACTTTTATTTTTTTAAATAAATTTTGTTAATGGAAAGGAAGCACTTTTTTCAAAAAGCATTTTGAAAGACAATGGGGGAGGGAGATATTTACACTTTAGGGCAGTGGAGATACTCAATACAGAGACACCCGCTTCTCATCCCTACTGGAATGTGAGTTTTAGTTGGCGAGTTCCTATCAGTAGACTGCTCTGTGCAATGAGCTAGTGACAGGCCCTGAATTCTGGTGTTCCTATTTTGATATTATGAGCTTTTGTCTGGGCAGCTGACTGATTCAAGGAATTACAAACACTATTAAAGGCATTTTATCCAACAAATATTTATGGAGTACCTGTTGGGTGCACAGGGCACAGGGTGGCGAGCAAAAGGGAAGTGGTTCCATGCCATGTTGCCGACAATTGAGTGAGGGAGGAACTCACTTTTTATATATTTTATGGGGTGTTTCAGACACCTTTAGGTTGCTTATTTCTGCCTCTGAGAGGTCCTTGATGTTTAAAAAAGCCACCATCTGTTTACTTGGTTATATTCCAGCTGGCTTTATTATTGGGAAAGGGGTGATAATGGAGGAAAGTTCAGTTTGGGGTGAGGGTAATCAGTTGCTTGACATTAGAGCTTAATGGTAGATTTTAGCAGTTGCTTTTCACAGGGATAATGTGTCCTGATCCTTAGGCAGCCTATATTCTCAGGTAACTATTATTGACTCTCCCACTGCTTTGCTCACTTCCTCAGTCCTTTACCCAAAAGGTGGCTGAATCATATATATGCAGTTAGATAAAACGATTAAAAAAAATAGAGCTTATGTTTATAAAGAATAATTAGGGCAAACCCAAAGTGAAAGATTAGGAGAGGTTATTTGGAATGTTTTAAACCAACAAGTACCTAGAATAATCAAGGAATTCCTCTGAATTAATAAGAGAAAATGACCCAGTTACAAAATGAGCTAAGATTACGAACAGACAGAGGAAACTCAAAAACTGCAACAGCGTAGGAAGAAATGCCCCAAATCATTGCTAATGAGGGAAACATAAAGTAAAACAGCATAATTTACACCTTCTAGGCTGGCAGATTTCAGACAGGGTGGCAGGCAGGGATTTGCCTCCATGCTCAGTTTGTGTGAGTGTGGTGTGGAGGGGAGCAACCATTCCAGGTGAGTAGAAATCATAGACTATTATGTACCAGGTCAAAGATGACAAGTTAAATGAGCACATAGCCATATGGATGGATCTTAAAAATGGATACTTTACAGGGGGAAAAGGAAACAATAAGATAGAAAATAAAATACCATATGTAAATTAAATATAATGCATCCCCAACAACCATCCACATTGTGCAAAAATATAGTCAAATAAAAACATACCTGAATGGTATGCTTCTGGCCGGGGGAGAAGACTGACTCTGAGAAATAGAGATAAAGGGGACTCAACAAGAAGAGGGGGTGTGGTATAGGGGTGAGAGCATGCCTCTAACATCTGGTTGCCTAGATTTGCACCCCAGCTGCACCATTTACTAGTTATGGATTTGTGACAAATCACATGATGTCTCTTAAGCTTCCACAAGTGTAAAAAGGTAGATCATATTATGTATCTTACAGCATCATAGTGAAGTTTAAAGGATAGAATCCAAGTAAAGAAGTTAGCTCAATCTCTAACTCAGTGTCTAGTTTAGCATTCAATAAATGTTAGCAATAATTATAATAAATCTCTGGCCTCTTCATGAAGATTGATTGTGAAACATAAAGAATTAAGGGTAGAGTCCTAACCAGTTTGGCTCAGTGGATAGAGCATCAGCCTGTAGACTCTAGGGTCCCAGGTTCGATTCTGGTCCAGTGCATGTACCTTGGTTGCGGACACATCCCCAGTAGGGGGCGTGCAGGAAGCAGCTGATGGATATTTCTCTCTCATCAATGTTTCTAACTCTCTATCCCTCTCCCTTCCTCTCTGTAAAAAATCAATAAAATATATATATATTTTTTTTAAAGAATTAAGGGTAGGAAATATGGCCTTCGGGAGAGAAAGGAGATGAGGGAGTTGATATAGGAGCAGGCTGAGCATGGTGACAATTAAGTTTTCCATCTTTCCCATGAAAATCTCACAGTTGGCTCCAGTCTTCTCTCGGCCCTTGTTTCCTCCCTTTACATTCTCCTCTATTTTCTCCGTCTTTCAAAGGAAAGACGAAGAAGGTCCCACTTTTGCCATCAGATGCTAGGACAGAGTGACGTTAGGTAAGAAAGAAGCCTATGGAATAGAAAAGGGAGAATCTGGGACCTGTGGTGATGAGGGAATAGGGAGTATCTCAGCCAGTTATTGCTGTGTACAAACCATCCCAACACTCAGTGGCTCAAGGAGACAATCATTTATCATTCCTACAAGTCTAGAGCATCTGGGTTAGATTTGTCTTGGGTGTTTCTGCTCTACGTGTCTTTCCTCTTCTTCCTGGAGTGAATAGGCTAGAATGTCCTTCCTGTGGTGATGATGGCACAGAAAATTCAACCTCAGTAACACAAGGATGGTTGAAGCCTCCATGGTGTCACATCTGCTGAAGTCTCATCAGTCAAAGTGAGTCCTGTGGCCATGAGAAATCGTGCCCCACCCACAGGAAGAAGGCACTGCAAAATTACATGCCAAAGGAAAGGAAAGACGAAGAATTAGGACCATTCATACAGTCAAAGTGGGCCACATACTTATGGAAGACAGGAAAGAGGGAACACAGCCTACCTAGAAAAGCAGGAAAACTTCTTGAATGCCAGGGGATGGACCAGCAGGCCCACCCAGGAAACTCCCACTCTCTCTGAGAGAAATACCCACACAGACTATGGCAGAAGCCTCGATGAGCATGAGCTTTATTTAACACAGTTGGTAACAAAGGATTGGCAAGTCTTCTACGGTGGACTCTGGGCATGGGAGGTATTGAGGGGCATAGAAAACTTTACATAGATAGATAGTGCTGTTTTGGGATATAACAATAACAATAATAATAATAACTTCATTGAATCCAGAGTAAATGTGGAAAGGACCGAAATGAAATCACAAGTTTTTACAAAATTTGTCCCTAACCTTTAAGTAACCATACCTTACCCTGAACCTTTGATAGACTTACTAGCCCAATGTTGGTGTCCATATTAATATCAACAGCTACAGCCTGGCATCTATAAAATTCAAATACAAAATTGAGGAGGTTGTCGTTTATTTCTGTTTCAGTCCACGCTAGAACTAGGACTGTGTCTCTTTCAGTTCTGCACCCTCAGTGCCTGGAATAGTGCCTGGCATCGGCAGGTGCTTAATATTTACTTGCACTTAACTAACAGGAACTTTCTGCACCCCACTGAAACAAACAAAGAAACAAAAACCTGCAAAGAAAGTACGATCAGGCATTACACATATTACAAGGGCAATTTGACAGGCATTGATTCATCTATTTTTACCCTCTTAATCCCTTCCTTGGGTCATTGGTTGCTTTTAATGGGGAAACATCACCCAAAAGAGGCATCAGACAGGTACATAATCTTCCCGGATGCTCACACTGAGGGTTTCTTTCTGTTCTTAGAATGCTCTCTGTGTCTCCTAGAAGAGTTGGTTTTTTTAAAATAAGACTAAATATTTAAAGTACAGAGTGCCAAGTTTCCTTAACCCTAAAATCTTTTTTAGCAATTAGAGCAGGCTTGTGTTGTCTTGAATAATTTAAGAGATGCAAATACAAAATGGTCATTTAAAACATCTCAACTCAGGTAATTCCATGAATGTTCCCCTCTAGTACAGATAATTGAAAGATGATTTCCTGAGCTGAGTTTTAAGTGGAATCGGAGACAAATACACATCTGCGGAAGTTGCTTTTTGCTGTCTTTTGGTAGCAGGAGAAGACAGAGTGAGCTGATGCTTGAAGAGCTCTCATTTATGAAAACCGACTTTTAAAAATGTCTGAAGGGTTCATCAAGTCTCAGATTCTGCCTGTAAGAAAGCATGGTGGGAAGGAGGAGAGGGTGATGCTGGGTGGGCTGGGGCCTCTCCGTGAACTCTCCTTAGGCGTGAACATTATTAACAAGCCCAAGTTATTCCACGTTAGCCCCGCGCTTGCCTCGGCTCCCCACCCCACCTTCTGGTGTGTTGTTCTTGTCGTCCCTTTGCAGTCTCACTTCACCACTCTGTGAGACTGTGTGTCTGTGAAGACTTCCACTGGCCTTTGAATGATAATCACCTTAATGTGTCTCAGTTTAGCAGGGTCGTGCCTCCTAGACTATTTTGTGAGGAATAACCAATGAAAAGATTGTGGACTTCTTTGCAGCTACAAAATGATGCAGAAATGATCATGCGGAATAATTCCTCCTCCAGAAATCGTAAATTTTGTAGCAAAGAAAGGTAATAAGCAATTTTTAGCAGAAGGCTCTCTGCTTGTCCCCTGGGCATGAGGACAATGCAGTGGCCCTCAAAGTGTCCACCAGAGATGTCCTATGAGCCACATATACACTTTCACATTTCCTTATAGCCACACTTCTTTTAAAGTTTTTAAAAAGATGGAATTAATTTTAAGAGTATATTTATTTAACCCAATATATCCAAGCTTCCAATTCAACATATAATCAATATTAAAATGTAAATTAAATACTTTACTTTTTTCATATTAAGTCTTAAAAATGCAGTGTGTATTTTATGCTTGCAGCTCACCTCAAATTCAGATGCACATTTCAGGTGCTCAATGGCCACCACACATGGCCAGTGGCTCCTGGATAGAGCAGCACAGGCCTACACAATGGGCAGCCTGCCTAATACAAGATGTCGAACTTTCACTGAGTGGTGTCCATGAGTATGGGAACATGCTCTTAATTTCCCACAAATACTGAGGAATCTCACCTGCTGGACCACCCAGCAGGAACCCAGCCTCAGGGAAGGGAAGGGGGAAAGCTTTCTGAGCTACTATATGAACAAAGACTTAGGTCCTCTCATTTGCCGTACAGCAGGAGAAGAAATGGTTCTCATTTTGCAGGGGAATATTTAGGAAGACCAAAGACTTGCCAAGGTCACACAGCTGGTCTTGGCAAAGTGGGGAAGGAACTCAGGCTTGGCTCCAGGGTCCTGGCGCTTTCCAGTGTGTCATGTTTTGCACTTGGCCATCTCTGGGTAGCAGCAGTTCTCAAACTGGTGAGCATCCAAATCACCTGGAGGTCTTGTTAAAACACTGGTTGATGGGCCTTCCCGCAGAGCTTTTGACTCAGCAAATTAAGGTGGGGCCTGGGAATTTACATTTTAACAAGTTCGCAGGGCATACTGATGGTGCTAGTCCAGGGACCACACTCTCAGAACCTCTGCTGTATATACTAGATTTGATGCCCTTAATAAGGACCTATCTGTCTTAAGCTAATAGTGATGCTTCCCTGGTCTGCCAGAAACCAAACCAGTTTTTTAGTATCTTTTGTATTTATTTCAGAGAGGAAGGAAAAGGGGGGAGAAGAGGAGAGAGAGAGAGAGAGAGAGAGAGAGAGAGAGAGAGAGAGAGAGAGAGAGAGAGAGAAAGAAACATCAATTATGAGAATGAATTATTGAAACATCAATTATGAGAATGAATTATTGATCGGCTGCCTCCTCATCCTCCAGTGGGGACCAAACCCACAGCCCTGGCATGAGTCTTGACCAGGAATTGAACCCTGACCTCCTGGCTTATATGTCAACACTTAACCACGCCTGCTGGGCCAAACGCCAAACTTTGACTTATAAATTTGCCCATTGTTGTTCTCTAAGTCAGCTAAAGTTGGCTACCACATATATGGACTGGAATAGGTCCACTTATTATGAACCTTTTTACTCATAATAAATCATTGAACATAAGTACTTTTTTTACAAGTAGGGAGGCATACACCTCTTCACTCAGGTCCTGCAGTGAATGTCTTATATCATGAAAACATTCATTAGTCCCTTCTAAAACACACACTTCTAAGTCATCACTACTTGCTTTTGAAAAATGTGTGCAGTATCTTTTATTTAAGATGCAGCTACATTATCAAGTGTTTTCTTGGTGGCATTTTTTAAAGGCAAGTGACAGTCACTGTATATTCATCACAGCTTATAAAACTCTGATCCGAGTCTGAATTTTAACTTATTATATCTTAACCATCACTGCTGTGCTCAAGAAGCAAGAAATGATTTGCCTAATTGTAAGTTCCACCATCTCTTGATTTATTAAGTGACGTGAGGGCACTTTCAATTTTTCTAGCCATTGACCTGTAGCGCTTTTCATTCTTGCAAGAGGGTTTTTTTTCATTCCTCTTATTTATCTGTAATGACTTTTAAGCCCTCCCAAAACCTGTCACATCTGAAGAAAAACAATAGATTACCTGATGTACATCACAGAGCCCGTCATTTTCATGAGATGACAGCAGACCCAGGTGTGCTGATTGGGTGGGAACAGGTCAAACTAATTCTGGTGCTGAGAATGGAAGTCATCTTCATTAGAGGCTTCGTCAGGAATGTGGGTAACATCTGGGTGTTTGAAACAGACAAGAGAGGCAGGCTTGCGGGTGTTGTCAGTCTAATGGCAGTATTAGTGGAAGTAAGGTGGGGCCAATCGGCTGGAGAGACCACTGGGTCCCGCAACTTTCCTCCCAGCTTCCACCTTTCATAACAAATGCACTGATCCTGTTTTCTTGTCTAAATATGGATTCATTGATGTGAGTGTTTGTTTTTAATTTTAGAATAGTTCATCCTTGTAGCATCCTTAGAGTTTTTAAGAAGGGAAAGGGTGGTTCTCAAACTGGTGAGCATTAGTTTACATTGTTGAGGTAACCTAGTGCTAACTGGTGGAGTCTGGTGTATCTGTATAAATGAAAACGAATAAGGATTTTAATACCCCAATAACACAAAGACGTGTGTGTTTTCAACAAAAACATTAGGAGAAAAGGCCACCCGTTCCATCACGTCGCCAAAAATACCTGCCATTTCTCAAAGCTTACCCCTACCATGTGTTTCTTCCAGGATCACTGAGCCCTGCTCCGTACCTACGTACTAGTTTCAGAGAACTGGTGAAAAGAAGGCTTGGGGAAGGCTGGAGTGGAAAGAGGAAAAAGCCATAAGATTAAAAGTCAGACTTGAAGAGTTCTTGTTACAGTGCAGTGCATATATGCAGAACCCTTTCATTTTATTTGACTCAGAAGCAAGTAGAACCGCCTTGCAGTGAATTTCTTTAAAACATAGCCTACCAGAATTTTTATTTGATTGCATCTTGAGACAAGCCTAGACTCCCTCCTTAAAACACAAAGCCAGTGGCTGTGGGAGCAGCGCTGTGCTTCCCAGCTTTCTGGAAGGGGCAATTCCTCCCTTGGTGGGACACTTCTGTGGGCTTTGTTGGGGAGTAGTCCTGAAAGCTTGCCTTAGAGCCATGGTCGGCAAACTGCGGCTCTCGAGCCACATGCGGCTCTTTGGCCCGTTGAATGTGGCTCTTCCACAAAATACCACAGCCTGGGCGAGTCTATTTTGAACAAGTGGCATTAGAAGAAGTTTAAGTTTAAAAAATTTGGCTCTCAAGAGAAATTTCGATCGTTATACTGTTGATATTTGGCTCTGTTGACTAACGAGTTTGCCAACCACTGCTCTAGAGCCTACTCGTCTCTCTACCAACTACTTTGTAAGTACCAAATTCCTGAATTAAATCCCTTTCTGCTTAAACTAGTTAGAATGGATTATCTTATTGGCAACTGAACCTTGACTAATCCAGAAGGGAATTTATACTGAGGATACTGGGGATGTCACCTAGAAATGGAGTATTAAGAAATCAGAGAGCCGAAACTGGTTTGGCTCAGTGAATAGAGCGTTGGTCTGAGGACTGAAAGGTCCCAGGTTCGATTCCGGTCAAGGGCATGTACCTTGGTTGTGAGCATCCCCGGTGGGGGGTGTACAGGAGGTGGCTGGTCAATCTTTCTCATTGATGTTTGTAGCTTTCTATCCCTCTCCTTTCTTCTCTCTAAGAAATTAATAAAAAAAATTTAAATAAAGAAATCAGAGAGTGCTTTTTCCCTCCTACTTTCTGTGTATCTATATATCTCTATCTCTCTCGCCTACTTTATCCTTCCTTCTCAGTAAATCTCCTTTCTCTACTCATCAGCACTTGGAGTTCTCTCCCTGATATACTTGCTCAGAAATGATGGACAGTCCTTGAATTCTAACCCAAAATTCCAAAGGGACAGAATCTGCTTGGCATAGTTTAAGCTACATGCCTACCCCCAGTTCAGTTGGTTATTATTTCAGTTACAAAACCCTCTTAAGTTTTTTAGTTGTTTAATAATCCACATTTGCAATTAAAGAAGCTGAGTCTTGGACAGTTTACATGACTTGCCCCAAATCACACTACTGTTAAGTAGAAGATTCAGGATTTACACCATGTCTCCTGACCTCAATTTAAATGCTCATTCCACTATACCATCCCTGCCTCTTCAGCATATATAATTATATCTGTGCAGTGTTTTACAACTTGCAGTGTTTTTTTATATCCTCTCATTTAATCATTCCAATAGTCCCATTATCATTGCTATTCCTATTTTACAGACAAGAAAATCGATGCTCACAGAAGTTAATGTGATTTGTTCAAGGTCAGACATTTCATAAGAAATGATGCCAAGGTTCAAACCTCCATCTTCTGGTTGTTACAGGAATTTATGTTGGGGTGGGATGGGAGAAGCTAAAATGTATATGTAACTAAATCTAATATGATGTCAAATCTGATATCTCAAAACCATTTCTTATAATGGGTTCTAAGAGAAGCAGCAAAAATATGATACTGTTTGTTTTGTTTTGTTTTGTTTTTGATGAAGTGATGGAGGGAAATCTGTTGAACCCTAAAAAAAATATATAAATAAATGGCAGTTTTAAGGAAAGGACCGCAGCCTGGCTACAAGGAAGATTCTCTCCACTTCCTTCTAAAGATAATAGGAAAGGTTATGACACTAGCAGATGACTAAGGAACTGATAAAACACACCTGAAGTAGGAATTTAAAGATCAACAAGAACTGCAGAATGCTGTTAAGCTCAGTATTTGGGCAAAGACCTTGCTAAAGTGCCTTGCTAATCTGTACTTTGAAGAGAAATCTAGATGACCTTCCAATGTTAATACATTTTGGAAATTATTTCTATTGGGGAGGGACAGCATTAGCATGAAAGACACATCCTTGCTTCTCGTCATCACTTTTAGAAGTAGTTATGCTTTCCTTTCCATCTAACTTTTGCTAAGAAAGGCATTTCCCAAGAGAAATTACAAAGGCATTTTCTGCACTGTCTTGAACTAATAGTTATTGAGCTGCTGTCATGTACAAAGCACAATGCAGGGCAGGCAATGGACCAAGTATTTCTGGGTTTTTGCGAGCAGCTCCATTATTTTTCCCATGCTGACCTTGTGGCAGTGGGGCAGAACCCCGTGATAGAAGGCTCAATTATTGTAATTCTCTCTCCGAAGAGCTTTCATCAGGCATTTCCATTCCCCAAGGTCTGTGTTTAATGCAGATCTCTGATTACTTGTGGTAGTGATGGAAGTCCAGGCTGCACTCATGCAGAAACCTTGCCCTCCTGGAGAAGTTCTGGCCCCTCCTCCCTGGTCAACATTAGGCTCAGTGCAGCCCGCTGCACTTCTGACCACTACTTAAAAACTATTTTAAAACTCCAGTATGTTCTTTGCTATTTCATAGCTAGCTCTTTTCACTCTCCTGACCTCACTCTACGGCTTGTTTCAATATCTTTTCTGCTATGTCATCGTCATATAATAAAATCTTTGTTCCTAAATTGACACAGAAGTCCATCATGATTGCCTGGAATGACCCTGTAATAATTTCTGTGAAAGGTGAAGCTGAGTTTTATTGTCATCTTGGCTTTCTAAAGGAAACAAAAGAAACTTAGGAGACATGGGAGACAATCTGGAGAGCAAGAAGTGGGATGATCTGAAGCTAAACTGTATTTTCTTAGAGTCCCAGTGCCAAAGACCAAGGCTTTGGCAGAGGCCAATGGGAGAAGCATCCTCTTTGTTAAGGCCCTGAGCTTAGAAAGTTCAGCAGTGGGAGGCATGAATCAATAACAGAATCTTTCACTTGGATTTTTTATGATCTTTGCTGATATTCTTCACTTTGTTCATCTTATTATCATAATTTTTAAAACTAAAACACTAAATGGGTTCATTTCACCTGGAAAACTATAATCGGCTCTCTTTTTAGGATTCCATTTACTGCCAAGTCCATTAAAGGTCTTTCCCTCTATGTCTATGAGGCAGCCCCTCAAAAGAACCTCTGGCGTTCCTTGGCACACAGTTGGAAAATCACTGTCATTCTTGTAGCTTTGTGCATGATTCTGTGATTCTGTGACCTGTGGATGAGTACCAGAAATCTGATATCAGAGGGTGAGAAAGAGAGAAAAATAACTTTTTTCTTTTATTCTCCCCTTACCACCTATCCTTCCCTCTTTTGTCCCTGTTCTAATTTTCTTATTTCCTCAATTTTTCTCCTCTATCACTTTACCAAGGTAAGAAAAAGTTCAAACTATGGGTTTGGTGAACTATACCAGGTGTCCCATAAAAGTCATACTCAAAACACACTCCTCCAAAAAATGATGTTTGGGGAAAGAAAATCCACTTCATGTGTTTTTAGTCAATACCTCTGAATGGCACCAAACCTAAAGTAGCTTAATCTTGGTTTTCATACCAATCGTATACATTCTGTTTCCATTATTATTTGCATTTAGCAGTGCTTATACTGAGTAGCATTGTAATTGCTTGTCTTTATCCTAAGAAACTTGGATTTTTCTGTCTAAAAAGCTAAAAAAAACAAAAATCACTGAACATCTCTAAATTTTAAATGATTCGGCCATAATCCAAACCAATAACTAAAGGTTAAAGTCATAATCAAACACAATAAGCTTGGGCTTTCTGAAGATGGCATTTGTCAGGGGGACCATCATGAACATTCTCTGCAGTCTTCTCGTTAATGCTCTCAGTGAGGAGACGAGTAGTGATCGAGTAGAAACTGTCAGGTCCAGAACAGCTGGCTGTCAGATGGAGCTGAGAGAGGTCATTTGGCCCTATAATCAGGGAATGGCTCTAAAGGATGAAGTATGATTGCTGGAAGATCTGTAAATCCAGAGGTGGCTCTGGCAGATGGAGAGGAACCAGAAAGATCATCTGAAAATTCAGGTAACACCCAGAGTGACAGGATCACCAGAATCACCTCATCTCTGATATTATGAGGCCCAGGAATCTGGTTTGATTCTCTCCAGCTGGTATTCATGTTGTTTCTGGATAAAATTTGCATTTAGGCTCCTCCAAAATGAGTTTTAGTATGCTATGTATGTTTTTTATTTTTTTTAAAGTATCCTCAGTTTTCTTTGTTATACAACCTTGTGTTTTTAAGCCTCTTTCATTGAGCATTTCAAAGCCTTTTAAGCCAACCTTACAACTTGCACATGAGGCGGGAAATGATATTGTTGGGGGGAAAAACCATAAAAGTTAAATGGATTGGCCAAAGTATATCACCAAATCCACAGGTTGGCTTGAGAATAAAACCCAGAGTTCAGTGGCTTCTGACTCTCTCCTCACAATCTTCATGTTCTGTAGTATTTTTTTTTAAGTACAGTGACCTGGTCAGTTGGTGGAGGAAGTCTGAGAATTTGCTGAAAACACTTTTCTTTGCTCAGCGAGAAAAAGTTAACACCAGAGGGTAACATTTCATTGGCCTTCTGTGAACTGACTTCACACGCCTGTCCCTGGGGAGTGAAAACACTCTCCGTGTTGCCATATTATTAGTGAAGTCAACAGAGTTGGGCTTGAGCCTTTTCCTTTGCCCACACAGCTAGAGGTACTATGTGACTAAACAGTATGAAATGACCTTGCAGGGAACTCCTAGGGTCTCTTAGTATCCCTTTGTCTCTATAGATACTCCCCTTCCTGGCAACAGAATCCATGCCACTTAGCCTGCCAGTTATATCATTTCTATGACTGACAATTTTCAGATGATGAGAAACAGGGCCAGCAGTCAAGGTCCCTATCACTAAGGGACTCGTTTGACTTATTTCCCAGAGCAAAACACTGCTCCCAGCATCTCCTTTTGAGAAGACAAGTTTGTTTCCACCTTTTATCAAACTGAAACAGCCCTCTCTCCAATTGGCCTATTCTGTGGCACTGCAATATTTCATACAAATGTCAGTCAGAACCACACTCATGTGGTTCCATAACCACATGCACACACAACTGTTGGATGGTACGAGTGAAATGAAATGGGATGCCTGGACAAAATGACTCTGAACACCAGCCTAGTCTTCCTACAAGTTCCATCAGCTATTAAGGACAGATGCTACTCAGTAGTTAATGAAAGAACCAGATTGCCCTCAGTCGTTTGGGAAACAAATAGAGGTGTGGATATCATTTCAGACATCCCAGGCATTCCTCATTAAGTACATTCTTTTTCCATCCAACCAGTATTTCCATCCAATTTTAAAAGGGACAAGCTGCCTTCTGGTTTTACGTAATCTATCAAAGCTGAGTTGAGGGGTGTCCAAGTCTTCGAGTGTGGGGAGAGAGGCCTATGAGCAGCTTTTCTTTCTGTCACTCAGGAGGAAACAGAAAGAATGGGCTTTGAGGACAGAGAGACATGTCTACACTAAATATTGCCTTTCTAAGTACAAAACATTCTCCCCGAACAGCCTAAAGTTCAAATTCTCAAGATT
The DNA here is from genome assembly GCA_963924515.1 of Vespertilio murinus. Classification (NCBI taxonomy): domain Eukaryota; kingdom Metazoa; phylum Chordata; class Mammalia; order Chiroptera; family Vespertilionidae; genus Vespertilio; species Vespertilio murinus. The sequence continues at coordinate 36,282,158 of OZ004712.1, forward strand.
GGGGTTGTTAAAGAAGGTATACCAATATTAGGTTGAGCCCTAGGAAATGGCCAACAGTTGACCTTTTTACCTATAAAAAAAATAGCAATTTCTTACAGTTACTCTAATACCAAAAAATTAACAATTTACTTTTTTACATACAAAGTAGAAGTTTGCACCAAGACAATGGCTTGAAAGTAATACAATCTCAACAGAGAAAGGAATTTCTAAATTTATCTATTTGACATATCAAAGGTTAAGTAAAAGGATTTTCTCTCAAACCCTGATCTACCTTGAAGGCCCAAACAAAAAAGCTGGAGTCAGCCTACTATGGGGAATTTTGGAACCTCAATACACTGTAAGAGATATGAGGCAAAGAAGGTGAGTCAGCAAGGAGAGCTGTATAGTTTTCTCAGGAGACTTAAAGGAAAGAGGTAGACCACTGTTTTCTAAAATGCTGTGAGGAAGATAAATTAGATGTCTCCAAACAGAAGACAAGAATAGCAATTAAGCAACAAAAAGTTCTAAGAATGTAAGAGGCTGATGTTAACTTTAAATTGGAATCTAGAGATTGAAAAAAAATGGAGCCATGAACAGAAAGAGATTCTATGAAGCATAATTGAGTTGGACGACTACTTGAAGACTCAATGTAGAGGAGGTTAAAGATTGGAGAAGTAACCAGTAACCCTTGCGTTTATGTAGGGCAGTCTTTCTCTGAGAATATCCAAATAATTGTTTATGTGCACATAAATGCTGGACTTAATAATACTTGCTTATTGAGCTTCATAACATTCTCAGGAAAGTGGAATAGCGCAGACCATAATGACACAGGTATAATCTACTCAGATGGGACCACTCTGGGAATGGCAATCATCTCCACTCCCACAGCCATTGCAGACCTTAATAATTGATCCTGGCTCTCTTCTACATGAACCTGAAGGAAGTCTCAGTATCCTCCTCAATATAGATTTCAGGAAGCTTCTACCAAGTAATAAGAAACAAAACCAAAAATGAAGCCTATTTTCCATAGCCACTGTGGGTCCCCCTTCTCTGCCTTTGTTTACTCTCTCCTCTAGAAGATTTCTCCTCCCCTCGCAACTTTTTCAGCCTCACCCAGCCCTTACTCCCCTACCAACCAACACCATCTGCCATCTCATGCGGAATGTGAATTCCTTAAATGCAGGTACCTTCCTTCTCTTCACTGGTAAACTTCCAAGACTCTAGAAAAGTGCTTAGCATGGGATGAAGTTCAACAGATATCGATGGAATGGATGAATACATCATTGCTTGTTTATCTCCTACATCACTTCTGTATTGAACCCTCCCCAGTCCTTCCAGCCTGAAGCCCCCCCAATTTCTACTCTCACTTCACCTTGCCACACAGTATGAAACTCTTGACCAAACTTATATCTCCTGTAGACCCTCAATCAGTGTTTGTTGAATTAAGTTAGAATTAGAAGAGACTTGACTAAATAATAAAAAATAATATACCTCCCAGGTGTGTGGCACTTTCACTTTTTTGGATATATATTTTACATCATGTCATTTCTATACACTGAACAGAACAGAAATTATCTCCATTTTATCAGAGAGAACAAAGGCACAGAAGTGGGCTTCCCGTGATTTGTTCCTGTTGGAGTAGACAAGAGCATCTGTCTACTCAGGGCTCTTGCTTTTAGATCATTTGCTTCAGTTGAGAATACCGGTATATTCATATTCTCCAATTCTATACGTTTTGGAAATATAAACTAGTTATATAGTTGTAGTTATGGTTTGAGTATTTCAGTAAATGTTTTTAAAAGAAAACTAGTTTTCTAAGCCCAATGAATATTGATATTTTGGCTCTATTTTGTAGTTACTAATTAGTACTGCTCCTACTGTTCAGAATCCTCATCCCTGAGTGATTTGCTTACTTTACAGCCCTCTCTGAAGAAAATAAGACACTTTGGATTTTTCTCCTTAGTTTTGTTTAATTATTATTTAATCTCCTTAGTTTTGTTTTTATTATTTTTAATATCCTAAAATGGCCACTTCCCTGCTGGCCAATCATTTAAGGCTAATAATAACTGCTCCTATTCATCATAGTTCCCTGTCTATTGTTCCTTTTATTCACTCGCTCTGGAGGGATAGTGTGAATTTTTTGACCCCCCACTTGACAGGTTAAAAAATGAGGTGTAAAGGACGGAAGTGACTTGCCCAAAATCATTCAATCAGCTAATGACATAGTGACTATTGGAACCCAATTCTTTTGACCCCAGGGCCTACACTCTTTCTGCTCAAATCCAATGGCCTTTGTGTGAGCTGTCTCACAGCCACACGCTCCCAGGGCATGCAGAGGGGAGAGTTGAGACAAGGAACTCAAACTGCCTTCTCACCCAGCCCCTCAAGGACACTGGACCCCGCACAGCAGTGCCCTCTTCTGTGCTGATGTCACCTCAGCTCACACTCAACTGCTGCCCTGCAAAGTGAACAGCAGCATCACACAGAGATAAAGCAGAAAGCAGAAATCTCATTCCCTGGCTGCCTCGGGTAGAGAAGAAAGCATGCTTGGGGCTCCTCCTTCCAGAGTGGGTTCACCTTCAGCATATAAATAGCAGCCTCCTTCCCAGGATACGTCCTGCTCTCGAGGCAGACAAGCCACGGGTTCAATGGGCAAGACCCATGACTCCAGCTTCAATCCTGCAATCAGATATAGTCGTAATTCCAGTTCTGTGCAATTTGGCTAACATTAACTTTATTGGGTAATTACTTTTCGAGAGTACTGTTAACAACAATGTCAACAAGAATGTCAGCTTTCAAAGGAAGGGGTGCTTGCTGACAGCAAAGAGAAGCTGAGGCGGGTTTTCCTTGTAACCTCTTTATTAAAATGTTAAGTCATTTCCTCCTTTGTGGGCCTTTCTTTCTAGTTTGCACGGGACCACAGCTGCTTGGATGAACATGCAGCTGCCCAGCCTTTTTGGCATCCACACCAGCTGCCTCTGAGCCAGAGAAGTCCCCCTGGGGGTTTCTTGCCCACCTGGGAACTGACAGGGCAAAGAAGGGCACTGGCTGCACCCGTCATCCCAGTGAGGTAATCAAGGACAGGCAGGGTGCTGCTGGGGGAGAGCCAGGGTGGCTCTTACCTGAGATGGCTCCCCTGGGCCCTCCTCTCACAGTCCAGAAGCCCTTGGGGGATATCCACCTGCTGCCTTAGGCCCGCTCCCCATATCCTCAGAGGGGTCCTTATCCCCACCAGAGGCAGAAGAGGCTCCCGCCACTACCACTGCGCTCCCCAGTCATGAGCCCAGCTTGTGGCTGAGCAGCACTCCTCCTGTGGGAGATCACTGACCACCAGGGGGCAGCTCCTGTGTTGAGCGTCTGCCACCTGGTGGTCAGTGCACGTCATAGTGACTGATTGTTCTGCCGTTCGGTCAATTTGCATATTAGCCTTTTTTTTAGATAGGATTACCTAACCCTAACAATGAGTTAGATCAGCTATTTTCCCATGGTAAAAAAAAAAAACTAAACCAAAATATTTTTAGATAACTTGTCCAATGTCATTCTGCTAATAGGCAACAGGGCCAGGATTTGGTCCCAGGCAGCCTGTGTCCAGGACCCAATTATTACCTCTTTGCTGTACACTTCTTTGCCCTCCCTCTGATAAGGTGGGTCTTTGCAACCAGAGGTCAAACAAAGCCTTTCGTTTTCCCAGTGCTTAAACCCCAGTAAAGCCTCTAACAAATGCTTGTCACTGTGTCCCAGTGTTTTTCCAGAACTTGGGCTTTGTAAGAAAAGAGAGCTTTTGACTATTTATATTCTGAGCATCAAGATATGGTTCATTTTATTCAAGTACTTTTGTATACTCAGTTCTTCCTGATCGTGTGCCTTGTCTGAAGCTTTGCGCTGAGGATCTCTGTTTGCAGTACAAGGAGCATGCTGGATTAAAGACCTCATTCAGGGGGCAGAATATACGAGTCTTAGCATCTTTCTACATTAGAGCAAAACCACACTGTGAAATTCCCCCTCGCCTGTTCTCTCTGATGCAAGGGAAATGCTGAGCCATCAGCTCTGGTGTTACAGTCACAGCAAATTACCGGCTTTTCTGGGGCAGGTTCAATTTCAAGGGTCCTGCCCCATTGTCAACACACACATCAAAGGTTGAATTACCCCAAGACTCAAAAATAGGATAAACATAGTATGGTGCATTTCAGGCAATTAAGTAGAGATACTAATTTTCGTAGGTTACTAACCAAACAATATTTCCCAGGAAACCTCAACTCTCTTAATATGACCCATTTGTGCCCAGATGCCAACCCTTCTTTGTACACATACAAAAAATGTATTTTTTCATTTTCCTGCCAGGTATGTGCGAAATGGTTGCCAGCTAAGGAAAAAAAAAAAAAAGTTAAGAGATTAAAGAAATAGTTTGCAAGAATTTAAAAATACCGTCTCCTACCAGACTGAAAAATGTGATTTAAAACCTCAAAGACTTTGCTTGCCCTGAAGCAAACAGCCGCTGTAATAATGTAACTGGAACCTTTTATTACATTACTCATTAACTTTAAAATTGCACATCTTCTGAATATAGCCCAAAACTAACAATCTTCCTTCCTCTCTACAAGGCTTATTTTTCTTCTAGATGCTCTAACTTTCTTTTCCATCTCTTTTTCTTAGCTTATCAGAATATTTTTTTTTTAGAAATGTGTGCTCACTTTCTTCTTACATCTTGGATTTGCACATGTGCTCTAAAATGCATTCAATTTGCATCAGAATCTTGGATCGCATTGTTTAGAAGAAAAGGAGAGTGTGATTCCAAAAATTACCTCTGTCCATATGTTCTAGTTTGGGTCTAAGGAATAAACTGGATGGTACCAGACCAAAGCCAACAAAGAGTATAGATCCAGTGGGTCTAAACTAAGTGTATTCCTAACAACAGCGAAGCTTCATGTGGCGAACATCATATATACAAAGGACTAGAGTCCAAAGTCACTCAGGCTGCGACAGAAACTCTATGCCCACACTGATGAGAAGATGCATTCAGAAATATGACATGTTAGCCTATTGCCATAATTATCATGCCAAATACAACAAGTTTTTGTTTGTAATCAGACTCAAAATCTAAATGTGACCAAGGTATCCGTGAGTTTCCCCACCCCCGCTGCTCTTCCTCAGGCCTTCCTCCCAAACTCCGGTGAAGACATCCTGCATCTGAAACACCCAAAGTTCTAGTCCAGGTTCAAGAGACCCTGTTGTCCCTTTTTCTCCGAATCTCAGCCAGCGTTCGCCTTGGAAGTGCCTCCAAACCACGTCCAAGCCTCTAGCCCACTGGGCCCACCCCCAGTGTTTCTGATTGCAAAGGTCTGGGGTGGGGCCCAAACAGAAGTGCATTTCTCATAAGCTCCCAGGTGACGCGAATCTGCCAACCCAGGACCACGCATGGAGACCCTCCGATCTTAAACTAACAAGGAAGTGCCATTTTAATGCCCCAAATATTTATATTGACATTTGGATGTTTTTTTTTCTTTTCTTTTTTTTCAATCTCCTTAAACAGTTCCCTGGTTAATCACTCCCCTCCCGCCTCCTGAATTTGAGATGTTCTCTTTTCATTGCATATTTCTCCTGTGCTTGGTTTCCTATTTCACAGCATGTAGAACTGTAAGGATCACAGTGGATGTCTGAGCTGCCAGACCGAAGGCTAACTAATCCCAAAGTGTAAAAAAACAGTGACAGGCTCTTGTGAGAAGGGGAACAAGCCTACCTACTCATGGCTGAAAACCCCTTGCCCTCTGCAGAAAAGCCCCTCTTGAGAAATAAAATGATGCTCAGTTGGGTGACCTCTGACCTGAGACCTCCCTGGAAGGGAACATCATGTTCCAGCATCTCCCAGACGGCACAGCGCTGTCCAGTTCTGAGTGCCGTGACCTCTGGGAGTCTCAAGTTGTCTGGGACATGGGAAAGAGATGCAGAGAGCTAAACCGTAGCCCCAAAGACCGGGGTGTGGCCATAGGAGAAAGGAGCCGCCTCTCTTGTCTTTATTTTCTGCCTGAAGGGTTTTTGTTGTTGTTGACGTCGCCTGTATGGTTTCTAGTGGCACATTCTTTGATGTGTTTGGAGATGAGCACTCGGGCTTGAGCACTTGGTTTTTTTCCCTCCCAGGGAAGATGGGCTGCAAAGGCGCAGCAGGAATGGTGCTTTAATAAGCCGTGAGCCCTTTGACAAACAGACACACACCCTGGAGTGGCCCATCCGTCCTGACTCTGTTGCTGTCATGGTACCAAGTCAGAGAACGCCGCTGCGGGCCAGAGGCTGATGGAAATAAGGGGCCCCAGGCTTTTCCTGGGGATACCTTCTGGTGGCTGCGTCTGTAGATCCTCATTTTCCTTTTCAGCTAATGATTCCCTTGGCCTGACCCAACAACCCCCAAAGGCAACATTCCCAGAGATCGCCCCAGTGCCTGATCACCAGCGCTTCACAGAACCCGGCTTGTCTTATTTACAATAATTACTCCGCAGAAAACCAGGGAGACCGTTTCACTGTCTTCTCCATGAACCAGTGGTTTTCCTCTTCTTCACTATCTGAGTGTCTGAGTTGGAATGGGAACACAGTACAAATTACATTCTTTTGAGAAATTCCTGCAAATGAAAGGAAAGAGGAGGGTGGGGATCGCTTATCAGTTAAGAGATCATTTTGGCAGCCTCGCTTCACCAGCTGTTTATTCGAGCTTGCAGGATTTGATGTGTAGGAGAGAATGTGGCTGTATTTAATCTGTTCCTCTTCCCGGAACAGTGCAAACCGAAGCTCCTGGGCTGAGCTTGCTGGAACTAGAGCCCTGCCTTCCAGGAAGGAAAAGGGCTGAGAAGGAAGTAGACCCAGGCCCTATCTGGCAGTGGAGCCAAAGGTGCTATGGCTGGAGAGGTCCTGAGCCCCACATACTTCTGATTTCTTTCACACGCTTTCCGAGCCAGAGACTGAGTGGGGTTTAGGTTTGTTGTTATCCTGGGCTCTCCATGGTCCCTACCTTCTTGACTCATCTAAAGCCTAACCCTACTTCTCATTCTCCCACAACCTTGTGTGGAGACGGTACCACCTCGGCTCAAGTGCCTTGATCAGCTGTTACCTCACTGGCCAAATCATTGATATTGGAACAGCCGAGTTGTATGGAGTTTAGGATATATGTCCGGTGTGGGGTGAGGGGAGTCAAGAGCACATTCAGTGGCAGACTTGACCACTCCACAAATATACCCACGAAGTGCTCCGAGCTCTACATATTCATTCACATGGAAGGAGCATGATCCCCAAGTAGAATGAATCACCCCTCACTCTGTCTGCAATTGTGTGCACCCTTCAGGAACTTGCTGAGTCCATTAACATCCACTGCACTTCACACACACACACACACACACACACACACACACACACCTTCTCGTACCTTGGCTAGCACACTTCTTCTGCCCCAGGCCCCCTTTCCCCTCCCATCATCACCTGCCATTTCTCCCCACTGGAGCTCCTGGATTGAGGCACCAACAGCGCAGTGGCCGGATGCCCCTGTTCTGGCACCAGACCGCCCCAGTTAAAATCCAGGCCCCCACACATGCAGCAAGCACTAAACCATTCCATGTTACAGGATCCTCTTCTCTAAAAGGGGGTTATACTAACAGACTCTACTGCAGGGGCATGCCAGGAGGGCTCCATCCAGTGGAATTATTTTATGTAGAGTACTTGCCAAAATGGCTGGCTAAATCAATCTGAGTTATCATTATTTTTCAACCCCCAATTTGAATGTCGAGTGTATCCTCTAGGAACCCCTTTTTCCCTCTTTTTCCCTCTGTGCATGGGCCTTGTAGTTTACATATATTATAATTATAGATGGCTAGATCCTATGGAGCATAAATTCTGCTGCCTGACTACCTGGGTTCAAAGCCTGGCTATTGACCCTCTTTGTAGCTATATGATATCCATGCATTGGTTTCTTCTTCAGTGGAATGAGAATAATAGGACTCACTTCAGAGGGCACACATAGGAATTAAGGAAGTCAGACATGTAAAGCACTTCAGCAATGCCAAGCACACAGAGAAAAAAATTGCAAGTCTAATAACTTAAAAGTAGCCCTTGCCAAGTGGATTTTTGAAATATGGTAGCAACCATACTTGGGTAAAAACTGCTGTTTGAATTTTAACCCTTCTAGTCTGGCTCCTGCACCTGATTAAACACGGAATAGTTATCTCAGCTTCCAGGTGGAGACTAAGGCAATTTTTCCAGTGTCTGGGACTATAAATACAAGAGATTGATTCCCAATGACTCAGTAGCTTTAGGGGTAGAAACTGTAGATAACCTTTATAGGTAACCTTTAGAGATTAACCGCTGAGTTCTACTTCTGTATTATCAGCAAGATAGGGCCACATTCCAATGTTCCCAGCCTTTAGAATTTAGAACAAAGGAAAATTCCGGTGGTACCTAGACATGTACCCTGGGAGAGCCGTGTGCCCCAGGGAAGCAGTGGGACCCAGGGGGAGGGGCAGTGAGAACCAGAGGAGGAGCGGATTCTATTCGTGTGGTCCTGAGATAGTCACCATAAAACAAGCAGACTGCCAAATGAGGAGCGGATTCTATTCATGTGGTCATGAGATGGTCACCATAAAACAAGCAGATTGTCAAATGACAGCGGGGAGGGGAAGGAGACCTGGGGGGAGATAAGTGAACAACCGAAGGACTGGTATGCATGCATATAAGTACAACCAATGAACACAGAACTCTGGGGAGGGAGGGCATGAATGGGAGGGGCCAATAGTAAGCTATGTACACAAATAATACCTTAATAAATTTTTTTAAAAAAAGAACAGCACAAACAATTAAAAAAAAAAAAAAAAGGACTGCCTACCCCTGGAATAGTGTGGTCCTGTGGAGTCCACCTGCGTGTGGTGCTCTTGCGGCCATCCTGGCTAGTTTTTCAATAAATCCTTGCCTGCTTTTTTTTAATCAATCATCAGCCTCCAGTGGTCCTATTTTGAACCCAGGGTTTGACCCCACAACAATTTTGGCTCAGTGGATTGAGCATTGCCCTCAGATTAAAGGGTCCTGGGTTTGATTCCAGTCAAAGCCATGTACCTCAGTTGCAGACTCAATCCCTGGCCCTGTTTGGAACATGTGCGGGAGGCAACCAGTTGATGTGTCTCTCTCACATTGGTGTTTCTCTCTCTCTGTCTCTGCCCCTCCCTTCCACTCTTTCTAAAATGAATAAAAAAATATTCTTGAGTGAAGATAAAATAAAATAAAATAAAATAAAATAAAATAAAATAAAGCCCTTTTCTTAACCCTACATACTCCCAGATCTACGCTTTTTCTTCATCACAAAGCTTCTTGACAGAGTTACTTTCACCTTCTCTCTCCTCACCCACTTCCTCACCACAAACTGTCCTCTGGACTTTCCAGATATTCATCAATGTCACTAGTGACCTCTGTGCCATTAAATTTAAAGAACACTGTTTGGTCCTTATCTTTTTCTACTTCTCTTGAGTATTCGACACTAATAACCACTTCTTCCTATATGAATCCTCTCTTCTTTTGGCTGCCTTGTTTTCCTCCTTTCTCGTAATATATTCTGCTTTGAGGGTCTCTCCTCCACTGCCTTCCCTTTAAATATTAATGTTATTTGTGATTTAATTATAAAAACTGTTCTTATTATCTATCATTTTAGACCAAACTACTCCCAAAACTTAATGGCCTAAAGCAACAACTATTCTATTACATTCATAATATTGTGGGTCAGAAGTTCAGACAGGGCTCAGTAGGGCAATTCTTCTGTTCCACATGGCATTGACGGGAGATCACTCACTGATATTCAGTTAGTGGCTGGGCTGAGCTGAGCTGGAAGTTCCCAGATGTCTTCACTCACATGCCTGGCACCAGAAAGTTTGGGCGCTATCCCTCTCCATGGATTCTCAGGACTTTCCATGAGGTTGTCAGTCATCTTGCATGGCGGGTGAGGGATCCAAGAGCAAGTGCTCCACGAGATAGGAAGAGAAAGCTTAGAGCCTGAGCCTGGAGACTGGCACAGCATTACTTCTGCCTCCTTTTATAGGTCAACTAGTTATAAGCCACCCACGTTCAAGGGAAGGAGACATAGACGCCATTTCTCAATGGGAAGAGAGATCCAAGAATTTGTGGCCATTATCAATCCACCACAGCCTTCTTCTCTTCAACAAAAAACAGTCAACACAGCCACCATTTTTCGCCTCGATTACTGCAATGCCTTTCTAACTGGCATCCTTGCTCCCGTGTTGCACCTTTCATCTCATTATCTACAATGAATTCAGAACAATGTTGCTCTGAATTCAATGTATATCACATCACTCTTCTGACTACTTAGCTTCTCTTTGCCATGATTGAATTCCTTAGTATGGCCAACTAGGTTCTTGGTGATTTTTACTGCTGATACTGGCACCTTTACCTCTCACCACATCTTCTGTGCTAAACCTCACAATACTGATGACCCAAGCATGCCATGCCTTCTTTTATCTCCAAGCCTTTGTACATCTGTTCCCTTTGGAATACTCCTCTACCCAGCATTTCCTGTGCTCCACCTCCTATGAGTGAGCACAGGTACACACACACCACATACACACACACACACACACACACACACACACACACACACACACACATTTTCACATTTATCCTCCACCAGATCTTGGCTTAGACAAGTGATTCTCAAAACGTGGTCCCAGACAGGCAGCATCAGCATCAACTGGGAACTTGTTAAAAAATCAAATTCTCAGACCCCACCCCAGAATTACTAAATCAGAAATTGCCGAGATGGGGTCCAGAAATGTCTATTTTAACAATATTCAGGTGATTGTGATGCAGTGTAAGTCTGAAAAACACTGGTTTAGACAACACTTCCTCTAGGAAGCTTTCTCTAATCTAACCCTCCACCCTACCTCTGGGATATAGGGATCTCTTCTGTGCGATTCCACAGACCCTCATCCTTCCCCTGATCATATCCCTATCACAGGGTAGTATAATTGCATACTTTCTTGTTTAACTCCAGGGGGCTCTCTCTGAGGTCCTATGGACAGGGACTGTATCTTGTTTATGCTGTATCCCCAGCGTCTAAATAATTATTGTATTCCCAGCATTCACACAACAGTAGCTCAATATAATGTGGTGAAACTTGGGATTAAAACCCAAATTTACATCCCAGTTTTCTAGAAAGATAGATTACAAACTCTAAAAACAAGAGATTTAATGCACTGAGAATATTGGAAATCAGCTGGGATCAAGCTTCAAATAAATGTTTCTATTCTTGCATAATAATAAGACATTGAGTAGATATAGTGCCTATGAAATATTTTAATAAAACCACAGCAATGAAAGATATACACTGTTGAATCAACCTAAAACCCTGAAAATTGACCACTTTACTCCAGCCCTGAAGTCAGATTAACCAAGTACATCATCTTGCCATTTCCACATGGCCACTTCCTTCATTGCTTACAATTTATTATGCACTGCCTAACTGAATTTACTGGATTTTTTTTAAATGCCATTGAATCTTTGGAAATTTGGCAGAAAAGAAGAATCTGGGTCATGCAACTGTGAAATCTAAATAAGGTATAATTAACATGTCCATCAACTTTTACAGAAATGACACTAGTTTGCAAACTATTCGTTAATTCTATACAATAACAGCAACTGAGTACAATGCAGACACCAAGCTTAAGCAGACGGTTCAGTGTAGTGCTCACCAGAGTTGTTGGTGATATGTAGGAACGATCTACTTCTATTTTACTTCTATTTTCTGCATGGAAAGTTATGACTATTTAAGATTTGGGACTGAATTATCAAAGAGTGGCAGGATAATTACTGACTCAGTCGTTTTAAATGTAACCTTATGACTAGCAAAATGCTCTGCAAATTATGAAAAACACTTCATGAATCACTAGGGAACGTGGGAAAGTGAACCCTTCTCATGAGAAATAAAACAGCAAAATGACTACATCTGAAAATCAGGAGAGACCTGAATTCAAGTTCCAAGTCCTAATTAGCCCTGAGGCCCACTTAACGTTTCTGTACCTCACCAGTAAAATGTGGTAATGATACCTCTTCAGAATGTTGTTTTGAGGATTAAGTAAGATAATACAAATATTCTGCTGAGCACAAAGCTAATATGCAAAATAGCTATTATTTCTCTTCTTCCTAGTCAGAATTAGACAGTGATATTAAAAAACAAGTGGAGTATAGAAATACTGTTTGTAGTTCCTCAAAAATGTAAAAACAGAACAACCATGTGGTCCAGAAACTACTTCTGGGAATATATCCAAAAGAATTGAATATGTCTCAAAGCTTTTTGGACACCCATGTCAAAGCAGCATTATTCACAATAGCCAAAAGATGGAAGTAATACAAATGTCTATTGATGGTAAACAAAATACAGTATATCCATGCAATGGGGTATTATTCAGCCTTTAAAAAGGAAAGAACTCCTACCATATGCTACAACATTGATATATACCTTGAGAAAATTATGTTATGAACATAAGCCAGTCACATAAAAAGAAAAATGATGTGTAATCCTACTTACATGAAGTATATAAAGTAGTAAAACTCATAGAAGCAGAAAGAAAATGTTGGTTACCAGAGCTGGGGGAAGGAGAAATTGGGAGTTGTTGTTTAAAGGGTATAGAGTTTCAGTTTTATATGATGAAAGAGTTATGGAAATCTGTTGCTCAACAATATAAATATACTTCATACTATTAAACTGCACATTTAAAAATGGGTAAGATTGCCATAACAGGTTCTGCTCAATCAATAGAGCATAGGCCTTCAGACTGAAAGGTTCCAGGTTCAATTCCAGTCAAAGGCATGTACCTTGGTTTCAGGCACATCCCAGTAGGGGGTGTGCAGGAGGCAGCTGATCAATGTTTCTCTCTCATCAATGTTTCTGACTCTATCCCTCTCCCTTCCTCTCTATACAAAATCAATAAAATGTATTTTTTAAAATATAGGTACAATGGTAAATTTTAGCCTATGTAGTTTTTACCATAATAAAATAGTTTTTTTAATTTAAAGAAACAGTGGATCTGATTCTATCCCTTTGTTCCCTCTAATACCATGTGCTGCTGCCCTTCTCACCACTCAGTCTAAGCCCCCTTTGCTCCCTCCTCCTCCTCTCCTTCTTCCCTTCAGTTGACAAGGTTCCTCAGGGTTCTGTCCTTGGTACTCTTCTTGCTCTCACTCTCCCAAGGATTTCTGCCACTCCTCCAGCTTTGCCAGCCATTTACGTGTCGATGACTGTTCACTGCTATAGCCCAAGTCACTTAACTAGGACTTGGAACTTAATAGGACTTGGAACTTAGGAGGTACTCAATAAATATTTTAAGTAAATAAATATCTACATCTCTAGCCCCTACCCAAATCAAAGCTCCAAAACTGTATTTTCCATCTACTCTCTGAATAGTTAGTTGACTGTCCCATAGACCGTTGAATTCAACATATCCAAAAGTTAATTTATTTAACCCCTCCTAGGAGAGATTTAAAAAAAGTTCCTCCTCATGATCTTAGTTAATATTGTTTTTTATTTTTTCAGCCTGCATTCACTGAATATACAAACCCTATTGGTCTTCGACTAGAAATATCTTGAGAACTCGGCCACTTCTCTCCTTCCCCAGGGTCTCAGCTTCTTTCAGTTGGACTACTGCAATAGCTTTCTTTTTTCTCCATTTGCTCCTCCAAGAAGTTCATTCTCTACGCTAATGCTAGATTTTCTTTCTAAAGGGCAACTCTCATTATGTTGCAGCACTGCTTAAGCTTTAAGCCCACTAGCTCTTCCATGGGCTCCCATCTCTATAGAGTTTATTTCATTACCACTGGCTGAACCAACAATGCCCCTGTATTCTGGCCCCCACCTGTCCTGCCAGTCCTTGCTCCCTGACCCCCAATCCACCAATTTGCAGAAACACTTTCCTTGATGCAGACTCTTCCATAGCTCCATATCAGACTTTGGATAGACAGACTGTTCAATACCTCCAACTTCTCCTGGAAACAGCTCATTCATCTTGGGTATTAAGTGTACACTCAGCAAGGAGCAATATAGCTATGATGGAAATCATTTCACCTTGAAAAATGTCTTAGCTCAGCTCACTGGTTCAGCCAGTTTAGCTACTGGTTGCAGACCGAAATGCTTATACAAAATTCAGCTATCCACAGGGAAAATGTAAGGGCAGAGAGTGGAGGCTTTGACTGGAAGTATTTATAATTAAAATAGTCAATTTTATTAAAGTCAGAGTAGCATAATGGTTAAGAGCCAAGCTGTGGAATTATTTGTAGCTGGCTTGCAATTTGCTCAGCCTTCTTATCTGTCAAATAAGGATAAGAATAGCACCTACCTCATATAGTTCTCAAATTTTGGATGAGATTATATATAAAGTGATTAACTCAATACCTGGTGTAATGTAATGCTTAATAAATTGTAGCTATTATTATCATCATAGGATAAACTTTCTCAATCTGCTACATAGGCATGCATTCTCACCAACAGAACTCATTAACATCTCTAGCATCACTCTATAATCCCATGTGGTCCTGTTGGTTATGACTACACTGTGTGTGTGTGTGTGTGTGTGTGTGTGTGTGTGTGTGTGTGTGTGTGTTCCATATAAAACTTAAAAGATTTGTATACCTAATAATGTATTACATATGATTAGTGTAATCTAATTTGGTTCATTTGTTCTAATTACACAATTACGTTTAATTACCCAGATCATTCACATGAATGTACTTGTATTACTAGAAAATAACTTTTAAAGAAACAATGTGATGTATTTACTAAAGGCTCAGCATTGTTCACAACCAACAAGATAGTTCTAAAAAATTCTCTTACTGTGCCCTGTGTATGACTAGGCTTACAATTTGTAATTATTAAGGTAGATATTTGGGTATTGCAAGCCATTTGCCTTTATGCTTTGTTTTGTTTTCTTTTAAATGTTCTCATCATTGGGCATTGTGGCAGATATTCTTCCACTTCCAAAATGGGTTTATTCTCATAGTTGAATGGGGTACCACCCAGAAACACTTTTAACATCACTTAGAGCTTCATGTTATTTAATTCTCTGCCTTTCACGTATAGGAAAGTCTTACAATTGCTTTAAGTATCATTTGAGTTACTTGTTGGAACATAGCAGCTGTGAGGCCAAAAATTAATGTTAACTTATTCCCACTGTAGTCACATGTCCTATCATTGAGAACAATAGATTTGGAGTGGTTATCTTTCTTGCATTCTTTCTCACTGAATTTTAATCCCTGTGCAATGCAGACTAACCTCTGTGGTCCTTGTAAAAATTGTGTGTAGTACCATAGGAGGAGTAGAAACCATTTCTTTCTGTTCACACATGGGAGGAAAATGTTAATTCCTTTATGAAGGGTGTTCTCAGTAGATTTCCTAGTACTGCTTTTATAATCTTTGACATATGATGTAGGTCAACTAATTTATAATTTAATAAACAGTACAGACATCATCCTAACTATTGGGCTATTCAAGAGTGTGTTTCACAGAAGGCATCCATGGTGCTCCATCCCAAATCCTGGCTACTTCTCAGACTGACTCTCCCATTAACTTATCGCATTCTCTTCACATACCATTTCTTTTTTTTTATTTAAATTCTTTATTGTTTAAAGTATCACATAGTCTCCTTTTCCCCCAGATTGATCACTTCCCAGCCATCCCCACCCTCCTGCATATGCCCCCCAAAAAAACTGTATCCATTGGTTATGCTCATATCATGCATACAAGTCCTTTGGTTGATCTCTTACCCTCTCAACCCCTGCCTTCCCTCAGAGGTTGGACAGTTTGTTTGATGCTTCTATGACTCTGGTTCTATTTTGTTCATCAGTTTATGTTGTTCATTATATTCCACAAATGACTGAGATCATGTGACATTTATCCTTCTCTGACTGACTTATTTTACTTAGCATAATGCTCTCTAGTTCCATCCATGCTGTTGTGAATGATAAGGGTTCTTTCTTTTTTACAGAAGCATAGTATTCCATTGTGTAGATGTACCACAGTTTTCTAATCCACTCATCTGCTGATGGGAACTTAGGCTGATTTCAAATCTTAGCTATTTGAAATTGTGCTGTTATGAACATAGGGGTGCATAGATCCTTTCTGATTGGTGTTTTTGGTTTCTTGGGTTATATTCCCAGAAGTGGGAATTTGCATATTAGGGTTTTATTATATATGATGTCAGGGTGCCAAACCATCTTCTAGAAATCACCCTCCTGAAATATGTTAAACAGGACATTCTAGTGCACTGAAATTCATGTGTGCCCAGTTGCTAGATGACCAGAATCCTAGTCATTCGTGACTTTGAACAAGTCACATAACCTTCTTACGTTGCATTTTCTTTCCTTGTTTACAAAATTAATATATTATACATATAGCTTACTACTTCCCATGATAGAATAAAGATCAAGCAAGACAAGATAAACAAAAGCAATTTGTATCTATAAAATACTACTGAAATGTATGACTTTATTATTAAGTCACTTGGTCTTTCTATACATTATTGACATAAGTAAAAAGCATGATAAAGCATCTTAAACTTTCTGAAAAATCTACCACAAATTTTAGACTTAATCATTGTTTTTCTGTGACTAATATTCTCTTATTTTCATAACCTATCCCCTTCTTCCTTTCTGCTTTCTGTTGGTATAAATGAAACTGTCCTCCTGAGCTGATTCCATGCTAGTAACCAAGCTCTCACCTTCATGACTGATCTAATGAGTGGGGAGGGCGTCATGGCTTCAGGAAACTTTCTGATTGCTCACAAAACAAGCAGGACAATTACAAAGGACATTTCAAAAGGCCAGGAACCAAGCCCGTGGCAACATTTCTACTAACAGAACTAATTCTGGCATAATTTTTAAAAGTTTAATTAATCATGGAGTTAAGTATAGGGAAAGGGTTTCTGACAGGCTTATATCACAACTTCCTTGATATTTGTAACCTCCAACCATGTGATCAGGGGTCCTCCTTGCTTTTTCTCACCGCACACCACCGTCATCTTTGGAAGTGTGGCTAGAACTGCTGATGGCCTTGCCATTTGGGGGATCTCAACTTCTTTGGGCTACTGCTGCTTCTGCCAATTAGAGCAGATGGAAGATAGACTCTGATTTCCAGGGATTCTAGGGGATGCATTTCCTGCCTGATGCAAATAATGTTCCTGGCCTATTAGATTGGGACAGCCTCATCTGGCAGTCAGCTTTTAAAAGATCTGTAGTTGTGGCTGCAGGATGATTTCAGGTTTTTCTTTTTTTGAGGTTCTTTGCTCTCAGAGAGTCGAGAGCTTGCTGGGAGAGCTTGCTTACACCCAGTCTCTCCATAGGTTGTGGAGAGATGCTGGATCTTTAAGAAGTTCAAAATAAAATTAAAAAATTTCAGTCTTGGTGATAGAAGGGAAACATCACATTCCCATTCAAATTCAAAAATAGCTTTCCTTCAGTGTCATCCCTCCCTCTTTCCCACTTCCTTTCTCCTCTTTCTCTCACTCCAAAAAAGGCAAGGGCTTGTGCTTACAACCATCCAATGGATAATGAGACACTAAGGTAAATGTCTTGGGAAGCAGAATGAATAGAAGTATATGCCTCCAGCTTCTTCATTATCTAGACTGCTGATAGCTTATTTTTCTTTTGTTATTGTTTGAAGTATTACAAATAGTAGTACATATGTCTCCTTTTCCCCCATTGACCTCCCCCCGGCCTCCCCTACCCACAGCATGTGCTACCTTCCAGTGTCTGTGTCCATTGGTTAGGTTTATATGCATGCATACAAGTCCAGTTAATCTCTTACCTCCCCACCACCTTCCCACTGTTTTCCCACTATAATTTGACAGTCTGTTCAATGCTTCTTTGAATCTATTTTTGGCCTTCAGTTTATGATGTCCTTTATATCCCACAAAGGAGTGAGATCATTGTGATATTTATCTTTCTCTGACTGGCTTATTTCACTTAGCATAATGCTCCCCAGTTCCATCCATGCTGTTGCAAATGGTAAGAATCTCTTCTTTTTTTACAGCAGTGTAGTATTCCATTGTATAGATATACCACAGTTTTCTAATCCACCCATCAGCTGAAGGGCACTTAGGCTGTTTCCAAATCTTAGCCATTGTAAATTGTGCTGCTATGAACCTAGAGGAGTATATATCCTTTCTGATTGGTGTTTCTGTTTTCTTGAGATACATTCCTAGAAGTGGTATTCCTGGGTCAAAGGGGAGTTCCATTTTTAATTTTTTTGAGGAAACACCATACTGCTCTCCACAGTGGCTGCACCAGTCTGCATTCCCACCAGCATAACTTTTTTTATCTGAGAGATGATCTCGTTATGGCAAACTTCTTCCCTGAAGGTCACAACATATTTCTTTCCCATTTGAATCCAAAAAACTGCTAGAATTCATGTGAATCCAAACTATTACAGATGAATTTATCACCTCTGCCGAGGCTACTTATTTCAGTTCACTTTGACATGGTGCTATTCATAACCATGAATAGCTTTTTTACTATTGGCTCTCGCCATTCTTCAATATTCAAATGTCAAAACAATTCTGCTGCCTCTTGGGAAGAAGGCATTTGGCTGGATAAAATGCCCCTTTGAGAGCAAACCCGAGTGCTTTGTCCCTGTGCCTGGTTTTTACCTCTGTAACTTCATTTACTAGTCAAGGAAGATCTACTCTGTTTTTTTCCATATTCAGTAACTTGTAGAGCAGAAAAATAAGATGCTGAAAGTTTGGACAGCTAGTACACTCAATTTGGCAGTCACATATTTCAGTGCATAAAAAACTGCTTTGGAAAAGTATCTGACTATGCAAAGAGATATGTGTGACCAAAAGATGCAAATTTCACAGATCTTCCATGAGCTCACCATTAGTCTGTATTGGGTCCTTCTATTTGCTAGCATTTATAAGATGCAGTCAGCTGCATGACTGGATAGTAAATGAAGCATGTACATTTCCTCCTGGAGAAAGGAGAGAAAACAGAGGAGAGATGGGAAATGTCTGTCATGGAAAACTAAGTGTTTAAATCAAAATGAAAATACACAAACAGAAAGATTAGCATTATAATTCTAGGGAAATGACAGGTAGAAAGTTGATTGTTCATTGTGAAGAAATTTAGGAAGTACTCCAGTGTTATTTTTGTCTCTGAATCTAGAATATCAGTGATGAAAAAGCAATATTGTCAAGGATAGTAATATGTCAGGCTGAAAATCAGTAGTGGTCACAGAAAGGTAATAAATTTTTCTAAGGAATGACTGGGACTTACACTTATCGGATTGTAACTGTCATCAACGTGGCCAAGAAGAAGCTGTTACCAATGGGGAAAAGTTCCTCGTCCACACTTGTTGCTCATGGGAGTGGATTTCTTGTAATATCCTGAGAAAAGAATTTTCTGAGACTCCCCTGGGAGAATGAGTGATTTTTATTTCTGTAGAATTAAATCCTTGAGTTTACAAGGTCTCCTTTTCCTTTGTCCTGTCAAAAGAAGACAGAAGGAAGGCCAAGAGGCACATGAAAACATGCTCAAAGTCACTAATTATATGAGAGATGCAAATCAAAACAACAATGCGGTACCATCTCACACCTGTCAGAATGGCCAACATCAACAAAACAACAAATGACAAATGTTGGTGAGGTTGCGGAGAAAAAGGAACCCTTATGCACTGCTGGTGGGATTACAGGTTGGTGCAACCACTGTGGAGAACAGTATGGAGCTTCCTCAAAAAACTGAAAATGGAACTCCCATTTGACCCAGTAATCCCACTATTAGGAATATACCCCCAAGAAGCTAGAAACCCCAATCAGAAAGGATATATGCACCCCTATGTTCATAGCAGCACAATTTACAATAGCTAGGATTTGGAAACAGCCTAGGTGCCCATCAGCAGATGATTAGATCAGAAAACTATGGTACATCTACACAATGGAATAATATGCTGCCATAAAAAAGAAGGAATTCTCATCATTTGCAGTAGCCTGGATGGAATTGGAAAACATAATGCTGAGTGAAATAAGCCAGTCAATGAAAAAGAAACACCACATGACCTCACTCATTTATGGATAATGAAGAACATTATAAACTAATGAACAGAAAGATAGATATAGTGACAGTAAAGCAACAAGCAGACTGTCAAAAGACAGCGTAACCAAAGGACTGGTATGCATGCATATAAATACAACTAATGGACACAAAACTCTGGGGAGGGAGGGCATGTATGGGAGGTTGGGGGTGGCAATGGTAAGCTATGTACACATATAATACCTTAATAAATAAATAAATAAAATGGGGGTGGGGTGTAGCTGTAGCTTCAATAGGGTTAGAATCAAAGACAGTGTCCAGAGCTTCTTTTCCGTATTGGAGCAGTGTGCAGTCCAGCATCAGGCTAGCTTAGCCTGTGTTCCTTGGTATCCACACAGCCATGGGCCACATGGGAGAATGCAAGAGAGACAAGACCACAAAGACCAAGAGCGCTGAGAGCCACAAAAGTGCAAACTCCTTTGTTTAGGGGATTATGTATTCCCAAAATTTTGCGGACTTTCAGTGGCCATGACGAGTCTGGCCAACGATCTTTGTTCCCAGGTATGACTGGCAAACTCTTCCTTAGTCACCTCAACTTCACTGCGCATGCACCTGTCTGCCCTTTGTTTGGACCCCTTCCACCCGTGTTCTGCAGATAATGGGCCAGTGGTTTCCTGGGGAGTGAAAAGGTGCAGCTTCCTGGCGAAGCAGCCCAAATATAATGCCTATTAATGTCTGGCCTTCCCTTTGCTCCTTTCCTGTTATTAATAACTAGCAAATTACAATAGTATCAAAACTAGGTGGCCCATACTTACAGCTGACCAGATAGGAAATGGGTTTATTTTGCTTTGGTTTTTTTTAGCAACTTGGCTCCAATGAAGCGGCCTTGTCCCTAACGATGAAAGACTATAGCGCTGCCAATTTGAATATGACGGAAATATGACTTTGAAATAGAATTTGATTCTCCTTCCAGCCTCATTTTTTTTTGAAACGGCTGAACTCTCTTAGGTTATCTCCCTTAGAAAAATGTGCATGGAAAGAAACTGTGGTTGAAAGGTGGCTGATTTAAGTAAAGGATTTTGGGTCCATTAATATAAAGTCTGGATACAGGCAAAATTAGACAAAGTTATCCGAAGCCAAGATGAGGTCATTCTGAGAGGGGCATGGCACAGTTGGGAAGGAAGCGAAAAAGGTACTGATTATTTCTTGCATAGGGTACTATCTAAATAACTGTTCCCACTTTGTGAATTCACTGAACTTAGACATGTGACATGTTTATTTTTCTCTATATACAACAGAAGTGTTATAGACATTATATTTCAATGTAACAGTAAAAATATAACATTAAAAAGTCTTTGTAGCCAAAACCGGTTTGACTCAGTGGATAGAGTGTCGGCTCATGGACTGAAAGGTCCCAGGTTCTATTCCAGTCAAGGGCATGTACCTTGGTTGCGGGCACATTCCCAGTAGAGGTTGTGCAGGAGGCAGCTGATCGATGTTTCTCTCTCATCGATGTTTCTAACTCTCTATCCCTCTCTCTTCCTCTCTGTAAAAAAAAAAATCAATAAAATATATTTTTAAATAAAAATAAAAAGTCTTTGTACTCTCTTGCCAGTCTGCTCTAAATAGCCAACATATTTGGGGTAGGTCCCCTTGAGCCCTCGTTTCTTCTACAAAATGAGAAGGTAGACCAGATGAAACCAACCCTGAAGATTCCCAGTGCTGTCATTATTGACACATAGTGAATGCATAGCATTGATATTCTTGCTATCAGTGACTTGAATAATAATCAGAACCTGGGCAAAGTTGCCACAGTCCTTCCCAGAAAAGGCAAAGAATGAAAGGCTGTGTAAATGTGTCACGCAGGGAATAATGTAGAATAATTGAAACTTCAGGGATCATGTTGATAGCAAAGAAGTCGAATTAGGGTGGCTGTCAGTGTGGGTCCTTACTTTAAAAGCAGATGTTCATCACATACTAGTGATGTTCATGATCACATTAAATTTGAGAGCCAATGCTTCATTAATGATTTCTTCTCAAAAGTAGCTTCTGATACGTGGGGAGGGGTTTGGGATGGGATGGGGGGATGAGGACAATCATGTGACACCATAATCAATAAAGAAATTTAAATTTCTTTATTGATTATGGTGTCACATAATTTCCAGAAGTTACTTTTATACATATATATACATATATGTGTGTGTGTGTACATATATATGTATATATATTTAAAAAACATATATATGTGTGTGTGTGTGTGTGTATGTGTGTGTGTGTGTGTGTGTGTGTGTGTGTGTTTTAAAGTAGCTTCTGGAAATTATGAGTCTGTTAAAACATGCTACAGGAACTTCTAACCAATCCTGCAGTTGAGGGGATTTCAAATAACTCCTTTCCTTTCTTATTTAGTATAAAGTGAATTTAAAAGTGACCTGTACAGTGATTGATTGGCTGCTAAGGAGAATCAGCATCTCTACCATCAGTGAGAATTTGCCAATCATATCTCACAATGGCTGGGCAAAGTCCTGGGCCTTGGCGACACGGTACATGCGGGATAGATAGGAGAAATTACTGTGACCTCCATTTGCTGAGAAAATGAGCTATGCCTAACTCCCTGTTGTCTTTTTCTACCACTTGAGTCTCTTAATATGTTTAGTAGAATGCAGAAGGGGAAAAAAATAAATGATTTTGATAATCCACTGCACAATCAGACAAGGTAATCAGCACCTGGATAATTTCACCACAGGGAAATGTCTTAACATCTTATGATCCTTTTCTACAGTCTCCGGAGTTACCTAGAGATGGGTCACCTGATAATACTAAGCCACCTGCCTTTGTCCTCCTGAAAACCATTCTGGAAAACCAGGCCAGTCATGCTCTCTGATGGCCGCTCCTCTTCTGAATCCCAAGAATAACTCTTTGGTACAGGCATAGAAGTGTATTATTTGGTCTTCCAGCAAACATGGAGGGAGACAATGAAACGAAGGAAATGCAAATCGTGAGCTGCCACATAAGATCCTAATTAGCATAATTTGACCCGTCCTCGTTCTCACTGCCAGAAAGTCAGCCTTCTGGGTGCCAGGGAGCCAGACCAGCTAGATAAGAGCCTTCTGTTCTCTCTCCCCATCCCTTGCCTCCCTTCTTTCCTCCCCTCTTCCTTAAATGATGTTCATTCAGACAGCGATTCTTCTAACAGTTTATAAGCCTCAATTGTATTAATGAAAGCTTTGCATGGCTTGATAAAATGAGCTAAGGAAAGAAAGAAGAGGAGGAAGGAAAGCAGACACATGCTGTCTCTTTATTAACCAACGCAACTGTCAGTCTCAGAATATTTTCCTAGAACCTGCCAGAAATCTCTCTGGAATCATCCTTGTTAAATACAAGGGTAGCAAATCTTAACGGTCCAGATCTTCCATGGGGAGATTTTAGAAAACAGGAATAATTCAGAAAAGGGCCAATTCAGACTCCACCTGTCGGTCACATCCGTAACACAGTGCCCTCCACTCACACACAGCTCCTAGAATAATTATATTTCTTACTATTACTCACAGTAATAGTTCTAATAGAATAATTCTATTACAGTTTTTCCTTCTCCCTGACTTCTCCCAAACTATTTGAGGTAAGTTAACTTGACATCGCTTTTTATATTTATGATGGCAAATGAGCCAGGCTGGGAGACATACAAAATGTGTTAACTTCGTGCCTATTAAAATTCACCTAAAATATGCCCATTAAAATCTGGACCTAAATAGCACACCTCTGCCCACATTTGTGTTGGGGCTTCTGCCTTTTGCTATGACAAGTGCCATAGAAATGGGCTGTACTGTCACCCTCGTGTATTGGATGTGATGGGACGTTTCAGTGGCAGCTTTAAACCAGCTTGCTGAGGCTTCAGTAGTGCAGCCCAATTTAGGACTCGAGCAATCGAGTCAGTAAATATCAAAGCGCACATCGCTCTGATAGCATGTGCAGCTGACAGAGTGGATGGAGAGACCACTCCACTGACCTGTTGTATTTTATAGCATTTGACCACGTGGGCTGCTTCAGTTTCAACCAGTGTGTAGGCAAGATACAATTTGCTGATACGAAGGACATGTTTTCAAGAAGCAAAAATATCCTTGAGAAGTCGGTCTCCTTCTTCGCATTGGTGTGGGGTCTGCTAATCAAGATAGGCCGCCAAAACCGGTTTGGCTCAGCAGATAGAGCGTTGGCCTGCGGACTGAAAGGTCCCAGGTTCAATTCCAGTCAAGGGCATGTACCTTGGTTGCAGGCACATCCCCAGTGTGAGGTGTGCAGGAAGCAGCTGATCGATGATTCTCTCTCATTGATGTTTCTAACTCTCTATCCCTCTTTCTTCCTCTCTGTAAAAAAATCGATAAAATATATTTTTAAAAAGGTAGGCCAAGAATGAACCAAGGAGTCAGAGACAGATCTGCAGACCATATTTGAAAGCCATGAAGTCATTAAGCTAAGGGAAGAATTCATACGATACTGCAAATTTGAAGTAAAACTAGAGCCTACACCTAAGGGAAATATGACAAGAGGGAGAGGCAGCCAATAGGGTGTGATCAGGGGCTACAAAAAAGCAAAAAAGATATAACAGGAAACCTAAGTGAGCAGATATATTAGTTGTGTGTGTGTGTGTGTGTGTGTGTGTGTGTGTGTGTGTGTGTTTACAGATATATTAGTTTGGATACTAAATCCAACTCAAAGCAGCTTATATAACAAGGACATTTTTGGCAAGGAGAACCGGAAGCCCAAAGGTAGAATAGGCTTTAGATTTGCCTGATCTAACAGCCAATCATTTCATCAGCGAATTTTTTTCTACCTCTAGTCTAACATCCATGTTATCAGCTCCATCCTGAACACTTCTCCTCTTGATTACAGAATGGCATTTGGGCTTCCATGCTTTCTCCTCTCACCCAGGGAAAGCAGGGGAGTTACTCCTAAAAGCTGTCCTAGGAGAATGAGAAAAAAACTTTCACTAAAGCCTCCACAAACCTCTCCCAGCATCTCACTGGCCTGATATATTCTCTGAAGTGGAATATATCTCATTTTTCATCCTGAATCAATTCTCTAGATTATTTTGGTTGACTTAAATGCATTAAGGCTTATCCTTGGAACAATAAGTAAGGTCAGGCTTACCTAATTTAATGGGCAGCATAGGAGACAGATAGCTAATCAGAGTCAGCATTCTTCTAGGAAAGAAAAAGAGATGTACACTCCATGGGTGACCAGATCATTAATATGTTTACCAATTACTTCTGGCTTTTCACCATCTTTTATTTTTCTTTTATATATATTATTGATTTTTTTGCAGAGAGGAAGAAAAAGGGATTGAGAGTTAGAAACATCGATGAGAGAGAATCATCGATCAGCTGCCTCTGGCACACCCCCTACTGGGGATGTGCCTGCAACCAAGGTACATGCCCTTGACCAGAATCGAACCTGGGACCCTTCAGTCTGCAGGCTGATGCTCTATCCACTGAGCCAAACAGGTTTCAACTCTTTTATTTTTCAATTGCAGTTTACATTCTATATTATTTTGTATTAGTTTCCAGTGTATAGCATAGTGGTTAGACAGTCATATATTTAACAAAGTTATCCCCCAATATTTCTAGTACCTACCTGCTACAATATTATTGACTATATTCCCTATGCTGACCTTTACATCCCTGTGACTATTTTGTATTTACCCATCAATGTTTCTAATTCCTTCATCTTTTTCACACAGCCCCCTAACACCCTCCCCTCTGGCAACCATCAATCTATTATCTGTATTTATGAGTCTGTTTCTCTTTTGTTTATTCATTTATTTTGTCCTTTAGATTCCACATGTAAGTGAAATCATACAGATTTGTCTTTCTTTGTCTGACTTACTTCATTTAGCATAATACCCTCTAAGTCCATCAGTGCTGTCACAAATGATGAGATTTCCTTTTTTCTATAGCCTCATCAATAACTGAGTTTACATCTTAGCTTGCCTAATATTTTTCTCTCTTAAAGAGCAAAAAGAACTTTAAGTATTCAATTCCCAGTTGGGGCACATGCCTGGGTTGTGGGCTGGATGCCCAGTGTGGGGCATGTAGGAGGCAGCAGATCAGTGATTCTCTCTTATCATTGACTAAAGGCCTGGTGCACGAAATTTGTGCACAGTGTGTGTGTGTGGGGGGGGGGAGGGTATTCCTCAGCCCAGCCTGCACCCTCTCCAATCTGGGACTCCTCGAGGAATGTTGAACTGCCTGTTAGGGGGGATCAGGTCTAAACGGGCAGTTGGATATCCCTTTCACAATCCAGGACTGCTGGCTCCCAACTGCTTGCCTGCCCTGCCTTCCTGATTGCCCCTAACTGCTTATACCTGCCAGTCTGATCACCCCCTAACCATTCCCATGCCAACCTGATTGATGTCTAACTGTTCCCCTGCCAGCCTATTTGCCCCCAACTTCCCTCCTCTGCCAGCCTGATCACCCCTAACTGCCCTCCTCTCCAGGGTTGATCACCTCCAACTGCCCTCCCTTGCAGGCCTGGTCCCTCTCAACTGCCTTCCCTTGCAGTCCTGGTGCCTCCCAACTGCCCTTCCCCTGCTTGCCATCTTGTGGTGGCCATCTTGTGTCCACCATAGGGGCAGGATCTTTAACCACATGGGGGAAGCCAACTTGTTGGAGTGATGGTCAATCTGCATATTACTCTTTTATTAGAGAGGATAGAGGCCTGGTGCATGGTTGGGGGCCGGCTGGTTTGCCCTGAAGGGTGTCCTGGATCAGGGTGGGGGTTCCCTTGGGGCATGGGGCAGCCTGGGCAAGAGGCCTGTGGTGGTTTTCAGGCCAGCCATGCCCCCCAGCAACCCAAGTGGAGGCACTGGTATCTGGAATTTATTTACCTTCTACAATTGAAACTTTGTAGCCTGGAGTGGAGGCTTAGGCTGGCCAATGCGTGTGAAAAGCTTGGCTTCCTCTATTGCCAGGGAAACCCAAGCCTCTCAACTGCTCTCTGTGGCTGCAGCCATCTTGGTTGGGGTTAATTTGCATACTCACTCTGCTTGGCTAGTGGGCGTGG